>CM073775.1:98292669-98892669 GCA_037158775.1 Hetaerina titia
GTCTCGGTCCCGCACGTTGAAATCGGAGAGGAATCCTTGGAACTGCTCCGCTTTGGTGCTCGCAGTTCCTTCGTGCACCAGGGCCACGATGGGTCGTCACGCGTAATTGAAAAAATATATTTTCGCATGACAATGAACGAATACTTAAAAAGAAATGCTTGTTTTTTTGATAGCGCTATTGGAAGTAGTCATTAGGCGTAGTTAAAGGAAACAGTAGTCAACCCGAAGGTTGGCTCGATAGGAGAGTGTTGAAAGAGTCCCATGGCCCGCGTAACGTATTTTTATAATCACTCGATCTGGACCTCTTAAAACATTCCATCCAGACCTAGATTCATTCCTCCTCTAACTTCATACTTCTCACAGCCTTGCTCAAAATAAAGTGACACCTTTTCATTCTCTCTTCTTCGACCTCTGACCCTCCAATGATATACTTCAATATCACAGCTTATCGCTGCCAATTGCCTTTCTCTCCATATAGTAATCTTTTACTCCACATATCCGCTCCAACAGATTTTCCTTGGAGGCTAGGGTTCGGACCGAAGCAGTGAGCATAGAAGTTTTCAATCCTCTGCTTTGCGACTTTAATCAGGCTCATCCTTGTCATCAGTTATATAACCGATAACTTGGTTTTCAACTAATTTTCGACACCACGCTGGCTAATTTTTTCTACTCTCGAGGTTATTTCTGCTTGGGCTATGGCAGGTAGATGAAGGATTCCACTCGCTCTAGTTGCACTCCTCGAATTGTGATACCTGCATTCAGCTTCTCTCTCCCGCACACAAGGATTTTAGTTTTCTTCTTGTTGATATTTATATTATATATCCCTAGTACTTCATCCATATCAATTAGAGTTGCTTGCACGTATTCTTGCGCTTCCGCCACCACTGCGATGTCATCTGCAAAACGGAGGACGTAGATTTCTTCTCAATTTACCTTGACTCCTTTGATACCCAATTCCTGTAAGACCTCTTCCAGGTATACATTGAATATTGAGGCGTTGAGAATATCGAGAGGTTGCATCCTTATCTTACTCCTAATTGGGTAAACATTCTGAAATTATTCCTTTTGAGGTGACATTTTGCTTAAACGGTTCATCGGAGAATTGCAAAAAAACGCGAGAGGGGCTCATCCAACCATTTGCGTGTGCCCGCGTTATCTGTTCCTCTTTTCTTCCGTTCTTTCTTTTATCATTTCAATGAAGGTCGGATTTCCGTTTCTTCCCTCTTCGCTCTCGGACCTTCTCGCTCGTTAGTGTTATTTTTAGCATCCCGGTACTCCCAAAGGTCAACTTGTTGCTGGATGCATACCTTTATCGTCAGGTTGCTCAGCAGTGAGGATATTACAAGGAAGAAATAATTCGGCACGACTCTGTAGATCTCGATGTCTGTTATTAATTATTGTAAAATATTTTGATTAATGATATTTTCTTGTGTTCGGAGGGCTCTCATAAGGTAAACCTGACGAATATTTTGTCCGTTCACATGCTCCTCGAGTTGATTATGAAGATTCATTCATTCATTCAAGGACTACATATTTGAGGGAAACGGTAGATGCATAATCGAAGACGGAGAGAAAGCATGGATTCGTTCTGTCTATTTTCCATCGGCCTTTTTTTGAATACGTAGCGTGATTTTTTCTGAACGTTGTGGCCCCACTTACTGCCAAGTGGGCCACTGAACTTGGTTATTTTGATACCTTGGACTTGGGTGGCTGAGAGGAATTGCTTAGGTGGTGTCCTATCTGTAATGAGAACTTTTAGTTTGAGGGGATTCTAACTGTTTGGGTTATTCTTTGTGGAGGGTTGAAAGCGGAATTGCGCTCTCGGAATCGAACGGAATTATGTCTTGGGGTATATTCCTTCGTATATTCTCAGCGGAATGGATCGCGATGGTATTTGTATTTGTAAAATTGTCAAACATGTCTTCCGAGTCGATTAGTTTTTTTCGATACCTTAATCAAAATTAAATGGAAGCGTGTTACTAAGATTGCGAGCATTTTTTCTGCATTTTAAATCTTAAACTAGGAGTTTGCGCGTCCCTCTGATATTGAACCACGGTCATCAACCCGAGATTTAGTTTTTTTGCATTGCAGTATTACGTGCATTGCGATTTATGAACGCTTGGGAAGATAAAATGCTCGGATTCTGTTGGAGTTGTCGTCCCGACACTGATACACAAATATACGAAATACAAATTATTGCCGAACGAAACTATGTTGAATGCGGCATTGTGAATGTTGACTGATAGTGAGGCGTTGTTGCCCCCGGGGTGAGGAACCTGCGCTCCGCCAAAGCCCTCCTCTTTATCTGCCGGGCTATTTTAAGGGATGTCTTCGGGATTGTTTCAATATCGGTCGAAGTGTAAACAAACAGTAAATTAGTAATTTTTCAAATTATGGAGGTGGAATATCGAGGATTAATGGCGTGGGTATATCTCCAAGAAACGAGAAAAATTAAACGTTAAAATAGAAGGGCAAAATTTAAAGCATGTGAAACTGTTAATTGATCTTAGTAGTGTCTTGGACCATGCTGGTCAAGATTGTAGGGTTATGAGGAGAAAAGAATTGCGTCAGGCAAGGAAGCTTTCGCAAGCAGGAGATGATGATGACGGGCGTTAAGTAATCAAACGAAGATGTACTTGACACGATGGGAGAGGAGAGAGCGTTGTTTGAAGAAATCTAAGGAAGGCAGTAAAGAATGATACGAGCGGAAGATAGATGCATTATGCATGATGCATTATGAGCGGAAGATAGATGCTGAAACCTATGAATGAAGGGAAAATATTAGGCTAGCGAATCCGGAGCAGGAAAAGGATAGGGATGTTGGACAGAATGAAGGAAGCATGCGGAGTTGAAGAACAGTTAAGTGTATTGTGGGGCTTCAGGTTTTGTATTTTTAGGCGAGGCAAAGAAATGTATCCAAAACCCACCAAATAATTAAAATGGTTTCATGTTTCGCGGTTTAAAAAATTAGCGTTTTTTATTATTTTCCGATAATTCATTCACTACAGCGCGTGAGTTGGAAAGGAATATAGTACGTACTTAATTTGTGCACTGAGGACTTCGATGGGGTATGTCTGCCGTTCCAATTCTTACTTCATTCATAATAACATCAAAATCTCACCCGTCTACGCCAAGTTCACACACTCAGGGGGAAGGGGGGAGGCGAGTTCCCTTCCCTGTGCCTGTGGTTTCTGAGTAAGATATGGTACCCGAAAAATCAAATCTTGGGTGGAATTTGCATGTCAGAATAGATATGACTCATAAAGATACGAGAACTCGTGTGCTAGATTTGTTATGTCACCCAAAAAGCCAAGTAAAACTCACTGAAATTACAAATATTTGTGAGGCTCACGTGTTTACACCCTCCCCAAGGGTAATTCTGCTGATTTTTCCTTGTATGTTCTCTTGTTAGGTGCCCCCGATAAGGGATCGTCCGTTATTATTTGAGAGCCGTCGACATAACCAAACACCCGCTCGGTTCCCTCTGATTGTCGAGGTGCCATGCAACACATGCGCCGCCAGACAAAGAGGACCTCTTGTTTACTCTAAATTGCTTCTCAGCTTTGTTACGCACGAAGTCGTTTGTCTTCCCAATCCATTTTTTTCGTCGATATTCCACCATATGCTCGGTTTTCCGTCCGAGATATGGAGGCCGTTGGCAACCGGGGTTGATTAGCGGGCATGGGCACTTGGCTTGCCGAGTTATCTCACCCTCTGGGTGGGAAAGAGGATCGAATATTGCCCTCGCTGCGAGTGATCCGCAGATGTGGGTCCCATGGGCGTCCCACCTCTGCTGCCAGGGCAATTAAATGCTGGGTGGGTACGTGGGATTGACGAAGATGGACACGTATATCCGTTTATCTACCGTTTAACCAGATTAGGGATAGCAATCAAATGCCTTCGCGAAATGTAATTTATCAGAGGAGCTCTTTCTTCCACGTTGTCCCGACATCCGCCAATCCATCAATCTATGCTTTGTACGAGTTTCTCGATTAATTTGCGCAATTTTAACATGTTTGCCTTCGGTATGTATTTCAAAAGATTTTCATATGGAACTCGGAATTGCGTGGTTTACAATATTTGGGCCTTCGAAGAAAGGATTTCTGATTAAAGGTGTTCTGAGATGCATGTATTGAGAAGGAATGGGGAGTTGAAAAATGGAAGAAGTCTTCGAGCATAAGGATAGGTAATTTGTTGGGAAAAATACGAGGATGTAGAAAATAGATTGATGAGACTGCATTGAAATTTAGTGGGTATAGATGACCGCTGTAAAAAATGGAGAATTTTCATTTTTTCGGAAAGAATAGATTAGGCTTTTCTGCGCCATGAAGGAGATGGCAATTTTGAATGGACTGAGAAGGAAGGAAACAGTGTACGTAGCTCTTTTATTGCGCATAAGTATTTCACAAGTCCTGAAGTGTATGCGGTAGTTTTGAAGGATCATTCGAACATAGTAGATCATCAATATTGATTCTAAAAAAAGAATTTTTTTAGTACTTTGAATTACAATTAATTTTCTCATAAAATTAGATGTTCTTACGTTTCTTAAATGACTTGTATATTTATTCCTAAAATCCACTTTGCTTTGAAACCTGCCTTGGTGTAATGAGAACGTCACTCCCTTGCTTATGTCCCTGGCATGGATATTATCGCCGTTACTCCCTCCGAGTGGAGTTTTTTGTTTTCATACATTCCACGAACGGGAATGTCTAATTTTCGCTGTGGAAGAATAATGTTACAAACTTTAAGTAAATACCATTTGGATATTAATGCTTTTACAGTTACAGCAAATTTAAAAGTACGCAATTACTAACAGCACTATGTTTTTGTGCATTTATATAAATGTCCCATTGATTTGCATATTCATTTTCAAAATCCTAAGTCGGAAGCTATCGTGGAAGTGTCGTTGATTAGCTTTTTCACAAAAAGTTTATCTCGGTGTAAAGTTACAGGCATATCATTGTCAGTAATTTCGTTTTAAATCCTTGAAAGGTTGTCTAGGAAAGTTCAAATCACTTCTCACACCAGACATTCGTTCTCTAATATCTAAAATGCGTGAACCAACTATTTTTTTCAACTTGTAAAATACTTATCCCCGGGTATATTGAAGTCTGCATGCAGTACTGTAAAAATAGGATCTAATCTCGTTTAAGGATCGTTACGTTGTAACTATATTCTCTGATTAGGCGATGGCTGTCGCAACCGGCATGTGCCGACCTTTTAATGGTAGGTAATGGTTCATCCATTTGCGACCATATGAATTTCCAATCCCAATGGACGTTAAATGATCCTTATGATGCGATGAGTCAGAAAATAAAACAAATGAGGAAGTACTAGGGATGGTGGGTGAAGAGAGGGGGTTTGTTGGGAGAAATCCTATGGAGGCAGGAAAAATGGATGAAAGGCGTATTGAGCGGCAGTGGGATGTTGAAGAAGGTAATAGAGGGGAGAATGTTAGGCAAACGATCGAAATTAATCCTAACTAATCTTCTGATAAAGATGGAGCTCAATTCCGTCGAAATTATCAAGGAATAACCTGTGAGTGTTCCTATTATGTGTTCTTATATTGTGTGTTGCTGTCAAAGTTTTTTATTTTACACTCCCGTGTTACATCGAAGAAATCATCATACACACACACACATACTTTTAAAATATACAAACATTTATATTTTTATATTATAAATCCAGGACGTGGATTATACCACCGTTAAGAGGCATTTCCCGGAAATCGATTTCGGTTGGAGAGTGACCGCTCGCAATAATTATTGTTTGCCGGGGAATATGTTTACCGTTTGTATCGCAGCCAGTCTTCCGGTCAAATGATCCGTTCGAGTGTTTGCATGTTTGCCTGGCTTACGAAACATCCTCCCGAATGCGATTATGGGATAGAAAATGCATTTTACGATCTCGCTTCGTGCCACTCGTCCACTGGGAGAAGCAATGGCGGGAATCCTTACGCTGTGCGAGAGAATGAACGCTTTTACTTCGGAGAATAAGTATTCTCCTTTGTGTATGAATGGTGAGCATTTAACATCGGCCGATGTGTTGGGCGTGATCCGCTATTGGCACAGTTATCTGTCGTGTCTTCTCGGGAAAAACATAGCTACATTTTATTTTTACCCCTAATTACCTAAGATGGGGCTGTAGTTGCAATTGCAATCCTTCGCCATTCTTAATAACCCGTGTCGTAATGCACACTCTAACATTGGTCGGTTCAATTCTTTAAAAATTTTTCGGGTTGATTACTGTGTTTATGGTTAATGGTTCCCTCCAAGTGAAAATTGAGAAAAGACTCCAGCAACTCTGAACCCGGGTAATAAATTTATGGGACTTGCGTTGTCGTTAGCCGTGGTTGAACGAAATATTATTATTAGATAATCTACCGGTTAAGGTAGGTTTTTGGATGGACACAGCTATCAAATAAATATTTTGCAACTCCAAACAAAAACCAATCCAGCCACCTACCCTATATCAGATATCTCTTCATCTCTGTGTACTTCATTCCTTCGTCATCCCGTCCAACATCCCTATCCTCTTCTTACCCTTCCTCGCTTGCCCAACATCCTCCCCTCTATTACCTTCTTCAACATCCCACCACCGATCAATACGCCTTTCATCCATTTTTCCTGCCTCCATAGGATTTCTCTCAACAAACCCCTCTCCTCACCCACCATCTCCAGTACTTCCTCATTTGTTTTCCTTTCGGTCCATTCCACCTTCTCCATTCTTCTCCACACCCATATTTCAAAAGCCTCCAATCTACGTCTATCCTCCTGCTTCAGCGACCACGTTTCCGCGCCGTACATAGCGCCTACGCTATGTACGGCGCGGCCTGATACGTCCTGATTGTGTTCTATATTCCTCTCGATTAGTGATCTCATTACTGCAATGACATCACGCGTACCTCTCCCCTTCCTAAATCCAAACTGATCACCCCCTTAGTAATCACTTGCCTTACTCTCTATCCTTTTGTTTATGATCCTGAGAATAACTTAAGCTGCGTGGGATATCAAGCTTACTGTTCTGTAATCCTCACGTAATGTAGCCTTAACCTTTTTAGGAATAGGAACTAACACTGATCTCACAAAATCTACCGGCCAGATTCCTTCCTCATAGATACTACGAATCAGTCCATATAGAGTGATGATGACGTGCCACGTCGAAACCTAGGTCGTCCGTCTAATAAATCTATGTGGAATTATAAAGTTTATCTTTTCATTATTCCACAGGAATGTTGTATATCCTCACGGCCTTATTTGCTTTCATCTCCTTTAATGCCCTTTCTATTTCATCGTCGAGTATGCCTGGACCTAAGCTATCTTCTTCTACGTCATGTTCCTTTTCTATGTCTAACCTTGTCGGCCTAAGTTCTCTACCCTACAGTGTTTCTATATATTCCTTCCATCTCGCTTAAATTTTTTCTGGTTTAACTATTATCTTAACCCACTTATCTTTAACTGTTAGCACAGATGAACGAAATATATAGCAATTTAAAAGCTTCCGTAGATTTTCGCTAAGCGCCATTTATTCAGACTTCAGCGATATTTAAGATATAATCGCCAATTAAATCAAGGGAAAATCAGTTGTTAATTTTTCGTGATTTCCATGCAGCCGCGCGGATATTACGCCAGAAACCTAATGTAAAACCGATAATAAAAACGATAAGCTACCATTGGGTTGGCTTTGCTTCTAATAGATATTTCGGCTTTTTCTTTACTTTTGATTTCACGAGGAATCTTCGAAAAATTCTCCTCCACATATCCTTATAGTAGGCTATGTAATCCAATAGTGGCTACCGATATGAGTAACTACAATTTTCTTTGAGCTGATTACTCAGGGAATCGCTTTCATGAGTAATAATTTACATTTGTTCATCCTCAGGTACTAATTAATGATCAATCTTTTCGAATTTTGATACTGTGAATGAGCTTTAAGGGAGTAACTTAAGCTGATATTTCCCAACACGTTTCATTCTCTACGGTATCGCATTAAGGGAATTACTTCGGCCGGTATAGTCAATTGGAGTGGTATAAAAAAACCATAAACACAGTAATCAACCCACAGGTCGGTTTGGTAGGTGATTATAGAGTTCACCGAGTAATAAGCCCAACGGCGTGTGAAATTCACACATCAGGGTAGAGGGGGGGCAGTTCCTTTCCCTGTGCCGGTTATGGTTTCCCATGAAGATCTGGTACCCGAAAAATCACATATCTTTGGTGGAGCTGCAGGTGCCTTGAGAGGCTTGGATTCGAACCCGGGCCCTCCGGTCAGTAGTCCGACGCTCTACTCCTGGACTACCGCGTATAGTATATAGTGTATCTGTATTGCACATTTTCATTTTACTCGCCTTAGCAACAGTCTATAACTTTTGCACATCAATATCTTTATCTTTCGTCGAACATCGATAAAAATAAATCAATTTGTCATTAAGGGCGCTGGCTAAAGCTCAAAGCCACGTAATAGTGTTAAAGGTTTCTCAATTGATGAGAATTATCTTACGAAGATAGCACTGTCATGCCTTTATTTATATATATGCGTATTTATGGCACCACATCCTGAGTTTTATCCTATTCGATATTTCCCCACCGTCCAAATCTCTTGAGATAGCCCCTTGTCCGATCACCATCCCACCCCACGGGTCCACCGTCACCATCGTTGTGAATTTTATTGAGTTTAATTTATCTCTGAGACACGGTTAGAACCAAAGTTCATGACGCTTGCTGCTCCGTTTTTTTTCTTAATTAGATAAATTTCCTTCTCAAGAATTTGCACTTTCGATGGAGTGCAGGACGTGCACATGCCGTAACCGGGGCGAAGGTTATCATTCCCATTCGTCATCGCGGTCTCACTTTGATCTCCAGCTGCATCCCTTGTTGACTTCCAGGTTTATCAGACGCACTTAAAATCTGCAAAGATCATGGGAAAAGCATGGAATTCAACAGGGGTGTAAATACAGCTGCCCACTGTACTTATACAAATTCATCTGTCCACGGAGGCCATGAATTATCTTTTTGAATGAGATCAGTGACATGACGATTTTTAAAGTCATCAACACGTTAGAGAAACAAAAACAGATGAAGTAGTTTCGACCGTTTTAATTTTCCATTTAACCAAATAGAAATAAATTGAAAATTTTAATGAGGAGCGATCGATTTCCCAAACGAAATTCGCGACTACGCTGTCGTCTCCGCCTCGTAGGTTGCGGCTTGTGTCCATCAAGTTAGAAATGGGTGCACGAAAATGACCTAAACCGTCTTTGCAACCCAGGAAAAATTATACAAGTCGAAACGAGTGAGTGAATTGCAATGCAATGCACCCTTTGAGAGTTGCTGGAGGGCGTGTGAGGAACGGTCAGTAAATATGCGAACCGCGTGGAAAAAACGCGGGTTTCAACTTGCGTCCCTCCGCCGTGAAGCGAAGTCGCGGGGGGGGGGTGGATGCTGGGGAGAGGAGAGGGTGCGCCCGGGGGACTGTAACCCCGTCCCCGGCGAGCGTGGATCGTATTGGCCGCCAAATGCCGTGTCACAACGTCGCGATTACGTGTCCCGCATGTCTGGAATAGCTAGTCACTCGTGTGAATCGATCTTTGGCCGCTTTTGTCATTTATCGCCTCTATCAACCTAAAAGGATCTTTTAATCCCTCGCGCGGTCAGATGAAAAAAAATGATCGTATGGGTTACTTCATTATTTCTATGCCACCGGTGGGATTCCCGTATGCATTTTTCTCTTGGAAGATTCACTTTAATCTATCGAATCTATATCAAAATAATCGACGAGAAGGTTGGTTCGTTAATTGAGGATTGGGTCCATATCGCACTAAACCCTTCAACGGCGTGTAAAACCAGGGGACAGTTCATTGAGAGTCCGAATGTAGTCCAGTGTTCCACCCAAGCCTAGAGCGTCGCCTTAATACCCTTATAATAAAAGTAGCTGTCGTTTACTGTCAAACTCGACGGAGGTGCTGCACATCAATTAGGGATCGGGATACCGATTAAATTTCCATGACCGCTGGAGTTCGAACCCAGGACCTTGACTTGGGAATGCAGTGCGTAGGCCAACACACCTTCCGTTAAGTGATCTTTCTATCCTGCAAGTGTGCGAATTTTTTAATCAACGGCTTGTGTGTTTAGTCGTACATTATCTTCACATTAAACATTCTGGAAAACCATGCGCATATATATTTCCGCGAAAACTGCTTGCCTCGATTGCGTAGTGCGAGCAGAAAGCGTTCGCAAATTACGTCACCCGCGTAGGAATGTGGCCCAGTGCTTCGTAACTTGGGGAAGGTCATGTCTGAACGCGCGTGCTAACACTTCTTCGGCTTGGTTAATAATTTTCCGCACACGAGGTGAATTTTTGAATAGTCGCCTAATATCACATTCTGTGATTAATATATTTTCTTTGTTTCATGCTTAAAATGACGTACGTTCACGGTGAGTTAACAATGTTCAACATACCACTCACTCCCTCTTGGCTGATACTTGTGATCGGTAAGAAAAAATACTTCATCCGATTTAATCGACCAGGCATTTCACTTAAATTTCTCCAGATCATTGAACTTTCGTAAGAAGTAGTGTTTAGCTTCTGACATGAACTAATATCCGGCTCGTATCCAAGACACTGTAAGGTTATCATTGTCTGGAGATTGGGCCGAGCATATCCAATACTCATATGGAAGCATAAAATATGAATTTGGGAATAACAATGCAAACTGCGGTTTCAATAACTTGAGAAGACGTTGTGTACTGCTTAAAACAAGGCGTCGGACTTGTACGCCTTATCCAAGGTGATGACTACGTCTCGAAATTATTCTAAGAAATAATGTTTCCGTTGGTTCATTTGGAGGTGATAGACGAAAGACAAATGTGTTTCAAGTCATGTATTGTTCCTTTTATCTTTTCAGGGGAGATTACTAGTGATGTCCTCAGGGTGGTCACCGAGGCCCGATCCAAAACTTTGGGGCCTTTCAGCCCGTCGTTCAACGTGCAGAATGTACTTCTAGAAGGATTGGAAAAGGTTAGTTGAACGTCTCTTTGTTTACCCTTCGCACCCAGTGCACTCACTCGCTACGTTTGACACAATCTCGCATTGCCCAAAGTCGAACCGCTGAGATGCGCTTTCGATACTTCCTGGCGATGGTCGCGAAAGATATTTGAATTACTCGTTTCTCGCGAGCGTTCAGGGGCGCCACTTATTTCAGCCGCCAGTGAAGGTCATCATCCTCCGGAGCGACGCAATGACCGCCGCCAGCCTCGCCTGCGTGAAGAATCCATTGTGTGGGGCAGAAAAGGTCCTCCGCTTATGCAGCCATGCGGTCCTCATCGGGCGATAGTATTCTTGTTATTATTAGAATTTTTACCAAACAGTGTCGGAAAGGAAGTTTGGAGGAAATCGTGCCTCTGGGAATTGTTTTCATTTGCATCCGAGAATTCTAGCTATGGACAATCCTTTTCATAACGGGGAATTGCGTGGTGAATAAGCTCCTAAACGTTTATCCCGCAAATAAATAACTGCATGACCATAATAACCATCGATAAAATAAATTCCATTTCTAAACGATCCGTATGTATTGTCCCTTCGCCGATGTTTCACCATTTAATGTGACATCTTTTTTTCACTCCGCAAAAAATATCCTTTTTTTCGCCGATTGAGATTTGTCTCTGTGTGTGTTTCGGTTCACGAAAAAGAAAGTGTCGGGGAAATGCTTTCGTTAACCTTCCCAGGTACTTGGTAATGCTCCAAATTTATCCGTTCGTGATCTCCCGACCGGTTGGGAAGCCAAGTGTGTCGCTTGTTGGCACCCGACCTTACTTGCTTCGCTTGGTGTTCACCACTGAACTCCATCGGAACGTATTTTTTTCGCCAAGGACGTGTGTAATGACGCTGTAACAGTTGTAGTAACATGTTATTTCATTGCCTTCGTGATTTTTAGGACTTATTATTTATCAATACTCTTTACTATGTAATTTTCTATATAAAAATGTATTATTTTGGATAATCGTGGAATCATTTGCAATGAGTCGTCACTCATAGAAATCAGGTGTGAGCAATGACTACTTTAGGGATGACAGAGGTACACAAACTGGTACCATCTGTCGATTTTCGCAACTATTCATTTATTCGCTGGAGCATTATCTCCCTTCCGTGCCGTTAGGGGGAGGGGTTGCTCCGGAGATAAACGCTAAAAGAGCCCCATCCCGACCCTTCACTCATTTCCTAATCTGACTTGGAAGGAAGCTAGGCATTAATCTACGTCTCTATGTTGAATATGCACAAACATGGCCGCAAATCCATCTTCCCTTATCCGTCGCGCCTCGACTAAACTCGAGAGAGGAATCGTACGATCCCCTTCGGCCTTATCGGCGCTGCAGGAACCCCCCCCCCCCCGGCCAAACCTTCGCGTTTCCTTCCCACCCCTATTCCTTGACTACTCCTGCCACTTTCTGCGTGATAAACACTTTGCGACATTTCGACTTCCGTTTCCTATCCTACAGCAATCCTGCCATCAGTCATTCACAATTAATGCGTAATAATTATTGATCGGAAACAGTGGTGGAGTCAAAATTTTTCATAGTTTTAACTCTGCAAAAAATTCAAGGTATCTGTGTCAAATTAATAAAGTCTGAACATTTTGCTCCCTTGGTGATTCATATAGTTTTCCATTATTTTGTTTCTCGGTCGAACTAACAAGAAAATGATCATGTTGACCATCCCATTAAAATCGATCTAGTTCCATTAGACTATTAAGAGCAAATTTTATTCAGTCTGCCCGGGAGCTTCGCAATTAGTGGTGATGTAAATTAATGGAGATTCAGGTCACCTTCTGCCATTATGAAATAAGTTAGCATTGCTCCTCCGAATTGGACACCCGCGCAGTGACTGACTTCATTGTGACAAACGTGAAGTGAATTGCCGAAGTCCCCTATTATTAAATATAATGCCACTGTTAAAGGGATGTTGGCAAATTTTCTCATGTTCTCTGACTGGGTTGAATCACTTGGAGGGGACTAAGACAACTAAACCTCGCTTATAGTCTATGTAGTCACCACTAAAAGCTTTCGTAAATTTTCCTTTGGCCTTGTCATCCCAAGCGTCGCATGTTTTGTGGTATTTACGTATGTACACGTACGTAGTCACGCTATTTGACTAGAGTAAATGGAGAAATCTTCTGTCTATGAGCGTACACGAGCGTATCCTTAATAAGAATCTAGTCATCGTCCAGCCCCCATCCACCAGCCTCAGACACACCCCTCCCACACACCCCCGGCTGCGTCCTTCCGACACCCTTGATGAGTGGTCACTCATCCTTATCTTCTCCCCGGGAAGGGGCGTGTGCGCTATTTACGTTGTTTACCCCTCCGGAGGCCCTCCTCTTCCAGGGGTAGGACGAATTCCGCCTTCGCTTTATCTCTTCGTTGGTCCCGGCCCGGAAAACTTATTTGTTGCGGCCTTATCGCTGAGTTTCAAACATCACAATCAGCGCGTCGTCGCCGTTCTCATCGGGAAAATAAAGTTTTTTCCCCCGGATCACAGCCTCATTGGTTCGGGAGTAACGTAGTAGATGTTAGGCGGGTTATTTAAAGATGGGCGTCGTGAAAATGTGAGATCGAAAAAGCTGGACGCCAGTAATCAACTCGAGAATCCGTGAAAGGAAAATATCAAGTAATTATTTTCATGTTTATGACAATAGAAATCAGTCCAATAAAATATCTCCTGAAATATAATCATACTCTACCCCCGGAGTATATAAAAAATATACAAAGTCGACTGTGAATAGCCTATAGTTCTTTGAACTGCTACTAATTTTACCTCCTGTCAGTATTTTTTTATTACGGCGCACTTTACTTGACGCCTTTCTCTTTTCGGCCCCGAAACAAAGCGACAAGAGAACATGTTCGTAATTCATATTGTATCGAGGCAGCTGGTTTTTTTATAATGTACATGTTTTTAATAGAAATACCAAATAAAATCAGTGCTTGAAAAAAATAGAATGACGACTAGAATTCAATTTAAAGACAGCTCAGCCAAACAGTACTTACAGCCAATCCTGCACCTTTCCGTAAGAGATATAATTTTATAATTTTAAAAAATGTGTAGTTTTTTATCTGTTCGTCTCCCTAATTTTCAACGTCTCCTCCAAGGATTCGCGGCTCCGCTGTCTTTTGGGGTTCACCGCTCTAATGCTATTATTATCCTCGGTGCTAATCTTACGTCAGCTCTCTTCCCCCTCATATGAACGGGGGCTCTACATCTGCGTCGGGAGCCTGCTTCGTATTGGAAGGGAGCACGAGCATCGCCCACCCTCGTAGTAATTCAGCCGACCACACGCGAAACACCCCCTCCCTTTCCCGCCCCAAGTCTCATCTCGCGCTGAATTAGCACGTGAGGTGTGCAAAAATGCCGACGCGAACTTAATGCTTATTATTTTTTTTCGCTTTCATTTCGAGACACACTTCCCGCCATACATAAATATTACCTGACCTACATTTCCGGCCCATGGTGTTCGTTCCATTAATTTTTTCTGTAATCCAAGACTTAGTTTAGCCGCGAGAGTCCATTTGTCTGATAAGAGAGACGTGGGGGAAGCCTCGCGTGCTGGTTTTACGTTTGGGAGACGACGACCGACTTGGGAGAGCGGAGGAAGGGGTTGGGGGGAGATATGTAGGGGAGGGGAAGTTAAGTAACTGTCAAGGCCACCTGTTGAACCTGCTCCACTCCGTCCACACACAATCCACTCCCCTCTTCTCGCGTAAAGGAAGAAACGCATTAGGTGAAGGATATCTCCTCTCCCTCACTCACCTGACTTGAGCAATTTTGGGAAATGCAGCGGACGATTCTCTCACAGTTATGCAGTATTTACGGTGGAGCTGCCAATGGAAAGATGTCGGGGATGTTGATGGAGGGGAGAATGCTGGGGAGCGAGGTAGAGAAAGGAAGAAAATATGCTTTTCTGACAGCGTGAAGACTGGCTTAAGTCACGAAGAAGTGAAGAGGGGGAATAATACAAGGGCAAACAAAAGGAAGCTCCCGTGATACGTCGAAGAAATAGTCGTTGGGTACCTGCCAAAACCTGCATTTCATTGGTAGAATACTTTGAATGAATATCTTAAATGACTCGGACAGAGTCCAAGAACGTGAAAAGTAAGAGCTCTCGTGGAAGCATTAACTTTCATTGGTGCTGAAGTCGGGTTTTAAGGCGCTTTACAACTTTAACGTGTATACCAATCTATTACTCGTCGTACGTTACTACGAAAGCTTTAGTTAATCATATTCAATCGATAATTAGGTCGAGCTCGTCCTAAGAATCCTACAGGCCCGAATTTACAGTTCATCGTGAAGAGTTGTTTGAATATATGGACGCTTTTGGCCCACTTGTCCCGTATCGCAGACTCCATTCAAAACTTTCAATCATCGCCTTGGAAATGTCAATAAAATATAGGGAGCTGTGAAAAAGTGAACGGTAGGTCAATGAATACATCACGGGAGATGGATACGGTATGGCCTTAATTTATAGTACTTAATGGGGCCTTAGTCCTCCATCGAGTCATTCACAATTTAATATTGTGCTGTTAATATCAAAATTTTCGTTAAATAATTCTGAAACGTCAACATATCTTTGCATGGTTGCCATATATATATACCCTCCGGTCAGCAGTCCAACGCTCTACCCGCTAGACCACCGCGACCCATATATATATATATATATATATATATATATATATATATATATATATATATATATATATATATATATATATGGGTCGCGGTGGTCTAGCGGGTAGAGCGTTGGACACCGGAGGGTCCCGGGTTCGATTCCCGGGCAAGGCACTCTGGGCACCTGAAGCTCCACCCAAGCTTGTTGATTTTTCGGGTACCAGATCTTCCAGGGAAACCATAACCGGCACAGGGAAAGGAACTGGCCCCCCTACCCTGATGTGTGAATATTCACACGCCGTCGGGCTTGGTACATCTACCATCACCTACTTGGTACATCTACCATCACCTACTAAACCGACCTTCGGGTTGATTACTGTGTTTATGGTTTATATATGTATATATATAAACCATAAACACAGTAATCAACCCGAAGGTCGGTTTAGTATATATATATATATATATATATATATATATATATATATATATATATATATATATATATATATATATATATATATATATATATTATACATACATACATATATAGTTTTATATATACACACACATAACGATGGCTGAAGCTATTAAAAAAGTATTTTTAAAGGATGAAGCAACTCTCATCCTGCATATCAGATTGGAACTGGAGAAATCACTCGCGACTAGAGGCGTAAATGCGTCCGTGGTTAGAGATCGTTTACGTGAGGTCAGCCTACTCAACAAGAGATGCATAGAGAATTGCTAAGGCACTCTTTTGAGGTGAAATAGCTACGGAATCCAGCGTGTATAAAAAAATGCTTTTAGGTACCACTTATAGCTACCGTTACTCGGGGATGCACCGCTTCATCGCATGGCTGCTCGCTGACGACGGGACATTTTTATGAGAATGTTTCCCCAGCCCAACGCAACTACGCCAAAGCGAAACAAAAAAAATATTTTCCCTTTTTCTAAATAATCTTCCAAGCATCTTAGGCTTAAATTACAGGGATGACATTTTTTAACGATTAACTAACTCACTCTCGTTCTTTTTTTCCCTGCCTTCTCCAAACCTCTCTCTCATTTCACCCTCCCTCCTTCCCGTGACCTACACTACAGGTTTTGCCTGAGGACGCTCATATCCGGGTGAGCGGCAAGCTTCACATCTCACTAACCCGTGTCTACGATGGGAGGAATGTGATCGTATCCCAATTCAACAGCAAGGAGGATCTCCTTCAGGTGAGAATTTCGCCTGACCTAATGCTCTCCACCGATTAGCTCGTTCCCAGAACTGCTTGCCTATTTGTTTTTAACCAGAAATTCACCCTTCCTACGATCTAATTGAAAATCAAAATGTCTGTCAGTCCAGGTGTGAGACAATGTAGGGTAGCCACTCATTTCCTAGATTCCAATTCCCGACCTTTATCCAATTTTTCTGTGAAGCAGGCCAATATTTCCTCTTATTCACTCCAAGTTTTATTGTGTAAGCATTTGCCACTTCCTGTAGGGGCAATGCCTACGCCAGACACGAGCTGGTCGTACAGCTAAAAATAGTGTTTCTCATTACGGACGTTGAAAAAATGGACCCATTTCCCGAATTTGTGAAGAAATTTAGTTTTTTCCGACCCGAGTGGCCGCCCCCTCTAGTGGTAATTTTTAATTCATTCCAACAGTTTCCCATTTATATCATTGAGCATGTTTTTTAAATCTTTTTGTTTGGCTTGTAGTTGTCCGTATGCTATGAGTTAACACTGTAGAAGTAGGAATTGCACAGCTGCAACCAGCTGTCAACCAATCTTTCGATTGGGGTTTGACATATTCATTCAGAATAAATGAATAAGTTGTAGATTGATGGCGCATGGAGTTATTAAATTAGATTTCCCCAGCAGGCCTGTTTTTAAGGGTTAGTTTTTTAAATGTGTGTGCGGGGAATGTGGGGGATCCTGGCATCATTTTTTCTGCTCTCAGATTAAAAGTAAAACAAACAACATACCTCAACGCACTTTGTAGTCATGTGGAAGGCGTGGTTGTTGTGAGCCGTAGGGAGTGTTCCTGCCCACTGCCACAAAACTTGTGTGCCACCAATTTGACATCGCTTCCATGACAAAAAGAAAGCAGCATTAAATTGGGCAGCATCAAGACATTTTCATGGTCTCTTCAGTGCTGAGTTTCCATGTTCAACTGGAAAACAATTTATGATCGTCATTATTGATAATTAGACTACAAAAACTTTACTGAGCTGTAATTTGAAGAATAAATTTGTTGTTAAATTCCCATCTCAGGCAGAACAAAAAGTTAAAATGCTTTCAATATCCCCCTGTCTCTTCTCAGGTTCATAGCTTTAGGCATAAAAGCTTTCCCTAGCGATAAAGGATGCACATTGCTGGCATTGTAAAAAATAATGTTTATGAATCTTTTAATTACTCGTCTCTCAGAGTTCTTGAATTAGGCGATACTCCCACATTGCTTTTAACAGTTTAAAAATATCTGATGAAAGCGATTAAGTGTGAAACAGTATCTACAACCGAATGCTTCAAACTTAAGTTATTAAAACAAAGGTCCTTTGATGCTAAATATGTACGTGTATCCCATTTCTGGTGTGCTGCATCAATGTACCTTTCATTAACCAAAAAATAACCCTTTATGTTTGTTTTCTTGGCATTATTCAATCCAATCATTTCAAGTCACAAAGTCTGCTGTGCTCAACCTTTCTAATATTTATTCATTATATTCCAGGCCCTTCTTGCTAGTTCCTTCATTCCAATGTTTTCTGGGATCTTACCACCTCGCTTCCATGGTGTTAGGTACATGGACGGTGGTTTTAGCAACAACTTACCAACTTTGGATGAGAACACCATCACAGTCTCCCCATTTTGTGGAGAGAGTGACATTTGCCCTCGAGACCTCTCCTCTCAACTATTTCATGTAAGCCGCCATCCTTCTCTCTTTATTTTTCATCAGATAAAGTACTAATTTCATAATTAGATGATAAATTTAGCACTTTTAAAATGTTGAAAGTCATGCCATAATTAGAATTCTCATCTGGCTATTTTGCTAAAATATTTATTTTAATGTAACTGCAAACTATTCATTGCATTCTCTGAATAAGTCACCTTAAACATTTGAATTGTGGTAACGCTTGAAAATATTTGTTGATTCCATTACAGGTAAATGTAGCAAACACCAGTATTGAATTATCGAGGCAAAATATTTATAGGTTTACCAGGATTCTTTTCCCACCAAAGCCAGAGGTAACTTTTCCTCCTTTGAATTTTTTCAGTAATTTTGTCTAATGTTTGTTGTAAATTAGAATTGAGGAAGTGAATAATGATTTGGGAAGTGAATAAACATTTAATTTTTTTTCTAGGTTCTTTCCAACATGTGTAAGCAAGGCTTTGATGATGCGCTTAGGTTTTTACATAGGAATAACTTAATAAATTGCACAAGGTGTTTAGCTGTACAGTCAACTTTCACAATGTCAGAAACTCTTGATGAGAATTTTGACTTTGATCCCCAGTGCTGTGAATGCAAACAGCAGCGGCAGGTAAGTGTTCTTTGGAATCATAACTTAGGTATTTTGAGTTTGTCACCTAATAGCTGTTGAGAAAATAATAATTATTTATCAATTCTGAATGGAGCAAATTATTAAGTGATGTTGAATACATCAATGAAAGTATGATCAGTCATAGGAGGATTTCATTCCAGTCTTTTTCAATAGAGTATGGAAGAGTGTATATAATATCACAAACAGTGAATATCTGACCTTACAGAAATTTGTGATAAAACTGTTCACAGAAAGGAAAATCAGTGTTAATGTTGTTTGGGCAAAATTTTATATTTTGTTGATAAATTGAAAGGATTTTTCTTTAGTTTTAGAATGTTATTAAAAGTCACTGATAATCCTTTTCAATATTTATTTTCATTTTTCTCCATTAGGAAGCATTAGTTGCTAACCTTCCAGATACTGTGATGACTATCTTCCAAGAGGCTATTGATTCTGCCAATAAGGGAATAATCAATTGGGTATTCAAGCACAGAGGGATGAAAATCCTATCCATTCTTAGCCTCCCGTGTATCTTGCCAGCTGACATTGTTTATGCAACGTACACAAAGTAGGTTCATGGTTTTATCTCTTACGGGCAAATAGCTGTGAAAGTCAATTATCTTATCTTTAAGAAAATTAATTATCCAATTTTCATTGATCACTCTCATACAATTCTTAATTTTTTCCTAGTGTATTTTATATTTGAAGCTTTCAGAGAAGACCTGGTTTTGATATACTCATAAAAATATGTATATGGCATGAAATTAACACCTAACTTATTTGTAATTAACACTTGCCTACCTTAACATTTATTGCATGATATTAGTTACCACTGGTTGAATTTGCTTTCCTGATCTATTGACTAGATTAATGCTAAATTCAATTAGTTAATGCTCATTCCGGTTTCCTTGGAAATTGAATGCTGACACTCATTGGGTAGAACATGTTGAGTGTCACTTGCATGCTTCCATTGCAAGCCTTTGTTTATGCATGAATCATTTTGACTTTTCATTGCTCTTTTAATGTGATAGCTGTGCTCGAAGTGATAAACTTTGTCATGCTATTAATAATATGATCCAATCCATTTCCTTGAAGCACCTATTTATTTGAATTTGATGTATGCTGGTAATAATTTTAAGTGACAGCCCTTATCCAATTGAACATATTAACCTACTAAATGCACGGGTCCCTTCACCCAATTCTATATAGTCTCATTGGTGCAGACACGGTACAGAGGCACTCTGTTGTATTTGGGAATCTAGACAGGAGAAAGTATTGGGTAAGGAGACAGTTGGCATGTGGTTGTGCTGGTTCCCTCGCACCGCATCTGAGCTACAGACATCGACTAGAAATAGAAGCAGCGGCCTCAGCAGAAGGAAGGTGAGCAAGCAGTCAAGTGGGGTTGACGAGGGGGAAGGTCTGGCTTCATTTTCCACTCATTTCCATAAGTTTGGCAAAACTCTTAATGTCAGAACAGAAACAAATTACTTTCAATTTGGCCATTTTGATGTGTCATTTTTACGATTTGTGAATGAGATACTTGTAGATGAATAATGATTCCAGATAAATGTAGGTAATCAGGATTTCAGTAAAAAATACTGCTGTCTGTGAAGCTTGAATTGATCAATTCCTAATGAATGGGATTCTTAATCTTGAAGCAGGATGTCACAAATTTACAAGAGAAGATTGATGTGAATTATCTTACAAACCCGACTACATCATATAAATCAAGAGACTCAAATGCCACTGAATTTAGTAAAGGAAATAATTTATTTTTCACATATAATCTATAGAATACTGTGCTGTTCTTATGAAATAACTTAGTTGTCAGTGTTAAGGTGGAGAGTTTTTTAGGCATTTGAAACAATTTTAGTTGTTTAGGTCCAATGTTTATTAATGATTGAGTGATGACAGCATTTAAATAATGATGGAAATATAATATGTAACTAAATTGTTTCTCATTTTTTCAAATTTTAATGACACTTTTAAAAAAATTTCATAATTTTAAAAGCTTCCTATATTTTGGTGAAGTAAAAAAGCAGTTTTATAATTGATGTTGCAACTGGTCGATGTAGTCTGTTCAAAATTCAAAGTACAGAGTTTTGCCAATTTTCCTTCTATCAATTAATGCCCACCCCCTCAACGCCCCACTGAAATGTATATTGGCCTCAGATAAGGTAATGTTTCAGTATATTCCTTATGACTGTGGGATATTTACCCTGACCACCATCTGGTCAAACTGCCAGGCATCCTCTGGTCAATTGCACTTGTCTGCTTGTCATCTTCTGTGCATGTAACTCTGTGTGTGTGTGTGTGTGTGTGTATCTGCTTTTTTGAGCCAAGAGCTCTGGAGTCTTAAATCTCTTTGAATGTGAAGTCTGGAAAATTGAAGGCGCAAATTATAAAGTATGATGACTCTTTTAGAAAGTATCTCCTTAGTTGCTACTGAGAAGGTATAGTTTTATCTGTTTTCTTTTACTACTGTTATCCACAATTGTGCACATACCTATATGTTACATTATGTGATGCTTGTTAAATTTTGTTGGAATAGCTTTTGTTCTCCGTTAAATGTATAGGATATGATGTGGATTTGTACAGCTGTTTTTTCCCTCTTTTTTGTAACTTTTGCATCAAAAATAAAAGTAACCCAAGCATGATGTGTGTTGTTTAGGTTTAGTAATGAAAACTGTAATGTTTAAATGATGAAAAGGAATACCTCAGGCCTATCTATGCAGGGTTGTTCAGCTCTTTTAAGTTTTAACTTTAATTACTGTATGTCAACTCTAAGATATTGCAATAATATGTCAAAGTGTACATTTTGATGCATACAAAGATTTAAAAAAATTCGTGTCTCAAACATAGGAAATAAATGGTATTAACTAAATTCAAATTCATGGAATGAAATGCAACTGCATGAGTGACATACATATGAAACAGGTTCATTCAATGTTATCAAGCTGTGTATTAAAAATTGACCCAGAAAGTCACTCTATTTTTTTGATACCACTATTGGTGGAAAATAGCTTTTTATTGGTGTGAATAATAAGAAAGTATTTTATCAACTTAAACTTGATGAAGTACATTAAGCTAGATTTTGAATATGTTAAGTTGTTATTAAGCAGTATAAGTGGCCCAACTGGTCCATTGATGTTTATTCCCCCACAAATATGAAGGATATCTCAATTTATGAATACCAAGTTAAATGTGCATACTATGCATAGTGGAAAAGCTTAAGCATAGCAAAGTCTATAACATTTTAATGATTTAAAATTAATTGTTACCTTTGCACACCAAGAGAATCATAATATTTCTTGTTCCATTTGCTCGCGCCTGCATAAATTGTCCCTTTGTGACTTATTTATATTTCTGTACATGTATAATGGTATTTTTCCAGTGCATTTGATTAGCTAATACTCCCTGCTATTCTTGTCACTGTTTTATTTGTCCAAAAAATGTATAAACAGCTTATTCACTCTTAACTGTATATTATGTATAGCCATAATGAGAGTAATTTTGGATATCTAATTATAAGTTAACAATTTAATTGCAGGTTTATGGCGTCGGCTCCCAAAGTTGGTCACAATTTGTGGTTAATTAGCAAGTACATGATTGAGCATCTAAGTCACCTTATTCATAAGGTGAATAAGAAGAGGCAACAACTCAGTGCAAATATTACCTGTCAAATGGCAATCACAGAATATAGAGGCAGTAAGTATCAATTTGAAAGTTTTAATGATGTTTTTTTGAAGGCTTTTTTATATTGAAAAGCATCCAGCAGTGGTATCCTAAGTGCTCATGACACTTGATGCAGAATATATTTTTAAAAGTGGTTGACTGCACCTTTAATAGATTGATTCCTGCTGTATGTAATTCCTGTCCATGTTAGATAATTTTCATGAAAGAATAAAACTGCTTTTTCTGCATACGGTTCTTCTCTCATATTTAATTTGTTAGGAGAATACTGATTTGTAGTTCTCATCAGGCCATCTATTCCATTTTACTTATAAGATTCAGACTAAGAGAATGAAGCACAGTTGTCCATGTAATATATCTATTTTCTCTATTTCAGCCAAATTTGACGTTGAATCAGCCAAAGATTATGCCTACAAGAACAAGATGAACTTCAATTTCACCTTGAATCTTGAAGAGGGGTAAGTTTTGCAATATTTTAAATTAATTTGTGGCTGATGGAAGTTCAAATTCTCCATAACACACCTGACTCTGATAGGAATGCTGAGGGGCACTTTACTCTGAAATGCCAAAGTTTCAAAAAGATCTTTAAAATTGGACCAAAAAGATGCAATCTAGAAGTTACTAGCTTAAATAAGACACGAGATTTTGTTTTCCCACAAATATTGAAGTTCGGCTTATCATATTTTATTTTTCATGTGACACCATTACAATAGACCTTAATGAAATTTATTTCTTAATTTTTAAAAGTCCATCCATAACCAAATCTTGCCAAATTTGCAGAGTGGAAATGACACAATGTAATATCTAGCCTAATGACAAATACTAATTTATTCCACTTTAGAAAATGATAGGATCGATATTCAAATGACCTGTTTTTTTGCCAACTTCAGAATCTCCTCACCATTTTGTCCATCATAACTATCCTGAAGAGCAAATTGTATTCCTGGATCATGAAAATACTTATAGGTGTTCATTTGACAGACTTAATAAAATTATACTGAGGAACATTATCTTCATCAAAAGCATTTTAAATAAATAATATTAGATTCAGATTTTGAAAGGTAACTCTGTGCCTGTGCAAAGATTTCAAAGTGTACCTGATATGTAGAATGATGGGGGTGATCCAGGTATTAATAAAGAAAAACGGAGAAGAAACTCCAACCTGGATGCTTTGTTTATAAAGTTGGCTATCAATTAAGAAAATATATCGAGGACTGGACACTTGGAAGATACAAAAGGGAGAGTAGCTCTTTTTACTGTCAAAGTACCATTATAATTGATTATGGTGTCACACCTCCTAAATTGTGAGCCAATAGCTATCACTTCTTCAGACTCTGCTTGGTTGATATTCGATTAATTTTTGTGATCATTATATTGCAAAAAATATTTAGAAATTGGCACACCTAGATATGTACAAGAATAGCACAAAGGATAGTGATTACTGAATCTTGAATTTCACAAATTTGCTATTTTGATGGATCATGGGCAAAAATTTCTCAATACGCCTTTAAACAGTATTTTCTGAAGTAATATTATGAGTAAAATACAGCCTGGAGTTGGATGTTAGAAGAGAACAGTATTTTCTGAAGTAATATTATGAGTAAAATAAAGCCTGGAGTTGGATGTTAGAAGAGAGACTGTGATTATATGAGAAATGAATGATATTATATATGATGGACCTACCCAATTATGATGGTTTCTGTAAGTTTATGAACAGTAATTCAACTATTTTGCAGGGAAGTACCTCGGGATCAGTGCTCAGCAATGAAGTTCAACAACAAAGTCATGGGACAAGCACCTTTGAGGAGGCCCAGTTTGAATGCGGTACTTGCCGAACCTGGCACAACAATGGTTGATGATGACACTTTTGACCATATCCTCCAAGTCACATCACATCATGATGCCCTAATGGCATTCTACTACATGGATGAGAATAATAAGGTACAAATACATAATTTAAAAAGTAATTGAAAGTCTTGTGAGAGACATATATATATATTGGATAGCTATCCTTTATCAGATGATTAAGTTCTGATAACAGTATTTCCTATCGTTAAGTTCTCACAATCAATTTGTAGCAAAAAATAATGGACTGTGTCATTGTTTAGACAATATATTTTGACTTTGGTTTTGATATTGATGAGATAATGTCAAAACATGCTTGAAATATATTTTTTTAGCAGTGAAATAGAAAATTATTATTTGATATGAATCAATGGTGTTCGCCTTCCACAACATCACTCTTGATTGGACAACAAAAAATAAGTGTTCTCATCTACATGCTACTGGTGCATTAGGATAGTTTATAGTTTTTATATAATTTTGTTTTGAATAAAATCAAGTAAAATGTTCTACTTGAGTATTTCAAATGGTTTATTATTAGGTAATCTACCGTTTAAGGTAGGTTTTTGGATGGACACAACTATCAAATAAACATTTTGTGGCTCCCCACCTAGCAAACTAATCTATATCAGATCCCTCTTCATCTCGGTGTACTTCTTTCCTCCCTTCATTCCGTCCAACATCCCTATCCTGTTCCTGCCCTTACCTCGCTTGCCCAACATTCTCCCCTCTATTACTCTCTTCAACATTCCACTACCGCTCAATACACCTTTCATCCATTTTTCCTGCCTCCATAGGATTTCTCTCAACAAACACCTCTCCTCACACACTATCTCTAGTACTTCCTCATTTGTTTTCCTTTCGGTCCATTTAACCTTCTACATTCTTCTTCACACCCACATTTCAAAAGCCTCCAATCTACGTCTATCCTCCTGCTTCAGTGACCACGTCTCCGCGCCGTACATACCTACACTCCATATCAGAGTTTTTACGAGTCTTGTCTTAACATCCCTACTCAACGTCCCCGTCATCAACTCCCTCCTCCTTGAGAAAGCCTCCTTGCTTAGTGCAATTATTCTTCTTACGTCCCTGCTACTTTGACCGTGTTGGTCCAAAACACTTCCGAGATATGTAAACTGTTCCACCTGCCCTATTTTCTCTCCCCCTAATTCAATGTTTAGCCTAGCCTCTTTCTTTCTGGAAAATCGCATAACCTTTGTTTTATTAATATTGATTCTCATCCTATATTTATCGCACTGAACCTCCAATTCACTCAGCAATGCTTGCAACCCCTTGGCTGACTGAGCAACTAATGCTAAGTGCTAAGACTAAGCAAACCTAACTGATTTTACGAATTCCCCTCCGACTTTCACTCCTACCTCCAGTTCTTCCCATGCCTCTTTAATCATTTCCTCCACATATACGTTGAACAGCACCGGTGACAATGGGCAACCCTGCCTTACCCCTCTTCCTAACACTGCCCATCCGGACTCTCCGTTCCCCACTCGCACCCGAGCAGTTTGAGACATGTACAGGTTGTGGATCAGTTTCCTGTCCCTCCAATCCATTCCTATTTTCTGCAATACACGCATCAATTTTTCCCAATTCACTCTATCAAATGCTTTTCGAAATCTACAAAACAGGCAAAAACGTCCTGATTGTATTCTATATTTCTCTCGATTAGTGATCTCATTACTGCAATGGCATCATGCGTACCTCTTCCCTTCCTAAACCCAAACTGATCATCCCCTAAGTAATCATTTGCCCTACTCTCTATCCTTTTGTTGATGATCCTGAGAATAACTTTAGCTGCGTGGGATATCAAACTTATTGTTCTGTAATCCTCACATGATATAGCCTTTGCCTTTTTTTGGAATAGGAACTAACACCGATCTCACAAAATCTTCCGGCCAGATTCCTTCTTCATAGATACTACGAATCAGTCCATATATAGCCTTCTTCCCACCTTTCCCTAACCATTTCAACATTTCTACAGGAATATTGTCCACCCCCACAGCCTTATTTGCTTTCATCTCCTTTAATGCCCTTTCTATTTCATCGTCGAGTATGCCTGGACCTAAGCTATCTTCTTCTACGTCATGTTCCTTTTCTATGTCTAACCTTGTCGGCCTAAGTTCTTTACCATACAGTGTTTCTATATATTCCTTCCATCTATCTTGGATTTTTCCTGGTTCAACTATTATCTTACCCCACTTATCTTTAACTGTGAGCACAGATCTTGCCTTCTTACTTCCCGATAATAACTTAACCTTGCTGTATAGAGCACCAATTTCACCCTTCTTCTGTAAACTTTCCATATCCTCGCATTGCGTTTTCCACCATTCTTCTTTTGCTTTATTTGTGGCCCTTCTCAATTTATTGTTTAACTCTTTGTACTTCATTTTGCCTAGCTCTGTGTTTACATTTTTCCATCTTCTTCTCTCGTCCATCTTTGCAATCATCTCATCCGTTACCCATGGTTTCCTTATTCTTTTCCCGTTAATGGTTCCTATAGTGTCTTTTGCTGCTTCCGATATCCCTTGCTTGATACATTCCCATTTTTCTTCGATTGTACTCAGTTCTTTACCGTCATCCATTATTTTCTCTACAGCCTGCTGATACTCCTTCCTTGTTAATCCATTTAATGCTTCTACGTTCCATTTCCTAACCCGCCGCCCTTGCCTTATCTTCTTGAAATGGATGTTACATTTCATAACAACTAAATTGTGGTTTCAAATTCAAATGGTTATGCACTTTTTTTTGCTATTTGGCTTATGAAATGTGCTCAAGAAAAGGAATCTTTGTTTAATTGTATGAGTAAGTTTCCTTTAATTCCTCTCTGTAGTTTTGGCTAATAACACTGCATGGAGTTAGAACTGTTGCTTTACTGCCAGCATTAAATCCACACAATTTTTATTTTCCATAATCATTCTCATCAGCAATCATAAATAATACTTTTAATCCACATGCCTCAATTTTAATTAAAATGTTTCGTCAAATCTAAAATCCAACCTGTGAATTATTTGTTCCATAGAATCCATTGACAAAGAACATCAAAACCAATTTTCAGGTTGATCACTGTTATTTTTTTTTAGTTTCCCCATTATTTATTTGGAGAAGTTAGATTTCATTGATACAGATGTGCAGATATTTCAAACTTGTTCTGTTCATATTGGGTTTGCTGTTAGAGTGAATCTCCAAGTATTGCACTTTGCAAGTTACATTATATTTCTTATTTTTTTCATTTTCTATTCCTTCTTATTACGTTTTATCTGCTTCTTCTATTCTTTACCCTTCTATTCCTATTTTATCTACCCTACCAAGTGTCTACATAAAGAGGTTGTGGGATTCGTTTCTCAGCAGTGCATTACATGTGTCAAATTAGTCAGTGGCCCCACCCATGATTCTCATTAATAATATATTGCTGAGATTACTTGTCAGATCCGTAAAATCCTTATGAATTACTGGATATGTCCAAATATATTTCAGATAACATTGTAACCACAATGCTTGACAGTTGTAAATGCATAAACAAACTTGGCAATGCAGACAATTATCAAATATAAGGTGTCTCTGTGCGATTTCTTTAGTTTTCTTTACATTTAACTCATGCATGTGCATAATGTGATTTTGTTCTTTTCTTATAGGTTAAAGTGACAGAAATTTTTGATGTCACAGAAACTGATTCTCCTGCAGTCTTATGTCCGGAAGAAAGGGAAACCAACACTCACCTTGAATTTGATGATGACAACTGGAATGTGGAAGCCAATTCAGAATTAAATGAAAGTGTTGACATGGATTGGCTTGGAGGTCAAGGCCAACTTGTTTCACCTGATGATGGTGAGTATATTCTTTCTTGATTCTGAAATTTAATGAGATAGCACTTTAGAGGGTGGGCTTATTTCACTCTTCCTGGAAAAAAGGACTATGAGCCTTCCATGTACTCATTGATCTTTATGAAATCTTTTATCTGCCCCTAATAATTGACTTGTGCAAACTGCTCATAATATATGTATCTAATACAAAATACATTCTATAATTCAAGTAGTTAGCTGATGTAATTTGAGTCAATTGACAATTTTTATTTGCTCTTTATAACAAAGCTAACAATCACTAATGTTCTGCTGGAACGAAATAATCTCTGCTGCTTCTATCTATTAATTTTTATCTTTGCTTTTATTTTTAACTTTTATTTTGCATGTTGAATTCAGTAAAAAATTAAAAGTGGCTTACTTGCGATGGCATTCTGAAATATTGTATATCTTTTAAAATGTCTCAGAAGGGAGTGCAATATAGCAATTAGCAAATGATTAAGCACAAATTGTAGATAAATAGAATTGCTATGTTAAAGAGAGGCTTGATTGCTGAGCATACCTAGTAGCCTGGATGGGTGATTTGTCCCTTCTGTGCCCCATTGGAAGAATCGATTAAGGCGGAAGGTCTATGTTGACCATTGCCCCATGTGGCAATTATTCAAAGTTCGACATGAATCTTTTTAAACTAATTACAAGATTTTAGAACTTGAAAGTCAAAAGAGAAAATATAATGACGTTCATGTATGTTACATATCCATCATATTTTCAAGCCCATATTGTAATCTGCACCACATGCCAAAAACTCTCCTTCATGCCAGTTCTTCAATATTGTCATTGATTGGTATTTCTAAACATAATTATTTACATATGCATTCTCTTTTCTTGCACTCTTACAAAGGGCAACAATTTTATCTACATTTATCTTCCTCTAAAGCATTGCTTGTTTTCTTTTGCATATTGAGCCACTAAAGCCTTCCCAATTCTTTTTGGTTACATTTTATGCATACTCATTTGCAAGAGTCATAATGTTAAGAATTTTTGTTGTGCAATGTTTGTTCACAGTATCCAGCAATGTCACATTTATTGGTGCTCTTTCCACAATTGCAGAGGAGCGCGAGAGCAGAAGCAGCTGCAGCAGTGGGGGAGATTCACTCGATTACCTCTTGGACAGGGACTCATCAGCCATTTTCTCTGACCCAGAGAGCGAATGGAACCAACGCCAGCAAAGTGAAAAGGCATATGCCCCATCACACCACACTTCAAAAACTCCCCTTCATGCCTGCTCTTCAAATTCCTCTGTCATTTCTGGCCAATCCCCAGACTCCCGACCAGAGTCGGACCAGAGCAAGGAACCCTTGACAGAAGTTTCAGCAAAACCTACTTTCATTATTATGGAATCTTGAAGTGAGCTGTAGAAAGTGTGAAGAAAAGTCTCAAAAATGATAAAAGCTGCCCACCGTGGTGTCCTGTGATTGTCTTGTGACAAATTGGGTCTACTTTATGCCCCATTTATTTTTTTATCACCTCAAAAAGCATCTTCCTTACAAGCAAAAACCTTTGCCTACTAAATGGAAGGTGACCTTTTATAAATTTCTGACAAAAGATTTCATTCACAGATATATATATATTTTTTATTGTCTGTTTTTAGTGAATGAAATATTGTTCAAGTTCCTATAGAGATGTTTTTATGGTATACACTGCCCCTGTTAAGGCTGTTATGTACAAACTGTGCATTAAAGAGTACCCAAAAAAAGAATTACGCTGGTTTGTAATGTTTTGTCTGGGTTTAGGGGTCTTCTGGGACCACTAGCAACTCACAAATGTGTTTGCTTATGGATTCTCGAGGAAAATGTGTTTTCAACTTCCACAATTTTGTGCCTTCACTGTTGGCTGTTAAATGTTGCTCTCTTTTTTATGTAAATATGTGTATAATTCCTATTTGCCTTATGTGGAAAATTTGTAATGAAATGTCTAGTATTATTTTTCCATGATCACTTGCAGCATATTGATAATTCTTATGTACAGATTATTTTATGTGATGTGTTACTTTTATTGGAGACCGACTGAATGCCAAAATCAATACAGTTGGTGCACTTAACCTTGTGCTGTAAGATGATCATTGTTGAAAACTACCTTACTGGGCTTTTACCATGGGTGTTGAATTTTCCCAGATTTTTACATTTGTGAAGGAAGGACATATCATGAACAAGTACTTTTAACACCTATAATGTAAATACTTATTCTTATAGATTGCTTTAATTTATCCTTTGCTATTTAAAAAAAATAAAGAATTTATTCTGGAGATTATTAGTATTCTGGGTATTATTAGTATTTCTGTTACTCTAGCAACGGTGATGTAATATCAAGAAAATATCTTGATATTTTCAAATGCATACACTTCAACTATGTCGTGTAAAAAGAGAATTAATTTTAAATGCAATTATGAAGTTTGCTCACATTAGAGAAAAATAACTCTAGGAAGGGGGAAACTATTATTCTGCAATAGCCACTGAAATGGCAATCACAAAATCATTTGAAATATTTCCACTCTAGTGATGTATGTATTGTGCATACTTGATCAGTGTCATTTAGTTTTGGTTAGACATCAAGGGGCTAAAACTTCACAGTTTATGTAACTATTAATTTAAATGGATTACAATGCTGACTATTTGACTAATAAACCCTGTATGATGGGATAGATTAGGGCTGGTAGACATGTATCTAGTATTAGCCATTAATGCTCATTTATGTGCTTTTGTAAATGCATAAGTGAAAACTTTTGGTTGGAAAATATCACTTTATCATGCACTTTACCCATAGTTATGTGCAATTAGGTAAGACTAGATAGACAGGAGGGGATTGGGATGGTGCGGTGGCTAATGTACTGGCTTCCCATCCAGAGAGCCCAGGTTTGAATCTCAGAGGCGGCAGATATTTTTCAGTGGTTACCCAATTCCTACTCGAGTGCTTTGTGGGGGGCACTTTGAGTGAGTACGCCATCCGTCGGATGGGACATAAAGCTGAAGACCCCTTGGTGTTTTTTTGTTAAGAGTAGGCTAATACCAATGCTAGGTTTCTCTCCACCCTTAATCCTTTCCTGCCTATCCCTGATGGTCCAAATGACCTCAGCTGTTGGTCACCTCCCTTAAAATACTTATACTAAATAGAAAAGAATTTATTTTTGTTGGTAGAATCTTTCCTGTGCACGTATACTTGGCCAAACAATGGCCTAAACTTGAAAACATGAATTTTCCAGATCTGGTATTATTAACGATAGCCTCCCACTTATTTTAGGGTTTTCCTTGAAGTGTGCCTACATGTATGTGCCTGCATTGGCATACATAAAATCATTTAAAAATGTTATAAAACCTCAAAATGCATCTGAAATATTCTGTTAAAAAATTAAAAGTAATTCCAAATTCTGCCTTTAAGTCTATTTTATCAACTCATCATTCATCAATATTAAAATTTTTGTCATCTTGGAGAAATAGCAAAAGTGGTAGGACAAACAAACAAATATTTCTGGACAATGAATTTGTGTAGCTCAACTCTCTGATTGATATCCGAGTCAAAATGAGAATGGACACAATACTGTTCATGTACACACTGCTTCTTTTCAACAGATTGGGAGAGTTAATTAATATGAGATAAACATTATCCCAGATAACCGAGTGATGTAAATCTCTAAGGCTGGGGCACAGAAATTTCTTTTCTGGGGGGTGTAAATCTCCTTAAGATTATGTTCTTGCAAAGGAATTTTCGTGGGTTTGATTCTCCCTAGGTGGGTTTTCCTCCCCCTTGGGTGTTTGTAATTGGTCTTAATGTAAAGTTTAGGGGTTAGGTGGAAGAAGGGACTATAAAGTCCCAATCTCACCCAAATGAAGTCGATAAATAAATACAGAAATGTTAGGTGAACTGTAGCCCACATGGCCATCCTTGATCTTGAAATAATCCTTAACTTGGCTCTGTACCAATTTTGAAAGATAGGGGACACTTCGACTCTAGTGTGTAACATAAAGACTAAAGTTTAACTTAATAGTGCAAGATCCCCCGTGGACAAGCATACACTATGTAACACTTTCAAAACTCCTACCCGTACATGCTGTCGAAAACGCAAGATTGATAAGATTCTATTTTAATTTAAAATTCCAACTTGGACCAGCTATTAGTTGAGAAAAGGCTTCCCTCATCAAAGCTTCGGAAAAAGTGTGACTGGTTTCAGCGATGAAATTACACAATAAGTTCTAGCATCATTAATAACTGTTTACTATTGGATTTTCCCTACACTGAACAGAGGATGAATGGACCTTGTCAGCAACAATAAAATCTTGTGGAAAACTTTAAAACATGGAGTATTGGGAAGGGGATGATATTTGGTACATAATACTTATTTATTTACTGCTTAATTTCAACATATGTGTATTTTTTGGCCGGGGAGTTCAGATCCCTTCCATCGCTCCCATATCCATGCCCCTGGTCAGAAGGATGGACCAATAAAACCTACTTATAAAGCCCTCACATGGAATTGCTTTTGAGCTGTAACATCAGTGTGGTTAGTCCTTAAGCGGTGATGGGGAGCAACAGTTTTTATCTCTTTCAAGGAAAAACATATTGGAGTTGTTAACTCCACGTGTTGACTTTAGTCTTTTTTTATTCGATAACACTCATGTATTTTATGGAATGGTATACATTCATATCTAAACATTCAATATTAATAATATGTCTATACCATCCACATTTCTATCAACAAGTCATGGGAAAAACAGTAGCTTTGGTACTGACAATAATAGATATTATTGGTAATTGTCAATGACTTGCGAGAACAGTACTAGTTCTGCAATCTCCAATTATTTAAGCTTTCAAATGTACTTCTCCTAAGCATTAAGGTATTTACAATTACAGTCCAAAAACTTGTGTTTTGTCCCCCTATGGACCCAGTTCTGAGGACGAAATGTATTGCAGCTGTGCATCATAATGATTGTCATCCAAATTCTCATTCCAAGGGGATTATTATCAAAATTTCTACTTTTTAAAATCAAGCGAGCAAGTTCTGGTCTTGTAATTATAATCTAGGGCATCGAGGGTGCTTGCCACATGTAAGAGACTTCTCACATTGGCCTTGACTATTAACTTGTTCTCTCCGTCAATAGCCAATGTTTTCTCATAATATCTGGTATTCAACCCTCATTATTGAAACAGATTCACAGAAATTAAGATGATCTTAAGCTTGGCATAATAATACCTTACTCTAACAAATCTTCACTCCCATCTGACATCCTTTCCCTCTGACCTATGTCGTCTGGTAGGCAACATTCCCTGTGGTGGATACTAGACCTAGGGATTCTCCTCCATAATCCTTGTACAAGTATTCTGAATAGGATGATACGATTCCATCCATTGGAGTCAAAACAAAAGAAAGCTTGGTCACTCAAGTGCTTGAACATAATCAGTATTTCACCAAAGCTGCTTTTTGCTGCAGCATGCTGGTAATGGTTCATGACTAATAGCGTTCTCTAATTCAAGTCACAAATAATCCTTTTTTCCATAAAAAAAATCTGAATTCCAATTTTTTTCCAGTAAGCCCCTCTACAAGTTTCAAAGATCACAATTATTACTCACATCAGTTCATCAAAAGTCCACCCAAGAAAAAAATTTAAAAGTGGAGGCTTGTACATTAAACATTTTTGGGATTAACTGTGATCGTTTAACAAAAAGGTTACTCAATTTTTCACTCCTCTTACGGGGAATCATCTAGAGAACAAAATTAATAAAAATTAGTCATTTTGTATTGGCTCAACTTTTCACATTCTAGGGGAAGAGGGAATACATGATTGGGGTCTTTGAAATGCTGGAGTGTGTAAGGTTAGTGAGAGTGAAATGGATGGGCAAAGAAAGAAACAAGAAAGTGGTGAACAGGGCCAGGTAGATATGGCACTACTGTACACTAGGCAGAAGGGAAAAGAGAAAAGAACTGGCATGTTGCTAGGAGGGAAAATAATTTTAACAATGGCCATTGATGGAAAAAGAAAAGGGGACTAAAAATGCTAGATGACCTAGAGAGAATTGGATGTATAGGGAAACAAGAAACAGGCCTGTAATAGCGGTGGATGGAGACAAAGGAGATAGTAGGGTCTACTACTTTCTAGAGCACCCTATGGTGATAATGATAAACAAGGGATGCATTTATTAAAAAAGTGATGTGGATGCCTATTACGTCTGCTCTCACTTTACACTGCTGAACCTTTAGGCATTTTGGTTTCTCTGGTGAGTGAATCATAAGAAATATGAAGGAGTCATTCAGGAGAAAATATAATTTGATTGAAAGGTTTTTAAAACACACTCAACAATCACAATTAATTTATTTTATAAACCTGAAGATCACTAAGTGCATAACTTTTCTTTTTATCTGTGGCATCTTCAAGGCACTTGTACGACACAGGAAGAAACTGTTAAATGTACTTTCTACAAATATATAATTTACATTCAGTCAAATAATGATTCTCTTGTTGTCATCATTATTATAAAATACATAGCAATGACCTAGGGAGGTGCGGACTGAGGGCAAGCAGCTAAGAATGATCAGAAGCTTTGCTATCTGTGGTTGTCCTCTGCATACACAAACCCCAGATAGATGTCTGTAACATTCCCACCCAGAAAATCATTTCATAAATTGATGGCATCCTAGTTAATGTTAAAAATGATCCATAATTCCTTTGTGGGAGGGATGACTCTTTGACCTACTATTTTTTTCATTAATTTCCTTTAATTAATTAATCCTTTAAAATTTGCTGAACAAGAATATTTGTAATGTAGCTATAATCAAATTCACAATACATTTGCAAAGGATTGGTATGTTAATTGACACATCGCTTTGAAATGGGGGCTCTAGATACGACTTATTTACCCAGTGATATATTACTTCGATGTAAAAGGATTTATTTCACCATCAATTTTCATGAAGGAATTTTCTCCAGTTGTTGCCCCCTAGAAATTAGGTTAATAGTACCTTATTTTCATGAGCACAGGCAGGTTGAAATTCGGAGGAAAGTGAAATGAAAAAAAACGAAACTATGTCAAGACTTATCTTCTTCTATTCCTCGTAATGTGAGGTTAAAGACGCTTCTTCTCATCAACCCTGTTCCTCCTCCTCTCTCTACATGGTCATTAACTTCTCTTTATAACCTACTCCTTTCCCAAAGGTTCCCTTGTATTCCAATACATATATTCTTGACAGGTTTAAGTTAGTATTGCCTGGTGGAAAAAATATACATAAATATACATATATATATATATGAAATTATAAGAAACCGAACATATAGTGTGGGTGTCTTCGATTCCCTCCATTCTGCCAAACTGGCACCCATGGCTTATTTACATCACCTATTTTATTAAAGAATTGGATAGTTCCGTCGAACAAATGTTAAGTGTTTGTTGTTTCATATCAACGTTTAAAATGTAGAATATTCACACGAAAGTAATATAACACATGCTTACCGATAACATTGTAAAAAAGTGTTCCCATTTCACAGTGGTTTTAGGCACATCCTCTCTTGGAATACAGCCCAATTTTCATGCTTTACTATATTTTTAGATTATAATTAGTTTCACTACTAATAATACAATCAAGGACTTTTTGAAATAAACATAAAAAATAACACTGGTCAAACCAAAACTAAATGAACGCGCTTATTTGTGTTAATTGAAAATGACGATCGAAATGCGATACATTTAAATATACAAGGAACGTAGCTACGTTCAATTGATGTGAGTAGAAGTGAATAGAAAATGTCCACTGGAGAAAATTCTAATGAATTTGCAAAGCGTGTAAAATATTAACATGATGCTTGGTCAATGAGTAAAATGTTTTTGACGAACCAATCAGAAATTTTGCTGCAAATTTTCGTAAAATCGCGGTAAATAGAAGTATGTGTAGTGCCACATTTTAACAATCCATTATCATATTCATTACTCCGGTCATTTTGATCTCTCCGTTGTATACGGCATACCTATTCTGGCCTTCAATATCATTTGCTTGCGTTACTGACACCTTTATCTTTATTTATTTTGCTACCTTGGAATTCCCTACAAAATTTCCATGTTGGTGCCACTTCCTGTACAGACCTGTGGAAAAGTTTCAACCCTGTTAAGAGGAAGTCTCCGTTGAATAATCCTACTCAGAGGAAGCCTCAATTGAAAAATGGCACTCGTGTATTTAATTAGGTAAATCCGCTAGAAATATTAAGAAGAATGCTATAGTAATTGAAATCGAAAAAGCTTTCTCTGCTTGTGACCAACTTTTACATCAGCTCTATTACTACTGTGGAGGTGCAGGGCATGGTTTATAAATGGTTATTACAGAATCATGAACTGCGAAGAATGATGAGATAGACCTGACTAGATGAAATACATAAATTATCAGCAATTTTTCCTAACTAACAAATAATGCTATCTGTAATTTGTGGCATAATCATAGTGGATGGTTTCAGAGTTGAAATACAGATAAAGGAGAACATAATATAAAAGGAAAAGCTGAGAGCATAGTATCCAGTGAATACGTATTTCTTTAGGTGAGGTGAGCCTCTTTTCTAGTAAAATTCTTAACATATTACTTCTACAATGGAATGCCCTAGTGGAAATATCCCTTAGCCAAAAATGTGTAACATTTAGCACAATCTGCCCCATTTACTTGCAAAGTATGTAATTTTTTCTAAATGGAAAAAATTTCAGTTTCCTTGTATTTCGCTTATTACAAAACATTCCTCTAATTCAGTTCTTTCACGTTACAAAAAACCCACCATGCTCGCATTCAGCCAACATTTCTTCCAAAGTCCATCAGAAAGTTAAGAAAAGAAGTTTAGATTATCTCCAAAAATTCATGTCAAAATGATCACAATTCCATACAGTGCCACATGCAATATTTAGTAATATATCTATGTATGCTATTAGTAGTATAGTATACATAGTATGTTATTAGTAAAAATATGAAATGAAAACTAATTCATTCCAATATATTATGACGTAAGCATGTAAACTGGCTAAAAAGGTTTATTCATATTGATTAATTGCTATTAAAATTGCTTTTTCATTAATTAAATATTCATTTCTTTTGGCCAGGCACATAATTTGATCTGGATAAATATAGTGTGTATTCATCACACAATGAGGAATGTAGCATATAACTTCGCCAGGCAGTGATTAAAAAGCTCTCAAGAAAAAATACTTCAATTAAACAGTTAATACATTCAAAACTGCCCAAGTGATACCTATTAAAAATTCATATAAATTTCAATTTTTTAATGTAGCATTATGCTTCGGCTACTGTGAATTCACTGTTTTTTTAAGGAAGTTTGACACAGATTACAAATGTATGCTTAGTTGAATCAACAATAGAATATTTCCACATTTTTCTGCAAATCTTTTTGTTTCTGTCTAACCATATTTATAAATCTGCAATAATAGGAATGTGTTTTTGGTGAAAAATTAGTTACAGTTTTAAAAAGGATGTTTCGAAGGTATCAACTTTTAAGGGGGATACATCGGGAAAAAACAACAATATTAAAATAGAAAGAGAAATCCCTTTATAAAAAATATGTACATGGTATTTGTTACATACTCTGAAGGAATTTAGTATTACATTTTCTACCCTACATTTACTGCTGTTAAGTATGTCATCGTAATAGCATGGATAAAAATCCTATCCAATTCCTTACAAAGTTTTGTTCACAACACCAATACAGAATCAATGACCCAAGATTCATATATTCTTTTAGGGAATATATTCTAATTGATATTCTCTGAGATAATTTAAAAGTCACCCTATCTAATATCACCATACATTATCTTTATTTCAAATGGTCAAAAATAGCAAATACATACCATAATAAAAAAGTCCACCATGCAGTTATCACCAAACCATTTACTTCATTTGGTAAAAGTGAAATAACTTCAAACATGAATTAAATCTAGTATTCTAATTGACCAGGGTGAATCATACAAATGATCAAATAAATGATCACAACAAAGTAACAATAAAAATATCAACAACCATACTTTTATGGGAATGTTTTAAAGAAACTAATGTCTATGAATTAATGATTTGGACCTTCAATGTTTGCAATGATCTAAACCACAGAGAAAATGCCCCAAGAGTAGTTAAAAACTAGTTCTGACTCATTCCAGCCAGCATATCCCCTTTGTGAATGCAGTGCTAAAATAAAAATAAAAAACAGATTTCCACTTTAAGTGGACCACATGTAAAAGTATGTGCGCTGCCACTCTGGAAGGTAATGTGTAAGCGGTCGACAAAAGTGCCCGACTAAGGGTAAATTGTTCGACATGGCATTCAGGACTGCATGAAGAGGCTTGGCAGAGACCTTCTCATAATAAGGCGAGCGGAGAAGGTACAGGACAAGGGCAATGCTCCGCCTTGAGAGTTCCTTCCGCTCCTCAGGGCTCATGTTTGGAGGGCGAACGCTGTGGTTCAGCTTTAAACTGTGGGGAATGAAGCAAGGAATTAGCTCTAGATGAAACAATCAATCTTGATCTATACCTTAACCTTCTGGCAGAGATCTGCGCATACAAGGTATACAAGAGATGGTTTTCAGTGAGGAAATCTGTTTTACCATGATGGGACTGACATAGAACCCTCCACCATTCTTTCTGTTTGAGTAGTCATCATGGTGTAGGGGCATCCTTTTGGGAGTTGCAGTTATTTGGGAAGCTGAAAGTGAAATGGCCCTGAAAGTTTGTATGTTACTCGCAATCGTCATTTATTCAAGCTTTAAATGATTTTGCTTGGGATAAAATGTTTAAAAAACCATGCAATATTTCCTGATTACCTGACTTTTCCTTAATAGAACCTTACATTGATTACAATTTACTTCAGACATTATAAAAAACAAAAATTTAAATTATTCTAAACGTACACAGGTTTCTTCACTACTATGATGTTAAGGAAAAGTAGATAACATAGATGATAATGATGGTTTTGAAAGTGATGCTTCTGAGACTGCTGGCTCCCAGGACATCAAGGATGACCAGACGAAAAAGATTTCGTTGGTAGAATAAAACCATAAACATCTAGTGGTTTTTGCCACCAATGATGTGAAAAAAAGTGAAAAAACTTTAACAATAATAACAAAAATGAGAACACTGAAACTTACACCCAGTTAGAACGCTTGAGCTAAATAAATCACTGATGACGTTAGCATGTTCCTAAATATGTTAGATGAAGAAGTGATCAAGTGAATAAGAGGAGAGATAAAAATTCTACAATCTTAAAACAGAAATCCTTTCTTTGCTTGGAGTTCTATTCATGAATGCCACACAACACACTCACTAAACCTAAATCTTAAAAACACAGTATCCAGACAACAGAGGAACAGCAGTACTTCAGAGTTGGTAGAAGTTTCAAGAGCCATTACCATTATACCTGCGATGCGAGGAGTGAATGATACAACTAACAGAAAAAAAAAGATAAACATAGTGGCTATGTACTTGCTTTTAGATCAACTCATTGAATATTGCAAAAAAATACAATGAATGAGAATATTTCCATTCAAACGTTGTGCGCATGTAGGGGTAACTGTAGCTTTGTGCAGTACATTCCAAATAGATCAGCAAGGTATGGTCTCAAAGAATTTGACTGTCATGAATTATCTTTCAACATTCACATATTCCATCTTTCTCCAAAGATAATTCAGGAGACTATTACAGGCAGCAAATGGATGGTTACTATAACATATTTCGATTACTCTCACTGAGGGCAAAAATTTGGCCCACCATTTGAGAAAAAAAACCAAAATCTAACGAAAAATAATTGTTACATAAACATGCTATTATCTTGTTCAACAAAATTCTACAAAAATAACACCATAAGTACATGAAATAGAAAATGGATAAAACAAAAACAAATGCAAAACCACTCCCGAATATATTCCAAATAAAGCCAGCAATGTCAATGCCTCTCTGATTGGCCTGCAAAGAAACCTAATGCTTGCGTCAACACTGGAAATTGATATGTTTGCCAGTAAACCATAAATTACTACACATTCTAACAACACAAATTTCCTTTGACACTGGACAAAACATGTGCAGCATACTCTTGTGTCCATATTACAAAAAGATAACAACCTAACATAATTTTTTTAATCTTTACATCTTAAGCTTTTTTAGTTAAAAATTGAAGAACACCAATATCAAGAAAGAATTTTCCTTAAAGATTTAGATATGGGTCTCATGAATGAGCATTTATCATCTCTGTCAATGACCTTTGCCAGTGGATTTTTCTATCCGAGTTGCTACTGTCCCCAAGAGTGGCGAAAATGAGGAATAAGTGGACATGTTTAAATGATACCTTAATTGTAAAATGTAACAAATGTAATAGAATAATGCAAAAAATACTTCCAAGCCATAGTAAATTGTATCATGTGTCAACAGGACACTGAACAATGAGATTCTTTTTATACGTAACACGTTATTCAAAATATTAATTTAACTCAATAAGCACAACATAAAATGTTTTTTAATGATGTGTAGAAACATGCACTTTTGATTGCATTACATACAAATTGTTATATTCAATAAATTACTGATATTTTTGAAAGAATAACCATCTTGTGCTGCTTACATTATTCATCTACTCCTATGATTCTCGAGTCTTTCTCAAATGCTCGTGGAGGGTTGAGGTGCATAGCGGCCACTTTCACTCCCAGGCAATACTCACTGCTGCAATGCCTCCCAAGGTCAGCCATAATGGACAAAAGGATGATCTGTCCTACGACCATGCCGAGTTAAAGTCCATGTTGGAAGCAATAAATAAAACCATGGCGAAATTTCAGGCAGAGCTAGAAACGGCGGAGAAGGACGGCTCCGAAGAAAAGAAGTTGAAAATCACATTGCTCGAAGAAAGATTCATCAAATTCCGAAATGAAATCAATGGAGATCTACAGCATCTTTCTGAAAGGTTGAAGGATATTGAAAAGTGCGTTGTCAAATTCGATTACTGCCTCCATGATCTTGAACAGTACTCGAGAAGAAATTGTCTTCTTCTGCATGGGATCAAAGAAGAAAAAAGTGAAAACTGCCTACGTGTAGCCGCATATTTCTTCGTTAATACACTAAAGGCAAGCGTGAACCCCATGTCCCTTGACCGATACCACAGAATAGGTCCATTTAAGGAATCGAACAATCATCCTCGTCCCATCATCGTAAAGTTTATCTCATATTAAGACAGAGATCAAGTTTGGAGGGCGAAAAGAAGCCTAAAAGCGAACGGGTTTCTCATAACGGAGTCACTCACAGCTACCAGGAAGCTTCTACTATTTGCCACCAAAGATCTCGCCGGGCCTAAGAGCGTATGGAATTTTTGTCTATTAAATCCTATCAAACGAAGGAGACATGCAGCAGGCGAGTATTGTTTACAACTCTCGCAATATTTCATCAAGGAGCGGACACCGCTAACTCAGTGGGTAAATTCCCTTCCTTGCCTACCACGAGTATTTTTGACCAACTGCTCACAGGTAGCATAAAATAATTCAATACTGTGACCTGCCAGTGCTCTCTTTACTATCGCAAAACATTACTCCTCATAGTAAGTACCCTACTGCGCTGCACTCCTACTTATCTGTGCGTCTTGGTGCTCGGAATTCCTGCTTTCCGTGCTTTGTGCCTCTAACGTCTTGTCACCCACTACACAGAAATTGCTCCTGATCTGCCTGCCTTCTTTGATTCTGTGCTAGTGACTTTCCACCCTATCCTACTCCTGCATCTCTAACCTTCTATATCCTTTGCTCCTGGATCCAGCTCACCTGCCCTGATCTACATTGTGGAGTCATTCAGTGAAAAGTGATTTAGTGTCAGTGCTTTTCTCATAGTTGTCTTAAAAGTGCCTTCTTTTTGACTAGTGTTTTCTATTCTTTTTTAGATTCGTATAATCACCTGAGGCAAAAGGAAGACACAAGCACAGGTAATCCTCAAAATGAATAATTGAGAATTTACTGTAGTTATTTATTTCAATTCTAAATTAAAAACATTGAAGGCTAATGATTTAGTAGGATGCTTCTTCAAGGATACCCTGTTGGTTTTATATTTTCATTAATACTAAATTAGTGTATGCAGCCATGTCCTCTTAATTCAGAAAAATATTACACCAGTTTGAGAGGCAGCAACAACTGATCAATGAGCAACGATTTGGATTAGAAAAAAGGTCTTTTGGCATCATATTATTCTGCATAATTTTGATTTTTGAATTTGGAAGACATAAAAACATTAATTTTGTATCATAATTTCTTAGTACTGAAATAAGATGAAGAACAAATAAGTTCACCACAGGGCTTTTTCACCTTTTGTTATATTTTTAATGACCATGTTTTAAGAATGATATTAATAATTATACTGTAATTTAAAAACTAACTTATCATCTACTTAGGCACATGGGATAAAATTGCATCCATTTCAAGAAAAAACTTTATTTCACAGCCCAGTTTCAACGTGCCATTGTCATCATCAGACGTTTGAACATGACAATGCTAGGTTGAAACTGTTTTAGAAATAAGGTTCTAAGTGTAAATTGACTAAAAGCTATTTTTACCCAATATTTGCAACTCATTACACTTCAAATACCCCATCATCATACCATATGATGGTCATGCCAGTCATTTGCATTAACAACTTAAGTACCTCATTAAGTCCAATCCCAATGACAGAAGCCAAGGCCTCCAGGGCTTATCTTCGTACGCAAACAGTGCTCCAAGATACAAAAGTGGCTTCATAAGGTACATAACCTACAATATAAATTTCATGTAATTATAACATCATGCATTCATGCAAGTATTAATACTAATGCAGTTAATTCGGGCGGTTTTGTAAATTGTACTTTTCCATGAGAATAAAATAGGAAATAAGAAAAACTCAATATTTTAAAAATGCAACACTATTATTGAACAGTTACATCCTTGTTTATGAACTGAATCAAATTGCCCAAACTAGAACACTATTCTTTATCAAATTATCTTATAACGGAAATATATTTTATGCTTTCTTGAAATTCATAAATAACAAGTCGTTGGTATTTTGTGATTACTGACTGAAAATGTACTAATGAGGAAACCATTATAATACTCTGATAATTACATATTTAGTTCAATGGAAATAAATTGACAAATTGGAAAACTGGCAAGCTATTGAGATACATACTAGTCAAGTTCTACTACTATCTCTGAAATGCCTTAAAAGTCTAATTTTAGTGTACATATATGAATCAATGTTAAGACAAGACTCGTAAAAACTCTGATATGGAGCGTAGCTATGTACGGTGCGGAAACGTGGTCACTGAAGCAGGAGGATAGACGTAGATTGGAGGCTTTTGAAATGTGGGTGTGGAGAAGAATGGAGAAGGTGAAATGGACCGAAAGGAAAACAAATGAGGAAGTACTGGAGATGGTGGGTGAGGAGAGGGGTTTGTTGAGAGAAATCCTATGGAGGCAGGAAAAATGGATGAAAGGCATATTGAGCGGTATTGGAATGTTGAAGAGGGTAATAGAGGGGAGAATGTTGGGCAAGCGAGGAAAGGGTAGGAACAGGATAGGGATGTTGGACGGGATGAAGGGAGGAAAGAAGTACACCGAGATGAAGAGGGATCTGATATAAATTAGTTTGCTAGGTGGGGAGTCACAAAATGTTTATTTGATAGTTGTGTCCATCCAAAATCCTACCTCAAACGGTAGATTACCTAATAATAATAATATGAATCAAGAGGTCCTTGTTGAAATTCAATTTTATGAAGTTCATTGAAATAACATCCATGCACCTTCATTAATGAAGTATTCTCTCTTTTTGACTTAAAATTTGCAGTATGCCATCTTTTGTGACTCTTCTCTTGTTTCACTTAATAATACTTTCCACGGAAACATCGTGTTAATACAACAATCAAATCCTTTCCTTGAGTATTTCCAAGGTCTTTAAGGCATACTGTACCACCACATTTTTTTTAATGTTTAAATATATGTATACATGCATAGGACAGGCTATCTCACTTTCATGTTGTGAAAGATTACATGGTCATGTTGGAGTAGTAGTAGTAGTAGTTTTATGGAAGGCGACCAATGGCCAAGGCCATTTGCGCCATTAGGGATGGATGGGAAGGGGGAGGGGTGGAGAGAAACCTGGCATTGGGATTAGCCTACTCACTTGCCTAAAGATACCAAGGGGTCTGCAGTTTAACGTCCCATCCGAGGATCTCATACTCACTCAAACTGCTCTCCACAAAGCACAAGGCATTGGGACACCACTGAAAAATACCTGATCCCCAGTCATCTTGGATCAAACTTTTATTATTGAGAGAGAATTTTTATAATGAATACTGCTAAGTAAACTATGAGATGTTTTGTAAACACTAAGTGTGATCACACAGGTATTTTCAATCACCTATCACCCACTGGAAATAAAGTAGGCCTCATTACTTCAGAAGGTTCCATTCAAGAGCTATCGGCTCGTAGTAAGGATAGTTTAAAGATATGTCATATGGATGGTCAACTCCTCAAACACTCAACAGTTGGATTGCATGTTCCTCACGAGGATATGAGAAGTCCCTCATACATGTAAGATAAGGGATTGGAAGGGATGATGGACAAGGGATAATGATTGGAAATTGACGGGCCAAAGGGCAGTATACTCACTTCAGCTACCTTAACTGACATGGGCATTGAAATATTGGATGCTGCCTGTCTAAACTGCTCCACATTGTTGTTTGGAGGAAGAAGAGGTGGAGACCATGACCTCACATTCAAAGGAGGAGCTGAAATGAAAATATAATTAGCATTACAAATATTAACTCAACATGAACATATCTATACACTTAGAAATTTATTTATACCAATGGAATTTGGCAAAAAGTCTTCACACAACAACCAACAAATTCCATTTACACACAAGAAATATACGTAATCCAGACTCAGAAATTTTTTTAAAAAGGAGAATTGTGTAATCCAAAGCTTTCACAAGGGGAGGAAATAGAGGACTGTGACTTTGAGTGAAGACGTTAAGAAGAGATTAATGAAATAATTTATTCTTAACATCCTCACTCACAAAAAAATTCACACATAGGGCATGGTTCTGTACAGCATGAAAACTCAAGTCACTGAAGCAAGATGATAGACATAGATTGGAGGCTTTTGAAATGTGGGTATGACGATGGATGTTTAAAGTAAAATGGATGTTCATCTTACCTATGGGAGTATGGTTGAAATTGAATAGTATATTTTACAGGGGGATCTTACTTAATAAAATAACACTATTTCTTGAAATTTGCATTTGACCAAATCTTTTGCAAATTCTATAAAGAGCATGCACAGAATAAGTTAGTTGCATCTTTGACCAAAATGGAGTCCAACTCCTAATAATTCCTTTAACTCAAATTATTCATGATATAATAAGCAATGGGCAAAGTGAAGAGCAAAAATAAAATGGCTTGAAGCTTGAGTCGTATTAAAAAAGTATTTCCACTTTTTAAGTTTAGAAATTTCTTCAGATGCCATTGACATCCATTCTAATAATGCATTTTTATGGGTGCTTTGACAACCTGGTGCTTTGTATTTTGTACACATGATAATTACTAGGAGATTCATATAGAATTACTGAACATTGAACATAGTGGAGGTGAATATTGATATCATATTACTGAAAATGTATATTGCACAATCCACCTATACATTTTAAATACAACAGCGACTGCCTAGGCATTAAAACATGCATCATTTTTTTTTACAGGATATAGTGGACTGTAACAGTTCTTTTTCAGCCTATTAAAGAAAATAGAATGTTGAAGCGTAATAATACGGAATTTAATATTATTTTAAATTATATGTGTTACTTGGTATCACTCACCACTATTTGCACTTAAAAAAATCGCGATTACATGGGAAAATTCAACTTTATGTAATGATTTTAGATTAATAATACTCGAAATCTTAGGCGAGCATCATGAAATGCATTTGACAATTTTCGACGAGATAATAAATAATTCATCTTACCCGAGCTTACTGTCCGAATTACTCTTCCTGACTTGAGAGAAAACGCTGAGGTACTAGCAATTGTCCTACTGAGTTCTGACACCTGTTTTTGTACAAACTCGGTGCGGTGTAGAGGAGGCACTGATGGAGCAGTAGTTATTTTTTCTTTGTAATGGAAGAACAGTAACAACTTTGAGATGCACCTAAAAATGCAATTGAGTGTTTTAGCAGATAGACATCAACGCAATAATTTGTTGAATTAGTCGAAAAGTCCAATAACTTACTTCACTAATTGAACTAGTACAATTAACGCCCATTTCCCCTTATCTCCCCATAATTTTTTCGCCGAGATTTCAATAAAAACTTCAGTATATTCCAAAACAGTCAAAAAAATCTTTAACTTTTCTCCCGGTACATGCCCTCCAACTCTTCGGGCATTAAATATAATCCTGTCATTGAAGAGCACCAACAAATTTGAAAGCGTGTATACTAGCTCAGAAACTATGCTGGAATTGTTTATTCTTCCTGTAATAGAGGAATTTTGAAATCGTCAACCATGTTTTCAAAATATTTCATAGCGTGTCCAATACTTTACTCATTATGGCTTTTTTTAACGATGACAACAAACCTGCGATGAAGTATGACACCCATTTCGCCGTTGTTTCAAAATCAGCCGACTTCTGAGGATTAGCACTAACCCATTCTTTATATGCACAATAAAAATCAGCAATAGAATTTACAACGGAAGACATAGTTCAATGTTTCAAAGTGTGCCAGGGCAGGGAAAATTTAAGCGAATACCCATTTAGAATCGCAAAATACTACGGGGACAAGGGACAGCGCCATTTTGCAACATTAACGCAAGTCATATTTCTCATGGAGGTTCCCAAGAAAGACGCCAGGTAGTGTGGTTGTAGTTTGAGTGTAGAAGACGAGTAGGATTTTATGATTGCGATGGAACCAAAACAAACACTCAGTTGTTGTCAAGGTCCAGGGCAGGAGCAGCTGTTCGGTCAAGCAGACGTCTGATATTCACCGGCAGGGGATCGTGAGCAGCTTTTGTTTCGAGCAAATACTCTTCAGAATTAGAGAAATGACAAGCCCGACACAAGTGGTGAGTAGTGTTACTCTTCTTCCTAAATATAACGTCCTCTTGGCTAATTTCGCAGCAGATATAGCTAAATGTTCCTTTGATTTGTGCAGGTGAAAATCGATGTAGTATTGTTGTGAAATATACTAATATTCTACGTGTTTGAGTTGACGCTACCTGTTTACTATGATACTTTATCATTCAAATATGAAGGCTAATTCCATCGTGCTACCGTGTGAGTAGGTTATTCTGTTGCTCTCTTTCATCAGCTCATCATCATGCGCTCTGTGAAAATCCTCTGCTGTGGGTTTCAATGGGATGTATTAAAGTCGCGTATGCGATTCTTCAGCTGTCAAGAATAAAAAATCAAATTATCGTATTTAGTCAGTATGACGACCGCGCTTAGCCGCTCCGCGTTTTTCAACTTCCGCTCTGATTAACTTCGTCTATTGGCTATTACAGGGAAAACACTTCGTTTGAATATCTCTTGGGCCAAGGAACGGTTTGCATTAATTGGTGACATGTTATAATTTCTCTCGAATCACCTGTTAGAATTTTGTATAATTTGACGACGGTTAAGATAGCACTTGTTCCTTAGACCTTAATTATTATTTGTTACAACTAGTGTGTTAACTCTTAATAATTGCCCTGTAAATGGCAGGATGATTTAATTTTCATTGGACTTTGTACTTCAGTTGTCAAGTTATTGGTATTTAGAGCACGTCTTTTTAGGATATTTTTGTGCTATTGCGGCTAGTGCCTTGGCTTCATATGACGATGACCTAAGATCGATTCTCGGAAGTGTCAGGATATTTATTCTTACGTGACATTCTTCTCTCAATTTGAATGCCGTTAGTAGAGCACCCCTCTCTGTTCACTGCCGTCGGAACCCGCACTAAGATGGGGCATTCTTTCAGGGTCCGCGGCGGCGCAAGACATTTCCGCGCCCTGGGCTAATGTATTTCTCTCGGCGTCCCGTCTTCGAATGGTTGTGGCGTCTCGAAGCGACTTTGCTTTGGCGCCCCCGTTACCTCGGGCGCACACTGGCTGAGAATCCGCGTTCATTAGCATTCGAACGGCACCACTCCGGGGAGAAGCCCGCTAAGCCATTGACAAAGTTAGGTAATAATCGTTAAAACTATAAAAGTTTTACTGCCTTTAATTTTGGAACCAATAGCGGTAGGCAGCCTCTTCACCTAGAGGCTAAATTATCTCTGTATCAATAGAACCCCCGTCGGTTAATGCTGACCCTAGCATTCTTCTCCTAAAAACTAACAGCGCCTAATTACGCACGAGCGTGTATACTATGTACGTACGCTGACCGAATCTGTCTCAAAAGAGTGCAACAATCTATCCCTATTTAGACCCATTCTATTTGATCTATACTTCCAGTTCACGTATTTTCCTGTTACGTTTGAACTGATTCATAATCCGATTTTCGCTTGTGTCTTTTAGTTTTTATTTGGCCGTGGATTCTCTCCGTTCTTCTCATTTGTCGTCCTAGGTGGCGGGGGAGTAACACTCTCGCCTGGCAATCCATAGGTCGCGGGTTCGATTCCCGCCTAGATGGGTTTTCCTCCACCTAAGGCATGGATGTTTGTGACCGTCTTTATTGTAATGTTTTAGGGCTAGGTGAAAGAAGAGACTATGTATTATCAGTCCCGCCCCAAAAAAGTCTTTAAATAAATAAATGAAAATTTGTAAAATATTTAATCCCGGCGCCTAGCTTTAGACAGGACGTATCTGCATGCATTTTATCCGATCAGTAATGTGAGTAAGAGACGTATGACGTAGTGAAACGATGAATTCTGCTCCCGAAAAGCCTGAAACAAGCTATATTCATTAAAGAATTAAAGAAATATGCTTCCATCCAGAACAGAACGCATTTTACCGATGGTCATTTTTGGGGGTGTCAAAGGAGTTTTCATTCGCTTCGCTGCCATGGCAACCCTGATGCGAAATGTTGGTTCCGCCGTAGCGCGCGCTCGACAAAGTGGTGGCTTGCTTCCCGACGTTTTCACGTGAATTTTGCTTTTCCAATATCGCAACGTTCATGTGGCTGTTTCAAAAACCAAAAGATTTCAGCTATTTTCTACGAACTGAAATACAAAAAATAGTGTATAGGCTCTAGAATGGTATGCGATATAGAATACTATATATATATATATATATATATAGTCATATCTTATCTTCCGAAGAAGACAGAGTTCGAGTCCGTCGAAATTATCAAGATATTATTGTGAGTGTTCTTTTTATGTGTTCTCGTGCTGTGTGTTACTGTCAAAGTTTTATATATATATATATATATATATATATATATATATATATATATATATATATATATGTGATGTAGTTTAGGTTGCTGGATTGGGTTTTGTTTGGAGTTGCAGAATATTTGTTTGGTGGTTGTGTCCATCCAAAAACCTACCTTAACCGGTAGATTACCTAATTATATATATATATATATATATATATATATATATATATATATATATATATATATATATATATATATATATATTATATAATAGCCGCTAAAATGGTAGGAACTTCCAACTCTCTCAAGAGAGGGGTGGTTTGGCCACCGTAAATTCGGAGTACGTGTGTTTCATTCGTGTGCTTCTCTGCATTTTTGTTCGCTAGCGCTATCTCGCTTCTTCGTTTAAATTGTTATTCACTTCCATGAGACTTTCCCTCAATATGTACGAGAATATAAGAGAATTGTTTGGTAGTTTGTGTCCATCCGAAACCTACCTTAACCGGTAGATTACCTACCATAAATTATACGTGTTGTATATGATGTTGAGTGAGGATGTGAAGGAAACACTTGTAAAAACTTTGATATGGAGCGTAGCTATGTACGGCGCGGAAACGTGGTCATTGAAGCAAGAGGATAAACGTACATTAGAAGCTTTTGAAAAGTGGCCTTGGAGAAGAATGGAGAAGGTGAAATGGACCGAAAGGAAAAGAAATGAGGAAGTACTAGAGATGGTGGGTGAGGAGAGGGATTTGTTGAGAGAAATCCTATGGAGGCAGGAAAAATGGATGAAAGGCGTATTGAGCGGAAGTGGGATGTTGAAGAAGGTAATAGAGGGGAGAATGTTAGGCCAACGAGGAAAGGGCAGGAACTGGATAGGGCTGTTGGACGAGATGAAGGGAGGAAGGAAGTACATAGAGACGAAGAGGGATCTGATGTAGATTAGGTTGCTGGATTGTGTTTTGTTAGGAGTCACAGAATATTTATTTGGCAAGTACATCCATTCAAAAACCTACTTTAACCGGTTTACTATATATTATTCTTCTTTAGGTCAGACTGAGGCCTTCTTCAGGTCAGACTCAGTCTGACCTGAAGAAGGCCTCAGAGTAGGCCGAAAGCTCAAATAATCTACAATGTGAGTGTTCTTTTATGTGTTATCTGTTTTATTCTGTGTTCTATTGTGCCGCCCAAAAGTGTTATTGCTCTCGTGAGTACGTCCGCACCATATATATTTATATGTATACGTATATAATATGTGTAATCACTTCAAGAATCATTTGAAGCTTGATGACGGCAACAGATACAGCCAAATCGCTTTTCTGCTCCCCTATCGTTTGGATTGATTACATTTTCTAATTATCCGTGCTAATTAACGTGTCAATATGTGCTGCGGATAGAGCCTGGCTGATGTTTAATCACGCCCTCACATTCGAGGTTTTGACGAAGAAGCTCAACGAAATATGAGAAGATTGCCAATGCATTAGTCAGAAAAATCCATCGTTTTTTCGATGATGACCGTAATCTGCCCTGCTGAATGCGAATGTTCACATTGTAAGTATAAATAGTTCTCGATTAATTGTGATCACGTTTTTGCTTTATTGTGTTTCCGTATTTAAGTAATAGTGACATCAGTTAGTACGTGCTTCCAATGCAATCTCCAAGTTGATTCATCGTGAATGCAACTTTCTCCCATTTCCGCTGTGGAAAACAAAACTCTCCCTGTCTCACTCGACTGCCTACGCGAATGATTATCAAGTGCTTCTTCAATTTTGCTCGCATTCATGCAATTTCATCGATAAAATATTTCAATTATGCATTATGTACGATTCTTTGCCGTGAATTATACCTTTTGGAGCCTATTCTGCATTTTCAATATTAGTTTTTGTGGGAACAATATAGCTCATGGCGCCATCGGAAATGTGTGAATATTTCTCTTGACGGCAGCTCAACACACCCGATATTGAAATCTATCCTCGCTAAATTGACATCTCATTTACTGTTTCAACACTGACGGGTTCGTCTTACGCTGATATTTCCTCATGATTAATTTCCAGCGGGTGTTCCGAAAGGATTGAAATTATCGCTCATTTTGTATTCTCGGTTTTTTGAGGCTATCATTGAGTGTTTGATTCCACAAGCCCGTCGTTTGAGCTCCTTGGATGATGCTTCGATTTGGATCATTGAAAAATTCAGGGGCAAATTCAACGCACCAATCCCAATAATGTTTGGTTGTGAATCATTAATGCTAACCATTGTGTGGATCGAAAGCCACTGATGACCATCTTGTGCTTGTAATCTGGCGGATTTTTAGCGATTTTGAAAGTTCTCCTTTATATTGCACACTGAGGTCATTGAAGTGAACCGCAATTTCCTCGACTCATTTGAATACGGTTGTGTTAGTTTTCCGCCGTTGGCCGAAGACACTGGGCATTAAGGTTAATGGTAAGAGCTTCTTGGTTGTGTTTTCAAATTGGTGAAACATCCAACTTACGACGTGCATCGTCGTGGGTCATCATCAATCGGTACAATGCAACTCTCCAATCCACCCTCATACCTACTTAGCTTTTAGTTCCTTCAGGGTTCTTTGCGCTTGCGTGTTCAATTACCTGCTTCTCGTAATTTATCCTTGGCCTCCTCGTAATTTTTCCCCTCGACGTTTACGTTAATTATGGTCTTTATTAGCTATCGTGTTTGGGATGTGCCCAATTAGTTTCTCTTCTCTTCTTGGAAGTGTTCTCCACCCACCTGGAAATAGCATTCAATTGCTACTCTCTCTCTCGCTCTCTTTATTAATTTTACGTTCATCATTCGGATGCATCGCTGACTTTTTATGTTTTATTTCTCTTCATTTGGGAGGACTTAGTGAAATAAAATGTCCTTTCTCAGGAGAATGGGAAGTCAAGTAGAATAGCCGTTGGTCGTTAGAATACAAGTTAGTGCCGTCGTTATTAATCTGCAAGGGACGTTCATAATGGAGTGATCGCACAATTTCGTTTTCATATCGTTTCACTTTAATTTTGTGTCGTTCGCTTAAAATGTCATGTATCACAAGTTTCATTGATTGAACTCGTCCTGACATATTCAAAATTGTGGCAATTCATCATGCGGATTTTAAAACACATGAATAGAAGCGTTCATTTTACTTTTTCAGTAGCATTCAAAAATGTTTTCATTCAACTCTAGTTATTATAAGCGTTAAGGTGGAAAAGAAGATGGAATATATGAGTTCCCGCGGTGGAAAATGCAATTTGGTTTCTGAATTCCAAATTATTCAAGAATTAATAGTGTAATTTTTTGATAATGTTCATTTTAGTATTTGAGTTAATGCTACAGTTTAAGTTTTATAAAATTAAAATTTGTTTTGGAAATTAGAACAATTTTTATTCATGATTACATCTATGTTCCTTCATTGGGGTTAGAAAGAATGTACTCTTTCTTCCAGAAACTGAACTGGCTGAATTCGCGCGTATTCGCCGGCATTTCATCTTCGGGTGTGTGTGAATCGTAAGGCATTCATTATCACATTGGGATAGACTTGACATTCTCCGAACGACCAATACTTAAAAAAAGGTGTTCGCAATGGTGGAAGGGAAGAACAAGTTTCTTGTGTACGCCACTGAGATACGAATATACTTGTATTTCCATCTTGTTTGTAATACAACCATTGCAGTTACTGTTCCTAATCCTTATATAATTTTATACCCTCAGAGTAATTTATTGGAAAATTCACTTATGAATTGGTTCAACTGATAAATACGGAGGTGGAGTAAACGAGCGATTCATATCGGAAGAGAAAAGAATTTGTTCTTCCACATATATTTTATAATGCACGAACTAGGTTTCGAATTATGTAATAAATATTATAATATAATAATACATATGTGGAAGAAAGAAGCTTGGGTTCTCGAATTAATTATGGTGCAATGAAGTCCCGACGAGTTTTTAGTATAGTGTCAATGCTGTAATTTCAGAGAGTAATAATCATTCGCCTTGACTGGGATTTGAATCCGGTTCCATCGATCTCCGCCCGAGTGCTTTAGCCAGTTAAGCCATCGAGGCGTCCTATTAAGTTCTGAAAATTTGGGGGCCTTAAAGGACCAAGACGGTGTGACGAAATACCGTACATAATATGTCACAGGCATTCGTAGTCGCTTTGGCTGTTTCACCTTTGACAAATTCTAAGGAACTGTGGGAGATGCCGCTGCAGTAACTTTTAACGAAGTTATCCGCTGATATGCATTTCAGTGCAACAAGTCAAGGCGAATGATTTTTACACTCTGCAATTGTTGCATTAAAATGCATATTAGCGGAAGACTCCGTTAAAGTTACTGTTGCAGCATCTCCCGTAGTTTCTTGGAATTTTATTTTGTACTTCGTTAATATCTTAGCACACAAAGCAAAGAGATCATCTGTAAAGAATATTAATATTACTTTAATGTGATTTATAGAGGTTGTGTATAAGTATATCGTCCCCCGTCATCAACTCCCTCCTCCTTGAGAAAGCCTCCTTGCCTAGCGCAATTCTTCTCCTTACGTCCCTACTACGTTGACCGTGTTGATCCAGAGATATGTAAACTATTCTACCTGCTCTACTTTTTCCCTCCTATTTTAATATTTAGCTTAGCCTTTTTCTTTCTGGAAAATCGCATAACCTCTGTTTTATTAATATTGACTCTCATCCCATATCTATCGCACTGAACCTCCACTTCACTCAGCAATGCTTGCAACCCCTTGGCTGACTTAGCAACCAATGCTTGGTCATCAGCAAACCTAACCGATTTTACGAATTCCCCTCCGACTTTCATTCCTACCTCCAGTTCTTCCCATGCCTCTTTAATCATTTCCTCCACATATACGTTGAACAGCACCGGTGACAATGGACAACCCTGCCTTACACCTCTTCCTAACACTGTCCATCCGGACTCTCCGTTCCCCACTCGCACCTGAGCAGTCTGAGACATGTACAGGTTGCGGATCAGTCTCCTGTCCCTCCAATCCATTCCTATTTTCTGCAACACACGCATTAATTTTTCCCGATTCACTCTATCAAACGCTTTTTCTAAATCTACGAAACATGCAAATACGTCCTGATTGTGTTCTATATTCCTCTCGATTAGTGATCTCATTACTGCAGTGGCATCACGCGTACCTCTTCCTTTCCTAAACCCAAACTGATCATCCCCTAAGTTTACCTTACTCTTTTGCATTTACCTTACTCTAACATTTGCCTTACTCTCTATCCTTTTATTGATGATCCGGAGAATAACTTTAGCTGCGTGGGATATCAAACATATTTTTCTGTAATCCTCACATGATGTAGCCTTCACCTTTTTCGGAATAGGAACTAACACTGATCTCACAAAATCTTCCGGCCAGATTCCTTCCTCATAGATACTACGAATCAGTCCATATAGAGTGTTCTTTCCACATTTTCCCAAACATTTCGACAGTTCAACAGTAATGTTGTCTACCCCCACGGCCTTATTTGCTTTCTTCTCCTTTAATGCCTTTTCTATTTCCTCGTCGAGTATGCCTGGACCTAATCTATCTTCTTCTACGTCATGTTCCTTTTCTATGTCTAACTTTGTTGGCCTAAGTTCTCTACCATACAGTGTTTCTATATATTCCTTCCTTCTCTCTTGGATTTATGTATATATATATATATTCAAACTTGAAAATCCCGCCATACGGCGCACAAATATTCATTCAAACAGAAATAGGTATAAGGAAAGGGGATAGGAAAACACATAAAAGGCGAAGACAGGACATGTGGGGAAGGCGGTTTTTGAGCAGATCACGAAAGTAAAAATATTTCCCTATCCGGGATTTGAACCACGGACCTTCCACTTTCCGGGCGGATGCTCTACCAGTTGAGCTAATAGGGAAACCCGATTTACCTTGAGATCTGCGATCTTATAAAGCGCCAAAGTGCTCCGATAGATGTTGCCCGAGAGATGGCGTTATGGAGCTGTTTCACCCACCAAAGGAGAAATAGACGGGACACAAGAAGGGGAAAGGATAGTAGAAAAGCATTCATACGATATTGTAAAGGATAGGAACAGTGCGTTTCATGGCACGCATAGCCAGAAGAAGAGACGAGCCACGGCTCGTCTCTTCTTCTGGCTATGCGTGCCATGAAACGCACTGTTCCTATCCTTTACAATATCGTATGAATGCTTTTCTACTATCCTTTCCCCTTCTTGTGTCCCGTCTATTTCTCCTTTGGTGGGTGAAACAGCTCCATAACGCCATCTCTCGGGCAACATCTATCGGAGCACTTTGGCGCTTTATAAGATCGCAGATCTCAAGGTAAATCGGATTTCCCTATTAGCTCAACTGGTAGAGCATCCGCCCGGAAAGTGGAAGGTCCGTGGTTCAAATCCCGGATAGGGAAATATTTTTACTTTCGTGATCTGCTCAAAAACCGCCTTCCCCACATGTCCTGTCTTCGCCTTTTATGTGTTTTCCTATCCCCTTTCCTTATACCTATTTCTGTTTGAATGAATATATATATATATATATATATATATCCTTATATATCTATTTCTGTGTGAAAATAATATTTGTTCGCCGTATGGCGGGATTTTCGTGTTTGAATATATATATATATATATATATATATATATATATATATATATATATTTATATGGAGATGGTGGGTGAGGAGAGGGGTTGTTAAGAGAAATTCTATGGAGGCAGGAAAAATGGATGAAAGGCGTATTGAGCGGTAGTGGAATGTTGAAGAAGGTAATAGCGGGGAGAATGTTGGGCAAGCGAGGTAAGGGCAGGAACAGGATAGGGATGTTGGACGGGATGAAGGGAGGAAAGAAGTACACAGAGATGAAGAGGGACCTGATATAGATTAGGTTGCTAGGTGGGGAGTTACAAAATGTTTATTTGATAGTTGTGTCCATCAAAAACCTACCTTAACCGGTAGATTACCTAACAATAAATAATAAATATATATATATATATAGTATATATATATATATTATTAGGTATATATATATTATATAGTATTATATATACTGAACCCAGACTGATCATCCCCTATGTAATCATTTGCCTTACTCTCTATCCTTTTGTTGATGATCCTGAGAATTACTTTAGCTGCGTGGGATATCAAACTTATTGTTCTGTAATCCTCACATGACGAAGCCTTTGCATTTTTTGGAATAGGAACTAACACCGATCTCACAAAATCTTCCGGCCAGATTCCTTCCTCATAGATACTACGAATCAGTCCATATATGGCCTTCTTCCCACCTTTCCCTAACCATTTCAACATTTCTACAGGAATATTGTCCACCCCTACAGCCTTATTTGCTTTCATCTCCTTTAATGCCCTTTCTATTTCATCGTCGAGTATGCCTGGACCTAAATCTCCTTCTACGTCATGTTCCTTTTCTATGTCTAACCTTGTCGGCCTAAGTTCTTTACCATACAGTGTTTCTATATATTCCTTCCATCTCTCTTGGGTTTTTCCTAGTTCAACTATTATCTTACCCCATTTATCTTTAACTGTTAGCACAGATCTTGCCTTCTTACTTCCCGATAATAACTTAACCTTGCTGTATAGAGCACCAATTTCACCCTTCTTCTGTAAACTTTCCATATCCTCGCATTGCGTTTTCCACCATTTTTCTTTTGCTTTATTTGTGGCCCTTCTCAATTTATTGTTTAACTCTTTGTACTTCATTTTGCCTAACTCTGTGTTTACATTTTTCCATCTTCTCTCATCCATCTTTGCAATCATCTCATCCGTTACCCATGGTTTCCTTATCCTTTTCCCGTTAACGGTTCCTATAGTGTCTTTAGCGGCTTCCAATATCCCTTTCTTGATAAATTCCCATTTTTCTTCGATAGTACTCAATTCTTTACCGTCATCCATCATTTTCTCTACAGCCTGCTGATACTCCTTCCTCGTTAATCCATATACTGCTTCTAAATTCCATTTCCTAACCCGCCGCCCTTGCCTTATCTTATATATATATATATATATATATATATATATATATATATATATATATATATATATATATATATATATATATATGCATACATACATTAAAACACGAATTCCCGCCATATGGCGAACACATATTCATTCACATGGAAATAGAGTAAGGAAAAGGGATAGGAACACATGCAGATCCCGGTCAAGGAAATATTTATGTATTTGTGATCTGCTCGATTCAGCCTTCCCCAACTCTCCTGTGTTCGTCCTTTATGCGAAATAATATGCGAGATCTTTTTGTAATTTCAGTTGATGAGGGATAACACTCGGCTAATCCCCTCAATCGTTTCTCCATTTCCTCTTTGCATTACTCTGAATTAATACTCGACTCAAATCGCCTACTTCTTGATCGTGCACGATTTACCCACACTCCATTGTGGACAACGTTAATATCCTGTTTAATATCTTCCAGCGCAAGTTTCAAAGCGGATGGAACATTCGGGAATACGCTCAATAAATATCCAAAATTTCATCTGCTCGTGTGCACCTTTCTGTGGCCAGTTACTTCAATCTAAACTTCACGTCAATGTCTCGATCAAGAGTGATGCTCATTTGTTTTATCCCAATGCTTGTTCACATTTGTTTCATGCAGGAGTTTATCGTTTTTTTTAATTCTGTTGCACTTGACTCACTTAATTTTAACAGTTGGAGTTAAATGATGAATTAGATCAGTGAATGAATGGATACTAAATTAGTGAATGAATAGTAAATTAATGGAAAAATGAATTAGTAAATTAATTTTAATGCTTCTAACTGTTATTCCCATTTACTATCGTAACGGCCTTCAATTGTGTATCGTCAACCATTCCACTCCGATCTCTTGATCGCGGCATAATATTCGATGGTACGTTGAGTGCCATCTAATGTTCCAAACCGTGGTTTTCTAACGTTGACAGTCCTGCAAGTTTTCCGGGACGACCATCTGGTTTTTTTCGTCGTTTCAATGAATTCAACCCAACCGGACGAAAATATCATTTTGTTACTCTGCGTGACCGTCAAAGGCTTTCTTTAAAAGCCTAAATGTTAGTGATTACTCGAAATTACATAATAGTGATCAGGGTCAAGCGATAACCTACCTTTGACCGATGCATCACTTCCAATGTCAATGCTAATAATTACTCTGAAACTCAAAGAGAGAAAATCAAGGATATTATTTATGAACTAAAGAATGTTGTCTACTTTTCAAGAGATGGATACTGAACGTTTTTTTTGGTCAACCGTGGCAGAGACCGTCTTCCATCCAGAGGTTAGATTTTATTATTGGGAGGACGGTGTCCCTTTCGTATAAAACTCAGGAACCCCGCACTTCACTCTTAGACGATTTATAAATAAGATAAATAAGGTGAGAAACCACACCAGGCAGCAGTATGGCACCATGCCTGGTCCCTGCCTACCAAAGAGGAAGAACATTAAGGGAAAAAATTACACCTATTTATTATTTACCATGTGCACACTTTCCTTGTTTAGTTGTTATCCCACCAGATTCGCGAGGTCTGAGTTCCCATGAACCCTCACGAATATGTATTTCATCGATGCTTTCGGTCTTCGTGGTTTTCATGAGAAATTCAAAACGCTTCCCTGATTGCAGCCGAGCATACGTACTGAATCCCGACGGGGCGAGGATGCAGAGTTAATGCACGTTTGGTGATTAGTGAATATGCGAAACTCGCGAATTCGGATGACCTGGCATTCGTGATTACAAAATGAAGCCGAGAGGAGGGCGCGATTTTGGCTCCCGGTGATAGACAAAGAGATTTGTTTAATGTCATGTTTTATACGCAGGTGTTAAACAACAGATACGGATACACGGGACAGTGGGTTGGCACCCTGTCAACTGGGAGAGGGAGGGTTGAAGAAAAAGAAATCGGTACAAAAGTTTTTAGTTGAAGATAAGATATGATTGAAAAATTCCTTTATGAGAGAAATACGAATATTTGAACTTTTCCGAGTTTATAAACTCGTGGAAAAGTGCAAATTTGTGTTTTTCTCGTAATGGGGAACTTCCACTACATCTCGCCTGAATCTGTTGAAAAAATTACGTATTTATTGAAGTGAAGTGATTCACCGGTAATACAGGTATCTTCTTTCTCATTTTACATCAGCAGAATACCATAAACACAGTAATCAACGCGAAGGTCGGTTTAGTAGGTGATGGTAGAGCTCACCCATGTACCAAGCCCGACGGCGTGTGAATATTCACACATCAGGGTAGGGGGGCCAGTTCCTTTCCCTGTCAGCAGAATACGTTGTGTATTAATCTATTTTGTTATTACAGATTTCTTATGGTGCGATAAATATTACTTGCACAATACTGCTAGATAGATTCCGAGTCCGGTTGTTTCGGGGGGAGTTGGCTCGATTGGGGGGTGGGGTGGGTTATAGAACACGGGGGAGGTGGGCAATAGTGAACCTACCGGGTCGCGGCTTCGCTGATCCCCACATTTTAAAGAAAGGGCCAGACGTGTTTTTTCACTGCGCTTAGGAATCTTTTATCGTCGAGTTAATCACATATCTCGTTCGTTACTCGGTAAGCGGGTCACGAGGACTTTCGGTTGAGCTGCGACAGCCTCGGCTCATTCAGGTTGCATTATCACTTCCCCTCTTCCCCTTGGGGGAATACGCAGGGTTTGATAAAGTACTCTCGGGCCGTGAAGACCATAATTGGGCTGAAGTAAAATCGTCGCTCTCGGACAACCGCGATAGTAGCCCACCCCTTAGCTGATCGGCTTAACGAGGCGTAATTTTATTAAGTAGAATCTTTAATCGGCCTATGATTTAAATAAATTATTATCATTTTTGAGTGACCCACTTAAAATTTCAAACCAGTTTAACTCGAAAACAGTACAGCCAAACGAAATGGATGAGTTCATTACCTTAAGAGGAAAATGATCAAAGCGTATTTTTTCAAAGGTAATGCCACGTTATAGAGGTTTCGCAAACGAGCGATCCGCACTCCACAAAGGCTGGGAGCCAACTGCCACCTGTATTTTCGCAAAATATTCCTACGTCAAGCAAAATGTGGTTTAGTGAGTATCAAAGCATTGTTTCATTCTGACTCATAACATTTCAGCATAAAAGATTTTCGGTGTTTTATTTGCTGCAATTTCATTTTTTTAGGAGTAAAAAAATCTTGAATCTGAAATATTTTGAATACTTCAAACCCTGTACTTGACCGTAGTAAAAAACAGTGTTGATATTGTTTCTTGAGAAAAAAGCTCAAACCTTAAATTCTCTTGTAAGAGTTAATCGCAAAATATTTATATTCCCCTCAATTGAAATGTTTGTTTCACAAATTGACATTATTTTGCAAAAAATACAATTTCCGAAACAAAAATTTGAAGTTGAAAGTGATGATAGAGCTGAAGATTGTTGCTAGGCGCTGTATCCAATTGGGGGGAGGGGAGACAATGTAGAAGTCTGAAGAATAGAAGACATTTCATTTTATTTTCTTGTTTGATCTTTGAGTTTCCAGTCCGGGAATCTTTTGAATACGCCGCGTAAGACTTAATTAAAAAAATGTAGTTTGCAATGAGAGACGTACTCTTGAAATGACTAAAAGTGTTTCCCAAATTAAAATTTTGTAAGTGACGTAGTTTTCACTTCGTAAAATAATTCAACTTTTGTTTTAAAAGTTAAGATCTTAGAACTTCAGCTCTACTGGCTCGTAAATTTAAAAAATAATAAAATGAAAACGCCTGTAGCCGTAACAAGATAATCATTACGGCTATGGGAATTTTAATTTTATTTTATTAAAATTTAAGGAACACATTTATTTTCGGGTTTTTGAGGTTTTTACGACTGACATACCTCGGATTTTATAGCATCACGTGCTGTCAGTGCTTACGGTCCCCGACTGACGAAGCTACGTAGTTTATTTGAAGAGCATGGTTAGAAAATACAGTCGTCAAAATTTAAGGAAATATGCTACTTCTCATGTGTTGAGTCTCCCAATGATTACATAAATTAGAAGGACGTCTCTTTAATAGTGATGTTGGAAATGTATTATTACTCCCGTCATACTATGGTAAGAGATATAATGCCAATAAAATTGAGAGATTAAGTGTGGAACAGGTACATTTACAAGGACTATCCCAAAAATAGTGGAAAGAGTGGATTAAAAAACGTATTGCTAGAATTGGTACATTAACTAAAAGTCTGCAAAGTTTTGTGTCCACACACCGCCGAAAGCGGGTTTTCCACGCCTCGTACGCCTTCTGGAAGGCGGCGCCCGGAATCCTGCTAAGCTCCCTGGTCACGTCCTGTTGTAACGCTTCCACCGAGCCGTGGTGACGTCCTTTCAGCAGGAATTGGAGGCGGGGAAGAGGAAGAAGTCTGATGGGGCATTGAATAACAAAGTTTGGTCCTGACTCACATGGTCGAGAAGCTCTCGGCGGATCCGCGTGCGAGTTTCCTTTTGTTCGCCCGAGGGCACTCGCGGCACCAACTCCGCACACATCTTTCTCATGCCCATGTTTTCGGTCACAAGTCGACGCACATCACTTTCAGAGATTCCAGATTCATCAGAAACCATACGACCACTTAATTTGCGATCCATGTTCATCGAAGCCTTCACTCTTGCAAGTTTTTCGTAACTTTTTGCAGTCAAAGGGCGCGCTGAACGTTGAGATGTCTTCGAAATCTTCTATATCTTTCAGAAACAACTTGTGCCACTCAAAAACACCCGATCCACCCATGGCGTTATCACCATAAGCTGCCTTGAACATGCCATGATTCTCCTTCCCGGTTTTTCACAGTTTCAAAGAAAATTTGATGGCTAGAGATATTGCTATGACCGGTTCATTACGGAGCCTAATGAGGTCTCGTTATAGAGGGTTCGCAAAGGAACTATACGCGCTCCGCAAAGGCTGGGAGCCAACCGCCATCGGCCTCCAGCCTTTTCTGAGACTCCTCTCCCTCGAACCCAATCAGAGTAACAGCCGCCCGTCCGTCCGTCTATCCGGGGAAAAATAAATTATACTACTTTTGGGACAGAACTTGTACGATGTTACTTTTTTCCACGAACGATAAGGGATCAGAATAATATTGTCCGACCGCGGTAGGGATCATATTCAGGTCAAAATCAGTCTGGTGTGTGTTCACCCACTGCCACTCACCCTAGCGGTAGCTTGCAGGGCACTAAAATATCCAAAATAGGGTTGTTTTGCCAACGATTATTACAGGAAACATTGGTTCAGGGAGTTAAGGCATAACACACAGCCCTCTCGAAAGGTTAAAAAGCGACGCTTATTTTTTTCCTACTTAACCTCGGAAGTGAGAACTCCTGGGGGTTTCAAACACTCAACGCTTGGCTAAAGGTATCGCAAAGGTTTTAGCTTTCGATTTTATTGAAGACTAAATATAAGGCTTGCAATTCGTGACAATTCAAGCAATAATCGCAATGTCAGAGAGAAAGGCTGTCTAATTGATAGCTCCATTACTTGTTTGACACTCGTACAACTCACTGCCGCAGCACAGAAAGAGATGGAAACATTTGTACGGTAAAACGTATTGTATTTACTCGCGTAATATCCCCCTTATTCCCAAATTTCTAGCAAACGAAATGGAGACGGGAAAGCATATGAAATATCTACCGATTCTCAAAAAAATAATTACGGGGCCAAAAAAACGATAATTGCTTCTAAATATGAGACAAGATAGAATACCGTTCTTATTAATGCGCGGTAACCGAATGAATATGATAAATGAAAATCATGCGTATAATTTTAAAAATAAATATTGCACATTTTTATGCCATATTTATTTCGCTACAGTATCCCCGTCGGTAGCTATTTACCAAACGCAAAACGACCCATGTGAACACGAACGTAATGCTATGAAATGTGTAAAATATTTGACCTTCTTGCCTTGGAGGTTGACATGTGTGAACCGAATGGACGTTTGCAATGAACGGAAGGAGAAATTTCCAGGGATGTTGGGTAGCCCAAACGTAGGAGGGAAATTGCGCGAATGCAACTCAGTTTCAGAAACATTTCACTTTGGAAAATGTGGGGGAGGAAGTACGAGTACGAGGGTAATCTCATAAGTACCCGACCCAACAAAGAAAACACAAGAATTTTGGCAAAAAAGTATTTATTTTTCAACATAATATCCTTTCAGCTCTATACACTTTTCCCAGCGATGTTCAATAAGTTCTATGCCCTTTTTATAATAAAAACTGTCTTGCTCCTCAACTTAGCCATTAACTGCCGACATCACTTCTTCACGGTTGGAAAATCTTTGACCACCGAACCATATTTTCACGTTTGCGAACAGAAAGTAATCCGAGGGGGCCAATTCTGGCGAATAGGGTTAATGAGTTAATATTTCAAACTTTAATTTTTGAATTTTCGCCATTGCAATAACAGATTTGCTCGAATTTTCGCCGTTGCAATAACAGGTTTGCTCGAGTCTGAGCAAATGCGACCCCCATCTTGCACACAGCTTTCTCCTGACCGAATTTTCAGTTAATATGCGATGTATTGCACTTTTTGAAATCCCTACTGTCTGCTAGCTCGCGCACTTTCAGTCGACGATCATTCAGTATCACTTCGTGGGTTTTCTTCACCGTTTCTCGAGTGGTCACCTCATTTGGTTGAACAATGCGATGCTCGTCTTGACAGCTCATACAGCATCGTTTAAACTCTGCTACCCAATATTTACTGATGTAAACGAAGGAACAGGCTCATTCAGGGTCGAATTCAGTTCATCTTTTATATTGGTTGTGCTGAGGCCTTTAAAATAAAAGTATTGTATCACATAACGATGACCAATATTCTCCATTTTCACAAATTCACTGAAAACATTCTCTATTGCTGGCTGCCAAACAAATACAAAACAACGTAGCGTCTTCAAGCTTAGAACATATGCTTCATAGATTGCGTACTTTCTAATACAGTGATATTTTTCAAACAACTACCGCCATCTATAGGTCAGACTGAGTACTTCCGGGACCACCCTCGTAATATGCGTAGGGGTAAATTGTTTGAATAAACACGATATTTCCATTTCCGTGTTGGGCTAATACCCCTGCCACACGCTCCCTCACGGAGGATCACGGGGCGATATGAGCGGTGTATGAACCGTATTATAAATTTGTTCGTGGCAAAGCTCACAGTGGAGAGCGTAAACAAAATTGAGCGGCACTGGCGAGGCCACATGAAAACAATGCACATAAAAAATGGCACGTGTTTTGATTGTTCACTGATGGGAGCCACTAAAAAAACATTTATATTATCTCCATCGTCACAGGGAGTACAATTTAAAGACTGGTTTGTACAGGTTAACTCGAGAGTTCATAAAACAGTAATTGTAGTAACTCGAACGATGCATAAAATTCGCTCAGCTATGGACCTTGTTCCTTTCTCCATGTTCCCACGGAATTCTGGTGACCAGGTAACCCTACCTCTTGAATTCTCACTCCTCCCCGGGACCCTTGAACCGCTGCTCCATCCACCCTCTCCGCATTAGATCGTGGAATAGAATCTTAGGTTAGCGTCTGCGCTTCCAGCGTGGGCACCTCTCCTCTATTGATAGGATCTCCTCTCCCGTTTGAGGGGAGCTCGCTAATGCGGGGATCCTTCTCCAGGATCAGCTCGTGAGCCCCCGTTCCCACCCACGCACGCTCCCTGTAATCCCGGCTCCCACGCCCTTTCCTCCGCCCTTCGACCACTGCCCCCGCTCCGCCCCGCGACGGGAAACACCTGCCCCCGAGAACCGCGGCGGCTCCCACGCAGCTCTCCCGCCCACATCCACCCGTCGCTTCCTCGGCCGACCCTTGCGTACCCTTTATAGAGCGCGCGGCGATTTCTTGCGTTCGATTATGCGTCGCGTCGCCCTTGCAACATGCGACACCCCGTTTCCACGTCTCCGGAAGCAATTGGAGGAAACAAAAGAGGGCGGTGAACCGTGTGTTGCCTTTTGACGTGGGGTGATGTTTGAACTTTGTTTTCAATAACAATTTGTGCTCGTTGGAAATCCCTTTGGATTCAGTGTTGGTACGATAACATAGCGCACCTCCCTGTCCAATGACGTTGCAAGTGGATGATTTTTCTTAAATTATTCTTAATTTTTTCGCAATTTTACGCAGGTCATTTATCAAATTCCAAGACTTTAGAGCCAAGTTGTTTATTTAGCCACCATTAAGAGCGTTCGATGGGCTACTCGAGTTGATGTAAGTGTAATTAATGAATATTCAATTTACTTGTACTTGTTCTCCGACTTCTCATGAGAGTATTCGTCTACCTTTAGTTTCGCGAGAATATATATCCTAACTTCCGTTTTCTAAGGATTCGTGCTTTTTTTATGGACGTTATGATTCCATTTCGGCTTTTCATCTGTTTTTCCCTGGAGTAAACCGCATATTTAACGCGACGCCTATACCCAGCGAACAAAGGGGCTTTTTTGGTGGCCTTGTCACCGGAATAACACTGCCTAACATTTTTATTTTCACTCTCTCCTACGGAATGCCGGTTTTTCCGTTCGAAAATAATCGTCATTTTTTCTTCTACCCGTCAGCCGTCTCACGTGATAGTGGCAAGAAATATGCGGGCCCAACCTCTCCGCCGCTTGCGAACCAGCGTACGGATGCGTGCTTATCGACACCCAGGGTTCGAGAAACAGCTGTTGGGTTTGGTGATTTTTCGGTTAAAACACGAAAAATGATGTCGTTAGAGGACAACGCGAATGACAAAATAAATGGATGCATTCTCTCTCCGATTTCCCACAACCGAACACTATGGCGTGACCCCCGGGAGATGAAAGATTGAATAGATGATTTGCTGTTTTCCCGACGAAAGTATGGTGTGCGTGAAATCTTCACGGATCATTTGGCTGAAGTTTCGATGGCCGACTCAATCACTATCCTCTTCGGAGCGCCCGTCACGCTCAACGCCCATAAGGATTAAATCCCACTGGAATGAGATTTCAGTGCAGATACATTTTTTGCAAACCGATTATTGATGATAAGTATATTTCTTAACTATCTTACTGAATCGAAATTATGTTTCTCAGCAGATGCAGTGCATGTGGTCAAAGGTGCAAATTCATTCGAATTGGTGGGTTTAATTTCAGATGTTATCTTAAAAGGGCATGCAACTGCGTGTAGGTTTTGGAAAACTATTACGCATCGACTTCTAAAGCATCCCCGCACCACAAAAATTCCCATTTCCTCCACACCGCGTGTATTTTCCTTTTCAGTTTCTCCTGATTTCTTCCCTACCCGCCCCACTCACGCACTCGTAATCGATCCAGAGAAGTGCCTCAAGATTTGGTGTTTTATGTTGACGATTGGAATATTAAGGTTATTTACTATCGATTTTTTTCACATCGTACTTCGACGCCTGCCGCAAAGCAATCCCGCCCCTTCCCACGGAGTCACGCCGCACAGTTTAGGAACCGAAGAATTTCCTTAGTTTTCCTCGATGTGCCGTCGCGCGTGAATGTTCCTGGTGATTTGAACACCAGCTAATGAAGTTGAAGCGTGTTGTTTAGCTAAGCTGCGCTCGCTACCTTACAGCTGCCGCAGAAGCGTCAATACTTGCTTAAGTGGGATTTCAAATTATCTCCGGTGGTTAAAATGTCGGCTGGGTTAGATTGGGATGGGAAAAAATCCCACCTGCTAATCTAGAGGGGTCTCATCTTGAGTTTTATTTGGCTCCGTCCCTAAGAAACCCAAAAATATGGTGACATTGACTCTTTCATATTCTAGTGAGAGAGGCACTGTCGAGAGTCGTTCGCAAAGCGAAGGAATTAAGCAATTCATGAGTTATTTGAAATTGATAGACTCGAAGTATCACGGCATGAAATGCCTTTTTTTTGGATTCCATGTGTTTTGGTATCATAAATTTCTGTTCCATTCCCTCATAGAAATAACGTTTGTGGGTTAAAGTAAATGGTTTGTAAGTTAAATCAATTTCTGAATATACTCCTGCCCATGACATTTGTACTCACGATGTTATATTTCTTTCCGATGTCTGCGAAAATGCAGGAATACGATAAAAATTACAAATTTAATTGGGTTAACTTTGGCGTTAAATAGGTGTAGAAAAGGTTTGCTGCGACGACATTATTTGCGAATCCTAAAGATTTTTCCTCCGGATCCAAACACGTAATTGCCTGTCTGCCTTATGGAAAAATTTGGTCCCTACCAAGGAAAAGGTGGTTGATTAAGAAAACAGCGGGTCCTGAGACGAGAAATTCGTTAGAATTTTTTATAATTTATTAGAGATTTATTAAAAGATTACTGGGAGAATGTGATAATTGATTCGAAGATTGATTTGGGGCTGTTCTTCAATTACTATTTGCAGTAGACTACCTGGTTGGGCTAGGTATTCGATGAATCCTGACACAAATACTACTAGAATACTGTCTTTCTAAGCCCTAACTAATTCGACATAAAGGTCGAATTGCCGCTTATCCATATACGGGAAATATGTGGACAAGCTAGCAAAAATTTAGGATTTATTAGAAGAGTACTGGGGAAATGTGATCATAAGGTCAAAGAGAAATGTTATCTGTCCCCGGTTAGGCATAATTTAGAATTCGGAAGAGAGGAACCACCTTTCTCAAGAGAAGGAAGGAACGGAACTCGGTTCCATTCCTTCCTTCTCTTGAGAAAGGTGGTTAGACCACAGAAAATTCGATACCTAGTGATTTTGTGTGTTTCTGTGTTTTTGTCTGTATCTGCTAGTGCTAAATCCATTCACAATATTATTCACGTCCGTGTGACTTTCACAATAACACATACATACATATACACTGTATATATATATATATATATATATATATATATATATATATATATATATATATATATATGGAAAAGATGATTTCTTCGAAGGAACACGGAAGTGTTAAATAAAAATACTTAGACAGCAACACACAACATGAAAACACATAAAGGAACACTCACACGTTATTTCTTGATAATTTCGACGGAATCGAACTCCGTCCGAGGAAGACGGAGTTCAATTCCGTCGAAATTATCAAGAAATAACGTGTGAGTGTTCCTTTATGTGTTTTCATGTTGTGTGTTGCTGTCTAAGTTTATATATAAATATAGGAAGTGGGACGAGAAGTATGAGTAGACATTCCTGTCTTGTAATGTATACATACTCTGTACTCCCTTTACATTATTTCCACGCCGGCCCGTCTGATGAAATTACCATTCCATTTTCCGTTCTAAGAAAGTTCAAAGTGACGTAGGGCATAATTTTTTTCTAGTCTAAAGTATAGCATAGAAAACAAATGTCGTCGGTGTCGAAAATGAAAACGAAATGTCTTTTTTTATTTTCCTCCTTCGGTGCTCCGAATTCCGTGGATTCTGGAATCGAAGCTCCCTGCTCGAGTTCTTTCTCTTATTAGAGGAAAAACATGATGTCGCAAAGGTCAACAAAGTCGCCTGCGAACCCGACGCGAACAAAGTTTAGTCTCGCGTTTCACGACTCAATTGACCCGCAGTCCCGTCGCAGTCGGATCAAAAGAGGCCAATGGGAGGTGCTTCAATTCATTCGCTTTGTCGGCCTTTGCCTTTGTTCGTTCGCCCGCGTTCGGACGGGGTTGTGACGTTACCTGTGGCGCCTCCAGGGTTTTCTGCGGCTATAAACCGTTCTGATGTGTGGAAGCGTGTGCGAGTGTCAATGCAGGTACATGCGGCGGTGGCGGGCATTCGGTCAGCCAGCACGTTGACGAAACGTTCGCAGGACGGCGACCTGTATTTTTGTCGATCGTTTTACCGTTTGATATTGCCCCATTGCTGCCGTTGAGGTAATTCTCATCAAGTTCATGGTGCCTACTGTCAGGATGGCTGGGAAGCTTCATTCTATCAGAGGAAAGTATTTAACTTATTTACGAAAAAGAGAATACGTTTTATTGTATTTTTTAATGAGAGGCGCCCGGCAGCTGAGGTCATTTGCGCCATTAGTGATGGTTGGGAAAGAAATGGTTGTGAGAAACCCGGCGTCGGCATTAGCTTTCTCTTGTCGAAAGGTGCAAAGGGGTCCGCAGTTTAACGTCCCGTCCGACAGATGTCGTACTAACTCAAAGTGCTCTCTATAAAGCACCTCAAGTAGCGATCGGGATACCACTGAAAAATATTTGCTGTCTCCAGGATTTGAACCTCGGTGGGAAGACTGTACGTTAGCCAAAGCACCATCTCGATCTCCTGCAAAATACGTGTATGATACTCTCTTAAATTCATGTAGTAATCTGAGAAAATGCATGTGAAACATGATGGCTAGAATCTTTATATCAAGCGTGGATGCAGGGCGATGGATAAACGGAGTGAATTCTCATAAAGAGTGTGGTGATAGCAAGAGGTGTAACAAACCACCTGACATATTCTACTATAGAAGACTTCCTCATTTTTGGTGAGATAATCCTAATAGTGGATGTATCCAATAATAGCACACATGTCAATTCCTTTATCATAAATTCCACTCCCTCTGTGCAATGAGTCATTATTTTGCTGTTTTGATATTCTAGGTGGGCGGTGATCACCTATTTTACTTTCCCTTTGAGCCACCCCGTGGGTGCACACTAGACGGAATGTGAGAAAGTTTTCTCTGAAATGGTTTAGAAATTATGTTTTTTTCGTACGAACAATCGATGCTTAAAAAATATCTTGCCCACGTTTGTATTTTTAAATGGTTCATTAAGGTTTTTTAAAACGTTGCTTGAATGGAGAGATCCTCCTCCCCTTTTTGTAATTAATAGTATTTCCTTCACTTTTGTTTGTTGTTCGTCATTGTTTTATAGCTCGAGAGTGATCGGAAATCATACGGCCGTCCGTTATCATATTTGGTCTTCGTAACTCTCGACTTCGTTCCACTTACTTATGTGGATTCCCTCAGAAATCATTTTAGGTAAAATATAATAATGTTCATTTTACGGTGAAAAAATGCGGGCAGGTATTTTTGGTCCTTCATTTCAACAAATGAGAGGGTGAAGGGAGAACGACGGTTAATGCTGATCTTCAGCAATCTTCCTAAACGTTCCTTTATTCCATCGTATGACTTTTTTAAATGACTCTTTGAGTTATTAGATTTTGGTGAAATTTTGAAACTTCACTTCTTCGAATGGACACTTGGTATCAGTCGATCAATTAACTCCCTTGCTTAAAGATTCCCAGGTAGCCAGCTGAGTTTTGATATTATTACCTAGAGTACCTACGAATTATGTTGCTTATTCACCATTCACATTCAACACTCACCCTCATTTCTATTCGCTTTGCTTGCTAAAAAGGTTTCGTCTCTTGTTACTCCTCCTTGTTCGCTATTTAAGGCACTCATTAGCAGTTGTTTAAAGTTATTTATAATTAGGCATCTTGCAGTGATGTCGCATGAACCAATCCATCTCTAAATTACACTAATGAAATGGTTCCATGACTACATAGACAAACTCCTAATAGAAGCAGAAATCGTCCAATATTGGCTCTCCTTTACGAAAACATTATTTAATGAATTTTTTATCATTGTTTTTTTATAAATATTACCTGTTTTGCAAACCTGTACAATTTCTTGCATCCTTTGATTCCAACGCCTTAAAATTTCATCTTTTATTTCTCTTGCGAAATGTAAGTACTTGTACCAAAATATTTCGGGTCTGCGCCCGGTCAGCAGTCGGAATTGTAAAGTAGATCTGTTTCTCTCTGACCTCGACTCATCCCTCACGAGTTCAACTGGAAAAAAGTGACGTTGGGAAAGGCCATGGGGTCATATCTGGGAGCTTAAACGCGGCCAAAGGAGCCTGGTTAAACTTTCAAGGATAACAACGTGTTGGACGCCTGCAACTACAGAACAGCAATCGGCAACCGTTGTGTCGACAGTTGACGGCGTATGTTTCGAGATGATTGGCATGGTTCCACCAGTTATTTGGATTCGTGCTGGTAATGGGTGGATATCTATTTCATGGTTTCAGTCATTAGGGTTGAAGGATAGTGGTGTGGTTTGAAGATTCACGAAATTCAAGAAATAGTAATTGTTTAGTGAGTTCGTAAGGGCGACAACGCTTATCATTCATGCATGCCAACAGGGCCGGGATATCACGATGTAATGTATCATCTAATAATACATTTAATAGAATGGCCATATGTGTAATACAATGGTAAAATTGCTTGGGAGTGAAGATCAAGTACTTTATGTTTGAAAGGGTATGACTGCTCGATTTGATTTTTAAACTCTCTGAAGCTTCCAGCCTGTCAGCGCGTGAATCGGAAGGATGTCTCTTAAGCGAAAATGTTGAAAGTTTATTATTAGCCCCATCGCACTACGGTAGGAGAGAACATGTAAAGAAGATTAAGTATGGAAAAATTTAAGATGTCATTTTTCTAACGAACCGTAAGGGATTGGAATGCCTGTATCTGACCACGTTATGGGGGAAAGTGTTTTGTGTCGTTAGTAGTCTGGTGTGCAATCACCCCCTGCCACACATCCTGGCGGTGACTTTCAGGGTACCCTGTGTGTATGTAATGCAATTTCACTGTGTTTTTTCATCCTATTCTGGCCATGTACATTCATGCTCAATTATAATTTAAATGTTTAGTATATCTTTCATATTTAAATGCTTTTGTGTGTTGACTCCCATCTTTGCAAATTCTAACAACATCTTTGAACATAGTTAATCGTTATTTCAATCTATGATTGACGAGAACTCACGATAAGTATCGCCTTGGAGTAGTACTGAAAATAGTGTAATCCTAGCTCCTCTTCACTTCGTAATTGGGTTTTGTGGTACAATAATCTCGACAATCCGAGGATTGGTGCACGGCAGCCATCCGTTTCTCACGCTCTAATGCTAAATCTCTTGCGCCCTGTCTACTCTTTTTCGTGCACCATTCTTTATTTGGTATCTCAATTGGGTCCCAAGTTCACTTGTGGACCCTTGGTGTGGCAATATGACAGACTCGAGTGTAAAATGGAAAGGGTTGATAATCTTTCATGGCTTCTCTTGCTTAGTACGCTGTTGTCCACTCAACCTCCAAACTTGAATCGATGAAGACCTTTTCATGTATGTTGGACCGAGGTAATATAGCATACGATCACCTTTGGGTCTCAGAAACCTCCCGCCGACCGCCTTGTTTCGTCGTAAATTCGAAAATATTTTGTTTTGCATCTTAATTGCTGCTTATTTCTGCACTTTACTACTACTTTACTAATGCTCCCTTATCTGGAAAGCTCGGAAAATATCCGTCGTGCGGCTCTTTGGTAGGCACAGGCTCTGCATCACTTTCTAACATAGCACAAAAAACCATGAACACAGTTGCCAACCGGAATGTCGGTTTGATAGTTGCTATAAACAGCTCCCTCAATACTAAGCCAAACGGCGAGTGACATTCACACATCAGGGAAAAGGGGGGGGGAGGTTGTGATAATTTTGTTGAAATTTAAGACTTACATTTTATGACTAAGAATATAATTTAAGACGGAGGGAGGGGGGTTAGCGGACGAGGGGAAGTAGGTGGGAAAACGGGCGCTTGCTCGGGAAAATGACCTTTGAGTCCGAGGTGAGTCCGAGAGGGATGGGATATGAGAAGGTTTTAACGTGGCAATGTGCGAGGGTGTTTGGGGATTCATTGGCGTGCAATAATTTACGATGAAATAGAGAGATAGACAAAGGAAAGGAGATCTTTGGGAAGTAAGGGTAGCCTGATTGATAGATTTAAAGTATAATGATAAGTATTTGACACAATTTTCCTAATTACCCCTACAGACTAACATTGATAAAAAATAAGATAATACCCATTCTCCCGCAATAAAACCAATCTTAAAAAAATAAGCTCATATAAATGGTGCAATTATCTTTCCTGTCCCGCATACACTTAAAAGCATCTTATCACAGGGCATTTTTCATGACTTAAGGAGAACTTTGATAAGGATAGAGTAAAATTAGAATGTCCCCATGAAGGCATACTAGGTGCTGTAGATAGGACAGGCATATACTAGGTTAACTTATTTTGTCATCAAGATAAAACATGCTTGAGGCTTTTTGGTGTCTCTTCTAGTTCCGAAACATGCCGTGTTATTATTTAAAATATTAAAGTGGGTTAACTAAATATTTATATACAAATTGTAACACATAATGAAATCCTTTAGTTGATGTAATTAATTACCTGATAATCAAAATTATATTTTGTGTTACGTACATATATATACGAGTATTATATATACAGGTATAGGCCTGTACATATATAAATAATCGTGGGTCACGATAATCCAGAGGTAGACCGTTGAATTTCTGACCGGAGGGCCCAGATTCGATTCCCGGGCAAGGCAATCTGGGCACCTGCAGCTCCACCCAAGCTTGTTTATTTTTCGGGTACCAGATCTTCCTGGGAAACCGTGACCGGTACAGGGAAAGGAACTGGCCCTTCTACGATGATGTGTGAATATCTCACGCCGTCGGGTTTAGTACTGGGTGAACTCTACCATCACCTACCTAACCGACCTCCGGGTTGAATACTGTGATAAATAGATATGTATATCAATCAATCAATTGAAATATACATCAATCATTGAATTCATTTAATAAAACACTTAATACAATGATGAATTACAAGTAGTTTTTGACAAAATAAATATTTATAAAGACATTGCATTATATATTAAAATCTGACGGCTGAAGCCATTAATAATTGATAATGGAAGTCAAATCATTGTTATTGTTCAAGCACATGTCATATAATAATTCTTACTAAATGTCATCGTGATTTGATGAACTGGAAACAGTCACACGATCTCATTAATTAACAATTATTCTCTTTTATGAAATACAATATGGCGTTCGTAAGGGTGTTGGTTCATGAAAAAAGGTAATTTTGTAATTGGACGGAAGGTAGGAGACGGTTGGGGATGAGGAGAGATATAATGCCAAGGAAAAGGGAATACACAGTGAGGAGGAAATAAAGAGGAGGGAAAGGGAGGTGTCGAGAGGGAGGCAGCGAGAGGGATGTTGCCGGGACGAGTCAATTGTTCAAACATGTTAGCAGGGAGTCGCTTCTTCCTCATCTTCTCCCTCCCGACCACTTATCTGCCCCTTCAAAAGCCTTTATACCTTCCCTCTACGGCGTCCTCGTCTTGAGGAAAGCGACAGGCCAAAAGGATTGGCACTGCGGCCGATTCCCTCCCTCTCTCCCTCCCTCCCTTTTCCTCTCTGCTATTCCGTCCCGTGGGTTGGAAAGGACATCCAAACAAATATTTTATAACGCTCAAAATCACGTCCCCTCATGTTATTTTCTTCACTACCGACTGCTCCCCCCCCCCCCCCCCCCCCGAAATAGCACGTCTTCGCCCAGAGGTGATATAAGAATCAAACAAGGCTAACGTAAGAAATGGGATGTATTAACTACGCAAAAAATCGTATAAGTAAGGAACCAGCACGGGATATCAGTGTTAGTTCGCCAATTTTGATTTCCAAGTAATATTAATTTTTTAGTAGTTCGGCGTGTGTCACCACATCATCAAAGTTTGATCGCGCGGCCCGAGCAGTAATTAATTAATTGATAATGAACCTAGCTGCCTGTTTAGTATGGCGTGGCATTATCCGCATGATAGTTTCTTCCACCTGATTAGTCCACGAAGACACACCATCAAAATACAGCCATTAAAAGACGCGGCCAGTGATTTATTGATTAATGTTTCCACTTAAAATGCATCTAAAAATAAATGTATTCATTGTGTGTATTGAACCGTTCCAGCGAAACCTTCATTTAAAATCCCTCTAGAAAGAATTAAACGTAAAAATGTTTCGTAGCATTGTATTCCATCGTTTTTCCCCATTCAATCCTCATTAAATGATAAACGCCAGGCGAAGAAGCCAATTCTAAATTCGAGAAGTACACTGTGAGATTGCAATAATGTCGATAAGAGCCCTTTCAATGGATTCCACGCCATAATCTCACCGCAACAAGGCCGACACACCGTGTTCGATTCCCGGAGCTGCAGCAGGGGGGATTTAATTTTAAGGGCACTGCGGTGTTCACTTGTAAGGTACGTATAAAGCACCTCAAGTTCAGTGACTGGCGCTTTGGCTGTGATTCTAATTTGACCGGCACTCGACGTCTCCCTTGACCAGAGCAGTTCCCTCGCGGTAATTCTCCGTGAGACACTTTTACTATATACATATTCGATTGATACAAATGACGTGGATTCCGAGGAATAGCCAAAGATTGATTAATTCTGACATTCTTCTTATGGAGGTCCAGAAACATTTGGAAACCATGTAAACCGGATATGGGGACATTCGGATGGGATATGGGGACAGTGCAGCTCGTGTAAGATACCGAAATCGTCTGAAGACTGCGGGAAACTCCTTACACACCGAAGTACTCTTACCTTGAGGGAGCGCACTTCTTAGTCGGAGGAAAAAATAAAGAGCTCATCGGACTACGCTTAGCTTTTGGGCGTCGAACCAACGGAAGATCACGGAAAGGTTCGACCCATCCGAGGATCTGCGTGAGGGAGACTTCGTTTCATTCAGAAAATGTAGGGGGAGGTGGAGGAAAAGTTTAGGAGGCGAGTTGTTTCGTATTGATTTAAAACTCAATAAGAATATACGTAGAGTATTTTGAACCTAGCACGGAAATATTTAATTTAAGAATTGGTAGAAACTCCATTAAAATTAGCAATGAATGGACTGAATACTTCACGCAACTAATAGAAAGCCTTGGGAGAGAAGTTGTTCTACATACGATGATCATGTGAGAGGCACGGTCATAGAAAAATACCTTAAAAGTCATATCATACGTGAGGATTCATAGCTGTTGTAACGTTGAGCCAAAAATGACTCTCGCGCAGTCTAACCCGAGAACCACTTCTGCATCTCTCAACAGCTGCGAAAGCCTCCGATCTACAATCATAGATAATGTTTGAAAAATCATTTAAAACTAAAATAGCCGGTGAAAATAACTCTAACAGTTACTTGTGTGCTAACGGGTATCCAAATACGAACGCCATCACGAAGCACAACGAAAAGGGGAAACAAATGAATAATCATATCTGCTCCCTATGTGCGTAAATCAAGGTCCCGGGTGGCAAATACAATGAAAACTTTCAAAGGAAGGAACCAAAGTTGGAAATACTTGTAGCTGAAGCGTAAGAATTACCCTGAGGGACAGGCAAAAATTTCAGACGCTAATTTTTTAGGCTTTCCAGTGTACCCGTTGAGTTGAGTTGGACGTCTTAGTTCATCGAAATCATATCGAATTGGCTATTTAATTGAAATAATATCTAATTAAATTGTCCATTTAACTGAAATAACACTGAAAAACTCAATTGGATAAAGCAAACAGTTTAAGGCTTAACTTTGTGGAATTCCTTCATGGTGAGGGTAAAAGAAAGAGAAAAAAAGACTTTGCACTTCCACACACTTTTAATGCAACACGACTATGGTTTCGACGCTGCGCATCATCATCGGGTACAATTCAACAAAATTTTCAACTTATAGTATATAGCCAGGAGCCAGGTAGGGGAAGTTAGGGATAGGGGTGGTACTGTAGCAATCATTGGTGGGTGAAGGGAAGGTGAGGGTGATCTATTGGATGCAGATGGTACAAGGGGGGGGGTGTTTGCTTGCAACGGTTGACCCTCATTAACGGAGGTCGGTGACTGCCACTGCCTTGGTGGGGGTGGGGATGGTGTGGGAAGGCATTCAAGAATTTAAGGAGAGGGGAACGCCAGAGGTAAAGGATATCGTTGACCACCTAAAGATTACCGGACTGAAGGGATTCCCAAACTTCCAGCTCCTCCAGAGCGTTCAGCCGGCGTGCGTGAAACGTCTGCTGTGAAGTTACTGGAATGATTGTAGTCTAAGAGGTGTTTGGCGTATTGTGATCTGTTGTCTTTCTTCCTGAAGTGTGAACGGTGTTCCTTAATGTCTAAAGTCCTCCCAGTCTGTCCTTTAGGGAATTTAGGGTACCGTCTGCTCCCAGCTCCCTCGTGAACTTTATGGATGAATCAAAAGCATTTAACAGGGTTAAAAAATTGTCGAATTGCCTAGGGGATCCCGTTCTGACACAAAAGATGTCGTCCACATGTGATGTGGTCTGGGCTCTGTGGCTTAGGATGTAATTTTTTTATTGGAATAGTGAAACACCGAGTTCTCCATTTCTTCAGTATGTCCACTGATGCCGTTCTGTCTTCACTCTCCATCACTTATCTTCCCAAACACAGGCTTAAAATAGATTTATAGTTCATTTATTATATTATTTGCTCCCTCATGGACAACTCTTTTTACTACTATTTCTTTTTACAAGAGAGTAACACATCGACGTACGTGGTGCAACCTTTCCTTGTTCTATGCGACCGTTCCTAGATTATCTTTCTATAAACACTCGTTTTTCTTTCCGCCTCTTTTTTCTCCTAAATTCCTTTCCTGTCAGCACTAATCCGTTAACTTAACCCTTGGACACCTTTATCGCCAAAACCTTATTTCAGCTCATCGATTAGAAACTCTTTCAAAATTTGGTAATATTTTTAACATTTTCCTTGTTGTTGTTCGTGGGTGTGCGTCTTTTTTGTCAATTTTTTGCCAAATTTCCCACTGTAAATTTAGTAAAAATTTGCTGCTATTTGTGGGCAATTTTCCTAAGTGAAAAATATAATAAATTGGGCGTTGTTTATTCTATCTCTCCCGCGTAACCGATCAACTGAATGCCGGGGGCGATTCGAGGTGTGTGATACATTTGTTTCTGTGACTTCCGCGGGCGTAGGCCTGCGCCCGACATGTGAAAGTACGTTTCCAATCGTCATCCCCACTCACTTTCCCCGATAAAAGACGTCGCCGCATTTCTGTGCGCAAGACTTTCGCAGCATCATCACATTTTATGTCTACGCCTGCGACTTTATCCTCATCTCCGTTGGCGCTCCTAGGGCGTCCCACTTAATGGCGCTTATCGGGGACTCGGGAATAAAAACCCTTCGAGAACTGCTGGCGGCTTCAAAAAGAGATATTAAATTGGACCCATTGAACGAACCTTCTTCCTTCTCTTCAAACTTGTCTTTTGATTTTGACGATTATGGGTGAATCCCACCCACGTCCATCGCACACGTCATTGATATTTGGTCGGAAAATGATTACTGACAACTTCAACCATCCTTTCGTCCCTGTCAAATGCTAGATATATATGCTTTATGAACTCCTGCGAAGTTCATTTCGTGGTTCGATATTAATTTGAGCTGCGTATTGCTCTATCGAGCGTCCTGTAAATCAGGTTGGCCATTCAGTCGAGAAAGTCGGTAATGGGTTGGGAATAATATGAGTTTTTCAATTTTTCAAGAGAAAATTGGGAAAAGAATGGAGGGATTTTTCCAGAAGTCGGGGATCAGCGATTCAGGAATTCCCAAAGGCAACTTCGTTCATTTGCAAGTGTTTGCCTTAGGCCATGGCGCCTGCATGCTCAGCAAAAATAGAGGCTTAATTCGAACCGACTTCGGTGAAAAATTTCGGGAAGCGAAGTGATGAGGATGGTCCACAAACAAAAAGCACTACCAGATTCCAAGCATTATAAAGAAAAACAATCAGTGAATTTTTGTTGGTAGGATTAATAAAGAACCCCGCATTAAAATGAATATATTACTTATATTCTATCAGAAGTAAAGAAATAAAATTTGATTACATGGATTGTTTGTAATAATTTGTCAATATTGTAATTCTGTGGGGTAAAATTTTAGCCCTGAATGGATTACGATGTCTGCATGTACAATTTTTATCTTTCTACAGTAAAATTTGCTTTAATGGCTCGTGAACGGTTCTCATCAGAGTGTTTCCATAAATTTGCCGTTACTAGGATAGTCTAATCTAAATTTGTGTCGGGGCGGTGTTGTAGGTAGGTGGTCGTACAACTGTGATGTAAGAATTTTTACAATTTAAAATCTAGGAACATTTATAATTTATTCGATTTTTCGGGGATTCATATTTTGGGAATCCAGAGGTGAAGGCGGTTCAATGTAACGAAGCATAGACGTCATTTCGATAGCTCGCACTCGCCCGCAAAAATATGGGGATTGCCACGGGTCGATACATTGACGGTCGATTAATTTCGTTGGCGCACCATGCGGGCAATATTCGGAATGAGCGATGGAAGGGTGTGGAGTTCAAGGTGTCTCGTTTTAATAGGCAGCTCCGCGCACACCGCTTTCTCCCCTTATTTCGTTTAGGAGAAATTTTCAACGGCGTTTGGCACCTATCATTTCCAGTTTGTCGTAAGAGCTCGCCTCGCTCAAAAACTGGGTAATGGCAAAAAGTGCTCGTTACGTTGACAGTCATTGTTATAGTATACAGTACACCAGTGCATACGTTTATATTTGAGTGTGCCGATATGCATGTACGTTACACCTAATGATATTCACCATGCCACTATGTTACCAGTACCTCGTTTTTTTTAACTATCCATTTTGGTAATGTGTAATAATGTAAAGATAAGGCTCGTTAAAACTTTGATATGGAGTGTAGTTATGTACGGCACGGAAACATGGTCACTGTAGCAGGAGGATAGGCGAAGATTGTCCGTTGAAATGTGGTTATGGAGAAGGTGAAGTGGATTGAAAGGGAAACAAATGAGGAAGGGTTAGGTATGGTGTGGAGGGAGAGGGGTTAGTTGGGAGAAATCATAAGGAGGCAAGACAAATGGATGAAGGGTGTATTGATTGGCGATGGAATGCTATGACTGTGATAAAGGGGAGAATGTTAGGCAAACGAGGAAAGGGCAGGGAAAGGGGATAGAGATGTTGGACGGAATAGAGGGAGGAAGGAAGGACACACACTTGTTGTAGACTAGGATGCTGGGTTGTGTTATGTTAGGAGGAACAAGGGAATTGTCGCTGTACCGTTTGGTAGCTTGTGTCCATCCAAAACCTGCCTTAACCGGTAGATCGCTTATAATAATAATCATTGCTAAGAATTGCCGCATTGTCTTTCAAAGACGGCACAAGAAATGGAGATACCTTCTTGTTCAAACTTATCCTGAATGAACGGGGACTTTCTTATTTCGTAGAGCTCGGGTACAAAGGGCTCGGGACTTAACAGAGCTCATATACTTATGAAACTAAGTCTTAGGTCGGTTACTATTGTTTTTCTTTCAAATAAAATTCCCAAGAATTTGTTCATCAGCATAAGAAACTGCTCAAGCATCTTCCTTGAGTGGATAATGGTACTGAAGCAATATATTGATTTTGAGACCCAAAGATATAACTTATATCACACATTGATTGGTGGTATTCGACAATGGTTCGCTTTTTATCTCTGTTTTATCTCTTCGCGCATTTTTATTGATTACTAAATATTCCTTTGAAGAAATCCATATCATCATTTTCTTGCTTTATCTTTTGATGCTATCGCTCTATGATACGATTGATTATCATCTGAATTATGATCTCGGCTTTGCCAATGCCAAATAGAGGCGTTTTTGTTCACCATTGTGTCATCCCAAAACATCGGTGTATGGTCGTTGTTCAGTAATTTTCACTCATGGATGTATCGATTAGTTACTCATGATCTCACGGAAATTTCGTATGTTCGTGAAACAGAGAAAATATCCCAGGGAATCACTAAACTCGTTAGACATCGATTCAAGAATTGAGAAATGGACAGAATGACTAACAGTCACTATGAAACCTAAGATGACACAAAAACCCATTTCTGGATTTACCATACCAACCTAAATTGTGATTTTCCCTGCGACGTCAGTGAAATAATCCATCACTACATCAAGCGGCAGTGTTACTAGAAATGCTGGGCTGAGAGCCACCGAAAGCACGAAGGTTAAATGCAAGACTTTTGTCATCAGATAAATACGAATCGTACGAGTTAAACGCTGTCACAAATGCGAATAATATCACCCTCACGTTGCATAGGTAAACACTACCATAACGAGGATTTAAGAGTAAGTTGGCTGATGAACACTGCGATCAACTGATTCTCTTTTCACTTATTCTGTTCTATTCATACCCACGGCGGTATGTACCGTAATAGTTCATCTCCTTAGGCGATTTAAACTGCTCGAAAATGAAGTATACCAAACGCCCATTATCACCGATTATCTTAATGGCTGGAAAGCTGACTCCCCGTGCTGCACACCGATTTGATGACTCGCTTATTATTTATTTTTACGTATTCATTTTATACCCTGAGAGCCACCGCTAGGGTGTGTGGCAGGGGATGAATACACACCAGAATAATTTTACCCAAACATGACACTACCATGGTGGAACAAGGCTATTATGATTATCCCTTATCGTTCGTGGGAAAAATGGAATCTTAAATCTATCTGTTCTACACTTAATCTCTCTAATTTCATCAGCATGGTCTTGTCTACCGTTGTACGATGAGGATAATAATACATTTTCAACATAATTGTTAGACTCCCTTTCAATGTATGCAAGAGCTTCAATCTGTAATTTAACCTTCGCTCCATTGGGTGACTCCCAACCTAGCTGCCCTAATATTTTGGATGCCCTGCTAAGTTTATCATAACAACGTTTTACAAATCTAGCTCCTCTGCGCTGCACGCGATCCAATTCAGCAAACAATGCAACTTAGTGGGGGTCCCATACACTAGCAGCATATCCTAAATGAGGTCTAACCAGCGATAGATAACATTTTTCTTTGACCTTTTTACACATTGACTTAGCACTCTCCTAACGTATCCTTTTTTTTATTAGCTTTACCACATATTCCCCGTATGTGTTTCACCCAAGAGAGATGATTAGTGAGGGTGACGCCCAGGCATTTAATTGAGTCTACCCATTGTCAAAACGTAGGCGTACATCTGCAGTTATTCACCACTTAACCCGTCCACAAGGTGTGCCCCAAAAGGAGTAAGACTGAGTCGATTTAAAAAAATGTATGGCAATAATTGAAACATTCACTCGGCGACATTGTGCGTCCACATACTTCTGCAAGCGGGTTTTCCACGCCTCGCGCGCCTTCTGGATGGCGGCGCTCGGAATGCTGCTAAACTCCTTCATCACGGCCTGTTGTAACGTTTCCACCGAGACTTGGTTACGTTTTTCAGCGTGTATTTGAGACGGAAGAAGAGGAAGAAGTCAGGTGGAGCATAGTCTAAAAAAATTGGGTCCTCGCTCACATTGTCGAGAAACTATTGGCGGATCCGCGTGCGAGTTTCCTTTTGTTCGTCCGACAGCACTCGCCGCACCAAATCCACACACACACATTTGTATTGCCCATATTTTGGGACATAGTACGATACACTTCACTTTTAGGGATGCCAAGTTCATCAGAAACCATGCGGAACTCAATCTGTGATCCATGTCCAACGAAGCCTTCACTCTTGCAAGATTTTCGTCACTTTTTGAGGTCTATGGGCGTTCTGAACGTCCGGCGTCTTCAATATCGTTTCTTCCCTTCTGAAACAACTTGTGCCACTCAAAATACCCAAACCACTCATGTGTTATCACCATAAGCTGTCTTGATCATGTCATCAGTCTCTTTCCCTGTTTTTCCCAGTTGCATGCAACGTTTGATGGCGCAGCGCTGTTCCAATAACCAGTTCATGACGGAGCGTAACGAGGTCTCGTTATAGAGGAATCGCAAATCGCGAATGATCAGCATTCCGCAAAGTCTGGGAGCCAACAACCAATGGCCTCCAGCCTTTCCTGAGACTCCTCTCCCTCGAACCCAGCCAGAAAAAACGCCGCCCGTCCGTCCGTCTATCCGGGGAAAAATAAGTCCTAATACTTTTGGGACATACCATGTTTAGCGTTTGATTATGATCGGCATTCAGAGTTACTGTGGTTCAGATTATCCAGTGGTTAAGCATGGAATTCACAAGTAAACCAGGTTTGGTGACAACATTCTAACATTTTTATTTGACAAGTCTCGAATATGTTTCTGGAGAGCTTGTACAAACCTCACTGAAGTAAATGAATATTTACATGAGTACACTTATGGGTTGTCAGTTTTATTGCGTGCAAAATGTTTTAATTTAATTTTGGCGTAGCAAGAGGCAGAAGAATGAAAGAGAAATCGTTCCCATGTGTCCGCCTCGTTTCATTCATTCTCTCGTCTCAAAATTATCCTTTCATATCATTGCGAATATATTTTGCTGTTTTGGGAGTATCTTTTCTGTTAAGAATTTAATTTCCGTATTAATGAAATAATTTTAATATTTCTTTGAAACAGAAAATAATAAATACAAAACGAAATTTTTGTACACAATACTGATTTCGTTTCATTTAACTTTTAGATTTTAGGCGTATTTTTTTCCTTGCGAAGTTTTAATGAATTTTATGTAATTAAATATAGGTTGCTAGGTTACAAAATGTTGCTGAAAGTTGATTTTAACCATGTGATATATAGTAAAAAAATATATCTATATCTGTGCCATTAAGCTTAGTCGCAAAAGTATCTCAAATAGATGCTCCGGGAAATAGACTGCGACTCTTTTCATCTACGGCCCCTTTCATATTAAAATTTTAAATTTTATTCTTAATATGTTTTCCTTGCAATTCTCTTTCATGTCGGTTCCAGTATTTCTCTTACCTTTCGTTCGGGTATTATTTTCGTTTTTTAAGTTTCGTTCCGTTTTCTGAAAATTGTGCTGTCTCGCTCTAAACGATCGTTTTATTCGCTTCAAAAACTTTGGTAGCAGGAACGGATATTATTTAACGAGGCTTTGTTTTCTGAGGAAACTGACTGGCAGTAGTCATTGGAACTTTTAAACTCTTACATTCGCTTTCTCTTCTTTGGACACATGCCCTATTTTCGTCTCGTGTGCTCCTAAGGGAGCAACGCGGCAGGATCTCGCTGCTGTGGCGGTGATATTACGTATCCGAAGTGATGATTTAAATAAATGTCACCATGGAATTTACGTTTTTTTTTAAACCCCCGAACCGAATGACGTAAAAAGAACAATGACGCTTCTAAGCTTAGATTTATTTTTCGTTTTAATTATTTTTTTCATAAATCTCAAAGAGGAAAATAATACGCGACTTGCGTTTTTAATTGTTCTCCGGTTGCTTTTCTAAATACCTTGCTTGTTAGCTACCCATGTGAACTCTGTAATTATTGCGCCCATCTGTCTCACCCTGCATTTCTCATGAAATTTTGGCAGTCTGCTGGGAATTTTTTATTGGAGTAGTCGAAAATGCGAATGTAAGCTGTAAAAAAAAGAAATGAATGAAAGTTCAATAACATGCCGAAATTACGACGGGATAATCCTGGTTCATGCTGTTTTTCGTCGATTCGCTGGAAGGAATTCGCAGCTTCAAGTCCCGAGCAGGTAATTTTTTTGAATCTAAGCTTTCCTCGCCGATACTTTGTTAATTGGTTATAACTTTCAGTGTATTGTTTTTAACGCTCGCTCAAAGTACAAAAATAACCACAGGGTTTTTTCTACACGTAATTTACGGAGACTTGTTTTTGGGAGCATTCCGCGTCGTCTAGTAATCCTAACTTTTCATCAACGATAGGGATGCAAATGAGATACTATGATGTTTCATGGCTGCGGGGTTGAGTGTTACATCCACTTTCATTTATATGGTTTACCAGCAAAGGTAAGGACTAACACACACGTGTTTGTGGTAAATGTCATTTCTTGCTTGAGCTTGAGCGACTCGTAGTACATTGAGGAAAGTGGTATTATTTTTATGGGAAATAAACAGTGATCCTTTAATGTTTATACCCAGTGTTTAGTGAGGGTTTGAGGCAAAATTAACTGCAACAAATGATATTTGGAAATATAAGTTTATGAGGCAGTAGGCGAACGCTTTTAAGAATAGAATGCCTGTGCTATACCATTGCTGGGTCTGAATTGTCTTGTATCCTTTTTTTGTACTTATTTGAGCTTGTACGCCCCTAGTGGTTTCACAGCCTGCGGCTTTGACAAGAACATGAAGCCACCTTGTAAAATAATGCTGCTTTCTCCTGGTTGGAATGGGATAAAAGGGTACTCGAACATTTATCTTGTTGGAGGCACATTCAGCCGTGGGACGTGGACGAGTTGAGGTAAAATTAAGTCAGCAGAGCGAGGTTTTCTAACTTGCGTCGTCGGAGATTCAATATTTTCGGAGAAAGATAACGAGAGTCTATGAAAAATAATTACATCGGAGCGGACGTAATAAAGCCTGGAAGTAATAAAGGCTTCCGAGATTGGCGGCGGATGAAATGGCGTCCTATTTCAGAGAGTGTTTCCCTTGAAATATAAATAAGTGGCCCGATATCTCACTCCTTTCCTAAACTTCCGCGTATCTAGCAACGCACGAACACTTGCAATTTTCATGCAGGCCTATTCATGTTTGCGTTTTCCTATTCGCTGCCTGAATTTTTTCTTTTGCAGTTTAAGGTCCCCATCGAGATCTTAAGTACGCTTCCGAACACAGGAAAGAGTTGAAATATCAGGAGGAAGTACTGAGGGCATCCTTCTCCACAGTTTATCAGAAATAAATGATAGCCGCTGATTAGAAACCATGTACATAGTCCGAGATGTTAAGTTGGAGTTTTAGAACAAAGTTGGATTAATTGCAGAATATGATCGCGTGCAGCGTAGATGAGCTAGACGTTATGACAAACTGAGTCGCGCATCGAAATTATTGGAGGATCCAGACTAGGAATCGCTCACGGACCAAAGGTTAAATTACAGGCAATACTGTATGAGGGATCATCGTTAATTTGTACTCTTGAATTAATTGGAAGTATGCCTCTTTAGCAATGATGATGAAAATGTGTTGTTAGCCCTTTCGTACCACGATAGGAGATATTATTTTAATAAAAGTGTAGGGATTAAGTGTAGAACAGATAGATTTAAAATGTCATTTTTTCCCCGAACGACGAGGGATCAGAATACTTTTGTCCGACCTCGCGAGAGAGAAAGGTGTTTTGGGTCAAGGTTAGTCTGGTGTGTAATCAACCCCTGCCACACACCCTAGTGGTTAGTCGCAGGGTACTAAATCAACTAAACTAAATTATCAAATAGTACATGGAATATATTGTTTGTTTTTGCGTTTAGCAAGAATGGTTTGGAAATTATTGTTGCTTATATTCGTATATTCCAGAATCACATCATAATAATTTTGCTAAATAATTTTCTACAATATTCACCAATGCAGACATGCCAACTCTCCCGATTTAAGCGGGAGACTCCCGATTTTACCTTCTTACGTTCTTGATGAACTGTTCAAATTGTGTACTTAGCTTAACATGTTAATAAAGTGTGCCATTCATTAAAAATTGGCAAAGTGTCATAAAGGGATTAAGGTGCCATGCAAATATTGTGGTAATTAAAAGTGATTACTTCGTGATACACTTCTAAAAATCTCCCGATTTTTCATTTTTGAAAGTTGGCATGTCCTCCCGATTTTTCATTTTTGAAAGTTGGCATGTCTGCCAATGTTTACCTGCGTTTTCTTGATAAGTAATGCCTTATGCCAGATCGTACAATGAAGTTGAAATAATGTACCTACCAGAAGATGCAGTACCATTGAACTTGTAAATTGCGGAAACTGTTTCATAGTAAAGTTCTATCTTCAAGATATTCAACCACCCTTTATTAATGTAGCAATATGAAATAAATGTTAGTAATTTATACTTAATGTAAATTGAAGTCAGTTGCTTGACCATGCTCTTCCAGACGAGGAATACGTTTGGGCTGAGTGAATTCTCAATAAATGTTTTCATTCAATTTCTCCGACATTTTACACCTTTAGGCAACTAAGCCTTCGGTTTAATTATTGCTACGTTCGCGCGAGCAGTTTTAAGTTGGGATAAAACATGCATCTTGTGAATTTATCTCCACTCATGGTGATCATTTAGAATGAAATGTCATCGTCAATTGTGTTAAATTTGCAGCAGACTCGTGAATTCATGACCGACCAAAAGGTGTCTCCCTTTTGCATGAGTCACGCCGTCGTATCACTGCAAATCCTTGAGGATCGTTAGCGGCAGCCATCGAGTTCTTGAGCCGCGATCGTAATTTTCACTCGTGCAAAGGAAATCTCGGCCTGCGTAAACTAAACCGACGAAGGAATGCACACTCTGGTCTATCTCCGACATCTCTAAAAGGTTTTATCTGTTCTCTATTGTCTTCGGGAGCCACCCGAGTTCAGAGCACTCGAGACAGACAACGTGAATGTGACGTTTAGTGTTGGGAGGAGGGAGGGATCTTATAAACCAACACGCATGATGCATCGCAGCGAGCAACAGTCCCAGGTCCAGTCCGATGCGGCGCTGATGCTTGTGTCGACGAGATGGAAGTGCACCGGTGGTAAAATATACATATTTACCAATGTTATGACTAAATATGGATGTGTGAATACGGAGAGGAGATTATGTGACAGTGTAGTATTTGTTATTAAGAAAAAGAAGCTTATGATTAACTTAGAGTAATAGCAAATTAATAATTATGGCGAGGAACAGTTTAGCATTCAAAACCTAAAGTACAACTCAATTTTTTTGTTAAAAAATTGTTGGTTAGGATGCTTATTTACTACATATCCAGGTATGTGTAGTAAATAAACATGTATATGTTGTATATATTAGTACATACTATATATATATGTTTTCGCTGTATATATATGTTTCATCAATTATATATTTCGTAATTCTTAGTATTATTTTTCGAGAACATAGTATTTTCTTAAGAATTAGGAAGAACTTACGTTTAAAAGAGAAATAGGATAGACTCTTAGACGAGTGATATGTTTAGGCAGTTTAATTGTGGATTTGTTTGGGATGTCATAGTGCAAATCTCATTTTAAAACGTATCGACCGAAAGGCGAGTCTGAGGGAGAGACAGCGGCGGCGAAGCGCGAATCCTTGGAAATCTTTTCTCCGCAAACATTGGGGGCTATAAATTACTCCCCGAGAGATAATGACGGGGACACTCGGGACGGCTGACTTTGAGCGGACAACGTTCTTCACGTGTTCCTCGTCCCCTCCTCCCCCCTGTGAACTTGCGCGTCCCTCCGGTTGAGTGAGAACGTTCCACAGCTCGAAGAGCATCTGAATAGGAAGTGCAACGTATTGCGGAGGAGGTGCCCTTTCCGGAGTAATGCACCACTTGCTTTGTTGCTGGTGTCTCTTTCTGCGGTGCACTCAATCCAATTGGCTGCTCCCCGATGAAATCGCGGACACTCAAAAGATGGAGAAGGAATGTTACTTGAAATCTCTTTCCCTGTGTAATAAATTTAGAGCGATGATTTTGAAAATGTATTATTATTATTAGCCCCCATCGTTATACGGTCATCGGTATCCGTTAATGTCAATAAAAGGAAGGAGATTAAGAGTATAACAGAGATATTTAAGATTTCATTTTTCCCACGAACGATAAGGGATCATGTTCAACCGCGCGTTGGGGAAAAAGTATTTTGGGTCAAAAGTAGTCGAATGTGCAATCACCCCCTGCCACATACCCTGATGGTGGGTTGCGGGGTGCTTTGTTAATAAAAAAATGATGTAATGATAAAATAACATGAGAGACGTTCATGCAATTACACATAATATTAGTCAGTACATTAATTGGTCGTTCGTCCAATTCCGTGAAATATGTACGTGAGTGGGGATCTTAGACGAATGGGATATCAGGGAACCTACCATAATGTTACTTAGGAAATTAGATACAACTTAGCAGATTTCACCAACCGCTATTGTGGTACGGTCGGTTTCATCACGTGTGGCATCTGTGGGTGACAAGAAGATTGATTTCGCAAGGTTGAGCCTGACAACGTTGTATTGACTGCGTCCCTTTCCCACAACATTTGCTTTTTCTCAAAGGACCCTTTACGTCATACTCGCAGATATTTTGCGGATCCCGGTGCACCGGCGACGTACGACGAGATCGATGTGTGTTCCCTTGCATTTCATTGAGTTGAGCCAAATGCATTCAACCAAAATATTCACTTAAGACGAGTGCAATTATTTTTTTCGTCTTCCGGACATATTTTGTGGCCCGTATGTCTCTGAATTATTATTAATGAACCACCCCCGGCTTTTCAAATAACGCTGGACACAACATTGAATCGAAGCACCAGAGTTAGGCACATAACATCGGCTCTAGTCGAACCCGGCCCTACCTTTGTGTTAGCGTGGGGAACCTTCGCCAACCTGTTTCGACCAGGAGACAAAAATATCCCAAAATAAAAACTTAACTACAATGTCAATGAATTTATAGATCACGCTCCGTTGTTTTAAATAGATAAAATAGAATTTCAGTGAAATAATTGTTTACAGTAAATCCAAGTAGCGTGTTTCCCAATGATGGGCGGGCGGGTGGGATTGAAAACAAAGGATGATGCCCTCGGGTTGAACGTAGAGTTTGGTCGTCTAATTCTCGAGTTTGGCGTTAGGCAGGCGAGGATTCGAACGGATTTCGCTCGCATGAGAGCATGCTAGCGATGTTCGCCAATACCGAGGTTGTGAAATGGAGTGACGCAGTGTGAACTGCTGATTAGTGGGCGTCAATTGTTTCCCAGACGTAATCGCGGCAACTGAGTCGCGAACTCTTGATTCGTGCCAGTCTTCGCGGATGCCTCTTGGGCGCGAAATAAATTACTTAGATTCTTGCGTATTTTAAGCACAGGAAGGAAGCCAAAAGAACCAATCGCTCTAAATGTTAATGGTCAGTTGTAACCGGCTCTTGGATGGAGTTATTTTTAATGCCACGAGTCCCTGTAATGATTTTACATCTCCTTGAAAGTCGAGAAATGCTACTTCTTCGAACTACTAAGCTATCGAACTACTGTGTAAATATGTAGGTATAAAGCGTATGTTTAAATAAATGACATGTGTTTGCAGACACGCGTCCGGGAAGAAGATTGCTTGTTTCGAGAGGAGTTGCTTAAGGATAAGAAAGAATTAAGGGATGTTTTGCGTCCTGAAGGCAGTCTCTTTGTCAGGAGTATAAATGAGTCACATACATATTAGATGGTGAGTATTCATTTAGAGCACAGAAAAATATAACATACAAAATAAGTATCCATTACTTTTTGAATTTCTGGGATGGCTGTACAGCTATCTCCTTGACAATTTTTCCTCTGAATCTGTGGAACCAGTTTGAAAATGTGTTGATCACGAATTGAACAATGCCATTATTTAAGTAGTGGATGTTTTATACGAGGCGACCGACTGCTGATACCATTTTCGCCATTACGGATGGATGGAACTGGAGGGTGGATGGAGAGAAGCCCGGCGTCGGCATAAGCCTACTCTTAACGAAAGGTGCCAAGGGGCCCGCAGTTTAACGTCCCATCCGACGGACGGCGTACTCATTCAAAGTGCTCTCCACAAAGCACCTCAGGTAGGGATCGGGATACCACTGGCGAAATCTGTCCCCGGGATTCGAACCCGGCCCCTCTGGGTGAGATCCCAGTCATCTAGCCTGTAATCTAGCCACCGCACCATTCCCATCCCCCAAATGTTTAAATCAGTTTTCACTGTTTCGTATCTTTGTCTCCACCTTCCAGCGTTTTTTTTCCGCGAGTGTCGAACCTTCCCCCCGCCCCCCCCCCCATCCCCCGCCACTTTGCCAGCGATCCCCCTCTCGCCCAACTCAAAGAGGAATACGACGAAAATCTCCTCTTTCGACGCGTCGACTGCCGGATCCGTGCCGCCTCTCGAGCGAATTCGCTCCGGGACTTTCCGGTCTCCCTTCCCCCGTCCCCTTCACCCACCCCCCACTCGCGGAGGGAAGGGACCGGAGTGGGAATTCTTCAAACGGCTGATGCATGCGTTTCGTTACGTAATTTATTTCGTCGTCGGAGCGAAAAATTGCTCCTCTCGCCCTCGCTTTAAGGGGTGTTAAAGAAAAAGATTTCGTTCGCTCCTCGTCTCCCACCTCCTCGACGCACACACACAAACACACATGTACAGACGCACAGACATTCACCACTCTTCCGTTAAACTCGTCACACTCTGTCCCTCTCGCACTCCCTCCTAGTCTTGTATTTCCTCCCTCCCTTCTCTTTCCTTTTTATCAACGACGATGCGGGTAATCTCCGCTTCATCTGCTCGGAGGCAGCCTGTTGAAGGTGGCTCCCAGCCAATTTGGCAGTGGACGCGAGGAATAAGGTGTGAGGGGGGATCAGGGTGTGGGGGGATTGGATGGGGAGGAAAGGGCGGATGGATTTGAGAAGTAAGGGTATGCGGATTAAAGGAACGAAGCGATGGTATTGTTTCTATCGCGTTTTATCTTTTGCTCCTCTTTTTTTCCCACAAATCCTTTTCCCCACTCTACAGAGTCATCGCGCTCGCCAGGAGAGAATAAGATTCCCCAGCGTCCACCAGGCCGAAGTGTTTACCGTAGAAAACTCCTTATCTCTCTCTCTCATTCTATTTCCTTCTGCTTTCATCTCTCACCATGCTCCGTCCGCTCTTGTTCTAGCTCTGCAGTAATTGAAAGAGCTAAGACTTGCTTCGGAGTCGAAATGTTTTTGAGAAGAGGGAATTGCGAAACTGACCGAAAATTCCTTCGAAAAAATAAATATCGCAAAAAATATATACCGCAAATATCTTGAGATATTTGTGGTAGCCATCGCATTATTAAACACACCTTTATTACTTTTATTGTGAAACATGTGTTGGAGTGGTGGACAATTCTACATGAACACACGGTGAAAATTCACCTTCCGGGTAGCGTCCTAATAAAAATACTCATGATCGGGATTTTCAGGCATGAAATGAGCCCGAGGGGTGTTTTTGTCCGTAGTTTTTTAATGAGGTAGTTAGTTCTCCTACCCTCGACCCAACGTTATGTCAGGTTAATTGGAAAAAAAATCAGATGAGCTTTGATGCCATCTGGAGTATTGTTGTAAACACATCATCCAGTATCACAGACGCTGACAAAAGACGGTCAGGGCAGCATTCTGTGCGATGGCATGTACCTGACTAATACTGCACTTAATAAAACTCCCCTGGCATCATGTGTAGGCAGTATCGCACCGATTGATTCTATCGTAAAAAAAATGGGATAAGCCAATGAGGTGGTTTCCCGTTGCCCTCCTAGATAGTGAAACGAAAAGAGGGTGAAATATTAGCTGTGAGTTTCTAATGTGCTAATCCTAGAGCCAATATTGATTTTTTGTGAAACTCTATTCCGAAATTTCGGTATAGATTTCCACAAAAAATCAATATTCGCTGTAGAATTGACACCTTCCTAGGTTGTGTTTTTAACGCGACACCGTTGTTTTAATTGTCCACCCCCTGGGGTCAAACACCTTTATCGCCGCGTCTCTCCGAGGGAAAGACGTGCGTGGACTCTTTCCTATGGCTCCTGCAGTTTCATTTATATGGAATGGGTAATGCTACGATAAACTGTTGCCAATGCTCCGGTCAGGACAGCATTGGGGGTTATCGGAACGCGCAAGCCTTTTACGTCGCGTAAAAGTTGTAGTCCACGGGGAGGTCTTGCATATGTTGCGAGTGTAAATAGGTCCAAATGACTTAAATCGGAAACATAAGCAAGAAATGGTCGACAGCCCTCGGGTTTTCATAGCACGGCCAATGTGAATGCCGGCTCGCGTGAGCGCGCTTAGTAGTCACTTCATGGATGGCCTGCCCACTGTTTAAGCATCGCGTTCGGTGCGTGGAGTGCTTTAGGACAGCCTTCGTCCTCCATAGCGAATTCACCATGAGCTTTCGCGCCTGCCTTCCGCGGAAACGTGGGTTATACATTCCCTGCACCCCTCTTGACTGCGATAGCGGGCAGGCGATTCCTCTGCGGACGGAGGGGGAGAGAGAGGCGGGGTTCCCGCCGCGAAGCACCCCCGGCTTAGGTACACTTGCTAGCTCACGCGTGACCTCGTGCAGGATTGGATGAGCACGGAAGTGTCCTGCCGAGACAACCGGGAAGGAGTTTCGGAGGGAGGGGTCGAGGTGGGCGCTCGAGAAAACATTACCCATCCACTTGAGCATTCAGGAACAGTGCCGCCTGTATACCCATTCGGTGCCGTTCGTGAACTAAGGGCATTTACTAAAACGAACCATGTTATTTAATTTACATTGTGAATTTCTGAGAATGTCGGGGAGGGGACACGAAAGGTTAAAAACATTGTCGTGAGCTATCACGTGCAGTACTGTGTGCAGTAAACACGGCACTGTCCATACGATCCATAAATTTATTAAAATGTTCACATTGGAAATTTTTGGGGAGGCTGTTGAGAAGTCAAGCGGGCTAGTACGAGGGTAGGCGAAGAACAAATGCACATGTACTTGTAGAGCGCGAACGGCACGACCTTCAGGAGCATGCCTGGAAGCATGTGAAAATAACATTCCCCCTCAACACGCATGCGCAGGTTTGAGGTCATTACATTCACCCAGTGTATTTTGAAAAGCAGAAGTATGGGTACGTGTGCTTGTGCTATGCCAACGCGAGATAAGCAGCGTGAATTGTAAATGCATTCTTAAACCCATCGTATTACGGCGAAAGAGATATTGTCATAAAATTAGAGAGATTTAGTGCAGAACAGAGACCTAAGGTGTCATTTTTCCCACGAAAGATAAGGGATCAGGATAATGTTGTCCAACTGCACTAAGGTGGAGAAGTATTTCGGGTCAAAATTAGTCTGGTGTTTATTCACCCCCCTGCCACACACCCCAGCGGTGGCTTACAGGGTTTATGAAATAAGTAAATAAAATATAAAAAAATAATATCACCCTGTGAATTGAAAACACTTCGTAATTTGTCAAATGGCTTATTCAGGAGACCCTCCGAAGGCCCGAACTCTTTAAACATCTTGCCTCATTTTCGTGGGCTGACTAGTGAAAATGCGTGAAATGACCGCAAAGACGTTGAAGCTGGCCGGGTTTCCTGAATACAAAGTGGTGTGGAAAATCACCAAGTGTGTTTGATTCTTAATGAATCAATTTCACCGAGTTCGGCCGAAAAACTGAGGAAAACATCACCCCACGTTACGTCGAATAACAAAGGTTTCAAAAGATTACACGGCGCGAAGGTAACAGGAGCTCATTTTTGGAAGTTTCTAACGCGGCTAGAATTACGTACTCGAGTGGTGATTGGCCAAGGAGAAAAAATCATTTGGTAAATTTAAAATCACATTTCCCGGTAGCCTCTCGAGTGTACGCGAAATATTTCGGAGGGAATTCCCGAGGGAAGGTATGCAAATACTTTGAAGCATTTGCCACAAACCCTGGGGGTGGCTTTTAGGGTATATATATATATATATATATATATATATATATATATATATATATATATATATATATATATATATAAAATAAATAAATAAACTCGCTGATGTCCGACTTCAACAAGAGAACCCGTGAGTCACAGCGGAGAGTGGTTTCGCTGCTAAAATAGCGAAGGCTCAGCAGAGTGTAGCCTGATTCGTTTAATAATCTCGCAATAAAATGAGCAGTCACCCTGAAATGTTCGCAGATCTGGGTCTGGGTCTGTAATCATCATGCGTCTTGATTCTCTCCCGATTGCAAAACCCAAGGGCACCACGGCTTAACTTTTTCGTGTGCGTTTCAAAAGTGAACGGTTATGTCTAATTCCGAAAAAAATGATGGCGATACTATTGGACGTCATCAGCTGAAGTTAAGAGTGAAAAAACTAAAATGGAAAAAATAATTCACGACTTGGAATTTATAGTTTCAATAAAATGTAATTTAACCTTCGCCCTGTGAGTGATTCCCAGCCTAGCTGCTCTAATATTTTGAATACGCTACTAAGTTTATCATAACAACATTTTACAAAGCTAGCTCCTCTACGCTGCAAGCGATCAAATTCGGCAATAATTAAGCTTCATGAGGATCTCATATACTTAAAGGATATTCCAAATGAGGCTTAACCAGTGAAAATTAACATTTCTCTTTCATCTTTTCATCACATTTACCCTGTAATTTTTTGTTAGCTTCTCCACACATTCCCGGAATGTGTTTCACCAAAGAGAGGTCGTGAGGATAACGCCAAGGTATTTAATCCAGTCTACACTTTCCATTTCGGCGTTCGCGTGGGAATTGTTCTTTTTCCAAAAAAATATGACTACGTACTTTTTAAAGTTTAATTCTAATTGTCAAGTGTCGCACCAGCGTTGTATAGCATTAAGGTCATCTGACAAAGCTGCTGTGTCCTCAGGATAACGCATATTACGGAAAGCCGCTGCATCGTTGGCAAATAAACCAATGCTACTACTGACTACGGAGCCAATGTCGTTTACGTAAAGTAGGAATCAAAGAGATGCCATAACACCTCCCTGGAGAACACCTGAAGTAACCTCTACTGTATTTGAGGTAACTCCATCTATCAATACTCTTTGAAAACGACCATTCAAAATGTATGATTTCTTAAAAAGTTCTGCGCACTCCAGATACTGATGATAATAATTATGGTTAACTCCTTTGGATTAGGGAACATCACTTTCCGTTATTTTCATGACTTGTCTTTTCAGTACAGGCGTGATCTTAAACTGCGAAGCGTAGAAAAGGGTTCGACCGGGAAAAATGAGCTGTGTATACACATTTTCCGCCGATAGTATTCCGTAAACAGTTGGCAACATAATGGTTCCTTCGAACTATCAGTGATACAAAGTTATCAGTGCATCGTGCCCGCTCTCGAGGTGTAATGTGCGATATTCGTTTTTTGATGTCGATCCACGATATGAAATAAATATCTAAGTGGCTGCGAAAATTCAAGATGTCAAAAACTTTTGGGAATATTTAGTATTACACACCGTATCGAGTGTTTCGTGCAGTATTGGCCATCAATCAATCATCCCAATCAACCATGTCGTCATATTCTACGCAAACAATCGGTATTCGATGTTTCCATTTCGAAACATTATTCCTATAGTTATGGCTACATGATAATTATGTCGACATGGATTCATTTTGCTAGATAATATTTGACGACATACATTTTTTTCGAATACCGCGCCGCGCCAAGTTTTGTCCATCTCCGTCAAACCGACACATCATATCCGCCTAGGAACTCCTGTAAGCGCTTGCATGTTGCTGGAAATTTTGGCGTCTGAGAAATATAAAGGTGGTGCCAGGAAAATGCCGAAGAATTATCTTGACGCACATCATGAAGAAGGTTAACTCGGCAATCGAGAAGTCACTGTTGATCAAGGAATGCGAAGTGTAGGGGAAGAGAAGAGAATGGAGATAAAAATAGCGCCAATCCGCTACTAGTATCCACACGGAATCAGACTAGGGAACGCGTTGTTTCTTTCTTCCCTACTCTGTTACATGGAATTTAATTCCTCGCCTGACGCAAAGGAAATGCGATGAGGTTTCTGTAATCGAGAGTTAGAACCGGTGCTCACGGGAGCGCCAGTGTTCCACCAATGCGTAAATAAGCGTTAAATTGAGATACCTGGTTTATTATTTTATTGTAATTAAATCATATCATTAGTGGTGGTCTGCCGATCAAGGAAGGTTGTTGATAGACATGCATAGAGATACTTTTACGCCTCGCTATACAGGAATTTAAAGTTTGCACTACTCTTAGCTAATCTAACTGTAGAATAGATAGATTTAAGATGTCATATTTTCCACGAACGAGAAGGGATGGAGCTAGATTTGTAAAACGTTGTTATGTTAAACTTAGTAGCGTATCCAAAATATTAGAGCAGCTAGGCTGGGAATCACTCAATAGAGCGAAGGTTAAATTACAGATTGAAGCTCTTGCATAAATTGGGAGGAGGTCTCTTTAGCAGTGATGTTGAAAATGTATTGTTACCCCCATCGTATTACGGTAGGAGAGATCATTTCAATAAAATTAGAGGGATTAAGAGTAGAACAGATGGATTTAAGATGTCATTTTTTCCACGAACGTTAGGGGATCATAATAAAATTGTTCGACCACAGTAGGGTGATGTTCGGGTAAACTTTTTCTGGTGTGTATTCACCCCCTGCCACACCCTGATGGTTGCTTGCAGGGTACTGAAATACCAAATGTGTGAATTTCAACTCCGAATATTTCCTACTTTCATTCCGTATGAATTACCTATTCGTTTTCCTCCCTCTAACCCGCTTGCCCAACATCATCACCTCAGTCACTGTCAACATTCAATTACCACTCAATGTGCCACGCATTCACTTGTCCTGCCCTTTCGAGTATCTGCCAACAGCCGTCTTTCTTCCACTGCCATACCTTACACTTCTTCGTTTGTTTTTCTTTCTGTCTATTTTGTTTTTCCAATTCTTCTCTACGGCCACATCTCTCAAGTTACCAGTCCACCCGCATCCTCTTGGCTTAACGGCCGAAGCGTACATAAAATGCGCTCCACGTCAAAGTTATCGCTCATCATTTCTTTATATCTTAACTCAAAGTCCTAATCATCAATACCTTCTTGCACAAACCACTTTTGCAAAAGCATTCTTCTTATAACCCTGCTTTATTGCTAATATTCGTTCAAAACATTGCATAAACAGGGGAACTGGTGTGAGTAATGCCTCCCCCGTTTCAAGTTAAACTTAACCTTCCTAATTCCTGAGGATCTCAGCCTCCATTCATCCGTAGATGCTAAGTGCTGTGCTCGTTGACGGCTGTGCATAGGGCCAGTGGTTTCTCTTCTCACATCGGAGTTATCTGCCTAGAATCGCAAACTTCATTCTGCTCAAGTTTATGTTTGTTTTTAACTTCCACACCTGGAAGCATTATATTCCTGTTTTTTTTTCATAACATCCGCTTTAAATTTACACTAAAACTCTCTATGTATTGGATGTAAACGAACGCCTACTGCATCGGGAACACCGATATGGAATGTGTAGACTCAATAGAATACCTTGGCGTTACGCTCATTCACTATCTATCCTGGGTGAAACACACACGGGGAATATGTGGACAAGCTAACAAAAAATTAGTATTTATTAGACGAGCACTTGGTAAATGTGATGAAAAAGTTACAGAGAAATGTTATCTGTCGTTGGTTAGGCCTCAATTAGAATATGCTGCAAGTATATGGGATCCTCACGAAGTTGGATTAATTGCCGAATCGGATCGCGTGCAGCGTAGAGGAGCTAGATCCGTAAAACGTTGTTATAATAAACTTAGTAGCGTATACAAAATATTAGAGCAGCTAGACTGGGAATCACTCACGGAGTGAATGTTAAATTACAGATTGAAGCTCTTGCATTAATTGGAAGTGAGTCTCTTTAGCAGTGATATTGAAAATGTATTATTACCCCCATCATACTACGGTAGGAAAGATTATGCTAATAAAATTAGAGAGATCAAGTGTAGAACAGATAGAGTTAAGAATTCATTTTTTCCACGAACGATTGGGGATCATAAAAACATTGTTCGACCGCGGTAGGGCCATGTTCGGGTAAAATTCTTCTGGTGTGTTCTGCCCCTGCCACAAACCCTGGCGATGGCTTGCAGGGTGTATATAAATAAAAATAAGATATACATAAAAATGTGTATTCAGAATTCGTGCGCAAATTTGACGATGAGTGAGGCGGAATATTTTGCTTCTTAGTCTTCCGCTTCGGCCGTGAAGACAATATTCGTTATAATGGGTTTTAATAAAACTTTTCTCGAATGTCGAATGTATACACTAATATATACTTCAGAATGCATAGGACGTATGTATAGGAATTCACTGAATGAGTTTAGGATATACTCAGGCACATGCTGGTCACATTCTAAGCTCATAACTTTGCTGACTTGGTAAAACTTAGGCATACGATAGACAATTAAGGAATAATAGCACTTATCATCGGTTCATTTCGGAAAGGTGCTTATTCATATTTGTTTTGGTTCTGGTTGTTCGGATAGTTCTCCTGCTTCGTCGTCACTAGCAATATGATGACGAACGCTATTGAAGAATACGACGACATATTTAACTACCTTTGCGAATCCAACGTGTGTCGTCGGGCTGAGGGAACGGTGGTGCTTCGTGACCTCCTGGAAAACGCTTTAACGCTAGGTACTCCTCGAATGATGGGGGGACGACGTTTGGCGTCGTTAACGTTAAAAATAAACGCGAGTGCGCTGGTGAAACGCTACACGCCCGAAGTCGCCTCGGACTGATTGGCTGAACCGAAACACAAAGTGCTATTTTTAATCGGCCAACCGCGTCGAGAAGTTTCGGACCTCTCAAAACATTTCGTATGGCCCTCTACTAGTACGCCTACACCTCGGGAAATTCCTGAACTATTCGATTTTCTCTCTCTCTCGACCTCATTTTTTCGTCCGAGCGATGTTCTCCAGCGTCTTCGCCGTTGCTTTCAGCCTCCGAACGAGTAATTTGTGTGTCGGAACTATCTCGACGCGGTCGTTTTAACACGCCTCCCCGTCGAGTCTCCGGTCTGGACCACGGCCACTTGCGTGAATTAGGAGAGTTTCCCCTCCGCCACGTATTTCGCCGCCCGCACACATCGCTCCCTCACGAGCCGTCGGTCTGTCTGCCTCTTGTCGACACTTTTAAATCCCACCCCCGCCTCCCGCCGCTGTTTCCGCCCCCGTGCCCCGCTTTTCCATCTCCTCTCGCTCGCTCAAAACAACTCCAACCCCCACCCACCCTCACCCGCCTCTCCCTCTTATCCCCAGCTCTCTACTCTTGGAGTGCTCGCGAGCGCCTGCTTCCTTCGCCTGCCTTTCGTGCTTGCGAGGCGAGTGGTGAAGCCCTCCCTCCCATCGGATGCTCCGAAGTATCAATTAATCATCACGTAAAGAAACCGCGCGATCAAACGACGCGGTACTGATATCGCCATCCACAGTGTTTCAATTCGAAGATGATTGGGGGTTGACCTTAACTTATCATTTGCAATAGACCACCGGGTTGGGGTATGCTTTCGATGAATCCTGACTCTGCACAGTACTGTCTTTCTAAGCCCTTACCATTTCGACATAATAGTCGAATTGTCGCTTGTCCACATACGGGGAATACGTGGCCAAGCTAAGAAAAAATTAGGATTTATCAGATGAGTACTGGGGAAATGTGATGAAAAGGTCAAAGAGAAACCTTATCTTTCGCTTGATAGGCGTCACTTATAATGTGCTACAAGCATATACGGTCCGTATGAAGTTAAATTGATTGCCGAATTGGATCGAGTGAAGTGTTGAGGAGCTAGATTTTTAAAACGTTGTTATTATAAACTTAGTAGCTTATCCAAAATGTCAGAGAAACTAGGTTGGGAATCCCTCAAGGTGTAATTGAAGATTGAAGCTCTTGCATAAATTGGAAGATCTCTTTAGCATTGATGTCGAAAATGTATTATTACCCCCATCGTACTACGGTAGGAGAGATTTTGCTAATAAAACTAGGGAGGTTAAGTGTATGACAGAAAAATTTAAGATGTCATTTTTTCCACGAACGATAAGGGATATGAATAACGTTGTCCGACCGCGGTAGGGGTAATAATGCGTATTTGGGTCAAAATTAGTCTGGTGCATACATCAGACTAATATTGTATTCACCCCAGGGTACCAAAAATACTAAAAAAATACTAATTACTATTAATACCCATAAATCCTGTTTTGAATGTTACAAAACTCTTTCCTTAGATGTGAATACTTTCTATCTCCCATCCAAAATGGTTTTCTTTTCCTTCCTCCAACTTGCTTTCCCTGCATTTTCCATCCTACGTATCATTGTCTTCAGCATCTCATTGCCTTTTAAGTATCCCCTCCACCCGCTTCTTCGAATTTTCCCAACTACCGTCTCCCATCCTCTACCACACCCAGAACGCCTTCATATTTATTTAATCGAAAGTACATAAGAATTTTGGGGAAGAGAGAACTGCGCCATTTCATTACATTCCCTTGAGGGGCTGAAAGAGAAGGGTTTAAAATGAATATTATGTTACTTTTTTATTACTTTATTGAAGCTATTGTACATGAACAAATATTTTTAACTATTCTGAATCTTCAGAGAACATGCTGTGCAAATGTCCACAAATGAAACTCATTTCATTTTTTCCCGCCTTCATCAGACCGTTGAAAAGTCTCCATACGTTCGCTTTCATTTTACCGCTTAATTCTGATACCACTAGAATATAGAAAAATGTAAGTTGTCTTCCACGGTAGTTTAATTTTTTCAGTGGAAACATATTATTAGAGTGACCATCGGACAATCGGAGTGAACAGAGTGATTTTATTTATTTATTTATACCCTGAAAGCCACCGCCAGGGTGAATGGCAGAAAGCCTAAAGAGATAAGCCTTAAACCTGGTGTGATAAGAAAATCTAATAAGGCCTCAAGTAAATTAAGAACGGCTCCATGACTGCAACCCTCCACTCTTCAGTTTATCCAATACTTACTCCTTTTTACGATAAGCAACTACTCTTCCGACAAGCATCCCTCTCTGTCTTCGCATGCGTCCCTTGGCCTTCCCCGTGGGGCATTCGCCTACTATTTTCCCTCCTATTATGTTGCCAACAACTCCATCATGTCTCAAAATTTGCCGTAACCATCTGGAAATTGGATCTCTTATTTTTTTCATTTTGGTCTTTCCCTGTTCTGTTCTTCTGTAAACTTCCTCCTTGCTCATTTCCACTCTCCATTTGATCTCCAGCTTCCTCCTCCAATGGCACCATGCTTCGAAGAACTCCATTCTTCTTTGATGATATAACGCTACGGTCCAAGGGATTGCTTCCGCGTAATGATTCCTTGTTTGTACACAGCTTTCAATGGAGATGTTGCCTCTTAAAGGGAAACGCCTCCTTAGAGTGAGCTAACCCTCGGTCAGTGACCCTCGATACTCTCTCATATTCCACGTTATTTGGCCTCTGACGTATGTGAAAGATTCCACTTGCTCAAATTCCTCGCCTCAATATATTGCGCATGCATTCTTTAAAACTGTCAAAAATCAGTTATAATTTTATTGTTGAAAAACATTTATTTAAATTCGTTAATTTAAAGAAAAATCATACATACAAGGAGTAGGGAATCGATGACAAGGATGTTGGGTAAGGATTTTAAGAAAATGCTCCTCAAAACCATGTTATGGGGCGTAGCAGCGTACAGCGCGGGAAAATTGTGGTGATGAAAGTATGAAAGTAAAGGATGATGGACGTAGATTGGAGGGTTTGGAAATGTGGGTGTGAGGAAGGATGGAGAAGTTTAAGTGGACAGAAAGGAAAATAAATGAGAGATGGTATTGTTGGGAAAAATCATTAGGAGACAGGAAAAATGGATGCAAGGCGCATTGATATGATGGGATGTTGAAGACTGTGATAGAGGGGAGAATGCTGGGAATATGAGGAAGGGGTAGGAATAGAATAGGGATGCTGGAAGGAATGAAAGGAGGAAGGAAGTATTCGGAGATGAAGACGAGCCTATTGTAGGATAGGATGTTGGGTTGCATTTTGTTAGGAGAGGCAAGGAAATTGTCGCCGTTCCATTTGATGAATTGTGTCCTTTCAAAACTTCTAGATCAGATCCGCTAGATTACAGAAAAATATATATTTAAGTAATTGAAGGACAGTGTAATGCAACGTGAAGCGTCAACTTGTGTCTTGTGAGATGAAGCTAAGAATTTAGCGATTTTCATTCTGAGTCCATCCAAAACCTACCTTAAACAGTAGACTAGAAATAATAATTTATTTAAGTAATATATAGCCAGTTACTTGGTGTATTACGTTGAATTTTTGCAAAGCACGTGGAATTTATATTACCGTATCAATGACATTCTTTCATTCCTTTCATCTCGTGTTCCCTCGCGTCCCACACAAAGATTCAGACTCGCAAATACTATATTCCAAAATTTCTATTCTCCGTCATCCAAGCGGTAGCTCTTCCACAGGATGTCCCAAATTCATATTTTTCACACAAGATTTCCGTTTGGATTGGTTGGATGCGCAAGATTGGTTATGCATGCCCGTACTTAAACGCTGGGTCTTTATGCTTTTAAGTTAGGTATGATTTGAATATTTGTGAGATAAAATGCGTGGGTGATTTCGGGCCTTCACACCAGAGGGGCGAATGTAACAAAAAATCATCAGTTATTCTGAAAGTTCTTTTGGAACCATATGTTTGCGATTATCATTTATAAGCCAAAAAGTACTGTCTCGCTTCCTCTTCAAATTTTAAGTTTTAGTAATGAATTACTTGGATTTTATAAGATATTTATTGTTTGAATGCTGTGGATATGGGGAGGTTCGTGACTAGTTCGTATTGTGATTAAATATAGTTTCCCAATATTGTTATTTTGGTCATTGGCCCTTTCCCTCCCAGAAAATCCTCAGCTATTTTCGACAGAAGAATAAATATTCATCCACGCATTATGCAAATATTTCTACTGTGATGATGTAATATATGCATGTAAACGATGCTGTGTGAAGCATGTATGCGTATACTTGTATGTGTATGAAGCATGTATACATGTAAATGATATTGTGTGAAGCACCTTGTTTATAATAATTGGTAACACTTTTTATTTCTCGCAATTAGTGCATAGATAATTATAATAAGTAAAAATGCATGAATACGAATATTTATGAAATATAACTGAATACCATTGCATTAACATAAATAAAATACTAATACTTTGGTTAAAAATTCACACAAAAAAGTTTACTTAATTCACTGGCATACATTATCGAAGTGTATCAACCCATTGTTATGTAAACAGTCCGAATACGCCATTGATATACTAAAGTAGTGATAACCTCATGTTAAATGGGGGGGATGCGGAGCTTGTTGTCCTCTCTGTTTGCGATTTCTCCTGAAAGAATCGGCACTTGTATAAATAGCAAAACCCGATTCCTAGATTTAGACATTCTAATTTGAACCCGGGACCCTCCGGTCGGCAGTTAGGTTCAATCTGTAATTTAACCTTCGCTCCGTGGGTGATTCCCAGCCTAGCTGCTCTGAAATTTTGGATACGCTACTACTTTAATCATAACAACGTCTTAAAAATCTAGCTCATCTGCGCTGCACGCGATACAATTCTGCAATCAATCCAACCTCGCGAGGATCTCATACATTAGCAGCATATTCTAAATGAGGCCTAACCAGTGACATGTCCCTTTGACACTTTCATTACATTTACCAAGTACTCTTCTAATCAATCCTAATTTCTTCTTAGCTTCCACATATTCCCCGTAAATTTTTCACCCAGGGGAGATCGTGATTCAGGGCAACGTTTAAATGAGTCTACACATTCCATTTCGGTGTTCCCAATGCTGGAGGCTTTCGGGTGGGAATTGCTCTTTTTCCAAAAATTTATGATTACGCAATTTTTAAAAGTTGAATTCCAATTGCCAAGTATCGCACCAGTGCTGAAAATATTAAGGTCATCTGACAAAACTGCTGTGTCCTCAGGATCACGGATATCTCGGTAAGCCGCTGCCTCGACGGCAAATAAACGTATGTTACTGGTGACTACGGAGTCAATGTCGTTAACTTAAAGTAGGAATAGAAGAGGTCCGATGACACTTCACTGAGGAACACCTGAAGTAACTTTTACTGCATTTGAGCTAACTCCATCTATCGATACTCTTTTGAACCCGATCATTCAAAAAGTCTTTTATCCAACCCCGGATATTTCTATCTGTGCCATATGCTTCTAGCTTTGCGAGTAGTTTACTATGAGGTACTTTGTCGAAGGCTTTCTTAAAATCTAGTAAAATGGCGTCCAATGGAACATTGCTCCCTCCCGAAATTAGAATATCATGACCAGGAAGCGCAAGCTTTATCTCGCGGGATCTACCTCTTCGCGAATCGTGCTGAATTTTATTAATAACTAATGTCTCACGATCGAACCAGCAACTACATGTTCCATAACCCTTCACGAAATGGATGTGTGGGAAATGGGCCGGTAATTGCTCGGCTCTTCTTTGTCTCCGTTTTTAAATATTGGTGTTTTGTTAGTTGTTTTGCAATCACCGTGTGGTCTAACAGGGACTTCATAACATTATTTTTTTTAGATATGTGGCCTAGTCTTGACGTCTCGTTTACTTCTACGGAGTGTACCGTCGTTCCAACGTCCCTTCTTGCGGCTCCGCAAGAGTCTCGTTTGGTTAAACGGCATTTTCGAGGAAACTTGTTTGCAGGTGAAATTTTGGCGTAAAGTATTCGTCTTGAAATTTCGCTGGAATTCTCATGTCAAGGTCGTTCGTTGTACGGAATGCACTGTATGGACGAACGCCGTGTTCCGTATAAATGGCATGGCACTCCCTCCCTCCCTTGTGACAGTTTTCAGGGAACATTCACCGCCAACATTTTTGACGAAAATCACTGGATATGAGGACCGCATTTCAGAAGGTTCCCAAGCGTGACTTGGCATCATTTATAAGTGAGGAAAATATTTTATCATATCCCTTATAAAGTTGATAAATATTTTACTAGTTCGGAGTCTCCTCAAATTCGAATTAAAGTCTCATTTTGAGTAGAAATGGCGAAGATGATGACTACCTTTAACATTTAATGCAATGCCTTCAAAATATTAGTTTCTTCGTGATGCCCTCTTTTGCAGGATAATTCCTCAGCTACAAGGAGATTAAATTTTGACGTGAATCTTTAAATTTTCCATGAGGAGTCATGAAGGGTGTCCAGATTCTTTGAGCTGTTAAAGTTACCGGAGTTTTTTTATACGCTGTGAGAGATATGACGTTGAGGCAAAAGAGGCATTAGACTTCGACTTTGATTACATGAGATATTATGCGTCGAGGGTTGGATTAAAATGTTCCGCTTTGAAGGCTCAGTATGCATCCAGCGCCCCTGGAGCTTTTTTAATGGTCGTGAGTATAAACGTATTAACGTTCCTATTTAGTACCGCTTTAGCTTCATAAACTAATGACTACAGATTCAATCTTCTCTACGCTCTGAAGCGAATGATTACCGTTGGAGGCAATACCAAATACAATAGCTAAGTTGACGAGGTCCTTCTCGTTTTCAGAATTGCTCCAATTATTTTATCTTTCCGTCCAACATAATGTGTGAATTATGATAAGAGGCCTTATTGATTATCGTAGTGAAGAGGAAAGGAGTTGACCATTATAAATGAAAAAATGGAGGGCTGTAAGTGTCGTATCTTTCGGTTGAAGTACTGTTAACTTAATTAGATTTAGATAAGGTTATTCCCGAATATCTATTAATTTATCCCTGAGAAGCTTTGTGCTCACTTTCCATTCTAATTTTTCTGTCGCTTCAACTCCCAAAACTATTTTGAGATACTTTTTTTTGACGTTATTAAATGAATATAATGAGTGATTAGCACTTTATTTTGCGCTCGAGGCAATTATATTGTGATTTTTTGCCTATTTAAATGACGTCAAGAACATATTATATATGCTCATTTTAATTTTGTAAAAATGTGATTTCCTCAGAATATCTCCATGCCTCCGTTTTACCGGAGACTGTTCATCTAACAATAGTAGCGATTTTTAGGGGAATCAACCGACAGCTAAGGTAATTTGCGCCATTAGGGATGGACAGAAAAGGATGAAGGGTATGGAGAAACCCGACATCGTCATTACCTACATACTCTTAACGAAAGACGCCAAGGGGTCCGCAATTTAACGTCCCATCCGACGGACGGCGTACTCACTCAACGAGCTCTCCACAAAGCACCTCAAGTAGGGATCAGAATACCATTGAAACATATCTGCCGCCTCCAGGATTCGAACCCAGATCCTCTCGGTGGGCAGCCAGCGCGTTAGATACCGCACCATCCCGATCCCCCTTCATTTAATAAGTTCATGAGGTTTGTGCACCTAGAGAATCCTCACAAAAATAAATGTACATTTTCCAAGAAACTGCGGGCAGATGCCGCGACAGTAACTTTCAGTGAAGTCATCCGCTAAATGTGCATTTCAATGCAACAATTTCAGAGAGTAAAAATCAGTTGCCTTTACCGGGATTCGAACCCGGTCCCATCGATATCCGGCCGAGTGCTATAGCCAGTTAAGCTACTGAGGCGTCCAAGAGCACTCTGAGATTTTGGGTGTTTTAAAGGGACAAAATGTTGGGACGAAATCCGTATATACAATGTCACAGGCATCCGTAGTCGTGCGCGATGCGCCACATTCCACGACGTTAAAGCCAACTTTTTAAAACACGGAAGGTGTATTACCTTTGACAAATTCCAAGAAACTGCGGGAGACATTGTGTGTACGGTATTTCGTCACAAAATCTTGTTCCTTTAAAAACCCCAAAATTTCGTTTTTTTAAGAGGATGCCTCGATTAATTGAATCATAGCTTCGACTGTCCAAAACACTTGGCCGGACATCGAGGAATCCGGGTTCGACTCCCTGACAAGGCGAATCATATTTTTCGTCCTGAAATTGTTGCGCACATTATCGGTGTTTTCAATATGGCAGGAAAATGAATTTCAGTTTTGAAAAATGGGATCCTTGCCAATTAATGTGGTTTTCAGGGATAAAAAATCCAGTCGCGCCAGCCAGTAAATACGCACATACTCGAGAGACGCTCAGAAATGTTTCATCCTTAACCATTGTCCATTCATCTCCTCCATCTCTTAACACACTCTCGCGATTAACTACGATTTAATTTATTTTCGATATTTTGTCGCATAGAAGACTCCTTTATAACGTGCTTAAATGCGGTTTTAGCGAGAAATGTGTAAGAAGTTACTCTTAAGGGTTAAATGGAAGAAGGGACATTATGGTCTCAATTTCGTCCGAATAAAGACGTTTATCAATCTATTTATCAATGTTTATTCAAAGGCACCCGTCTCTCTGGTGTGGAATCTTGTTTTAGTTACACAAGGTCCAACTCCGAGATTTGAAGTAATTTCAAGACTTTGTGAAGTGATAGACGAAACTTTCTCACGGTTGAAGACTCTTTGATGAGGAGAGTGGACTTGGTTGAAGTAGGCATTGATTGAGCTATCATTCATTAAAGTTTGAGAAAGTCAGTTCGTCTGGGTGTGAATCCTCCCCCTTCATTGGTTACCGTTCGAGAGCAAGAGTCTTATGCGCATATTTATTCTCGAATGACGTTAAAAATAATGGCATTTAAAAAAATCAATTTCTTTCAAATATATCCGCGATAAATTTCTACATGTATGTGATACCCAGCACACCATTGCAAGGACGTGTGGCAGGGAGTGTTTCGTCACCAGCCATTTTACTCCTCCTCCAATGATTCCACCCACACGTAGCGCTCAGCTCACTTGGAGGGCACGTGGAAGTAGCCGAGGGCGGCGGTACACCATCACCATTCATACACCATCCGAGGTACAAGTTAAGAATATTTTACTCCCTTGAATAAACGAAGAAGATAAATAAGGAAACTCATTGAAAGGGGAGAGCAAACACGCGACGCATTACTCGGTAGCACTTGTACTCATATAGGCCGGACAATTAACAAATACATTAGCTCTACACTTTTAACTACACGACACTGGGTCACCCGGCACAAGTCCCCTTTAGCTTTTTCTATTCTGTTATTAGTGTTTTCTTAGACGTATCCCATATATTATTGCCGAATACTCTATCGTATATTGGGACTTATTGAAGAAAAATAGCACGCCTGTTTCTCCTTTTCATCGCTACATTTTCCAACTGTACGTTTGTTGAGTGCCATCTTCTCTAGGACCCTTCTGGAAAGAGCGCGTATGCGTTTTCCCTTGGTCAAATTGGATGAAAAATGACCACGATCGCGACGTGTTTACATCATTGGTTTTCGTTAACAAGTATTCTCGATCCAAAACTGAATAAAATTTGCCCGCTTGTGAGCGCCTCCTTAATCCGGGAGTGTGGTACTTATTATGTGAGCAATTCTGTTCTGGAGTCCTGGCAAGTCTTTTTCACGCTCTTCTTCCCCCTCCCTCCCCCCCAATGCGACGGTTCAAGCGTGTTCGCGGTTCCTTTCACTTCCCCCCCGCCCCTCCTCTTTGGAATATCTCCTCCCTTCTCTTCTTTTTTTCCCCTCCAAGTCCATTGCGAGATGTGGTGAATCCCCGACCCCAATGCACATCCGATATCAATGTGCCAAAGAGTCCAATGTAGAACATGGAATGTAAATTTATTCTTCAGAACGTAATACTGGGCAGTGCATATCTCATAACGCACAGACTTCCGGTATGCAAATAAATCTCGGGATAGGTACGATTTTACGGATATCCTAGATTAAAAAGTAACATATCCTAGTGACAATGATTTTTTCATGCGAGGAGAAGAATTGGTAGCATATATTTTTACAAGGCAATATCAATAGGGGAATTTTTCGTATAATTTAAAATAGGGGCATTTTCGTGCATCAAAGTTTAACCGAAGGTTTACGAAAACACATTAATTCCTCCCAAATTTTTGATTGCTCTCAAAACTTACTGTAGTGCTTAAAATAAAATCTTTTATTGTTATTATTATTTAAATATATTAAATTATACATTGTGCAGTATATATCAATATGACGCACAAATATAACAATCGTAGTAAACATCCAGTCCATATATACATACCATATGATTCATCTATACACTTATCCCGTGAGCTGTCGCAAGGACATATGGCAGTGGGTGTTAGGTCACCAGCCGTTCTACTTCTACTTCACTTAGTCCAAATACTCGCTCGTACACATGCCACCCCGCAATCCAACGGAAGAGTGCATGGAAGGGGCTGATTCAAGTCGTCACAAGAGCGTATGGTAATGGGTTTTCTGTCACCAGCTGTTAGAGTAATTGGTAATTTAATATTAGGTAAAATGTTATTTTTGGGAAGTTCAATACCGTCTCTCCCGGAAATATTACGACGACCTTTCAAAGAAATATGATGTGATTGCCAAGTACACATATTTCCGAAGAAAACCAAAGGCTCTCTATGGAAATATCCATTTAAAGTCTGGACGAGGTTTCCAATGTGGAAACAAATATCAAATCACCACAAACATGAGTGCGCTTTAGATATCAGTATATATTTCTGCGATCTTTGAATTAACAGCGACATTGATTTTATTCATTCGCGGTATTCTAGCTAATATGGTATGTTTTGGCCTGTCCCTTAAAATACGCTATTATCTACGCATCGACGTAAAACATGAACTTACATCAACATGATGTCCTGCAAACCACCACTCTGTGGTAGAGGGTGAATCCACATCCGGAATTTATCAACACCATTAAGTTTTGCTGAGATACTAGTAAACCATAGCAATGTGAAGCATTTCAATTATTGGAGGCAAGGTTAGCTGTAGAATAGAACTTCGTTTTGTTTTCTCTGCATTGTTTCTCTTTTCTTTTCTCCGTAACTCACCTTGCCTTCATGTCGTCTAAATAGCCTACTCCCTTCTTTCCGCTGCCTCGCTGAACCAACGTTCTACCACCTACGTATAGCGGCTTTCAATATCCCACCACCTTTCAATATTTCTTCCGCTCACTTCATCTGCCTTTTTTCGGATTTCCCTTGACAACTTTTTAAAAGTGACACTTTCAATAAATTTGCTTCAGAATGAGAATCGAACTCAACACAGTCCTAGTTTGTTCTTTTGTAACGATTTGATTATCCTTACAATATCCATCAAGCGTGTAATATTAAGGTGGAACAAAATTAGAGGGAGAGAAATCATGTGGTTCGGAAGAATGATTCACTGCAGATGTCTTTTTTTCTAAGGGGTGGTTGGAAGCCTTTAACCTCCTTAGCAGACCTCGCCATTGATGAATGGTTTTTAGGGCCCGACTAAAAACTTACCTTTTCACCCGTAGACTGCAGCTAACAATGATTCGGATTTTTTCCCCTTTACCTGCCCCCTGCGTGCCGGTTCCACCAGCTTTGCGTGTCGTAGGGGACACTCTTTCCCGCCCCTCGTATTCCGAAAAATCTGTGTCGTCACTTTTTACCCTTCTCACCCCTTCCCCCAACCCCACTCCACCACCGCCACCCCCCACTCCTTTTTATTCCGTGCCGATAAAAGTTGTGAAATATGCTTGTGGGTCTTAAAAAAAGTGTAAATTCCGTTCGACGAAAATTCAAATCTCTCTTCCATCTTTCATTTTATTTTTAAATATGGATTTTGTCTCCTTCATTTGTCATGACTTATCGGTAGGAAACATCAGAAATGTGCTTCACGTTCTCTATGGAGTTGTTAAAAAAATAGGTCAGTGAGAATCAACGACATTAGGCCAGTAAAATTTATTTCTCGTTTGTTTTAGATTATTAATGATAAATTAATCAATTGATTTATTCTGCCCATAATAATAAGGCTTTACGTCAACCCAAAAATTTCGTCTGACAAAATTGTTTTTGAAGGACGAATATTAATGAAATGCCGCCTATAATTCAATTTTCTGTCTTTTGTATGAACCGATGATAATTGGTCATTTACCTGTGCAAAGAACTAATATTCAAAGGCAGTTTTCGAGTAATTTTGCCCTTGGTTGAGTAAGGGCAGCGATTTGGTTATCATAAAATAAACTGCTCAAGTTATCCATTACTTGTTATAAGGGCTATTCTAATACACCTTAAAATCGATAGAATTTTTTCGAAAAGTTTCATCGGTAAGTAAATTTGAGCTTGTATAGAACTCGATCATGGTTTTCAATGAATAATTTCTTAATAGAAAAGTAGGAAAAGAGAGCGTAAATCGTTATTTATTTTTGCAGATTAAAATTCTCATTTTTTCTCCTGAGTCTTGTTTTCAGGGAATCTAGTCCATTTGACCCAGATCTGTAGCAAAAATACTATTCTAAGGTGCTGCACGTATTTTATTTAAATTAATCTATTCACTCCCTGCAGACGGTGTTAAGTCTGAAGTAAGAGGAGAAAAATGACATGCAAAATTTTCGTTTGACTAATTTATAAGTTTAGCTCTAATGAGAATGGGATCATAGTGGACAAGTTGATAGTAATTATCAAAATGCGAGACTTAATTTTACTGGACTCACTTGGCCGAAAATAGTATTTCTTCTTATCCCCCCTCCTCTCTCTCTTTCTCTTATGTCTACGACGACCTTATTTAAGGTCGTGGCTCGAGCGAACAGAGGAAAAGCATCTCCTTCAAATATAGACTTTCAATTAGATGGCTTCCACGCTAGTTGGCTCGATTTCCATGCCTCGTACCTTAATGCACCGCTCCTGATTGGGGGAATTTAAAGTGGTTCCCTCAAGCCTTATATTGCTCCGGGATGCAAATTTTTATCGCTTTTATTAACAGAGAGGTGAACGTAGGTCGATTGCCTTTTTGTATGGAGAGGTCGCGAACTCCTGTAAACAGGACAGGGCATCTGTTTCAGGGAGAACGCTCCCCATGCAAATCGTCTCCTTGCGCTGTAAAACCCCAGTAGCGTAATTTGAACAGGTGGATTGACTCCTGGACCTTGATGGTGCTTTCCAAAACAGATTAATAATTTACTGTCCTCTGCGTTATGCAAGCTGCAGTTACATGAGCTTGGAAATTGCAATATTGTGACTTAGCCTGGTAAATGACTAGTCTCCTCCAAAGGTCGAGTTCACGTAAACACGAAGAGCACGAGATTCCCTGAAAGTGGCGTAGTTTCTTTCGCACCCCATGAATTGAGTGCCCATTCAGGGTATCACGTCTGGTGAATTATTATCCTCACCTTTTACGCGGGGCTTAACAGACGGCAGTTTATGTATGGGTGCCCAAAAAAGTGCAAAATTCCAATTTAGTCCTTATCTGAGAGTTTTAAATAAGTAGCCTTTATCTGCAGAAGTGCAATGAAATGCAGTAATACTTGCAATAGCCAAATGACGGCGTGTTAGCTTTTCTTGCCTGTGCCTACCCCATATGGGAGGTGTGTGGAGGTTGTGCATGGAATGGCAACCACACTATAGTTTTATCGGTAGCCAAAATACTCTCATTTTATTCGCATATCTTTGAAAGTGGTAAAAAAAAGTGCAACCAGCATATCTCGTTATTCCTCTTTTAGAATGCCGGTTGCTTTTGTTAACGCAATGGTCTGAAATAATTAGTTTTGCATACTGCAAAGTAGTTAATGCGATTGGACTCCCTTTTGGAAGTTTTGAATATTACTTAAACAATAAAAGTCGTACTATCTAAAAAATATTACAGGAACATAGCGTTTCGTTCTTTGCAACGCCACCAGGTTGCGATTGAACTGGAATTTCGTTGGGGCACATATGTTTTGTTTATGCAACTCAATCCTCGTCAAATATTTCGCATATCTATCGAAACGGAATAAGTCCTACAACCGTAATAATACCGTAGGGCCGTGAAACATGTTGTGCCAAAAAAAACCAGCTGACTAATAGAATCATTTTTTCTCTGATCTACAAAGGTTTATAATTTTACCTATTTAATAATATCGAGCAAATGATTTAGTTTGTGCTCGATTTTGAGAAAGGTTATGGAAAGAGGGGATTTGAATGTCGTAAAGGAATGGCTGCGTTGCTGGATGTCGCTGAACGTGCCATTGCTGGATTACTCGTTGATTGTTGTTCTTTTGTTTTACGCCCAGTAAATGGTTACATTTTGTTTCATAGGGTCTCACTGAAATGCAAACGTAATAAATCTGATCTTTTTCGATTTTATTTTTTGTCTATCATTCCTCTTATTTAGATTAATAGCGTAGGCGATTTTGAGTCGTTACACTATTTAGGCATATAAAAAGCATAAAAGCAGGATGATAGAGTTAACCCAGTACTCAGCCCTATACGGCGTGTGAAATTCACACATCAGGGTAGAGGGGCCAGTTCCTTTTCCTGTGCCGGTTATGGTATCACAGGAAGGCCTCTCTGAGCACCCTCAGCTTGAGTGGAGCTGAGGGTGCTCAGAGAAACGCACCCGGAAATCGAACCCTGGCCCTCTGGTCAACAGTCCAACGCTGAGAGGAGCGCCAGCGGCGTTACTACCGCGACCCGTTAACAAAAGAATAGTACTGCGAAATATAAAATTATTATTGACAGGTGATTCAGTAAACTTTAGGAAGTGAAGGTCGGCCCTCTAGTAGCTTAGTTGTGAAAATAATCACCGTTTCGACCAATATTGCCCCCTCCGGCAGCGTTGGCCGTGTTTACTTATAATCTATAATTTAGACACAAACCGGGACCCTCCGGTCGGCGAGCCGGACGCCCTATCCCCTAGGCTACGGGCGCTAATTGTAAAAGGACGTCCTCCGTTTACATCCTCCGTCAGCTCCAGGGCCGAGTCTTTCTTTCCATCCTCCCCCCGCCCCTCCCCTTCCTCGCGGATCGACCCGCGCCCTCGGATTGAGTCGTCTCGAGCGCGGCGGGCGGTAATTGCGAGGGAAGCGGTGCGCGTCGAGGTTTGACTTTTATCTCCCTCTCCTCGGGCCCTCGAACCAATTAGGGTAAGCACCCTCGCCGTATCTTCCGCCACGCCCTCCGGCTCTGAGAAGTGCGGCATCATCTTCTCTCCTTGTGGGGCGGCGGGAGGGGTCAGGCGGGGGCGTAGAGTACTCCGCCGGTACAATCCCCCTGCTGGTATCGCACTCGTGCAAAAGGGACCACCGGGTGACCTCTTCCCTCTGCCTTACCCCCCCCCCCCCCAGATGGCTTTCCACAGGCGAGGAACTCTTGACCCGGGGCGGTCGCAAGTACTCGGAATCGTATTAACTCGTGTGTGTGCTTGTATGTATATGTATGCATGTTTTTCTCCACACAGAATGTGATGAGTTTGTTGGTAGAGCCTCTCGTAAGGGAAGCGAGAGTTCATATTGGTTTCGGATCTGGAGCTATTATTTTCTCGTTCTTGAAAAAACTTCTTATTCTTTCTTTTCTTTCACATTTGAATCCTGTTTGAACTCATACTCGTATACTACGTCCTTCCTAGCCATCGCATGATATTTCTTTCGGAGTTGTATCAATTGGCACACCACCATGATTCCATTCGAGGCAAATTTGTGCGAAACTAACATTTTATATGTTAAAATTGCTGGCCCACGATGTAAAGATAGCTTAAGACGAGAGATTTCCATAGAACTAAAATATTTTGAAAAAAAAAATGATAACCGTAGGCATTACATCCGTTCGATATTAGCAATATAAAATTATTTCATCTAAAGTTTTATTTTTGTTATGCATGTGTAGTCTATACTCATATATGTGGGTGTGTTTGTATATTTTTTTTCATTCACATGGACAAAGATATACGGAAAAGGGATAGGAACATATATAAAAGACGTACTCAGGAGCGGTGGGGAAGGCGGAATCAAGCAGACCACAAGTGTTAAAATATTTCCTTGACCGGGAATTGAACACCGGATCTTTCGACTTGCCGGGCCGATGTTCGTTTTTTATGTGTGCTCCTATCCCTTTTCCTTATATCTATTTCCATGCGTAGAATATTTGTTCCCCGTATGGCGGGATTTCGTGTTTGAATGTGTGCATATATATATGTATATATATATATATATATATTTCCTTATCCGGAATTTGAACCACGGGCCTCCCACTTGCCGGGCGGATGCTCTACCAACTAAGCTAATAAGGAAACCAGATTTACACTGAGATTTGCGATCTTATAAAGCGTATATTTTTACATTTGTGACCTGCTCAAATCCGCCTTCCCTACCTTTCCTGTGTTTGTCTTTTATGTGTTTTCCTATCCCCTTTCCTTATTTACCTATTTCTATGTGTGAGAATAATATATATATATATATATATATATATATATACATATATATATACCATAAACACAGTAATCAACCCGAAGGTCGGTTTAGTAGGTGTTGGTCACCCGTGTACCAAACCCGACGGCGTGTGAAAATTCACACATCAGGGTAGCCTTCACCTGTGCCGATTATGGTTTCCCAGGAAGATCTGGTACCCGAAAAATCAACTAGCTTGGGTGGAGCTGCAGGTGCCCAAAGTGCCTTGCCCGGGAATCGAACCCGAGACCCTCCGGTCAGTAGTTCAACGCTCTACCCACCGCGACCCGCTTATATATATATATATATATATATATTATTAGGTAATCTACCGGTTAAGGTAGGTTTTTGGATGGATACAACTATCAAATAAACATTTTGTGACTCCCCACCTAGCAAACTAATCTATATCAGGTCCCTCTTCATCTCGGTGTACTTCTTTCCTCCCTTCATCCCGTCCAACATCCCTATCCTGTTCCTACCCTTACCTCGCTTGCCCAACATTCTCCCCTCTATTACCCTCTTCAACATTCCACTACCGCTCAATACGCCTTTCATCCATTTTTCCTGCCTCCATAGGATTTCTCTCAACAAACCCCTCTCCTCCCCCACCATTTCTAGTACTTCCTCATTTGTTTTCCTTTCGGTCCATTTCACCTTCTCCATTCATCTCCACACCCACATTTCAAAAGCCTCCAATCTACGTCTATCTTCCTGCTTCAGCGACCACGTTTCCGCGCCGTACATAGCTACGCTCCATATCAGAGTTTTTACGAGTCTTGTCTTAACATCCCTACTCAACGTCCCCGTCATCAACTCCCTCCTCCTTGAGAAAGCCTCCTTGCCTAGCGCAATTCTTCTCCTTACGTCCCTACCACTTTGACCGTATTGGTCCAAAACACTTCCGAGATATGTAAACTGTTCTACCTGCTCTATTCTTTCCCCGCCTATTTTAATATTTAGCTTAGCCTTTTTCTTTCTGGAAAATCGCATAACCTTTGTTTTATTAATATTGATTCTCATCCCATATTTATCGCACTGAACCTCCAATTCACTCAACAATGCTTGCAACACCTTGGCTGACTGAGCAACTAATGCTTGGTCATCAGCAAACCTAACCGATTTTAGGAATTCCCCTCCGACTTTAATTCCTACCTCCAATTCTTCCCATGCCTCTTAAATCATTTCCTCTACATATACGTTGAACAGTACCGGTGACAATGGGCAACCCTGCCTTACACCTCTTCCTAACACTGCCCATCCGGACTCTCCGTTCCCCACTCGCACCTGAGCAGTCTGAGACATGTACAGGTTGCGGATCAGTCTCCTGTCCCTCCAATCCATTCCTATTTTCTGCAATACACGCATTAGTTTTCCCCAATTCACTCTATCAAACGCTTTTTCGAAATCTACAAAACAGGCAAAAACGTCCTGATTGTATTCTATATTCCTCTCGACTAGTGATCTCATTACTGCAATGGCATCACGCGTACCTCTCCCCTTCCTAAACCCAAACTGATCATCCCCTAAGTAATCATTTGCCTTACTCTCTATCCTTTTGTTGATGATCCTGAGAATAACTTTAGCTGCGTGGGATATCAAACTTATTGTTCTGTAATCCTCACATGACGAAGCCTTTGCCTTTTTTGGAATAGGAACTAACACCGATCTCACAAAATCTTCCGGCCAGATTCCTTCCTCATAGATACTACGAATCACTCCATATATGGCCTTCTTCCCACCTTTCCCTAACCATTTCAACATTTCTACAGGAATATTGTCCACCCCCAGAGCCTTATTTGCTTTCATCTCCTTTAATGCCCTTTCTATTTCATCGTCGAGTATGCCTGGACCTAAGCTATCTTCTTCTACGTCATGTTCCTTTTCTATGTCTAACCTTGTCGGCCTAAGTTCTTTACCATACAGTGTTTCTATATATTCCTTCCATCTCTCTTGGATTTTTCCTAGTTCAACTATTATCTTACCCCATTTATCTTTAACTGTTAGCACAGATCTTGCCTTCTTACTTCCCGATAATAACTTAACCTTGCTGTATAGAGCACCAATTTCACCCTTCTTCTGTAAACTTTCCATATCCTTGCAATGCGTTTTCCACCATTTTCCTTTTGCTTTATTCGTGGCCCTTCTCAATTTATTGTTTAGCTCTTTGTACTTCATTTTGCCTAACTCTGTGTTTACATTTTTCCATCTTCTTCTCTCATCCATCTTTGCAATCATCTCATCCGTTACCCATGGTTTCCTTATCCTTTTCCCGTTAACGGTTCCTATAGTGTCTTTAGCGGCTTCCAATATCCCTTTCTTGATACATTCCCATTTTTCTTCGATAGTACTCAGTTCTTTACCGTCATCCATCATTTTCTCTACAGCCTCCTGATACTCCTTCCTCGTTAATTCATTTACTGCTTCTAAATTCCATTTTTTAACCCGCCGCCCTTGCCTTATCTTCTTGAAACGAACATTACATTTCATAACAACTAAATTGTGGTCAGAGTCCGCATCCCCTCCTGGGAAACTGTGCGAATTTATCACACTGTTCCTAAACCTATGCCTAACCATAATATAATATAACTGATACCTTTCTGAGTCACTTGGCATTTTCCATGTATACCTACGCCTTTTGTGGTGTCTAAACCATGTGTTGGTGATGACTAACCCCTGTCTCCTGCAGAATTCAATGGCTTTCTCCCCGCGTTCATTCCTCGTGCCTAACCCATAGTCCCCCACCTCACCACCATCTCTTGCTTCGCCTACCGTCGCATTCCAATCCCCCATCATTATCAAATGTTTCCCTGCAGGAACACTCGCGATGATATCCTCTAACTCATCATACATCCTATCGACTTCTTCCTCCTTGTGGTTGCTCGGTGGCATGTATACCTGAACAATGACCAAGTTCGTTGGCTCTGCTTGTATCTCTACGAGTAAAATTCTATCTGTCGCTTGCTCTATGTTGACTACGCTTCTTCCTACCCCTTTATTTAAAATTACGGCAACCTCTCGTTGGCTCTCGTCCCCGCCGCTGTATATTACTCTATAATTGTCACTCCAGTAATCCCCGCTATCCTTCCATCTCACCTCGCAGAGGCCTAAAACATCTATGTTACCTCTTTCCATCTCTCGCTTAATATTTTCTAGTTAGCCTCTCCTCAACATTGTCCTGACGTTCCAGGTTTCTATTCTTACTACTTTCGCCTTCTTCTGAGTCTTCTGTCCTGCTGCAGTTATTTCTTCCCTGCAAGGGTTTCGTGGGATGACGACCGCGGAAGCCTTGCCTCTCCCGCTGCCGGGCACGACACACGGCCTCTTGGGCCGAGTCCCGTAGTTGCCAGGGCTCATATTATCTATAGTGCCCATCATAATATTCTTGGGAATCGTAATTGAGGTGGTTTCCCGTTGCCTTCCTCAATAGTGTTTTTAACGTGACACCATCACTTAATGGCCGCCCCACTGGGGTCAGACGCCATTGCAGCCGCCTCACTGAGGAACAGACGCTGCGTGGACTACCTTTCGTCTGGCTCCTAACCTTCGACCTATCTGGCATGGGTGACCCTTCCAGGAGTAATTATTATTACTCCCGCCAGCACAGCTCTAGGGGTCATCGGAACACACAAGCCCTTCCACCACGACAAGGTTGTAGTCCATGGGAGGGATATATATATATATATACACACATATATATACATATATATACATATATATATACATATATATACACATATATATACATATATATATACATTCATAAATATATATATATATATATATATATATATATATATATATATAATATCAATGATGCGGAAGTACTCACGAGAGCAATATAACTTTTGGACGGCACAATAGAACACAGAATAAAACAGATAACACGTAAAAGGACACACACTGTAGATGATTTAAGCTTTCGGTCTACTCCGAGGCCTTCTTCAGGTCAGAATGCTGACCTGAAGAAGGCCTCGGAGTAGGCCGAAAGCTTAAATCATCTACAGTGTAAGTGTTATCTGTTTTATTCTGTGTTCTATTGTGCCGTCCAAAAGTCATATATATATATATATACATAAAGAATATATATACATATATATATAAAACATATACACAGTATACCATATACCATAAACACAGTATTCAACCCGAAGGTCGGTTTAGTAGGTGATGGTAGAGCTCACTCATGTACCAAGCCCGATGGCGTGTGAATATTCACGCATCAGGGTAGGGGGGCCAGTTCCTTTCCCTGTTCCGGTTATGGTTTTCCAGGAAGATCTGGTACCCGAAAAATCAACTACCTTTGGTGGAGCTGCAGGTGCCCAGAGTGGCTTGCCCTGGAATCGAACCCGGGAACCTCCGGTCAATAGTCCAACGCTCTACCCACTAGACCACCGCGACCTGCATGAGTAGTATGTTATTCCATTTCATGTGATCCGGAGTGTAACATCTAAGAGCATCATCTTGTACCCAGAGTGAACATTATATGGTTTCCCCTCTACATCTTCGCGATTTGTCTTGGACCATCCATTTTTTTCTCTAAGCACAAGTCTTCCAAAATTTCTCTCTTTCTCGTCTTCCGTTCTTCCGTACTGTCGCTCCTACCGTCGGCTCCTTAATCTGTCGTTACTATACCGAGCCACGATTTTCCATATTTCCTTTACCTTTCTTCCTGGAAAATGCTCTTTTTCCAAAAAAAGTACGCACTCTTTTAAATTTAATTCTAATTGCCAAGTATCGCAACAGCGTTGAAAAGCATTACGGTCATCTGAGAAAACTGCTGCGTTCTCAAGATAACGGATATCACGGTAAGCCATTGCGTCGTCGGCAAATAAAGTATATTACTAGTGACCATGGAGTCAATGTCCTTAAAGTAAAGTAGGAATAGAAGAGGTCCGAAGATACTTCACTGAGGAACACCTGAAGTAACTTATACTGCATTGGAGCTTACTCCATCTATCGATACTCTTTTGAACCCGACCATTAAAAAAGTGTTTTATCCAACCCCGGATATTTTTATCTGTGCCATTTGCTTGTAGCTTTGCGAGTAGTTTACTATGAGGTACTTTGTCGAAGGCTTCCTTAAAATCTAGAAAAATGGCGTCCAATGGAACATTGCTCTCTCCTGAAATGAGAATATCATGAACAAAAATCGCCAGTTGGGTCATGCAGGATCTACCTTTTTGGAAACTATGGTGATTTTTCATTAATAAATTCTCATTATAGAGTTGTATCACGATCGAACCAGCAACCAAATGTTCCATAACCCTTCACGAAATGGATGTGTGGGAAATAGATCTGTTATTGCTCGGATCCTCTTTGTCTCCGTTTTTAAATATTGGTGTTACGTTAGCCGTTTTCCAATCTCAGGGAATCTTTTGATCTAACGTCGACTTCTTAAATATTTTTTCTAGACGCACTTTTTAAAAGTTTGATTCTAATTTCCATGCATCGCACATGTTTTGTAGGGCGTTAAGGTAATCTGTAAAGTTTCTTTGCTCTCAGGATTAGAGATAACCCTATAAATCACTGTATTGTCCACAAATAAAGGTGTTTTACTACGAAATACGGAGTAAATGTCGTTAACATGAAGAAGAAACAAAAGAGGCCAGATAACACTGCCCTGGGGAACATCTGAAGTGACTACTACCGCATTTGAGCTAACCTCGTCTATTACTTCTCTTTGTACACGACCATTCACAATTATTTTATTGCAACCCAAAATATTTTACCTTATGCCATAGGCTTGTAGCTAATTGAATAGTTTACTTTTTCGATAGCCTTTTTAAAATCTGCAAAAACCGCGTTCACTGGAATAGTGTTCTCTCTCGAGCTTAGAATATCATGAAAAAAAGCGCAAATTGTGTCTCGCAGGATTTATCTTTTCGGAAATCTGGTACTGGTTGCTCATCAATAATTCTCGAATATCGAGGTGTCTCCCAATCGAACTAGCAGCTATATGTTCCATGACTTTGCATTATGTGGATGTGAGGAAAATAGGCAACTGCTCGGTTCCTTCTTGTCGAGAAATTTTATCTTTGTCTGAATCCCAATGGAGAAAATATCTAATCCGTACAGTTACTGGCTAGCATATTGTTAATGTGCATTGAAATATTTGTCATATAAAGCATCACTGACGCAATAGCCTCTTGACATTCCTAAATATGCTTATAATCAACAACGTATTGGTTGTACACAGTGATTCCTTAACTCTATATAGTAAAAAACCTTTTAGAGAACGAACACAGAGAGCGAAACCATACGTATAGCTGGGCACACCTAAGCGAGATTCGAACTGGCGATCTAAGAAATCGCGCAATAGGACATCCCCTCGCCGTCAGTGGGGGCTGAGAGGTCTCTTCAAGAGCACTTGGTTATATTCCCGGCGCCAACAAACGGTCCCGTGCTTCCCTATGACATGTATGCCACCAAAACATCAATTTATAATCATACCGCTCACACGTCGCAGGAAAAAGGAAGTAGGTCGATTTACAAAAAAAATTGAGATGGGAACCTTGAGATATGCAACCACCCGGAGCTTGATTAAACCTATTTCGAAGATATTCCTGCCGCAAAATTACGTCGCCAGGACCGTCAATTGTCTCAATATAAGAGAGATGGTCGGCCGAATGAAAATATTCAATCAATCACGTTTCTCGAGACAAATCGACTACAATGATAACAACTCAAGGGGGAAATGCTATGACAGAAATGGGTAAGAACTGGCGAAAATAGTAAGAAACACACTAGTTACATTCCCCATAAACTAGCGTTATGGTTGGCGTCCTAACTCCTCCCTCCGCCACGCTCCCTTCTACGTCTACATAAATACCCTGGGATCCACCAAAAAGGCTTGAGCTGGGATTGGTTAGGGATTAGAGAGGATAAGGGACAGGATGGGAAAAATACCCACTAAAAATCTCAAACAACGAGAAAATTTATGTACATACTGGCGGAAGAGGTAGTTCAAAACAAGTGTTAATTTCACCTAATAAAATTAGTTCTTTGTTATACGAGAAAGATGGGAATAAAAATGTTCGTACCACAACCATTTGTGCGCGAGACCTCCACCATACCACCCTTGTGCCGGGTGATGTAGTGTCGTGTAGTTAAAGATATAGAGCTAATGAGTTTGTGAATTTTTCTTCCTGCACGAGTACAATGCTACCTGGTAATGTGCCGCATGTCAGCCCTCTCTTTTTAATGGGTTTCCTAATTTGCTTTAGTGGTGTAGTCAGTAGATTAGTGACTTACAGCATAATATTCGTTTTGTGCGTAGTGATTGTTGTATGAATGATGTCCGGGCGTCTTCTTTCTACGTGTACATTCAATGGATTGCTGGGTCCCACGTGAATGACTGGTGACCTAACACCGCCTGCCAAACGTCCTTACCATGGCTTGCGGGGTGATGCATAGATGTATATGAGATTCGTTCTAAAAGTCAAACCTGCCCATTCTATTTCGACAGTTTTAGCGTTCATTCCCGACCCTGGAACATGCGAACAGAACATGCGAACTTTACAACATGGAGTGCATTAAAAAATTGAACTTTTTAGTTGAATATACGCATGACGCTGGCGGAATGGAACGATCTCGAGATCGTGGCGTTCATTCCCCTTTCTGCGATGCTTTCGGTTTCATGTTCTGCCCTTCTGCTCACTCGGGAATGGCCTCCGTCAGCATAGCTTGCATCGAGGTTATGCCTTATTGTAACGGGGCACTCTTCCACACGAGATAAAACGGGAAATAACATACAGGGGCATCTCGTGTGTGACGTTGCGTGCTTCGCGTGGTCGTATCACTTGGCTGCGACCTTTAAAAAGCGGTTAGTTGCTATTTGTCCTGCGGAGTGTGAGCGGCAGTGATTAGAAACGGCTCTTGGGCGGAATGCATTTGGTAAGGGAAACTCTATTTTTTCTAAATCTCTACCTGCATCCATACACTTCTTGCTGAAAGGGTGAGTGGAAGGGCGCGATCGGAAATCGTTAATGCAACACCCGTTTATCATATTCAAAATAATATACTGCTACACAATCCCATGGACTACACCCTTGACGAGGTGGAAGGGCTGATGTGTTCCGATGACCCCTAGAGCTGTGCTGGTGAGAGTAATGATAATTTGCTCCTGGTAGGGTCACCCGTCCTAGAAAGGTCGAAGGTTAGGAGCCAGAGGAAAGGTAGTCCGCGCAGCGTCTGTTCCTCAGTGAGACGGCGGCACAGCCGTCTGGTCCCTGTTGGGCCGCCTTTGAGTGATGGTGTCACATTAAAACATTATTGAGGAGGGCAAGGGGAAACCACCTCAATTATCATTTCCAAGAATATGATGATGGAAAATGCAGAGAATATTAGTCCTGAGAACTGCGGGACTCAGCCCAATCGGAAGTGTGCCAAAATATAGATATTTTAGGTTCATGCGAGGTGAGATGGAAGGATTATGGGGATTACTGGAGTGATAATTATAGAATAATATACAGCGTCGGGGGCGTGAGCCAGCGAGGGGTTGCCGTAATATTATATACAGAGGTAGGAAGAAGCGTAGTCAACATAGAGCAAGCAACGGATAGGATATTAGTAGTAGAGATTAAAGCAGAACAGCCAAACTTGGTATACATGCCACCAAGCAATCATAAGGAGGAAGAAGTCGATAGGATGTACGATTAGTTAGAGGATATAATCGCGTGTGTTCCTGCAGGGAAACATTTGATAGTGATGGGGGATTGGAATGCGACGGTAGGCGAAGGAAGAGATGGTGATGAGGTATGGGACTATGGTTTAGGCACGAGGAATGAACGCGGGGAGAAAGCAATTGAGTTCTGCAGGCGACAGGGGTTAGTCATCACCAACACTTCGGAAGCGTTAACCTCACTAATGACCTCTGATGGGTGAAATCAATAAAATTCGAGAGATTAAGTGTGGAACAGATATATTTAATGTGTCACTTTTTCCGCAAACGATAAGGGGTCAGAATAACGTTGTACGACCGCGGTAGAAGTAAAAGTATTCGGATATAAATTAACCTGGTGTCTATTCACCTCCTGCAGGACACACCCTAGCGGTGGCTTTCAGGGTACTGTGTAAAAATTATTCAATTTATTTCTATTGGTACGTGGTAGTCTAGTGGGTAGAGCGGGAAGGCTAATGGCAGTAGCACCTGGATTGCATTCCATTTAATGCCTCTGAATACACTCAACTTTACCTACATCTACAACTTCAACCAAGCTGTGGGGTTTTTCTGGTACCAGGTCTTCCGGAAAATCAGAGAACTGGCTCCCATACCCTGATGTGCGAGTTTCTCTAGCCGTGTTATTTAGTGCTAGGTGAGTTCTATCTTAACCTGTCAGACCAACCTTCTGGTTGATTTGTGGTTTAGGTTATTTTTGTTGCTGATAATATTGAATGCCTGGAGATTGCCTAGTGACGGCCTACTGTGATCTGGGCTAGGGACGTGGAGCAATCATTTATTCTGTGGGAATGAGTTAATTCATGAAAGTTGACGAAACTTATTTCCAGTGACTTTTTTACACTAAACTTCATTAGTTCAGTGGTTATCGAACATTTTAAATGACGTCTGCAATGTCCATAAAATAATCGATTATCATGAATTTCTTCAGAAAATAAGGAAATGGATAAACAACCCATGTAATGGAGAATTAATCATGTATTTTAATTTTTTACATTTAAAGTATCTCCTTGTGTAACAAGAGCCCTAAAATAAAAAAAATCATGTTCTGTTTGCAAAAACTATTCAAAGAAATGTTGTCACTCATTAGGTCAGTAAAGTCCGCTGTGAGTCGTAAGAATTGATATTCGATATTTATGTGATTTTCATGCTTTATTTTGTCGGATTTATTTTCAAATGTTTTGAAGTTCCTTAAATAGATTCCTCAATTCCCCTTAGATGTGTCACACACATTTTGAAAACACCAGTTTAGGTAAAAAATTGGAGGTGGTTAATCATTGTCCCATTGATAGCATCACAATGTTCATTGATTGGCTAGGATGTACAAGTTTAAAATTTTACTCTATTGATCTCATCTATGAAAGAAATTAATGTAATGTTTTCATTTCTATGTACATGGAATGGCTGTCTTATTTTTAATGCTTAATTTTCCTTTGATAAACGGAATTTGTTTCCATTAACCATTGATATTCATTGCGTTTGCAATTATATGTCTCTGAGTGTCGAGAGATGATGCAAATTTATTATGTATTACTTTAAATAGAATTGGCGTGGTCCCTTTGTTGGAAAGAAACACTGCCAGAGCTACCGTATTTGTCTTCATTTTAGTTTATCACCTGACCATCAGTCAATAATCAATATGTAAGTTTCGAACAATTGACGGGAGAGGTATTGTTTGTGATATTCAATTGTCTGTGATCGTAAATGTTCTCAAACAAATGCCATTGAAGAGTGTGACGCATATTATCCCGTCCAATAAATACGCGAACTGAGGCCATAAAAACTATTTTGCAAAATTTAGTCTGCATCGATTTTGTCCCCTTCAGAGTATTCTCCAATCGTTGCTATGCGCTTATTCCATCTCCTTTTTCACTGTTTAAAGCGCCCTTGGAAGTCCTCGGCAGTAATGGCTTTTTATTTTTCTCGTAGTTTCTTACTTTATTGTGTCCACATCTTACCAGTGATGTCCCCTCATCACATTTTTGCATTTTGGGAATTGGAAAAAGTCGCAGGGGGGCGAGATCTGGCGAATGAGGAGGATAATCAAGGATGGTAATTGCAATTTTTGCCAGAAACTGGCGAATAATCAATGTAGCTTGGGCACGATTTTCGCACACATTTTTGCTAAAACCAAATGTTCGTTTAAAATCGTGTGCACTTTGATTTTCCGAAATTCAGCTCATCAGCTTTCATTCGGACAGTTTTTCGACAATCGGTATGGAAAAGGGATCGCACACGACCAATGTTGTCGTCAACACAGGTGGTTGAAAGTCGTCCCGGCCTTGTATCATTCGTGGCTTCCTGCCGGCCAGCTCTAAAACGCTTAATCCACTTAAAAACGGATATTTTCTTCGGGGCATTATCATCGTAAACATCTGTCTACATTTCAGTAATTTATTGATAACTGTTACCACACTTCACCAAAAAACTTGATGTTGCCTCGTTGCTCCGTGATTTCGTCTATTTCCTTATTCGACAAACAGTAAAAATAAGGATAACAGAAACTAACATATCTGGCACCATGCACACAGCTCGACGATCCGCCAAGCACAGACGGCTCATTTGGTCTCAGGGAACTGTCGCCGCTGGTGGGCGGGGCTATAGTCTACGTCATGGCAGCCAGATTGCTCCAGTTCGCGTATTTTTTGGGCAGACCACGTATTTTCATGGTTCTCACCAGACTTTGTCCCGACTTGAAGCTACCATCCGGATATACTACCTTGATCAAAATGTTCCCGGAATTTATTCAGAAAATTGGAAATACAAGTTTATTCATCTAAATCTATATTGTCCCCTTCAAAGTAATCCCCATCGACTCCAACACACTTATGCCAGCGCTTGATCCAATCCTCGAAACATTTTTTATATTCGGTTTTCGGTATGTCCATCAGTGCTTCCTGCGATTTTTCCATTACTTCCTCTCGGCTGCTAAAACGCGTTCCCCGTAATGGTTTTTTAACTCGATTGAACAGAAAGAAGTCACAGGGAGCCAAATCAGGTGAATTCGGTGGCTGTTGGATGGTATTTGTTGCATTTTTCGTCAAAAAATTACGAATAATGATAGCACTGTGCGACGGTCTCGACGCACTGTGCGACGATTTCTGGTCTCTTTCGGCGAATTGCTTCACGCAAACGTCTCATAACGCCCAAATAATACTCTTTGTTTACTGTCTGGCCTTCTGGCAAAAATTCATGATACACTACACCGTTGTAATCCATGAAAACCGTCCGCATTGCCTTCTTTTTTGACTGAAAACGACGTGGTTTTTTTGGTCTCGGCTCATTTGGTGAACGCCATTCACTTGCCTGATGTCTGGATTGCGTGTCGTACTCATAAACCCACGTCTCGTCTCCAGTAATGATCCTTTTGATGAATGTGGGATCGGGTTCAGCCTCGCAAATCATGTCTTTTGCGACGTCAACACGGTCTCTTTTTTGCATGAAATTGAGGTCTTTTGGCACCAACTTTGCTGCTACACGACGGAAACCCAAATCATTAACCACAATGTCTTGGGCGGATCCATAGGCAATGTTCAAGTCCTCCGCTATTTCTCTGATGGTTAATTTGCGGTTATTGACCAACATTTCTTTTACTTTATCAATTTTTTCACCGACTTTCGATGTCGATGGTCTGCCACTGCGTTCATCATCTTCGATTGACTCACGACCACTTCTGAACCGCTCGTGCCACTGGTAAACGACCGTTTTTTTTAGAGAATCGTTGCCGAAACACTTTTCCAACATTTCCAACGTCCGTGCGCCACTAAATCCGTTTTTTACGCAAAATTTAATACAAGTTCGTTGTTGCAAATTTAAATCCATTTCTGCAATTGTAAAAAATCGCCAACACTCACAGAGATAGATGTACTCTTGGCTACGTAACTTTTGCAAATGTCAAGTTATGACACTAAGATTTAAAGGGAATATCAACAACAGATGTACCAATTTAACAAAAAAAACAGAACTCCAATCGGAACGATGGGAGCGCCACACGGTGGTTATTCCGGGAACTTTTTGTTCAAGGTAGTATGTGTATGGGGTAAGATCACCACTTGGTACTGGACGAAGACAGAAGGAAAGCTCAGTCAGCATTATCGACAAATTTCACGGAAATTCGTCGATCTTAGGGTAATCGCATGCCTTGTCGTTGCGCGAGTAAGCATCCTCTCAGCTGGGACAGATGTTTCTTTAGGGTAATTTGAACTCGAAGCGCAAACTCGAAAATATTGAAATTCTTTGTTAATCACTTTCGAAGCATGAATTTAGGAACGGTTTTACATTTTATAGCCAATAGTAATAAATAAAAGGAAATTTATCAGACTGAATATAGTATTCAGTATGTACGTATTTAAGGATCCCTTATATTTACGTCTACACGATTCTCAGAGAGTTTCGGCAAGGGCGTGTGGTAGATGGTGTTAGGGCATCAGCAAATACGTGCACTTAGATGGAAGATGACTGAAAATAGAAGATTCATGTCAATTTACTAGTGTTTTTATTTACCGGCTTTGTAAAATGAGACATAAAAACGAATCCATTAATCTTTCTGGTTTTCTCACTGCTGTCCGACTCTCAGATGTAGTGTTAAAAATGTGTCATTTTTACCTGTGACTGGTAAAATTGGAGCGCTTTTTTTAGGAATCGCCCGTCTAATCTCTGCATTTTGCCCAATTATCGAATTTTCTGGTATGGGTCCCTAATACCCATGACTCAATCGATGGTGGCGGTACTGATCAACAACAAATGACACGTTTCCATAGCAATATGTTTCGTGTTTACAAATGATTGATTCTTCAATGTGGCTTTGCATTTAATGTATATACATGCGTAATTAAGCTAGCAATGCTGTAATCTTATTGAGATGCTTACTGCAACTTTTAATGTAAAAATTTAAGCATACAATTAATTACAGTATCAATGGTAAGGTTCACAGAGAGTCCAGGCATGAAGTATTGGAAATAACGAAGGATTAGATGCACGTAGCTGAAATTCTTGAACAGCACAAAAAAATGAAACAATTCACTGTTGGCTGATATTTTCGTAAAAAGTATTTTGATTTAAATGAAATTTATATGTCTGTTTTTGTCATGACATTAATTGTACGTAACGACTGCTACTGCGTAAACGGAAAGTACCCATAGGACGGAATTAGATTAGCATCGTGAAAAAATGTACATTTGATCGTAACTCTTGTCTGGTGATCCTGGAGTGTCTATTATGTTAAATTATTTTAATGCTCATAGTCTTGTTGTTGTGAAGGAACGTTTTAGCTTAAGTTGTGTCGACATGTTTCGTTCATTGCGTAATGATGAATACTCATCAACGTTTTTTACAAGATGCCTAATGCATTCGCTGAAGATTTTTGCTGCGTGGTGATTGCCAAATTAGAATCGTAGAGCAACTGTCAGACCAGCTTGCTTTAACGACTTGGAGGAAGATTCTGCGTAATTCGGCGTTGCAATGCATGTCAGTGCATCACAAAAAATAATAAAATATTTCCATTTAAAAGTGAAAAAAATGGAAATTAGTCTCATCCCTTTCATGAATTATTCCATTATAACGAATTGTTGGTAAATTTTATTTCGAAGTTGTCCTTTAATTTTCTGATGAACTATGTTTGTTTGAAAGCACAAAGGCAGAGAATTTTCAAGTTCAGCATACGTACGTATAAATGTGTTGTTTTTCCTATCTACCTGTAGTAGTTCTTCTTTTCGAGTGATCCCATGTCACGTGCCCATTGGTTGTGATGTCGACACCTCTGCAGTGTGTCTACAGGTATTCAGGGATACATTGGTAGATACTCGATTAACTCGCTTAATATTACTTCCAAACCTAAGTGAGATAGTAAGGAGTCGAGGAGCCAACGATGTGAATGAGGCGAACATTACATAGACGCCGTTTGGTGCAACGTAAAAGACTACAACAACACCAGCAAATTCGTTTTCTCATATTAAACGCCCCTATATTGCATGAAACCGAATGACCGCAGGGCCCGTGTTCGATTCCTGGGCAAGCCTCTCTGAGCGCCTGCAGCTCCAACCAAGCCATGTGATTTTTCGGGTACCAGGTCTTCCTGGGAAACCATATCTGGCACAGGGAAAGGAACTGCCCCCCTACCCTGATGTGTGAATTTCACACGCCATATAGGGCTTAGTACTGGGTGAACTCTACCATCACCTACCAAACCAACCTTCGGGTTGATTACTGTGTGTTTATTTCATATTGAAATATGGATGTTCTTATTTAAATATGCACCCTCAGCAACAAACATAGTAACAGTATATTTATAATCGTTGGAGATATTAACCTACAGTCGGCTAATCGGGACTTGTTCTGCGAAGGAAAGACTGCCAAAACCGAGATTTATGTTGATAACCCCACCATATATTTGCTGAACACTATGTACAAGAAATTGTTTTACCTCCAACAAGGGGTCTATACGTACAGGGTGTGGCAACATAAATTTCGTTTGCAGCGCAGAGCATACTTGATATCTTCACGACGTCTACGCCCTAGAATGTCACGAATCTTGAAATGACGGACGGCAAAAGTGATCATAAATCTATTTCTGTAAAAATGTAAACTAAATTCGTGAAATTAAACAAAGCCAAACGTAAACTATACTTATTCAACAAGGCAAATTTTAATTGACTCAGAGGATGTTTAAAAAACGAATTAGCGTAATTCAAAATAAAAATCCAGACTACCGATAGAGAGAGCACTTGGAAGTATTTCTAAAATATTATGCGTGAAGGAATGAAGACGTACATTACTTTCAAACTTAAATGTGACAGTAAGGAACCTAGATGGTACAACGCGGAAGTCAGAGCTGCGATAAGAAAGCAAAGAAGGCTGAAGTCAAACTTAGAAACAGTTTAAAGAGCATTGACGTAGTTTTTATCAGTACATCCAAACAGAAACTAAAAGAATCTGGTGCTGATCCTATTTTGAGAAATGGTATTGTGAAAGAAACAAATGAATTGTTTTTGCAGTAATTAGTCGAGCCAGTTCGGAAAATGGTGATTAGACTGAAGCGGTTCATAACTAAATTCAGAAATTACACCGTTGCTTGCGAAAAATGTTCCCATTTCTCTGCTGGTAAATCGAGGTGTACTCTTGGTAGATGTTTACTTCCCCCATTTTATTAAGCCTTCTCCCGCATATATAGTACTCCATCAAAATAAAAAAAACATTACCCCCTATTCAGCGTTGTGTGTATGGCTTTAAATAGTTTTGGGCTTAATCACGCTTCAACTTTAATTACATCCCCTGTTTATCTTAGCAGTGAAATTCCTAAAAGTATGGCATTGATTTCTCGAGTGTAGATAAAAAAAACATACTAATGATAAATAAGAAATATACTGCTGGGGCGTGATGTTTTTCTCGTAGTTAAAGGGTTTATTTTACCATGTTACCCTCGCGCTATGTCATTTGCTCTCGGAGTAATTGTCTTTAATATTGGTTAATTCTAAGTAGTATTGTTAACTCTTTTATATTCTCAATATAGTTGCGGTGTTGACAATGTAAAAATAGAAGCACAATTCAAATCGTCTGATAACCATTTCAACTTAATGATACCGATAATTTCATCGTTGACCGCCTACTTTTCCCTCCGCGTCTCGTGCCGCGCTGAATCAATGGCGAAGAAAACGGTGATTTTCTCCAGGGTGTGATTTCACGCCGCTTAATCCGCTGAATTTTCAAGTCTACGGCTGCCGCCGCGCGTGTGATAACGCTTCTGTGATCTTAAGGTGTGGCCCACTTAACGCGGACTTCGCTTCGCCTTTGGATCTCAGAATTATTGAGGCGATCAGTCTCCTGATCATCAACGTTCGAAGAATAGTCTGAGGAAATGCCACGGTCAATTGATTTTACGTCGTCGTGGTTGTAATCCCATTCGGAAACAACAAAATATCGCGCGCGGGCTCATTATCCCTGGCGAAAGATTCTATTTCTCGCTGAACGGTTATCGCATTCTTCCTAGCCGTCTTTGAAAACCTTAAAGCCAGGGTTTTAAATCATTCAAATGAATTCCGTGGAATGAAAAGGGTCCAATTTTAAACTGGAAGAACTCATTTGCTTTGATTGATGCGTGTGATTCATTCGGCTTGTAAAATTACGATGGATTTTCCTCTGACTCGAGCGTGTGGTTGGACTCGATATTCGTCGACCGTGAAACCAAAGGGAACGGAACAGAGGACCATGTAATGGCCGATATTCGACGAATGTTGACCAGAACGGTAATACATGATATGGTGTAGGGAAGTAAAAAAAAATGATATCAACAGCAGGTTTATTTTGGTTCATAGTCCTTTTATATTCCCGCAATGGGTGTCCATTAGACAAATCCAGCATTAGGCACGGATTCAGAGACGAGAGATCATTTGAAGCGCAGTTTGGGCTTTTAATACGCGGTTTACTACAATCGGGGAAAAGGAGCAAACACGTATATGCGATTTTCTTGGATTTTTACAAGGCTTTTTGATAAAGTCCTTTGCGCCAAATTGATACAGTAGTTGGAAGGGTATTTATTAGAAGAGCAAATGTGATGTGAAGGTTAAATATAAATCTTATATTTCGCTGGTTAGACCTAATTTCGAGTATGGTGCTATTATACAGGCTTGTATGGATCCTTACGATGTTGGGTTAATCCCGAATTGGATCGCGTGCAGCGTGGAGTAGCTAGAAGTTTATAACATTTTAATGATATACTTAGTAGTGTATCCAAAATATTAGAGCAGGTAGGCTGGGAATCACTCACGGAGCGAAGGCTAAATTACAGATTGAAGCTCTTGCATAAATTGGAAGGACATCTCTTTAGCAGTGATGTTGAAAATGTATTATTATCTCCATCGTACTACGGTAGGGGAGAAAATGTCAATAAAATAAGAGAGATTAAATGTAGAACGGATAGATTTAAGATGTAATTTTTTTCCACGAATGTTGGGGGATCTGAATAAAATAACGTTTTAGACGAGCTAAGAGGGAAAGGTGTGTTGGGTCAAGGGTATTCTGGGGTGTAGTCACTCCCTGCCATGGACCCTAGTGGTGGCTTGAAGGGAATTAAATAAATAAAATAATAAATCAAACAGGATTCAGGACTTCCCCAGTAACGGCAAAGTATAGTATTAATATGTGGGCACAAGCAAAATCTGATGCCATTAAAAAGTGTTATTCAGAATGAGCTATGAGATATGTGGGCGACTCGACCTCCCGGTTCCTTTGTGCGGTTTTGAGGCCTTGGAATGCTTGAAGGAGAGAACTCGCCGCTTTCCCTCTTCGTAGGGCTCGAGGTGAGCGGTGGCGGTGATGATAGGAAAGGAATTATTGATGACGGAATCCTCTGGCCTACCAGATGACTGCACGGGACACCCTTAGACACTACCCAAATCCCTCATGAGAAGATAGAGAGAGCTCTTAACCGATAGTCCGTAAACCGCATTGTGGGACTAAACGGTTCCAGAGAGAAGATTGCTGTGGACTTCGGGAGAAGCGATCTATGAAAGGGGGTGGCGATAATATTCTAAGCAATGTGTTAGGAATTGCGAACCCCTTCACTCTTCCTTCCTGGAATTGAAGGAAATTTACGTTGTGAGGGTGATTGACTTGCTCGAAAATGCCAAGCATGTGAATTTCCTCTTATTTTAATGCACATTACACTCCATATCTTGATATTGCATCTGCATCTACGCACATGGGCACAATACCCCGCAAGTTGGCGCAAGGGTGTGTGGCGGGTGGTGTTCGGACACCACCCCTAAAGCAGAATGCAACAGCGTGCAAAACGAACAAAATCATGGCAACACCCACTTACTGAGACGGACATGTTCATGCAAAACCCATTTTCAATCTGATGCATGCAAATACCATAAACACAGTAATCAACCCGAAGGTCGGTTTAGTAGGTGATGGTAGAGCTCACCCGTGTATCAAGCCCGACGGCGTGTGAATATTCACACATCAGGGTAGGGGGGCCAGTTCCTTTCCCTGTGCCGGTTATGGTTTCCCAGGAAGATCTGGTACCCGAAAAATCAACTAGCTTGGGTGGAGCTGCAGGTGCCCAAAGTGCCCGGGAATCGAACCCGGGACCCTCTGGTCAGCAGTCCAACGCTCTACCCGCTAGACCACCGCGACCCGCCGGATGCAAATACATATACTATCAAGTGACATACTCATGCACGTACACCTACGAATATAATTTATGCCTACGCGGCGTTAAATATTGTCCTGACTTGTGAATCGAATCTCTTAACTATTTCTATAATGACTTTTATTTCTTACCATATCTGTACTGGAGTCTATCTCCTTTTTCCTTAACATTGTGGTCTAACCTACCTAAATAGCTGGGGTCATAATAATTCCTTTGGTGTCATTGTTAAACTCTTCTGCTCTAAACTTTTCTTACACGTTTAATCTTGTTCTGATTTGTAGATTGAATGTCTGTACTCTTTCTACAATGACTTTGATTTCTTATTATTATGATTCCTGATTGATTTACTACTATTATGATTCCTGCTTGTCTGGGGAAAGAAAGAACGACTATTTTTATCTGTCTCTACTGATGTTTTATCTCCCTTACCTATCCAATCATTTTATCTCCTAACCTATCCAAATAATGTGGGGTCGTACTAATTCCTTATACGTAATTGTTAATTTCGTTTGTTTTAAACCTTTCTAGAAGCCTCAGTCTCGCTTGTTCTCTTCGCATTTCAAGCAGTTCCCAACCTGAATCTTTTTAAAAGACCTGTCACACTTCTCTTCGTCGAAATTGAAATGTTTCAACGCTGGGCGGATTCGTTCCAAACTGTTAAAACAAAACAAAAAGCATCACATAAGTGTTCCTGGAACTGGGTATGCATTCTTGAGATCAAAGACGATTTAGCGCTTTTTACGACCCTTAACCCTGGGATCTCCTCAATTTTTCTTGCTAGGTCCTTTGTTCGACGCCTGGTAAAATAAACCTTCAGGATTAACCGGACCGGTTATTTTCCTTTCCATCCTACTTGGCCGTTTCTTCCCATCTGGAAATTTACTTAAGGTTTCCCATGGGAATCTTCAGATTACATCGTCTGAGGAGAAAGCTTTCAATTGATTTTCGACATAATTCCTCTCGTAAGTTTCCTCTTGGGCTGAGAGCAGCCTGAACCTGAACTTGGTGTCCAGGGACTTAACAAAGCGCCTTTCATGATGATTTTCCGATGGGTAATATTAAAACGATTGAAATTTAAAGAATCATCCTAAATTAAAAGAAATTATACGTGATTTATTCTACAAAAAAATTGAAAAATATGAGTTTGTAATTTTAGATACAAGATTGAATCTACAGGTCGGTATGAGCGTATTCGTCTGTACTTTTATCAATTACATATGTGACTTTCAGAGAGTTGAAGATTCTCCCTTTGGTGTTCGTGAAGGTTGCGTTCCAAAGAGTCATTCCATTAAATTCCTCCATGTTTCTCCTCAACAAGCGATCGATGTAAACCGGAGACATTTCATTCGAATTAAGTTCGGTGAAATCAATCTGTACTTTGTGAAATAATTGCATTTATGACTATTCGGTACCGCAAACACATTGCAAATATAATTCCAATGAAGAACAAACATTGTTTTCTACTTCTGCATGTTACCCTGCAAGCTACCGCCAGGGTGTATGGCAAAGAATCTTTAAACGCCATGCATGAACTTAAGAAAAATTGTGTTAATTTATATATATACATATATATAATCTATATGAAGTAAGCAATAGCCGACAAAGACATAAAAGCAAAGAAACTCACTAGTTTTCCAATTTTCGGTGGTCCAAGCCAACTTTCTTTAGGAAGAGAAGGAAGCTTCCTTCTTAGATATATAAATAAATAAATATATATATATATATATATATACAGGGAAAGGAACTGGCCCCCCTACCCTGATGTGTGAATATTCACACGCCGTTGGGCTTGGTACATGGGTGAGCTCTACCATCACCTACTAAACCGACCTTCGGGTTGATTACTGTGTTTATGGTTTATATATATATATATATATATATATATATATATATATATATATATATATATATATATATATATATACACACACACACAAATACTATACATTTACATCTGCATCTAAGAGATAGAAGAAAGATAAAAAGAGCTTGTAGAAGCTTTTATGTCCATGGGTTACGGTTTAGTTATCGAAGTTTTAGAACTCGGTTTCTTTATTCATTTTGTAGGTCTTCTGCATCAACATAAGACGCGATTCATTGTAATGTTTCGTGGCAGGGGGTGCAAGCACCATGTGGGATGGGTAGGGGATCAGCTGGAGGAAAAGAAAAGGGAAAAAAGATTATCTAAAAACCTTGTAAACGTACAAATTTGTAAATCTCCTTTTGGGAAACTTACCTCAGAAGAAGTGTTCATTTTATTTAATCTTAGTCTACGCCCTTATGTCGTTTACGTAATATTAAAATATTGATGAAATTTTCTTAAATGATGTTAAAGTTTATTCTCCCTAGGTGCTTCTATAACCTCTTTTGGTTATTGTTTTCAGATAAATTCTGTCTCAAATTTAAAAAACAGATACATTATTTATAATAATAATAATTTATAATAACAATAATTGCACCTTGTGATTTTTTAATCCATTTTTCTCCACAGGTAAGTGTACAACGAGATACTCTATTTTGCTGTCTCCACTGTAGACCCAAATTTCAGCGTCAAAGGATGAATCTTCGTGAGTATATTACAGACTCTGTTGAGTCTCCATCAAGTATAAATATTCCTTAACAAATAGCAATTCGTCTATATCTACAAAAGTACCCGGCTATCCACCTAAAATGTGTGTGGCAGGGAGTGCCACCACTAGGTGGGATGGATATCTTCCAAGGAGGATGAGGAAGTGAAAAGGAAGAAACATTCATTTAAAATCATAAAAAAAATGTGCAAATTTATAAACGCACATGCTGGCGATAGAATTAATTGAAAACAATTTGTAATCTCACCCATTAAAATAGGTCTTTGTCATACGACAAAGGAGGGAATAAAAAATGAACCACAACCGCTTATAAGCTAGATCTTCACCATATCAAGTTGGGTCATGTAAAACAACTGGAAAGTAAGACGGAGAAGTTCTTTTAATTCATCGCCATGTAAGTTACGGTCACCGCCCTTCAAGTTATGTGTAGGAATTGCGACAACCCGCAGTTGACAGCGGGCGGCGTGGGATATACAATTAAATAAATAAATATGTATATATATATATATATATAGATAGATATATATCTCTTTGAAATGGACGCTCTCCAGCGATGGACGAACACAGATACAAAATATTCAACATAAAGAAAGGACACACACATGTATTAATATATATATATATATATATATATTTATGTATAAACTATCATTGAAACATTTATGCACAGAATAACAGAGAAAGGACATCCGCAGTTAACGTTTTTGACGCCTCTAACTATGGCGGCCGAACCGTCGAAACGTCATAGTTATGTGAATGCCCTTCCTCTGTGTTTCTCTGTTCAAATTTGTCAGTGGAAGTTAAAAAAAAAATTTTATCGCTGAAGAGCGTTCCGCTTCAAAGATTTTTTACATATAAATATACACATATATATACATATATATATATATATATATATATATATATATATATATATATATATATATATATATATATATATATATATATATATATATATACCATAAACACAGTAATCAACCCGAAGGTCGGTTTAGTAGGTGATGGTAGAGCTCACCATGCGGGACGCGGTGGTCTAGTGGGTAGAGCGTTGGACTACTGACCGGAGGGTCCCGGGTTCGATTTCCGGGCAAGGCACTTTGGGCACCTGCAGCTCCACCCAAGCTAGTTGATTTTTCGGGTACCTGATCTTTCTGGGAAACCATAACCGGCTCAGGGAAAGGAATTGGCCCCCCTACCCTGATGTGTGAATATTCACACGCTGTCGGGCTTGGTACATGGGTGAGCTCTACCATCACCTACTAAACCGATCTTCGGGTTGATTACTGTGTTTATGGTTTTTTTTACATATACCGGTTAACGTAGGTTTTTGGGTGGACACAACAATCAAATATTTTGTAACCCCAAACAAAACCTAATCCAGCAACTTACTCTACATCAGGTCCCTCTTCATCTCTGTGAACTTCCTTTCTCCCTTCATCCCGTTCAACATCCCTATCCCGTTCCTGCCCTTTCCTCGTTTGCCTAACATTCTCCCCTCTATTACCTTCTTCAACATTCCACTACCACTCAGTACGCCTTTCATCCATTTTTCTTGCCTCCATAGGATTTCTCTCAACAAACCCCTCTCCTCCCCCACCATTTCTAGTACTTCCTCATTTGTTTTCCTTTCGGTCCATTTCACCTTCTCCATTCTTCTCCACACACACATTTCAAAAGCCTCCAATCTACGTCTATCCTCCTGCTTCAGCGACCACGTTTCCGCGCCGTACATAGCTACGCTCCATATCAGAGTTTTTACGAGTCTTGTCTTAACCTCCCTACTCAACGTCCCCGTCATCAACTCCCTCCTCCTTGAGAAAGCCTCCTTGCCTAGCGCAATTCTTCTCCGTACGTCCCTACCACTTTGACCGTGTTGGTCCAAAACACTTCCGAGATATGTAAACTGTTCTACCTGCTCTATTTTTTCCCCTCCTATTTTAATATTTAGCTTAGCCTTTTTCTTTCTGGAAAATCGCATAACCTTTGTTTTTTTAATATTGATTCTCATCCCATATTTATCGCACTGAACCTCCAATTCGCTCAGCATTGCTTGCAACCCCTTGGCTGACTGAGCCACTAATGCTTGGTCATCAGCAAATCTAACCGATTTTACGAATGCCCCTCCGACTTCCATTCCTACCTCCAGTTCTTCCCATGCCTCTTTAATCATTTCATTCACATATACGTTGAACAGCACCGGTGACAATAGGCAACCCTGCCTTACCCCTCTTCCTAACACTGCCCATCCGGACTCTCCGTTCCCCTCTCGCGCCTGGGCAGTCTGAGACATGTACAGGTTGCGGATCAGCCTTATGTCCCTCCAATCCATTCCTATTTTCTGCAATACACGCATTAATTTTTCCCAATTAACTCTATCAAACGCTTTTTCGAAGTCTACGAAACAGGCAAATACATCCTGATTATATTCTATATTCTTCTCGATTAGTGATCTCATTACTGTGATGGCATCACGCGTACCTCTCCCCTTCCTAAACCGAAACTGATCATCCCCTAAGTAATCATTTGCCTCACTCTCTATCCTTTTGTTGATGATCCTGAGAATAACTTTAGCTGCGTGGGATATCAAACTTATTGTTCTGTAATCCTCACATGATGTAGCCTTTACCTTTTTCGGAATAGGAACTAACACTGATCTCACAAAATATTCCTGCCAGATTCCTTCCTTATATATGCTACGGATTAGTCCATATAGTCTTCTTCCGACTGTCCCAAACATTTCAACAATTCAATAGGAATGTTGTCCACCCCCACAGCCTTATTTGCTTTCATCTCCTTTAATGCCCTTTTTATTTCATCGTCGAGTATGCCTGGACCTAAGCTATATTCTTCTACGTCATGTTCCTTTTCTATGTCTAACCTTGTCGGCCTAAGTTCTTTACCATACAGTGTTTCTATGTATTCCGTCTATCTTGTATTTTTTCTGGTTTAATTATTATCTTACCCCATTTCTCTTTAACTATTAGCACAGATCATGCCTTCTTACTTTTCGATAATAACTTAACCTTGCTGCATAGCGCACCAGTTTCACCCTTCTTCTGTAAACTTTCCATATCCTCGCATTGCGTTTTCCACCATTCTTCTTTTGCCTTATTTTGGCCCGTCTCAATTTATTGTTTAACGCTTTCTACTTTACTCTGCCGAACTCTGTGTTTGCATTCTTCCATCTTCTTCTCTCATCCATCTTTTCTAACATCTCATCCGTGAACTATGGTTTCCTTATACTTTTCCCGTTAACGGTTCCTATAGTGTCTTTTGCGGCTTTGGATATCACTTTCTTGATACATTACCATTTTTTTTCGATAGTACTAAGTTCTTTACCGTCATCCATCATTTTCTCTACAGCCGGCTGATACTCCTTCCTCGTTAATCCATTTAATGCTTCTAAATTCCATTTCCTAACCCGCCATCCCTGCCTTATCTTCTTGAAACGAACATTACATTTCATAACAACTAAATTACTGTTTACACTAACAACTACTATTAACTCAAGAGACTGTAACAGTAACTTTAACGGAGTCACCCGCTATGTGTGCATTATAATGCAACAATTTCAGAGAGTAAAAATCATTCGCCTTGACCGGGATTCGAACCCGGATCCCTCGATATCCGGCCGAGTGCTTTAACCAATTAAGCTACCGACACGTCCTCTTACACTCTGAAATTTTGGGGGCTTTAAAGGAACAAGATGTTATGACGAAATACCGTACATACAATGTCACAGGCATTCGTAGTCGTGCGCGACGCGCCACAGTCCACGATGTTAATAAAGCCAATTTCAAACACTTAGGCTGTTCATACCTTAGACAAATTTCAAGAAACTGTAACAGTAACTTTAACGGAGTCACCCGCTATGTGTGCATTATAATGCAACAATTTGAGAGAGTGAAAATCATTCGCCTTGACCGGGATTCGAACCCGGATCCCTCGATATCGAAGCCAATTGGCTTTATTAACATCGTGGACTGTGGCGCGTCACGCACGACTACGAATGCCTGTGACATTGTATGTACGGTATTTCGTCATAACATCTTGTTCCTTTAAAGCCCCCAAAATTTCAGAGTGTAAGAGGACGTGTCGGTATCTTAATTGGTTAAAGCACTCGGCCGGATATCGAGGGATCCGGGTTCGAATCCCGGTCAAGGCGAATGATTTTTACTCTCTGAAATTGTTGCATTACTATTAACTCTTTCCATCTCTCGCTTAATATTCTCTAATTTGCCTGTCCTTAATATTGTCCTGACGTTCCATGTTCCTATTCTAACTACTTTCGTCTTCTTCTGCATCTTATGTCCTGCTGCTGTTATTTTTCCCCTGCATGGGTTTCGTGGAACGACGACCGCGGAAGCTTTGCCTCCCCCGCTGCCAGGAACGACACTGCTAATAGTCGCTCAGGTCGCAATGATTGAGTAGTCGCTCAGGTTGCAGGGCATTTTGTGGTTGATATCTTCCCCTTCTCGTCGATAATGTAATTTGTCATCTTTTAGGCCAAGTAGTAACTTATAGCAACTTTTTTCGCTGGCGATCTAATTTTTTATTTAGATCTTCTGCTTCTGTACCTTTTTCACCTCACTGCGTTTATTTCGTAATTCAGGATTCCCGATATCTTGTTCTGACTATCCGCTTTATTGTTAAGATTCAGTCTGTCACGTTTCCCGTGTTACTATTACGTCCGAAACTCATTTATCAGTTGTTTGATCGCGGTATCGTCTGTTTTCCTAGCATAAGCGTCCGAAGATTGTTTATTTTCGCATTATCTAGGCGTCCTGAAGGCGTTTTTTTGATGACGGGTAGGCCCAGGTGAGAAATTAGCAGATGCGTCTGACATTTGATGTGAAGCCTTAACGATTTATCTCCGAGGGTCCCGTGGAACAAATGAGTGCTTATCAAGGAAAGGTTTCTCTTGAAATCACGATCGCCCTTTGGTCGCTTACCTCCGTTTTTTCCCCTCTTCATCAGTTGTGATTCTACGCTCTCGGCATTTTACCGTTTATTTCATAAGGTTGTTGAGGGTTTCAATGATCAAAGATTTTCGATTCAACGATGTCTGTGTTTCCCCGCATGAGGATTACGAGTCTGAGATGAATTACAAAGGAGCAAATTCAGTAAGCATGGCTTATACGCCCCTCTCTTGGGGTGGGACATAATGCCATGTTCGTTCACGAAAAAGAAATCCGAATGGATTGCAACGACAGAACAATGGTAGCACGCCCAATCTAGATCACAGGTGCTAATAATTAGTTGGGGTGACAACAGGGATGAAGCAGACACCAGCGAGGAAGTAAGGAATGGTTATTCTTTATCTCCCACGATCTAAATATTAGTTTCATCATGCACGCACTGGAGCAAAAGTTAATCGTACAAAGGAAGGTACTTACATGCAATAATATTCAATAACAAGATGCGTGTGTTCAAATCATGCGGGAGAAGTGCTAAAAAGATGGGTCAATCAAATAAAAAAATGACATGCAAGATTTCGACAAAATATATAAAAATATACTACCAATTCGATTTATCTCTGACGCAATAGCTGTCATGTCTATTATGATCTCTAAATGTTTTGAGGAAAAGAGGACATTTAAAATTTATCCGTTCTACTATCTACTTTATTTTACATACTACCTTGATCAAAATGTTCCCGGAATTTATTCAGAAAATTAAAAATACAAGTTTATTCATCTAAATCTATATTGTCCCCTTCAAAGTAATCCCCATCGACTGCAACACACTTATGCCAGCGCTTGATCCAATCCTCGAAACATTTTTATATTCGGTTTTCGGTATGTCCATCAGTGCTTCCTGCGATTTTTCCATTACTTCCTCTCGGCTGCTAAAACGCGTTCCCCGTAATGGTTTTTTAACTCGATTGAACAGAAAGAAGTCACAGGGAGCCAAATCAGGTGAATTCGGTGGCTGTTGGATGGTATTTGTTGCATTCTTCGTCAAAAAATTACGAATAATGATAGCACTGTGCGACGGTCTCGACGCACTGTGCGACGATTTCTGGTCTCTTTCGGCGAATTTCTTCACGCAAACGTCTCATAACGCACAAATAATACTCTTTGTTTACTGTCTGGCCTTCTGGCAAAAATTCATGATGCACTACACCGTTGTAATCCATGAAAACCTTCAGCATTGCCTTCTTTTCTGACTGAAAACGACGTGGTTTTTTTGGTCTCGGCTCATTTGGTGAACGCCATTCACTTGCCTGATGTCTGGATTGCGTGTCGTACTCATAAACCCACGTCTCGTCTCCAGTAATGATCCTTTTGATGAATGTGGGATCGGATTCAGCCTCGCAAATCATGTCTTTTGCGACGTCAACACGGTCTCTTTTTTGCATGAAATTGAGGTCTTTTGGCACCAACTTTGCTGCTACACGACGGAAACCCAAATCATTAACCACAATGTCTTGGGCAGATCCATAGGCAATGTTCAAGTCCTCCGCTATTTCTCTGATGGTTAATTTGCGGTTATTGACCAACATTTCTTTTACTTTATCAATGTTTTCACCGACTTTCGATGTCGATGGTCTGCCACTGCGTTCATCATCTTCGATTGACTCACGACCACTTCTGAACCGCTCGTGCCACTGGTAAACGACCGTTTTTTTAGAGAATCGTTGCCGAAACACTTTTCCAACATTTCCAACGTCCGTGCGCCACTAAATCCGTTTTTTACGCAAAATTTAATACAAGTTCGTTGTTGCAAATTTAAATCCATTTCTGCAATTGTAAAAAATCGCCAACACACACAGAGATAGATGTACTCTTGGCTACGTAACTTTTGCAAATGTCAAGTTATGACACTAAGATTTAAAGGGAATATCAACAACAGATGTACCAATTTAACAAAAAAAACAGAACTCAAATCGGAACAATGGGAGCGCCACACAGTGGTTATTCCGGGAACTTTTTGTTCAAGGTAGTACGTGATCTAATCTACCACAGTAAGTGGGTTGTGTGATATCTTTAACGTTCTCAGGTAAGTAACCTGCCTCAAATGTACACAGTAAATTGAACTTGTATTTAAACCTAAGATCAACTAGTGACTCCCATCCTGATTCTTCCATAAGTGTCGTGACACTTCTGCTTTGTTTATGAGAACTTTTCAAAAACCTAGCTGCTCCACGTTGCACTCGATGTAGTTCCAAAATGAAGTCTACCTCATGAGGATCCCATAAATCTACAGCATTCTCTAGGTGGGGCTTAACTAACTTGAAATAACAAAACTCCTTGACTCTCTCATTACAATTTCCAAGTATCCTTTTTATGAACCCTAACTTTTTATTTGCTGTTCCGCAAATTTCTCGAATGTTTTCCCCTGGGCATATCCTTAGCTATCGTTACACCCAGTTATTTGACCGATTCTACGTTTTTTATGTTGATTCCCTGTATGGTGCGTTTTCGGTTGATATCATTTCCCTCCAAAAATTTATCACAGCACATTTATTCGAATTTAATTCTAGCTCCCATGTACGCACCAACTTTGAATTGCATTCAGGTCGTCCGTTAATGATACTCTATCTCTATGACTGGATATTTCCCTATATATCACTCCATTGTCAGCAGATTGACGATTTTTACTGTAAACCTGATACCCGATATCATTAAAGTATAACAGGAATAATAATGGACCGATAACACTTCCTTGTGGGACCATAACGAGACCATAAAGAATATGAAAGGCAACTCTCTTTCCCACCCATCTTTTCAACTTCAATGGTAGTTTTTTCTGTGGTCTTGTGTGTGTATGCGTGTATATATGTAGTTAGCTGAGCTTCCATAGAATTAGAAAATAATACTAACAAGCCTTTTCTTCTTGCTGCATCTTCAGGTAAAATTTTAATGGAATCGCAACCGTGTACGGCTACTGGGGTAAAGTTTTTACTCATTAACATTGTACTTTTCTCTCGTTTAAGTTCGTAATAACTCGGTGTGAGTACATTTTCTCCCAATGCATTGCTGAATTACGGAATTTTTCCACTCACAAGTAATTAATATAAAAATATACATATCAGTCTTCGCACCGAAGAGCTCTCGGCGGGGGATTATCGGCAAGAACATAGCTGGAAATCTATCGTGCGTATTTCGGATATACGAGTTTAGGCTGAAAACTAATGCACACATGCTTGTAGACCACAAAGAAAATGACCTTCAGAAGCACCCCTGGTGACTTGTGGAAGATACATTCCCCCTTAATTCCATGTGCACGTTTTAGGTCGTTACATTCATCCAGTGTATTTTGAGAAGCGGAAGTATGGAGACGTGTTCTAGTGCCATGTCAACGCGAGTTGAACAACGTGCTGTACTCGAATTTTTAACTGCTGAAAAATTGAGTCCTAATGATATTTATCGTCATTTAAAGGCTGTTTATGGTGACGATGCTGTTGATAGGTCTACTGTAAATCGATGGGTAGTAAAATTTCGTGGTTGCGAGCTTGGATAAGACATAATTGTTGATGAAACAGGCAGCGGACGTCCGATCTTTGCCACAGACGATAAACATCGCAAACTCGTCGACGATTTGATTCAAACTGACCGGCGAATCACTGAGAGGGTGTCGCCAATCATATTGGAATATCCAAGGCAGCCTGGTACCAATAATCTTGCAACATGACAACGCTCGCCATCTCGCGCGCAACTGGAGAGGCTCTGCGAAACCTGAAATTTGAACCGATTCCACAGCCTCCTTATTCCCCCGATCTTGCCCCTTACGATTTTTATTTTTTTTCTGAAATCTAGAGACACCTCAAGAGTAATCATTACACCTCGGACGGTGAGGCGAAGGCAGTTTTCAAGTCTTGGATTCGAGAAAAGTCGAAAGAGTTTTTCACTGACGGAATGAAAAAGCTTGTTACACGTTGGGGGAAATGTGTTTGCCTTTGCACGGTGACTGTGTCGAAAAATACATAAATGATTTTGAAACTTAAGAATTGCACTACTTTAATGTACTTTTTGCCCGATCTTACTATTTGCTTTTGTTTGTGGTCTACAAGCATGAGTGCATTACTTTTCAGTCTACCCTCGTATGGCCATTGTAAACGGAAAAACATCCTTATGTTGTATGCTACTTGCTTCATATGCGTTCGTGACGGTATTGTTACCTACCAATCATGCGTGGGTTTCCTGAAAATCCTACACCAATATCTTCCAAAAAGATAAATGGTAGTAAAACCCATTTACGAGTAAATTGCACCGGGTGATATCCCAGTACTTCAAGACACTTTGCTTGTACCATTCTCTTTTCTAACAATTTGAAAAAAGGCACTATTGCCGTCGTTGCGGACGATAGCTGAGATCAGGTGGATCAGTAGTTCTCATAGAGCTCGCTCGTTCTCCTCGTCTTACTAGAAGACTTTTCGTGTGTGTGCGGGCGCCGTATTTACCCACGGAAGTGGGGAGGGGTGGGGAGAAGCGGGGAACAGGGGAGGGTGGAAGGATATATCGACGACCATTGGGTAAATCTCCGGGGTTCGAGATCGCTCCATCGGAGCGTCTTTGGCTCGGCTTCGCGCGGGGTTATTCACGTGTGAAAGTTACTTGATTTAGCGCCTCCTCCCCCTCCACCAACTCCCCCCTTTGTATCCCTCCTCCGAAGGCCCATACATCACACCCTGTCTTTCCCCCCTCCCTCCTGGGGCGGTGGGGCGCACCTCGGAGGGAGGAGGTTAGCGATTCCCGGGCGTTTTTTTATACCCGAATGTAACCCTTGCGGGAAGAGCAGAAAGGAACGATTCCTCTTTTTTTTCCGATTCCAAATGTTTGGAATTATTTCGCGTGTGCTAGTATTACTCCCCTTCACTCGTAGCACCCTGCGTCCTAAGAAGGTTGGCGTGGCGACATGCCGAAGAATAGTCGTGTCCAATGAAGGGACCGGCTCAATTGTGGTTATTTTTGTTCGATGGCAATGCAAATGTAAACTGAAGAATTCGTTTTTTTTCGCGGAGAAAACAGCACTTAACACTGGCGTTCTAACCCCTTTTGATTACCATTACGTTTTATGACTTACATGTCATATCCCTCCTTAGATAAAAGGACATGGCATAACTGCGAAATGTCCTTATCTTTAATCCTGTTAACACCTCTTTTGCAGCGTATTTTTGGCATAGTAATTTAGGGCATTATCACACATTTGTAGAATTTCTAATGTTATGAAGTGACAATTCGGGGTATGAGTTACTTTGTGCGTATGTGTCATCAGTTATTACACGACGTGGAAAATATTTCGAAACCAGTGTTACACTTACCAAGTTCCATTAATTTCCATCCATACAGCGTCACAAAGAGAATGCTTGAATTTTGCGAAGAAATTACGATAACATTTTACATGGAAATATAAAAGATTTTGAAACCACGGGAAACAGAAGTATATTTCTCATCGGAAATATTCGACTCGGAAGTTTTGTTTCCTAATCTTATTACGGAATAAAAATTGAGGTCCGAGTTGCTAATTCGTTTTGAGTTTATTCCACTTTTAAATAGTATATTTCTGTTTTCCATTTCATAAGAATTGATAAATTCGACAGTTTACCTAAATTATTCTGAAAGAACTCGACGAGAAAATTTATTTTCAAAACAATAGCTACAAAAGGAAAATATGATGAGTTTAAATCAGAGCTGGGGGTTGATTCCACTAATAGATTGCAAGTATTCATGATGCCAATTTTTCGGCGTACATTTTCAAATTCTTCTCTAAGCAGCTATTTGAAATTTTTCATTTCCCTTGTGTGAACATTTTTTTGGAATTTTAATTTTGATTTCAGAGTCTGGCGTATGAAAACTACTGATTTAGTTACTTTTTTGATTTCCTATTGGAAACATTCTGAATCATGGAAAACTATTTTACATTCAATCTAAATTCAGAAAATTGAGGAATACGTATCGTTGCAGGATTCTAATGCTCTAAGCGCGCTCTTTCCTTATTTGTACTTATGTCACGTGGTAACAATCGATACTTAAGATGGGAAATTTACTCATGATAACCAAGAGAGGTCTTCAAGTCCGGAAAATGTCTGCTAAATCGGTATAGTACTATTGGCTTAAATTTTGTATCCTCGTTTATAAATACAGACAAGTAAGTATGTATGACATTTCGTACATGCACCAAAATCTTATAACCTTTTGTAGCGTTTTTAAAATATGTGTGGACTAAAGTGGTCCTGTTGATAATAGTTATCAATCCGCGACTGATTCAAAGCGAGAACAAAAATATTCCACTGGTTAGTGTGAATTAAAATTTCTCAGCGAATCTCTTATAACTGATGACATGTATTGTTGTGTAAATGATGTAAAGTTGAGAGAGAAGGACGGATAATCAAATACGGGGTTGACGTACGAAAATTGAATTGAATTTGGTCTTTTACAATGAAGGGTTTCCACGCTAGCTTTTCCGTTTCTTCTCCGCGTACACTGAATGCTGAGTAGGAATTGATTCGCTTTTGTTTGTCTTCCATTATTTTGCATTTTCGATTGTGTTTGAGGAGCGGACTTTCCTTCCAGCACGTCCCTCTTCGACATTTCGAAAGAATTCTGCTGCCATGATTTGAGGAGGGGGAGAGGGAGGAAGAGATGAAGGGGGGGGGGGTGAAAGTATTTATTTACACGAGTCACCTTTTCTTTTATGAGATTATTCCTTGAACGTAGTGTATGCGTACCATTCTAAATTAAGTACCATTTCAAAAGAATCGTTCTTCGTGTCTTGGTAACGGTAGACCAGCCCAATCAACAATTTTCAGCCCGAAGGTCGGTTTGATAGTTTACCTGGTACCAATCATGTGGCGTTTAATACTATCACATCCGGGATAGGGAACCAGCCAGCATCTTTCCATAATCCGCTTGTAGTCCCCCAGAATCCTTTATCCAAACCAGAAGGTCACGCAGCTTGGCTAGCTGTATTATTAGAGGGATTTGAGGGGGATTTGAAGATGGGGAAATTCAAGCCATCACTCTGTGGCTCTTGCTATGCAAATGACGCACTTTGCTCCGACCGTAAACTATAAAATATAATGCGAATATTGGAAAAAGCTTGAAAATAGGACTTGTTACAAAAGTGTGCAATTATTTTTCCCGAACATTTATTTCCTCCAGGAAGTTTCGTCCTGTCTTCTTCGCATGTTTATCTCTGCCCCAAAGATTTCTAACGTATAGATCAATATAGCCAACTAAACAAGGTATCACAAGATCAACCAACCCGAAAACGCTTATTAATTGAATTTTGGGAAAGTTCGTCGTCTGGAATGATTTTCTGAACTGTCCCTATCAGTTTAAAACAATTCGTGTAATAATTAGGCAAAAAAAGGCCTGTGGTGTATTGATTCCTCGTTAACTTCTCTTCCCGATTTTTACATTGGCCTGCAATACACAAATAAAGATCCCGGTTAGGGCAAATGATTTTTAAACTTTGAAATTTTAGAATTCTAAAATTAAAGAGATTATGTTTAGAACAGATATGTTTAAGATGTGATTTTCTCTCAAACGTTTAAGGGATCAGGATAACATTTTCCGACCGCGCTAATTTTGCGTATTTCGTAGTGCATGTGCCTGGAGAGGTACTGTGGTCTTTTTATTTGAATTATTTTGCAGAAAACAAAATGCAACGTAAAACTCTTGCAATGCAACAATTTCACAGAGAGTAAAAATCATTCGTCTTGACCGGGATTCGAACCCGGATCCCTCGATACCCGGCGGCCGAGTGCTTTAGCCAGTTAAGCTACCGAGACATCCTATTACACTCTGAAATATTGGGGGCTTTAAAGGAACAAGATGTTGTGACGAAATACCGTACATACAATGCCACAGGCATTCGTAGGCCTTTCTTGAAATAAAACTCTTGATTTACGACACTGTGATCTGCCGGGAAATTCAGAGTGACACAGATCGTCAAATACTAAACATTGACTTAAACAACATTAAAAAATGGTATTCAGAATGAGGTTTGGTTTTAAGTACTACGAAATGTACGACTGTGGACTCCTTAAAAAAAATACGGGGTAAGGTGATAAGTTCTCAGTCTGACAATGGGAGACTGCGATTTTCAGTTAAAAAATGATTTTATTTTTCTACATACTCTCCTTTGACTTCAACACACTTGGTCCAGCGTTTCTCCAACTTTAGTATCCTTTCCGGAAGTGAGACTCTGGGAGGCTGTGAATCTGTGGATCTGTATCCATCTACGGCCCCCTCAACTTCTTCATTGGACGCGGAGTGCTTCCCAGAATCAAATGTCTTCATTTGGAAATAGATGGAAGTTTGAGGTTGCTAACTCGGGAGAAAAGGGAGGACGGCCGAGCAAATCCTACTCCAAATCCCGTCGTTCTCCCATCGGCAGTGCACTTTTGTGAACAGGGGACAGCTAGTTGCCCTGGTGAAAGATCTAGACAAATGTAAATAACACATACACACTATTTGCCGAGAGAGTACTTAAAAAAAGCTGACACTCGTCAAGCGTACATGTAATTATGTTTGGTAAACGTAGTGTTGAACAAGTGTTGGGAACGTGCTATTTTTCCTTAGTGAGATAGCAGATGTATTGGGCACTGGGGATCCATCTAAATAACATTGATAGAAGTGAACTAGGCACACAAAAAGGACGACAGAAACCAAAGCGTCACATATTTACTGCGAGACGTGGAATGGGAACCTTAAGATGGAGTGATTGGCAGGGTACCATGTATGTAGATTCGAATAAAATCCGATATTTTTACCTCTTTCCATCTCGTCCACACTTCTTTTATGGCGTCCTGGAAATTTCGTCTCGACGTTTTCCAAACTTTTCTACGGCCTGCTCCAATCCCCCTCCGATAATTCGTCTCAGGGAACAAGGATTTCGTCTCTTTCCAAGGTCTCGCCTAGAAGTGGGCATTTTTTTACGCCCACAGAGTGATTTGCTGGGGGAAATTCGCTGTGGAAGCGTGTGGGTGGAAATGTGAGGAATGAGTGGAGAGGGACTCTCTCCGCCTCCTTGTTTCCTCTACGCGGCAGAGAGGGATGCAAACGATCTCCTCCGCTGATTGCTCCGCGTCGTTCTCTCCGACTCCGGGTGCGTTCGCACAAGATGAACCGAAGCAATCACAGGATGCCGCCTCGCCGCACCCCAGGGGTCACACGCGGCAGTTTGTATTGCCTAGAGTTGTTTGCTCCTCGGCCCCATCGCTCGAATGCTCGTTCTTCCCATTGCTCCTCGTCCCTGCTATCTCTAGTAAACTTCACGTTTATTTATTCCAGTTTGGTGTATTCCACACTATCAGTTTTTTTCGCTCTATTTCTTTTTTATTTCCGAGATTTCGTTTCCACCCAAGCAAAAAAAGAGAAAAAATCGATTCAAACAAAAATTAACACCCTCAATATTTACGAACTGTAGCAAAGAACTGCCTTTTTTACAGATTATATTATCACGTCATTTAGAATCAATATAAATATTATGAGAATAGAATGGTCTCAGGCGTCACTTTTTGGAAGCGATTCATATCGGAAAAGAAATACTTGGTTATATTTCTCTTCTTCTCGTAGTATCTATTAGTATATCTCTAATATCTTTCTTCTCTTAGTATATGTCCTCTTTCCATCTCTCGGTTAATATTATCTAATTTTCCTGTCCCCAACATTGTCCTAACATTCCAAGCTCCTAATAGCTAATTATAACTAATTTTGTCTTCTTCTCCTGCTTCATCTGTCCTGCTGCTATCGATTTTCCTTGGCTAAATTTTCGTGAGATGACGACCGCGGAAGCCTTACTCCTCCCGCTGCCTGGCGCGAAACACGGCCGATTGGGCCGAGTCACGTAGTTGCTAGGACACCTTCTCTGTACTGTGCATCATCATATTCTTGGGAATAATAATTGGGGTGGTTTCCCGTTGCCTTTCTCAATAGTTTTTTAAATTGACACATCACTTAATGGCCGCCCCACTGGGGTCAAACGCCTTTGCAGCCGCCTCACTGAGGAACAGACGCTACGTGGACTACCTTTCGTCTGGCTCCTAACCTTCGACCTATCTAGCATGGGTGACCCTACCAGGAGCAAATTATCATTACTCTCACCAGCACAGCTCTAGGGGTCATCGGAACGCACAAGCTCTTCCACCACGGTAAGGTTGTAGTCCATGGGAGTGACCGCTAGATTACTTAATTTTATATATTATCACGTCAAAGGCATTTATTAAGTGGTAAATTTAACTTATCAAAACCATCTTAGCATTATCTGTGTGTGCCCCCATGCCTCATTGTTACAATTGACGTTTCGATCTCAATTCACTTAAGGTAAACCTAAGCTATTAATTGGGTTCATTTTCCCTCAAATTTCGCCGAGAGAGAAGGAATAAATATTATTTTTCTCGTAGGATTATTACTTCGTACTTAGTTGAAAGTTACCCTAGCAAATCATTTTCAGATGAAATCTCCCTTTTCACTGACGGGTTGTAATGCTTGATTTGTTTTAATTTAATGGATTCATTTTTGCTCTCGTGATCAGCACGAGGGTTGCTATTTATAATTTCACTCTAGCAATGAAAAGGCGGTAATTTAATTTTGAAAATGGCTTTATTGTTTATCGAAGTATTCTCCATGATAACCAAGAACCATTTTGCATCCACTCAAACCAATTTTCATGACACTTTTTCTAACACTTTTCATAACACTTTTTTTTATAATAGTTAATATGATATATTTCCAGGGCCAAGAAAGGCCATTAATCTATGAATACGAATCCAGTCGTACTCTGAAGATAAAGTCGTACTCGATGTTTTATTCCTCTCATTGTTGACCTCGTCATATTTGCTTCTGCGAGTGAAGATCGGACGTTGTGACCACACCGCGCGTTAAGGAGAACTTCCATTTTCGCACGATTTATGAAAATCTTTGACTCAGATCTTCGACTGGCATACCTTCCTTTTGTTTAGGGCCAGCTTTTATCTTTCTCTCTCCGCATTGATTCGGGTCCTCCCTCCCAACATCCTTATCGCTTTGGGGCGTCTCGGCGTGCCGTCGGCCCACTTTGTCTCCCCTGGGCGGGTGCTGTAGACGTTTTGTTTTCACAGGTTCCTCCTGTGGAGATTTAAATCATAATTAAAATCATGTCACATGAAAACTGCTATCTCATTATATTTTTCAGAGTAGTACCTAAGTAGCATTCCCTGAATTTAAATAGCACTTGAATTTGTGTAAGTATTTTATTTATTAAATGGTTTCTACATAGGTTGCTACAGAAAATCACAATGGCTATTTGGTGGTTTCTGGGTCAAATTTGTGAAAGTTCATATTCATTAAATGGAGAAAACAATGTATTTTTCCACTGTTTTAAGAACAGTGGAAAAATATTTTGTGCTCTCCTGAGGGGGGAAAAATATAGAGGACAATCGTCTGCAAAGAATGCGCCATTGTGGAGGAAGAGGAGTGCCGGAGTTAATCTTTTCCGGGGTTTCCATGGAGACGCTCACATCCAATCGATGCATCAGAATGGAAATAATCTCGGGCGAGCGAAAATGTGAGTGGGTCTCGTGCGTTCGTGCATTCTTGCCGTTTGTTCCATCACTCCCCTCCTCGTTTCGAGGCTGCGGGCGGACATTGTTACGGGCTGTTAAAGAGTAATGGGGAAAGGTATGTTGGAGGGATTGAGGCCCCAGGACCACGGAGAGTGCGAGGCCCCTCTCTAGAAAGCGGACCTCGCGCCTTTGTTTTGTTTACATTGAATTTCACCCCATCCTATCTAGGGCTTGGTAATTGTGGCTAATTTCGAATGGTTAGGTGGAAGAAGGGACCATAAGTCTCAAGTTGGCCCAGTAAAGTTAATAAATAAATGAATAAATAAACATATTTAATAATATATCTTTATCATAACCTCTTGGCTTACTGGCTGACTAAATCTGGATCATTCACAATCCAACTGATTTCACAAATTTTCCTCCTACCTTCACTCCGGCCCTTACCGTGGCTGATTCGCTATTACCACCGCGTGCACCCGTTGAAAAAGACAGGTAATAATGGACAATCCTGTCTTACTCCTCTTCCTAACCCTGCACATTCAGACTCTCCATCCACCGCACGGACCTGAGTGGTGTGAGAAATGTAAATGTTGCGGATGAGTGGTGTAGCCATGCAGTCTGCTCATATCTTCTGCAATACACATACTGCATTGATTAATGCTGCCAAAGTTACTCCACAGTGGCCTCATTACTGTGATGACATCACACGCGTACTAGTCCCCTTCTTGAACCTAAACTGGTTATTTCCTTGCAACAATTTCAGAGTGTAAAAATCATTCGCCTTGACCGGGATACGAACCCGTGTCCCTCGATGTTCCTTTGAAGTCCCAAAAAATTCAGAGTTAAGAGGACGCCTAGATAGCTTAACTGGCTAATGCACTCGGCCGGACATCGAGGGATCCGGGTTAGAATCCCGGTTGAGGCGAATGATTTTTAGACTCTGAAATTGTTGCATTGAAATGCATATTAGCAGATGACTCCATTAAAAGTTACTGCTGCGGAATCTCCCGCAGTTTATTGACATTCGATTATTTCCTTATCATCATGCCCTAATTATTGCCCCTTTCTCCAAAGAAAATTAAAAATGTTAATTTTCTAAAATGATTTTTCATGTATTATTGCCAATATAAGTGTACGCCTGGTTATTTGTATTCGAATATATATTTATTATATAATGTAATTGCGAATAATTCTACAAAAATGGCTGGCGCCTTAACACCCACGCTAGACGCTCTTGTGACAGCTTGCGCTGTAATGATCAGATTTTGATTTGTTGTTGACGTGTGGATTGAGTTGTTTAGATTTTGTGTTGATATGTGGAATGGTGAGAGGTTTTCCTATCGTCAATAATTACAAAAAAGGAGGAGCATCTAAATTTACATTATATCCCGCAACGGCGTTTGGCGGGGGGTGTGAGGTCACCCCCGTGGGGGTGGGAACTTGTTTATAGAGTAACGACCCTTTGCACGTTTTGTACCAATCGCACTCACTCTCCGAACCTGGATTATTCAATATTTCATCAATTTTTTTGTGATTATTGCATTGTGGTTGTAGCCTATTAGAACTTCCAGGAAATAAAAATGTACGGAATGGAAATTATGATGATATCTGATGACTAATGACCTAACACCCCCTGCCCTCGTTTCGACTGGCAGGGGGAGATGTAGATGTAGGTTTTAGTTGGACCACGGAAATTACAGCAAAGCGCTGTTGTCTTGTAATGAGCTTAGCACATCCACGTTTAATAATAAAGTTACCGTGCGGTGGACTAAATTATTCTGCAATTCTGTGTAGGTACTTTCCCTCATCTTGCCCCAATCTCCTTCAACTATTGCGCAATACCTTAGTCTTTTGATAGACTGCACTTCATAGGCACTTTATGTAAGCACGTCCTATCTCCTGTCTTCCAAATCTACTTCAACCTCATTTGAATTTCTCGTAATAGCCTTTTCTTCCACCGTAACTAGAAAATTTTCCTCTTCATATCGTCAAGTTTATTTTCTTCCATTATTCTCTATCTATATATCTCAGTAGGTTCCATTTTACGTCCGAAAAATACTCGAAAAAATGCCTCTAGGACTCGAAGCTCTCATATTAGTTCTTATTTTAAAAATCGTCTTCACCATCTTTAACATCACTGTGTGAGCGCCCGAGCTTATTTTTCGTAGGCAACGATGGTTGGAGATGATACGTACGAGTGCATATGGTAGGAGCACACTCTTTTCTGGACGTACTTTTATGATTGAATATCTGTATGCTTGCCTACCTATATATCAATTAAATGTAATTCTGGATCATATGGTTTTGGTGGTGTATTACCCAATGATACCATTTGTTTTGCTGCCATTTATTAATTATGTCGTCGCCAATCTTACAGCCTTAGAAGTAATGTGTTTCAGACGCGAGGGCTCCCAGGCCACGGACGTGTGCTTCCACCCTTGTCTAACTTTTATCCTTTTATCGCGAGGTTGGCGTGTACATTTTCTTCGTTGGAATAAGTCACGGAACTGGAGCCGGGCGGGTTAAACTTGGAAGGAAAGCCATATCAGAGTGGCAGCCAAACCCTTCCTAACAGTTTGCTCAATACCTCAGTGTCGGAACTCTGTTTAAAGTTCGTCCTTGCGAAAAACTCTAGTCATAATTCGGTGGTCTTGGGACTCTTTTTGAAGTATTCTTAATATAGGGGGATGAGAAACCCCTTTTATTCATCTATAGTTGTAGGAAGTATAACCGATTTTTTCTCTTTATCGGCTGAAATTGATCTATTTCACCCGAGAGAGTTTTCTGAGGCTGACGACTTTAATGTTAAATGCTAGGCCGAAAGTGCGAAGCAGATGTATAAAGTTCGTACGCTACTCTCAATGCCATAAGATAAAATCACGCTTTATAGTATTGCTTTGCGTTTTAGATTTGAAAATAACGATATTTTCAGGAATTTTGCCTTCAGAAGTTTGCTGAAGAAAATTGTCTTATTGCTTATCTAATCAGCACTCCCCATCTTCGGGATAGTACCGAAAGCCAACCAATTGAAATGAAGCGTTGGCAAAAGTTAAGAGAAATATCCGAAATTTACAGTTCTGGAACATAATACGTGTACTGTGTAGTAGCTGGTTAACGCTTGTTAATGCCGACGCTTTCACTGGTTGACTTAGACTGTCAACTGACCTCCCACCTCTGGGTCCGTCTGGGTGCGTAGGTTGTGGGCAGCGGTGCAGAGCGCGTGTGACAAGAAAATCCTTTCCACTCTTTTGTAGTCTCCGTGTTGGTGCCCAAGTTGGCACCAAACGATGCCTCCGTGCGCGGAACCGAGCAGATTTAGGGTTCCCTTTAAGGGGCCTAAACCATGAAATGTAACGCGCCCGGAACGTATCCGGTGTCGACCTGCGGCTCTCCATTTTGCGGCATTCTTCCACGTTCTGACTGCGGTTCTTTCGTTTAGACTCGGGGTGGAGTGTCAGAACGGAAGACTGGGAGTTGTACAAGGCACAGTGGTGGACGTCTTCTTGAGGTTTCTACGTCACCCTTGTACGATCTCGACCCTTCGTTATGTCGTCACGTGCGATATCCTAGAGTGGACATACCGGTGTCGTCCGAGTTGGCATTGTAAGTTTTCGTAGCGAATCTGCGTGTTCCTTTTTTTAATTTCCGCTGAATCCATCAACTTTCCCTTTTGCGATATTGGTCAACTTACATCACAATTTCCTCTGAGAACCTTCGCGAATTAGATTTTGCTTCTAGTCATTAGTCGCCTATATCCTTATTTACTTCCATGCCTGTGATTACGTGCTTCTAGAACGTAAGACTGGCTATATTAAATGATATTTCCATAAAGAGTTTTTTGCATCACTGTAAAAGTAAAATAAAAAGGGGAAAATGAGATTTGCGTGGTAATTTTCAGGGAAACTTAATCCCTCGCCAGTGATCAGACACGCATTCCAAATATTAGGTACCTTAACTACTTCCGTGTCAACTAGGAAGACACCGGATAGGTCTACGAAGAAATTAATCCAGGAATTGAGGGATTAACTTTCCCCGTAAATCACCACTCCAATCTCAATTTTCCCCTCCTTTTTTCTAAACGGTTTTAGGAAATATTATTGACTATAGTCAATTACTAAAAAGAGGCCGTAGGGAAGCTCGATTTGTCCTTTCCATTCTAGCGCGTGGCTAACAAATTGGTTCGTCTGGTGGACTGCTTCGTTGAGGTGCGGCCACGTCGCCGCATTTTGCAATGAGCGCAAAGAGAATTTACTTAAAAGCATTCCGCGAGATACGATATGCCTTTGCCACGAACTTTTCAATTAATTGACGAGGGATTAAATTTACCTTGACTATATTTACTCTTTTGACGTTTCGAGCTGATAGTTGGACCTCGACAGATGCTAGGACATTGCATCATAGTCGGGAAATAAATGATATTGTTTCGCTCTTCGGTTGTAATTCTTGATGTTACACTAATCGTTTCGTCTCATTGTCATTAAGTACTCTTCGGTGACTACTAAAATGTTAGTGGATGCGAAGGCTAAGCTACTACCATGTATTTGGTTTTTATTTTTAATTATTTAGTACCCTGATCGCCACCACTAGGGTGTATGGCAGTGGGTGATTACACACAAGATAACCATTGACCCAAAAAAACTTTCCCTACCAGCGTGGTCGGACCAACATTATTTTATTCCAATCCCTTATCTTCCGTGGGGAAAGTGACATCTTAAATTTTTCTTTTCTCTGCTTAATCTCTAATTTTATTGACATTATCCCTCCTACCGTTGTACGAAGTGGAAGTAATTATACATTTTCAACATAATTGATAAAAAGACCTCCTGCCAATTTATGCAAATGCTTCAATCTGTAATTTAACCTTCGCTCCATTGACTGAGTCCCAGCCTAACCGCTCTATTATTTAGGATACGCTACACAGTTTGTCATAACAACGTTTTAAAATCTACCTCCTCTACGCTGCTCGCGATCCAATTCGGCAATCAATCCAACTTAGTGGGGATCCCATATACTCCACTTGCAGAATATTCTAACAGAGGCCAAACCAACGAAATAATACATATTTTTTGACCTTTTCATCACAATTACCCAGTACTCTTAAAATAAATACTAATTTTTTGTTAACTTGTACACATATTCCCCATATGTGTTTCACCCAGTGGAAATCGTGAGTGATGGTAACGCCTAAGTATTTAATTGAGTCTACACATTCCATTTCGGTGTTCCCGTTGCAGTAGGCGTTCGGGAGGGAATCGTTCTTTTTCCAAAAGTTCATCAGCACCTACTTTTTAGCTTAAATTCTAACTTTCAAGTGTCGCTCCAGCATTTCATAGCCTAAAGGTCATTTACTAAAGCATTTAGCTATAGAATTTATGCCATCCGTAGGTATATTGTGTAATTACAAGAAACTGCTGGAGATGCCTTGACAGCATCTTGTTGGCGGAGTCATCCACTAATATGCATTTCAATTCAACAATTTCACAATGTAAAAATCATTCGCCTTGATCACATCGAGGTATCCTGGTTCGAATTCCGGTCAAGGCGAAATATTTCTACACTGTTAAATTGTTGCATTGATATTGTGTAATATTCCAAAGCCATAATGTCCTCTGTAAGACTTTTTAAAAGTTTTTTTGAGTTTGTCTGCATTTGCATATGACTTTCGTACTATATTAAGCAAAAAACGCAACCCTTTGTGGTTCGACATGAGCCTATTCTGTTGAAACCAGTGGTGTTGGCATGGTGTTCGGCGTGGACGGAAAGATCCCCGCGAGCCGTTCCATCCGTCGGTGCGAACGTGAGGGAAGGCGGCCAACTCGTGCTGTTTCCGCGAGACGAGCAAAAGGAAGAGAAATGAAAGCGAAGCACTCCACATTCTCCCCCCGCTCCCTCTTGCGCCCTCCTTCCTCGTCTCAGCTCCCCGTCGATCCTATCTCGGATTCCGCCTCGTGGTGCCACGGATTCTTTCGCGATTTCTCCGCACCCTCGGGGAGTCTTGCGGGTTTTCGCGCTCTTTCCCTATTCCCCCCGTTCATTTATTTGTCTCACGTTCGAGAGCCGTGCGGGTAGGGTGGGGTGGGGGCGGCCGAGAAACGGCAGCATCAGAGCGGCCCACGTATCCTCTTTCTTTCTCCGAATGGACGAGGGCCCTCCCGGGAGAGAGATGGAGAGTTCGGTTTACTAACGAACTACTTATCTTTTGTTTTCCGTTGTGGAGCCGGCCGTTCCACGCGTGCAGGACGAAGAAAAGATCATTAACTCTCCTTCCATGGCAACGCTCGGGTCGAACTGATCTCGATCGTAAAATCAGAACGGGATAAAAGGTTATGGATTTCTTTCGCGATGGAAACTGGACTTAAGTGCTGTCTGTGGGTGGACAAGTATTCGGTTCTGGTTGAAATTTATTCGAGGCTACCAGAATGCTCAGTATATGAAACCGGTAACAGCCAATGGTGAAAGAAACAGACCTTTTCTGAAGCATGCCATCTCGTTTATCTAAAAAAACCAACAGTTCACATTGTTGCCATGGCTAAAAGCGGAGAAACTGTAGCGGAATTGGTGTGGATTTTATAAATGTAGAAGCAGTTCCAGTTGCCATCACGGGATCGAATATAGCATGACTGAGGAAAACTATGGTTTTGAAACTACATTTTTTACGATAGATCAATGAAAAATTAACGGCATTGGCGAGCGGTTTGATTCTGGCACAGATACCGAAAAACCATCAGCATTCATTGAAACGAAATGAGAATTCTAAATCGCCTATCCCTCCCCTGTGTCAGAGAAAATTAGAAGGGCTGTAAGTATGGAGGATGATGACTTTAAAACGAGCGGACGGAGTGAATAACGAAGTCCTCCAAGGAATCGGCGAGGACAGACGCTGATTACAGGAAGAGGAAAGCTAATCGCCCATATTGTGTAACCCACACATTGCGTCCCATCGTTCGAAAGCAGAACTGGAGTGAAAAAATGGCTAATAATAACATTTGAACGGTATGGTGTGCTGTAGAGGGACCATTTTCGTTATTACCCCTCCACGAAATTTTTGATAAGTAAAATTCTAATGTTATCATTTCTAATAATTCCTTTTATGAAAAAAAGATCTATTTGGGAAACTTACTGAATTATTAATTAGTCCACATTTGATGCTGTGTAAGGCTTTCGCCAAATTTCGTCGTCAATGTGCTGGATTTTTTTACTGCAATGGAATGACATGCGTTTTGAGGTTCCATTTCATTGCTAAACAAAATGGTGTTAAACGAGCCTCAAGTTATTGCAGAATCCTCTAAAAAGTGGAATGCGAAAGGTGAGATTCAACGACTAGTCCACCGAATGCGCGTTTTTTTTTGTAATGTGTGCAAAAATATGCCTCGGCAATTTACTGCCGGATGCGAGAGAAAAAGTGTGGGCCAGGCGGAAAAAAATCTGAGAGCGTTGATCAAAAACAACATGTCCGCCTCAGAATATTTGTTTCTCACTAAGCCAATGAAAATATTGAAATACGGGAGTGGATTGAGTGAAAAGGAAAATCACAATTCAATCAACGGAAAATGAAATTGAAAAAAAAATTCCTCCCGCAGTAGGTCAATGATTTATTTAATCAAGGCGGGTAGGCGATTAGCAAACCTTACACATTGATGGCTGAGGAATATCTGCGATATCGAACATTTCGACAGGAACCTATTAATTTGGAATAGAATCGTTAACCTTAATCTCAATCGAATCGAAAATTTGCCCTTTAGCTAGCCTTCCTTAATATCGTGCTGTCATGAATATTTTAATACTTCCTGGTTTATGAATATGAAGTATAATATCAATGATGATATGGTGATGATTATATCAGGAATATGGGTCACAGCTGAAATATAAATTGAATAAGAGTGAGCCAGTGTTAAGAGTTTTTTAAACTAAGGACCGTTAACCCGCGGTTTCTATTTCCTTTCGACTCTCCCTACAGGACCTAACCCCAAAACTGAGTAAAACGATTTTTCCTGGTGAAGTAAACGACTGAAGTGGGACGATTTTTGGCGGGAAAATGTTGAGAGGTCAAAATGACCCGCGTTAGTTTTCTGCGGGTCGTTACAGTCTGCGGATCAATGCTAGACTGAGTCGTTCGAGGGTCGCGACACAAATTCACGATGCCACTTTCTATGGACCAATGATATGCGATAATATTATACATTTACGCTTGGAAATTTGGGTTCGGAGACCGTGACCTTGGCTAAGGATGCTTATGGAGAAGGAGAAATGTCTTAAGTGATAGTTTTCTGCTGGTAAAGCATGTTTTGGGATGGTAACGAGGAGGTTGACGATGAGGAATGCCCTGGACATCCATCAACGACACAGTGTGATGAATGTGATGTTAGCAGAGGAGTGCAATATTCAGAAAACCACAGTGCATTCCAGTCTTCCAGAATACTTTGCCATGAGAAAGTTGTGCCAAGATTGTCCCAAAGGTGCTGTCGGAGGTGCGCCAATCTTGTGCTTGCGCCAATCTTACCTTTGACCTCTTGAACCTATGCGAAAGTGACCCACATTTTTTGGAATAGGTGGTTACTGGTAACGAGACATGGATCTTTGAGTATGACCCAAATATAACTCTTTTGAGCACCATTTTGGATCATTGGATTACGTCAAGGAGGCCATGACGAGGTGCCTGGATGGTGAGGGTCCTGTTGATGCCATACAGGAAGCATACCACAACTGGAGGAGGCACTGGCATTAGTATGTCGATACATAAGGGTGCACTTATGAAGCATTTTAGCAATTTGTACTTTGATCTGCGCTGATTATGATTCCACTGATTATTGTGGCAGACCTTGTATTGCGACTCTCCCTCGTACATATTTTAATTACATTTATTCATTAATATTCCTTTACATAAAGCCCTTATATTTTTTTTCAAATGGAAAATATATTGAAAAGTTATAATTTTATATTTTTAGTTTTTTCCTAGCTCATTTTAATATTTTCTGGTCTTTCTTCTTCTCTAGAATCCCTTACCCTCCATTCATGCCATAGTTCGTTCATCCAGTCATGCCTTCCTATTGATACCAGTGGCTGTATAAAAATCGTGCTTTTTTTAAATCTGTCCATATACGTGCTTCCTTTATTACTTTAATAAAATTCTTTATTGTTTTTACTTTCAATCCGGACAGATTAAGGCACCTTCCTAATATTTCTTTTCCGATATCAAGGGAGGAAGTTAGGCAGGGAGTGTTGGTATGGTTTCCCGCTCATCTCTGATCCCCTATCGATTTCTTCAACTTTCTAATTAACTTAGACATTATGCCAAAACGTTTTAATGAATTGATTGAAACGAGCGAAGAGCTTTGTAACTAAATTATCTCTTCCCATGGAGGTATAAAAAGTTTTAACGATATTGACCTCAAAGTATACAGTTAATTGAACCATCGTAACAAATGTACAGAGGACCTATATTTTTAAGGACAAATTATTTTACCAAAAATACTGATTCGTGAGACATTAAACCATATTTTGGGAAAATGTCAGCGGTGTCGGCAAATAATTTTTAACCGTTTCCTCATTTTGGGATGCAGTCAATTCAGTCTTCCCGCAAATTATCTGTAAATGCAAGCGAACCGGAAAACTCAAATGATATTTTTCTTCCAATATACTTGCCAAAATTGTGACTGTGATAAATATCAATAGGAAAAAATATCCTTAAATGTCTAAGTTTATATAACATCATATGGAGTAGCGTACCGCGGAGCTCAGAATTTTTATGAAACTGAAAAATTCCAAGCTAATTAATAGCGTATTGGTGATTGATTGTTGTAAGTAGCTCCCAGCTGTTACAGCTATTGTTATTGATGGTGCTGTAGCGAAATTAATTTTTTATTGAATAATATTTTGTGTAAGAGATACAGAAATACTCGTGGTTAGTGGCTAATTTCAAAGTTATATTTTTGCAAATTTTACTAATTAAACGCTATTGGCTTTTCTGATTGGCTACCACTTGGGGTATAACCATATGAAATAATGGCTTCGTTCTACATGTAAGAAATTGTTTCATGCAGCAGATTTTCATATTTATGATTTTATTTATAGACATACCTTTCGGAAAGGTGTCCTTCACTTCCTCAGAAGAGCTCAAAAGAGGTTTCATCTTGACTTCTCTCCCGTTTCACATAACACCTTGTTTCCTTTCTAAATTCTCCGATTTATCCCCATTGATATATTCTGAGCCATTACCTTCTTAATATTTGATGTAGAATAGATAATTATTGTGAATCTAACATTTTGACGGCACACTCCTATGAAATGGAACCTCGTGTTCCTCCACTGCGCATGTTTCTTCGAAAGTTTTTGCCCAATATGTTTCTCACCGTCACCCATCGTTCAACAAGTCCCGGGGCTAACTATTAATTAAGATAACAGCATTTGTTTCGCAAAATTCATTTTTATTCGTCAACATAATCACCTTCAAGAACTATACAATTATTCCAACGCTTTTCTAACTCTTCGATACCATGCTTGTAGTAAAAAGATTTGTCCTTGTCCTCAAAATAAGCTTCAGTTGACTTAGCGATGACTTCCTCCTCATTTGAGCCAAATCTTTTTCCCGGAAGCATCTTTTTGATATCAGAAAACAGCCAATATTCGCTGAGGGCTAGATCTTGGAAGTAGTATGGTGGGTGGTGGGGAAGTAGGTTGAAGCCCTACTCGTTCAATTTGGCATTATTGGCATTGAATTTTGGCACGGTGGTGCATTGACTTGATGAAAGATGATTTCTTCTTCTTCATCTACGGTCGTTTTTTTGCGATTTCGTCCTTCAAAAGCACCGATAACGCAATGTACGAATTCTTAATATTCGCTATTGATAGATTTTCTCTTTTCAAGGTTGTCGATGTAAATTATGCCTTGCGCATCCCAATATAACATCCCGTTCAATAAGTCCCGGGACTCTTTGAGCAATTGGTTACTTGGATGATTGTTAGCATACGCGTTGCATTTAACATAAATGGTGATCACTATAAATAAAAAAATCAAGATGCGTGCCTTGATTTAGAGATATTATTAACTTTCGAATTCTAATTCTAGCACTCTATCAACAATTTCGCCTGCCAAGCGAGGACCTTTATAATAAGTAGTCCACTCTACGAATTATTTTATCTCCCTCGGGGTTGTAGAACGGAACGGAGCCTTTTGACTGGAATTGCACTTAGTATCATCTGGTGTTTTCCCACAGTATCATCTTAATGAAGTTTTCTCGGGTCTTTCACTGGGTCAGGAGTTCCACGTTGGCCGACTCATCTGCCCTGAGGGTGTTCGAGTCGAGCTTCGAAACGTAAGCCAACATGGAACTCCTGACCCGGTAGGAAATCCGAGGAAACTTAATTAAAATGGAATTTTTCTTGTTTTACGGAATAATTGTTAAAATGTAATAACTTTGGCATATTTTGAATCCTACTGACTTGTTAATTTTGTGCTCAGATGACAGCCAAAATGAAATCCCTCGGTTCTCTCTCATTATGTATGTGTGTTTGGAAACCCTGTCATATGGCGGATAAATATTAATTCACATGGATACAGATATAAGGATATGGACATGTGGATATAGAGATATACATTAAGAGCATTGGACCGGAAAGGCGATAGATTCGTGGTTCAAGTCCTGGTCAAGGGAATATTTTTACACTTGTAGTTAAACTTGGTAAACCCTATGTAATAGACCACTGTTTCACAGTCCACGAACCGACATTGTTTTTAATTCGGCCTGCGACTACTGAATTCAATTGTATCTAGACCAGTGTGGCATTTCTCGTACCACTGTGAATTTATCTGATGAAACGGTATTTGAAAAATTTTTAAATATTATTTTTTTATTATAAAATAAAAACATACAATTACGTCGTTAAATTTAGTTTTAAAGGTATGCTAACGTTCAGTGTAATTAACTCCAGTTTTCCTGATTTCGGGGCCAAAGCTAGGAAGTCGCCTGTTTTTGCTGCCCATCGTTAGACAAAGTTTTGTAAACCACTGTGATAGACTTAACTGCAACAAAATCATTTACGGGACATTTTTTTACCTTTATTTAATTTGACATTTCATAACTTTGCCACACATTTTGATTACGTAGCTGAAGAGCAGCAGGGACTCTGCAGCTTTTAATCTAAGGCTTATCAAACTCTGATCGGTTTTGTTTTGGAAATGCGAACGTTCTTTCGGATATCCGCTGGTCGAGGGGCGGGAATTGATGAAGTTTCTCCCCACGTGCAATTCGAACGTCGGGGGTTGGGTGTGTGTGTGTGTCGGCAGAGACGAGGGTGGCTTGTCGGCGTAACGACGTCAGAGTTCTCCGGAGACGAGAAGTGATCGGGTTGGGGGAGTGGTGGGCGCACTTGTGGTGTCGCATTAGCGGATTTCTTCGTCGGAGAGCTTTCGGGGAAACTCCGGAGAGGGAGGAAAGCATCACCGGAAAACTTTCTGGGGAAACTTCTTAATTTCCACTTGGCCGTCTCAATAAATTGAAGCAAGTTCCATTCATGTGAGCTACATCGGAATTAGCGCCTGAGCGGGAGGCGCCAGACGGAGTTTAAGCGTGAGCGGAATTTCGCGGAGAATTCCGCGTTCGGGAAAGGTGTTTCGCGGGAGGAAAGGATGGCGTGCCTTAGCAAATGAAACAGATGAAGAAGACGAAGTGTCTCATAATGTCGCCGTATGGCGGGTTTTTCGTGTTTGAATGTATATATTCTCGGTGAAGATGATTTCGAGAAATCGATGAGGATGGACTTCTTGAGGTGCGATCTTTCAGTAGGGTAACATAATTCTCGATTTTGAATTGACAACATTGAAGTAGTGGCGCTATGATATCGGCAAATACAATTGTTGTATACAAGAATGGGAAGTTCCCGAGGTTCTGGCGTTACGTCTTCGGTATTGTCATAGATCCTGTATGAAACACTAGAGTGAGCACGATGCCACTCGCAATAGCAGAATACAGTTTTTGAAGAGTTGCATTGCCACGTGATATACAGGTAGTTCAGGCGTTGACAGCTCCGGAAAATATTTAGGGTTCGATTGCTGACTAACGTCAAAGTAGAGCACCATGATTGCAATAATGTGCATTACGATTTTTAGCGAATACAGAGATAGACAACATTTCAGACATACCCGACACTTATATCCAAGCGATTGATATGAAAAAAACATACAAATAAGATAAACCAGTAAGCTAACCGTAAAATTTGGTTTACAGTATTCTTGTTGTACTAAGTTAGTCAAAGCTTTGTTTCTTTGAAAATCAATGAATGTGATATATAACGAAGATTTTCGCGAAATAAACTTGTGTAGTTAAACCGTATCTGCACCTAATTATTATCTGAAAAGACACGCACATACCAATGTCACATGCCATTACGCCTTTTCTAACTCTATGGACATTGTCGAGGAATGACAATATCGAAACCTCGCCGATAGCGCCCCCGTGAATACATTTCGGTCATAGTCCCCATGATTAATGCCCGTTGGTGATCGAGGTATCGTCGATCTTAGGCTAAAGCGTTGTGTTTCAATGATCATATGATGGTTCTATTCATTGAACGACTGCTTTGATTGAATGTTGGCTTCAAATGTTATCTCTGAATGGAGCCTTTGATTACGCCACTTTGCGCTAGTGAAGCAAAAAGCGCAAGATCGCAGCACAAGATCGTGTAAGAATATCCTATGATTTGGCCATTGTAGAAAATCACGAGATGTCATTTGAATGGTGGTGGTCATATTTTTGTTCAATCGATTTTTTTCTTGATTGAAACCTTTATAATTGTTAAAAGATTAAAATACAGAGGATTACATTTTATTTCGCATCATATGTACTAACTTTTCCATTTATTGATGTACAACCTCCCCCGCCACTTCCATCTCGCAAATTACTCCTTGTTGCACGAAAAAATATTGGTAATAATATTCTGAAATGCAATAACCGTACTAATTGGTCCACATTACCTTCTCTGCTTTATGGAGTAATCTGTTGGAAGTAATTTAATCTAGTGCACGCCAAGAATCGGTCGAACTGCGTGAATGTATTTGCGGAAAGCCTTTTAACTTGAGCAAGGCGAAAGAAATTAATCATACCACCTGGACTTGCTCCAAAAAAAACCTCTTCTCCTCGTCTTTTTTTCAGCAAAGCTTCCTAGTGGGAGGAACATATGAGTACGAGTGAAAGGCTAATTCCATTTAATTTACCTCTGGAGTGTTTGCTTCTTATCGGCAATCTCCATTCGTTCCTCCCCAACGTCGCCCCGAAATACGGATTTCCATCTCCCCTTTCTCTCTCAATCCCGTTGTTTGCAGTCGACGCAAATGTTTGCAGCCTACCACAGATCCACCTCTAATGGATTCACGAGTGAAAAAAATCTCCTTATGAAAAGTTTGTGCGCCCGTGTGACAGAACTGTTGGCGAAGTTTCCGGTTAAACTTGGGAGAATTGTGAGTAAACTTGTATGAGGTTTCTTTTTAATCCCACCCCACACGATTTCTAGACCTTTGAGCCCGTGAAGAAAATACAGTGTGCAAAACTCCCTAAGTAGCTTCATGGGGAAACCCGCCGAAGGGTGTTGAAGTAATCTTACGGAATGGAATCAGTAATGGCGGTCTGCGGTTTAACAATACCATGAGTTTTTCATGACCCCCAAATTAGCGGGGGTGTTCGAGGGTCACATGGGGGATATGGGAAAGTAAATGGGAACAGGTCACGTTTTACCCCAAAACTGTTACCACCCTTCGTGTTCTGTGGATGGCATTGCCGCCGTCCGGGGAAAATATAAGATGTATTTATTTGATGAGGGAGAAGGAAGGAAGCTGATTGCGAATTAGGTTTTGCATTCGTTTGAAAACACGTAAACTGTTTGTTGAAACATTTTGCCAATCTGTCATTTGCGTTCAAAGGAAAACGGTGACGTTACTATATGGAGCACCAATCTCACTATGCCTGATGCTTAAGAGAGAAACTTTTTTAAGTGGCCTCTTTTTCCGTGAGATAACTTCTACTAGCGATTTCGTATCGTGCTTCCTTACATGTATTATTATTAGGTAATCTACCGGTTAAGGTAGGTATTTGGATGGACACAGCTATCAAATAAACGTGTATATTATGTATATATTGTGCGTGTGTCTATATTACACGTGATATTAATTACTATCTATTGAATTATCTCACGTTTTGAACAGTTAATTAATGTACGCTCGGAGGAATAGTTCTTCAAATTTATTTTTACTGTCGGGTGGTGACACTTATGAATTTTCAAGTTTCGCAAAAAAAAAGAAAATATTTTGCAAAAACTTTGAAAAAATTAAAGGAAATTGGTGGCGACACGCCTAAGGAAAAACAAACTAGTCTAACAAGAATCAGTCTATGGATTCCTGGAATTATTTAAAAAATTACTTTTAAGAAACAATTAGATTTTAAAATGTCAAACTCATTTTCAATGTGATACCCAAGCTATGTTGAACTTTGAACCGTAAAGTACTAACTATTTAGATGAAGGAATGACCAGAAAATATGAAAATATGCACTTTTAAAGCCTCTTTAACATGGTTTTATTCGTTGAGCCTTATCCTGAAGAAGATTGTTTTCTTTCTCATTCTAGTGAGAAAGAAAACGCTTTAGTGCCCCTAGAGCCAATCGAACGTGCCTCCTCTTATAATGGCGGAATCTTTTTGATTTATTGAATATTCATTTTTGTGTGAATCTCGTTGTTGAGATGATCACTTAGTTTCCCGAAAAACCTCCTTGTAGTTCATTTAGTTAATCTAATCAATGGAAAATCAACGACTTCAACCCGTTGGAATGCGATGTTAAATGGAGTTAACTAAATTGTGACCTTTCAAGGTCAACTTAATGAATCCATGAATTATAGAAGTTCTCCATATATTTTATCCCTGACATTTCTTAAGTTTTTTTATTTGATGAGATAAGAGCGATGGTTTCTTAAGCTTATAGATTTCTTTATTTTTCAAGGATGAGGTTGATATTTTAGGAAAAACGCTGCATCATCTGAGGCGATGTCTCAAACTTTGTTGACAATGCAGTTATCAGATCACTGGGCGAATTTTGGGGACTCTTTGGCTCTGTTCAAGGGCATTGTCGTATTTTAAGAGATTTGTCGCTCTTTCTTTCGTCGATGAACCGCGAAGGAGCTTCAAAGAGGAACTATCTTCCGTCGTGATAGTGATGTCTTAACTCCGATTATTGCAGCGTTAATTTCTTAATCTGTAATTACCTGTCAAGCAAACCCTTGAAATTGAAAAATAGCAGAGTCCAGAATATTCGTTCGGAAAAATTATTTCTCCTCAATGGAACAACGGCACTACAAAGACCCAATCAAAAAAGTCAATCCAATCAAGTATCACGCTCCGAATTTGAGTTGTTATCCAATTAAAAGAGTCGTACTTCATGAAGCATATAAATTAAAAGCTTTCTTTTCCTTTCCTCCAATGGACTCTTACGATTTATGTACTTGTTTAATAACTTTTTCGGAGAAATGTTTTAATTTTTGAGATGATTTCCAGGAGCCATCAACTCCATATTTCTCTTTCTAATTAGAGTTCCAAATTTTCGAAACGCTAGCTTTCTTGTATGGATGTTTTTCTGCGGTAGTTTTTTATTAGAATGAACCCCACCTACTTGCATATTTCTAATGTAAATCAACGACGCCGTAATCCAAATATGGCGATAAAACTGTATCTGGGAATGAAAATTGATCTATTCTTTGACTTCCGTGTATATTTTGCTTGTATTTCCATAATTTTGTGGATTACGTTTGCGTTTGTAGCTTATGGGACCTTTCTGAAACATTTCCCTCGCGAATTTTACCAGGGGATTCTGTTTCTCAACCAGAAAGAGTTTCTCTGAATGTATACCTGAAAGACAGTGGCTTTCCACTTTGGCGGATCTCTTAAAATCACTAACGCAATCGGCCGATATTGCCATTTCCATAGCATGAGATTTTCAATATTTAATCCATTCTTTTTTTCAGATTTAGAGGACCAAGTTAATCTCTTTGTATCGCAGAAGTCCCGTCCATCGCCGTCGACGTTGAAAACGATAAAATCATTATCTATGAATCAAATCTTTGCCCAATGGTGGAAGAAAAAAATAATGAATTCTTGGAAATCTTTTACATTCCATGTGATTTTCTAGGAATGAGGCAACGCTTTATGAATTGGGAGAGTGTTAGGAAATGAATTGCCAAAGCTTTCGAGTTTTATCTATGGGTTAACGTCAAACAAGATAAAATCAACGGGTGCCACTATTCCCGAAAACTTCCTTTTTTCGGTTGCTTTACTCCGATTAATTGTGCTTACTTAATCCGAGATGCTTCCATGCTACATGGTAGTCTTCTTACATCATCTCTCCCAAAATTAATAACCCGTGACCGAGTTAGGGTACTGAGATGAGCTGTAGCGTAGTGGTAGAAGTGTTCTGTTTCTGATTGAAAGGTTTTGGGTTCAAATTCAGATTCAGCTCATTCTCTGGGTTAGTGTTCATTGTCGGTGCACTCTCAACTATGCTCAAGGTTTTCAGAGTTCACATAGGAGATAAAAAAAACAGAATCATAGCCATCAAGATAATGGCAAATGGTACTGAGATAGGAACTCGTAGCTCCAAAATAATGAATAAGAATCTCAAGTTGAAAGAAGACCCACACATATGCCGAAGGTAACCTTTGAATTTAAGACTGTGCTAACGGACGCTCCATCAAAGGACGTTGATAAAAAAACTAAAACATATCAAATCTAGATTCTTTTTTTTTAAATCTCGAATCTAAATCAGCCTTTTTTATATTTAAAAGTCGAATACTCATCCGTAGTATTTTTCCATCGAGTTTTTTAGATAAATCTAAAATCAGTTTAATATTAAAAAGATGAAATTCGAACCCGCAAGTGGATTTCGGAATGTTTTCCATTCACAGTTTTTGTTTTTATTGAACAAGAAATACAAAGGAGTGGTGATTTAAATTTTTAAAATCAATTTAATTTATTCGTTAACGTCCAACTCTTCACTCGCTAACACTTTCACTCTTGCATTCCACGCCATATTTTTCTAATAGATTACTCTCGTGTGAGTGACTCTCAGTACGATAGCATATTATGCGCAGGTACTAAACTATTGATTAACGCATGACTTATCTGGAATATGTATTTAGGGTCTTCTATGATAGATGCTGGCTTAGTAAAGCGAAGTGAAGTTGCAAAAAGTTCAAACTCTCGAGGGAGATTTAAACTTATTCGTGAGTTTACACTGACCGTGGTCCTCTTTCAGATAACCTTACGATTATTGCTCGAAGATGTGATACTGTTCTTCATAAAAGTGTCTAAATATAGTTGGGAACTTTTATAGCGTCGACATCTTGTATCATGAGCTTTGAGCCATTGCTTTCGAGCGAACAGTTCTCATAAGTCCAAATGCGATAATGTTCGGAAGTTGGTACGAACGATGCTGCTAAGGAGCTCCGAATCGCCCGAACGAAAAAAATAGCTCATCTTGCGATATGGTGATTTGCAAGGATTTTTTTAACAGTGTCTAAGTGGTAAATGCCACATTACGAGCAGACTCCATGTATCTTTCGTAGTAAATGACAAAAAATAATAAAATATCACTTCATCCGGACGGTGTTATCGCAGAATCAGCTGTTAAGTCGTCTGCAGTCTTGTATGTGTGTGTGTGTGTGTGTGTACAGCATGAGTGTTATCACATCATCTCGCAGATGCCCTGGAGCAACGTAGTATTTGTCTGGAATGATTTGAGTACATTCTTCCAAGAGGGTTGAGTGTAGATCACGGACGAAGTTAAATCTTTATCCAATTGAACGATGCTTTGAAGTTATATCATAGAATGGTAATGTACGTATTCGATGGTATCAAACATCAGTAATCCGAACCGAATAGTTTCAGGTTTAACTTTGTGGAAACTTTTTATATCGGAGAGGAATAATAATCAACAAATGTGATTTATTATTCACGCTAAAATACTGTAGTGTATAGTATTCACAGTGCTAGTTACAGTATCGCTTACCCTGCTTAGTTTGTTTTCAAGTTTCACCTTCTATCCCTCGTTTCTTTCTGTGGGGAGGGGGGTCTTGTTAATTGACATTTAAATTTACTTTTTTTAAATCAATTGAGTCTTTGAAAAAGGCAAAAGTAAATTAACATTCACCTTTGCTTAAAAAAACTCCAAGTGTCTTTGAACTTTGAGTTGTGACAGAAATAATTCGAGAAAAATTATTTTGGACCCAATCAGCGTACGCACCTTCTTTTGGGATAACAATCGGCTTATTGCAAAGTTCTTAATTTGTTGTTGGCATTTGGACATTGATTCTGTTGCATAAATACGTAATGTTTATTCTCTTTCCATTATTGTGTGCATAATAATTGTTTATTATGTGAAAAAGCATCGTTGTGTCCCTCCAGGTCTTTCATCAAACGGACCGCAGTATTCGGGCGGAAGAGGTTGATGTTGATAGGCAAGGATGGGACTCCCATCCGATCTAAGATTTTAGTCGTGAGAAATCAACGCATTCAGAGTTGGAAATCTAATTTCTTTCTTTTCTTGTGTTATCCTTTGGTTCCTTACGTATTTCGTGCAACCAGCAAAGTGCAAATCGATGGATATAATGGACGAGTCTGTCCAAAAGAATTTCCTCGTATTTGAATCCTAGACCATCTGGTCAGTAGTCGAAAATTCTACCCACCGACCGAAACATCTCAAACAGATTGACTTTGACAAACAGGATGACAGAGTCATTATCTACAAAAAATACAGTTGAGATGAAAGTATAATTGTTTAGAATGGATCGTAGAATATAATGACACAGTAAGTATTCACGAAATGAGCGCAATTTCCGAAATACTTACACTACGGGGAGAAAGAAAATGCACTTGAGAAGATGTTCCTTGGGAGAAAGAATTTAATTCTTCACTCGACGCAAGCTGGTAAGGTTGGCGCCTTTTAATCCTAACCCACATGGAAGGCCGGAGTTCCGTGCTGAGTACAACGATTCCATTAAGTCTTTAAAGGCATTTTATTTCATGTTTGCAAATGCGCACGAAGACTACTTAAAACCGGCGGTCTCTGCCGTCAGGATCTGCCCTCTCACCCCGCGAACCAGAGAGGTTTCTTCTCCATCGCGTGTTCGTCAAATGGCGATTATTCCAGTCGTGTTTCTTTTTTATACTTTTATTGCTAACCCATTTTTTTCCCTTCCCACTCCCCTCGAGTTATCACGCACACTTCCGTTTTCGCGGCTCGCAGGGTCTGTAATAAACTGCATGCCTCTCTCTCTTTCTCACTTTCCCTCTCGCCACCCCCTCCTCGTGTTCTTTCTCAATTCCCTCAGAGTCAAGAATGTCTTTTTATTCGAGAATTCCTTCCTCGGGCGTTTGCGGTCTTACGATAGCGGTAATTAGCCGTCTCGTGCGTGACATCGTTTACTCTGCTGAGAAAATGATTTACGTTGAAGTGGCTGGTGCAATAATTTCACTCGTCCATTCGCACGAATTGTCCTCGGAAGTTTTATTTGTCGTGCTTCTCGTGTCAAAAGGGGAGTTGGGTGTCATAACCCTGCGTTCGTTTTAAGAAAATGAATTTGTTTCAGCATGCCTGGGTAACGTGTCCCGACGGGTAAGGTTTGATCGTACATCTACTAATGAAACTCAAAGCAACACGCTCGTCAATGTATACGTTGCGTCAGTACTTCAGTTAGGTCTCAATCGTGAGATATCATTGCGATAATTGGTTTGAAGCCATTGTTCAACGTATAAAACGGCTTGCCGAACTCTTTTTCCTTCTTTCCTGTTTTGTGTTGCTATTAATACTTGTCGTCCATCGCCTCTCCTTAACATCAGCTCCTCACTCTTCCTTCTCTTAATTCATCTGACCTTCACGTGTATTTATTTCTTCATTGTCCTTTCCATTGCTATCTGCAGGAAATAATATTCCATCCAAGCTCAAGGGTTCAGTGAGTAGGCGAAGGTCTTATTGCGCGTGGTTCATTTCTCAGACTCATCTCTTTACCCGTCCTTGGAAATACGATTCCGTAAATCACCGACTACATTTTCATAATTCTTTTTCTCTTGATTTCATTGCTTCTGATATTTTTCTCTTTTCTTTTAACCGCTCAAATATCCCTGTAGTAGAAAAGTTGTATTTGCCAAAAACAAATTTAATAAATCAAAAGAGAGATGGTACTTTTTTCCACACTTTATTATTTAAAGTCGACCGGTTTCGTCGCATAGGCGACATCATCAGGCGACATCCTGATGATGTCGCCTATGCGACGAAACCGGTCGATTTTAAATAATAAAGTGTGGAAAAAAGTACCATCTCTCTTTTGATTTATTAGAATGGATTTCCACAAAGTGAAGCCTGAAACCATCGAGTTTAAAAACAAATTTGTACAAAACCGTCTATTTGTACGGTTTTTAAGTACAGTTGGATTATATTTTGGCTCTTACTATATGCCGTTCGTAGTTTTACAGTATTCGGCCATTTTTTCTGGTGCGATTTTGCTTACTTATCCCTCTCTCGCTTAATCCTGCACTGATGACTCTACTCCGTAAATATCAAAGTTCAAGGGTGTCCTTCCCTATTTATTTAAAAAAATAACTTCTTTGTTTCGAATACAAGCTGTTACCTTAGTTAGTGCACTTGTTCATCATAGGTTTTACTTTTCAAATCATCCTTCTCCAAACTGAATGTTACTTTCGTAACATGTTTTGTCTTCTCCTCAAAGCTATTTCTTCCTCTGGAAGGTCTGAGTGAACCTGGCGCATGTGATTTTGTTTCCAGGGAGAAAACCTGGGGGAAAGATTATTTAGACGTCACGGCGACTAATCGGCCTAAATTCACCGCCCTCCCCCCTTCCTACCCTTTTCCTCCTTCCAAGGAATTGACCGAAGGGAACTTCCAAAAGATGGCTTTAGTCGAGAACCCTCATGGATTCAGGAAAGAAGAAAGACGACAAACTTTAAAATTTTGTGCATTGGCATAAGTAATAGAAAGTCAATAGAACAATAAGGTCCAAATCAAGCAAATTTTAAAATGATTCATTTACCCTCATATTACCGAATCGCCATTGTCTCGTATTAAGGAAGGAAACTTTTGGTTCTTAAAAAAAACTGGAAATTTACAAGTGAAATATTTTGACTTGAGTCTTAAAAATGTAATATCAAGGGTGAATATGCATAGTAGTGTTGATGCCCCGTTAAGCATTCATCTACGTAATACCCGCCATAAGCCGCCGCAAGGGCGTGTGGCGGGGGGTGTTAGGTCACCAACCGTAAAAGTAAAAAAAACCGCATTCAAAACCAACACATACATACAAACTCATACCCATCGTGGTGCATACATTCATGCAAAAATCTTATCATTTTACACGCATGCAAATACATATCTACCTCCTTTCATTCTGCACGCATGAAATTACATAACTATCATCTAACAAATAATTAGCATTCATGGTGCGTGGCCCAACAAGTGGCAAGAATTAGGACCAAATTTTAGATCCTATTTTTATATTATCATGTTTTGATCTATATTTTGTTAAAGAGAGGTGTTATTTCGCTCTAGTAAGGCCACGTTTGGAAGACGCTGCAAGTATTTAAACTCCTTGGGAGAAAGTGTGGCTTAATGAATTACATCATGTTCAGAGAAAATCCGCCATATTCGCCAAAAATTATTATGATAAGGAGACGAGTGTGAACGGAATTTTAGAGGAATTAGGTTGGAAATCGCTTGAGATATGAAGAGAACAAGAGTCTTAGATTTTTAGAAAGGTTCAGAACATACGAGTTTAATTGTGACACAAGAGGAATTATTATAGTCCTGCCGTATTTGGGTAGGTCAGGCCATAAAGATAAGGGAGATAGATTCCAGTACAACTAGATACAAATACTCGTTCTTTCCCCGGACAATCAGGAATCATAGTAGTAAGAAACCAAAAAACACTATAGAAATATTAAAGACATTGAATTTACAAGTCAGGGTAAGATTAAACGTTGCATAGACATCCATTCGTAGGTGCATGTGTATGTTTGTTGTTAGTATATGTATTTGTATGTGTGTAAGTTGTCAAGATTTTTGCGTGAATATAAACGACTTTGTGGAGGTAGGTAGATTGGTATGAATTGGATAATTTTGCATTTGGTGATCGAACACCCCCCACCACACGCCCTTGCGGCGGCTTGGTCATTATAGATGTAGATCCATGAAAATGGGCGTATATTTGGGAGGTAAATTTAAATCTCAGTGATCTTAATGCATTTGATTAGTTCACTTGATACATCGATAAATCTTACATGTAGTTATCATGTCAGTACAAATTGGAATGGAATTGTATATATTTCTTTGTTTTACTTTGGCGGACAAGAGTTTAAGGTGGTGGTCCGCGTGCGTCCTTGAAGCGTATTTGGCTCATCACCAGGGTTGCAAGAGGTCAATTCACCCGGGTTAAACAGCGTCCTTGGTCAAGGACTCTATTTAGAAGCTTTGGAATTTGAAGGTCAAAGTAATCCGTCTCTTAACTTCCAAGCTAAAACTATATCGACGGGATATTGCATCCTTAAAGTGAAAGTAGGTTGGTTCAATTAAGGTCAGGTTGCTTAGTGTGAGTGGAACTTAAAATAATGTAAAACTATTGATAGGACTCGCCCCAGTTCTGATCCCAATGTTAAATGTGACTATCCAATTTTCATTGAGTGAAGATTTAATGTAAGCTAATTGCATATTTCATAGCTTTGCCTACCTTGGTAGAAAAGAGGGTCATTTAACGCCACATGCTATGTTTCCAATGTACCTGTAACTGCGTCCGCGTTTTAAATTCGTAGAATCATTGAGAAAGGCGGTTTGAGTTTGTAATTTTTGTGTTTGTGCTTCGTGTTAATTTTGATAATTCCTACAAATTGTTTAGCTCTATTTTTAATGATCGTCCATAAAAAAAATTAATTATAAGAATTCAATAAATAATACGTAACGTTTCAGGAAACGAATTCATTAGTATAATCCATAATTTTATTTGGCACTGTATTCTTTTCTCGCCATGCTGTGTCTTTAAATTGGGTTGAAGACCCAGTCAGAGGGTCTAAGCGAAAAGAGAGGGTACTTCTTGACGGCGCTGGTTCCGATGGCGTGCGATTGACTTCGGGTGTAACTCTGGGAAGTGTTATTGGGCCGTTTGGGCCAATGCTTTTCTGGATTTTTTAAAGATTTGAACCGCGAAGTGATACGTGGGATGAGTATGTACGCAGATGACACGGTGATGTATCGGAATGAAGATCGTTTATTACTCATTATTCGTGGTGACCTTACACACCCCGCCACACACCCCTGCGGAGGCATGCGGGATATAATGTAGATGCAAATATGCTACGTCTAAATTATGGTTGAGTACCTCATTTCAATTTGTACTAGAATTGTATCATAAGCTCCATCTTTGAATGCTTATTAACCGGAACCAATTGACTGGGATGGATGATTGAATACCTACGACAGGATTTTCGGACACATCCATTCGTAATTAAAAAGGAAGAAAGAAAAAGCCAATAAGAATCTCAGCCCAAAGAACGACGCTTGACCTGCATTCAGTAAATTACGGTAAAAATTATTTCCTGAGGAAACCTACATTTAAAAAAAAACAGGATAAAGCCAATCTCTTAAACTACTAGATCGCATAGAGTATGAGAAATACGCCTGAGAAAGTTACACTGGTGATATTGAGAAAGTCCAGAGTATAAATTTGCCGGGAAAAGCTAATTTTTTGTCTTTTTTATTCATGCTCGGCTCCACAAATGCGTTATCACTTGAAGGTAGATTTTACATGCGCGTGAAGACTGCGAATCTTTATATTTCAGGCCTTAGGTCCTAAAATTCATCCATTGAGGATGGCGTGGCTGGAATAGAGCGGTTCCTGTCCGCTTGACGCCACCCTCGAGTAGTCCCACGAAGCCTTGAAATCATATTTATTGGACCTGGGCATGCCATGGCGTCCACTTGACCAAAGAGGAGGTGTATTAAGTGATGGGAATGAGGTCGATCAATAAGGATGCTCTTGCAAATGATTTTTACACTCAACCAAACATTGAAAATTGGAATAAAAAAATATCGATGTCATTCTTACTTTTGTTAATATTCTTCCACTGTTATATTTGCTGTACGAATGTGCTTTTATTGGACTGATGAAAGAGAATTTCCACGATTATGACTCAATTAACGAATACATTGACCAAATAAAGAGGTCGTGAGGGAGAAGGCTTGCTGGAGATGAAGGAATCGGTAATGGATAGGGAAGAATGGTGGGTTTGAGGACCACCCATCTCGAAGGAGAAAAAAACTGAAAGGGGAAAAAAAAAGAATTTTAGCATTGTTTGAACGTGTTGTTTTTGGAAACTGATTCGTTACATTGGAAGCTAATTTGGCTTGGTTGTTTACGCAAATTCCCGGTTAAATAATTTAATAATTTGATTATCAATCCGTAAACAATGAGTCATGACGGGCCATAAAATTCTTTATGCGAAAATATAAAATGAAATTAGGAAACTATTAGTAGAGCCGGTGATTTCACTGCGATCGCTTAAAGCGAAACAGAGTTTACCTTTGGGCCGCGCGAATTCACAAGTAATTATGACAGAACAGAAAATGATGCATGTGTTCAATTTAGTGAAATAGAAAGTGATTTAATATTCTATGGACGCCTCTCCTCTTGGGAGAAAGTTAAAAAGTAACTTTCAATTTAGAGCTCTTAAAAAATTAAATCTAATGTACGTCCATTGAAGATGCAAACAGAATAAAGGTTGATAAATGCATTCCCAGGAGCAAAAATGCACAGAATTGGAAAGGGCATGAGAACTGTAACCTGCAAAAAATGCAACAAATATTTAAAAACAATAGTCTTTTAGCGCAGTAAGACAGAGTTCATCAGTCAACTCAGGGAGTTGAAAGGCCATTTGGAACAGTATTTAAAAAATAAATCCTTTTAAAAGTGGCCAGTAACGGTAGCTCCCTTATATCTTGTGGGGTGTTCTTCAGTTAATGACTCCAATAACCTTGATGCACCTTTAATAGGTAGCAGTACGATGTTGGGGGCACATTGGTAGTTAGAAAACATTGAAAAGTAAAGTTGACCCCAATTCCAGTATTTTATGCCATGTGTCTTTAATGGAGAAGGCTATGCGGTTCATTGGAATTCAATCAATCCTTCGAAAATTGACCCAAACAATCATTTTATCCTGTGTGAACATCCAACTAGGAATTTCTTTTAAGGTGCAGAGTAATGTCATCATCTGTGCTCAAGTTAAAAATGTATCTTACGAAAGAATTTCACTGGCGTTGGAGTGTGTTGTTTAATTATTCTGTTAGATCAATTACTGTAAGATCGTACATAAAGTATCTTCTGTTGAATTTATCCGAATCCCCAACCTTTACTTTAGATATGACATCGAAATTGAACTTAAAAAGTACTCTTTGTAGAGATAAAATTATATACTTGGTTTTTTACCGTTCACTGGCAATTTTTTTGCTAAGTAATTTGTAATAAGTTATTTTAATATGAAGTATGCGGTATCAGGATATCCTGTATCATTTTAGTTAAAGCTTAGAGGCCTAGTTATCTGCGGCGACCTGAAATCTTAAAAAAAATGTGCCCTAAAACGGTAGAATGCTTGTAAAGAAAAGACAAAAAATTTCATAAGTGCATTAGACATAGCGACAAAAATGTCATCGTTTTCCTTAGCAATTGATGAATGAATGCCACTTGTAAGAGATTCAAGGACTCCTTTCTTCAAAGTACAGCATCTTCCACTCACCACATTCAGCCTAATCAAGTTTAGGTTGTGCATCTACATTTATATAATACCCCGCAAGCCGCCGCAAGGGCTGTTAGTTTTTATGTCATTTTTTCCACGAACGATAGGGGATCATCATAGCATTGTTCGACCATGGTTGGGTCATATTCGGGTAAAATTATTTTGGTATGTATTCACCCCTGCCAAACACCCTAGCGGTGGCTTGCAGGGTACATGCATAAATAAAATAAACAAGAGCGCGGTTAGTGGATCGCCGTCCGTTTGACGGAAACGCCATGGAAAAGGATTCATGCTCCCTCTCGTGGATATTCTCCCGATGTGGCGAGAGCGACGCTTCCGCAGTCGCCAGCCAGTCCTCCACAGGCGACTGCTGGGCTGGCCGTAGTACGGCGCTTTGGTTAGGGACGTGGTCGCGAATGGAAGAAAGGAGTGAAGGTCGTCCGTTCACCACCCTTGATAGCCTCTCCCTCTTCCGCCTCCGTCACCCGTCTCCACCCCCACCCCATCTCCTCCCCTCCCAGCCTTCCACTCGCGCCGCTTTCGCCTTGGACAACGATGCGCAAAATGGATTATCGTGTTCGGTAGCGGTCGTGTTGTTGTGTGCTTTCTGAGCCGTCCTCTCGTGCGCCACCGCGAACTTATGCCTCTATTTCGGGCACGCACGTCCCACTGTATAAGCTGATTTTAAGCACATTCGTATGCATTTGGCCATGCTTTTCCTTCAGTGAATAAAAAAATATTTTCGGGTCACCGAAATTTCAACAAAGAGATTTGATTGTTTGAAAATATTTGAAACTCTTCTTAATCGCATTATACTAATGGCATGAAGTTGACCTTGCTAGGCATGTACATTAAAAAAAATATATTCCCCAGACTAATGTTCAAAACTTAATATTACCTATATTAGATTTCAAGGAACGCTCTTTATAATATTTTTCAATCTAGTTCATGGACATTAAAACACGTGTATTAAAGTTAAAATCACTCCTCTGCCCTTCATCGCGTCAACGAAAATAGCTCACCAAGATATTACTCATCAAAAAAATATTAACCCAAATTTAGTCGTAACGTAAACTGGAACCTGGTATTTGTAAAAGAGTTTTACTATTTTGAATAATTAACATTTTTTCACGAATACATGATATATATATATATATATATATATATATATATATATATATATATATATATATATATATATGTATATGTGTGTATATATATGTATATGTGTGTGTATATATATATGTTTTTTAGGTATATGTTTATTAGGTTTATGTTTTTTAGGTATATGTTAGGTTTTTTTAGGTGCCCAAAGTGCCTTGCCCGGGAATCGAACCCGAGACCCTCCGGTCAGTAGTTCAACGCTCTACCCACCGCGACCCGCTTATATATATATATATATATATATATATATATATATATATATATATATATTATTATTAGGTAATCTACCGGTTAAGGTAGGTTTTTGGATGGACACAACTATCAAATAAACATTTTGTGACTCCCCACCTAGCAAACTAATCTATATCAGGTCCCTCTTCATCTCGGTGTACTTCTTTCCTCCCTTCATCCCGTCCAACATCCCTATCCTGTTCCTACCCTTACCTCGCTTGCCCAACATTCTCCCCTCTATTACCCTCTTCAACATTCCACTACCGCTCAATACGCCTTTCATCCATTTTTCCTGCCTCCATAGGATTTCTCTCAACAAACCCCTCTCCTCTCCCACCATTTCTAGTACTTCCTCATTTGTTTTCCTTTCGGTCCATTTCACCTTCTCCATTCTTCTCCACACCCACATTTCAAAAGCCTCCAATCTACGTCTATCCTCCTGCTTCAGCGACCACGTTTCCGCGCCGTACATAGCTACGCTCAATATCAGAGTTTTTACGAGTCTTGTCTTAACATCCCTACTCAACGTCCCCGTCATCAACTCCCTCCTCCTTGAGAAAGCCTCCTTGCCTAGCGCAATTCTTCTCCTTACGTCCCTACCACTTTGACCGTATTGGTCCAAAACATTTCCGAGATATGTAAACTGTTCTACCTGCTCTATTTTTTCCCCGCCTATTTTAATATTTAGCTTAGCCTTTTTCTTTCTGGAAAATCGCATAACCTTTGTTTTATTAATATTGATTCTCATCCCATATTTATCGCACTGAACCTCCAATTTACTCAACAATGCTTGCAACCCCTTGGCTGACTGAGCAACTAATGCTTGGTCATCAGCAAACCTAACCGATTTTACGAATTCCCCTCCGACTTTCATTCCTACCTCCAGTTCTTCCCATGCCTCTTTAATCATTTCCTCTACATATACGTTGAACAGTACCGGTGACAATGGGCAACCCTGCCTTACACCTCTTCCTAACACTGCCCATCCGGACTCTCCGTTCCCCACTCGCACCTGAGCAGTCTGAGACATGTACAGGTTGCGGATCAGTCTCCTGTCCCTCCAATCCATTCCTATTTTCTGCAATACACGCATTAATTTTTCCCAATTCACTCTATCAAACGCTTTTTCGAAATCTACAAAACAGGCAAAAACGTCCTGATTGTATTCTTTATTCCTCTCGACTAGTGATCTCATTACTGCAATGGCGCGTACCTCTTCCTTTCCTGAACCCAAACTGATCATCCCCTAAGTAATCATTTGCCTTACTCTCTATCCTTTTGTTGATGATCCTGAGAATAACTTTAGCTGCGTGGGATATCAAACTTATTGTTCTGTAATCCTCACATGACGAAGCCTTTGCCTTTTTTGGAATAGGAACTAACACCGATCTCACAAAATCTTCCGGCCAGATTCCTTCCTCATAGATACTACGAATCAGTCCATATATGGCCTTCTTCCCACTTTCCCTAACCATTTCAGCATTTCTACAGGAATATTGTCCACCCCCACAGCCTTATTTGCTTTCATCTCCTTTAATGCCCTTTCTATTTCATCGTCGAGTATGTCTGGACCTAAGCTATCTTCTTCTATGTCATGTTCCTTTTCTATGTCTAACCTTGTCGGCCTAAGTTCTTTACCATACAGTGTTTCTATATATTCCTTCCATCTCTCTTGGATTTTTCCTGGGTCAACTATTATCTTACCCCATTTATCTTTAACTGTTAGCACAGATCTTGCCTTCTTACTTCCCGATAATAACTTAACCTTGCTGTATAGAGCACCAATTTCACCCTTCTTCTGTAAACTTTCCATATGCTCGCATTGCGTTTTCCACCATTCTTCTTTTGCTTTATTTGTGGCCCTTCTCAATTTATTGTTTAACTCTTTGTACTTCATTTTGCCTAACTCTGTGTTTACATTTTTCCATCTTCTTCTCTCATCCATCTTTGCAATCATCTCATCCGTTACCCTTGGTTTCCTTATCCTTGTCCCAATAACGGTTCCTATAGTGTCTTTGGGGCTTCCAATATCCCTTTCTTGATACATTCCCATTTTTTTTCGATAGTACTCAGTTCTTTACCGTCATCCATCATTTTCTCTACAGCCTCCTGATACTCCTTCCTCGTTAATTCATTTACTGCTTCTAAATTCCATTTTTTAACCCGCCGCCCTTGCGTTATCTTCTTGAAACGAACATTACATTTCATAACAACTAAATTGTGGTCAGAGTCCGCATCCGCTCCTGGGAAACTGTGCGAATTTATCACACTGTTCCTAAACCTGTGCCTAACCATAATATAATCTAACTGATACCTTTCTGAGTCACCTGGCATTTTCCATGTATACCTACGCCTTTTGTGGTGTCTAAACCATGTGTTAGTGATGACTAACCCCTGTCTCCTGCAGAATTCAATTGCTTTCTCCCCGCGTTCATTCCTCGTGCCTAAGCCATAGTCCCCCACCTCACCACCATCTCTTCCTTCGCCTACCGTCGCATTCCAATCCCCCATCACTATCAAATGTTTCCCTGCAGAAACACACGCGATTATATCCTCTAACTAATCGTACATCCTATCGACTTCTTCCTCCTTATGATTGCTTGGTGGCATGTATACCAAGTTTGGCTGTTCTGCTTTAATCTCTACTACTAATATCCTATCCGTTGCTTGCTCTATGTTGACTACGCTTCTTCCTACCCCTTTATTTAAAATTACGGCAACCCCTCGTTGGCTCTCGTCCCCGCCGCTGTATATTACTCTATAATTGTCACTTCAGTAATCATATATATATGTGTGTATATATATATATATATATATATATATATATATATATATATATATATATATATATATATATATATATATATATATATATATATATATATATATATATATAACTTAGACAGTAACACAGCACGAAAACACATAAAAAGAACACTCACAATAATATCTTGATAATTTCGACGGACTCGAGCTCCGTCTTCTTCGGAAGATAAGATATGACTCATATGAGCTTTCGGCCTACTCCGAGTAGTAGTAGGCCGAAAGCTTAAATCATCTACAGTGTGAGTGTCCTTTTACGTGTTATCTGTTTTATTCTGTGTTCTATTGTGCCGTCCAAAAGTTATATTGCTCTCGTGAGTACTTCCGCATCATCGATATATATATATATATATATATATATATATATATATATATATATATATGCATAGACACGCAATTATAACATTTGGATGGCACAATAGAACAAAAATATAAAGAGAGAACACGGAAAAGGACACTCGAATTTCAGTAAGTTCTAGCTCTCGGTTTTCTCTGAGGCATTCGTCAGGGCAGTCTGACTTGATGGATAAACTCATAAGTCTGATATGGATTATACTGCCCAGTTGCATGATATTAATAGATTTAATAGGGATTTACTGAACCTATATTCGTCCATTTCCATTAATGCTATTTAGTCAATAATTACAGTATTTCGCACCACACCTTTCCCCTTTACTGTCCCTTCTGCGCCCGTCTCCGTGTATTTCAGTCTGCGCGAAAACATGCGAGGAGAACCTATGCTACATCCCATTACCTTCAGCGGAAAATTCGTGGAAAAACGGGCAGAAGAATTTCCATAAAGTGAATAATTCTCGTGAAGATGTGCACGTGAGATCTGATCTTTCGTAACGTTACGAATTAGAGTGGCAGGGGTGGACCCCGTTTTATTAATTTTTTGAAGCAAGTTCGATTTGTCATAAGTGATGCTTCTGTAAGTTGGGGCCTCGAATTTTGCAAGGGATAAAGAATTCCTCATAATGGCTTCGTTTGGCAGAGTCAATGTCGTTCAGATTTTCGTGTTTTCGAATATTAATGTCATGCGAGGCTCTGAAGATTTCCTCTGTCACCATTTAATTCGAATTACGTGTATTAAAAGCTTGAATCGTGCTTATGATCTCCGGGCTCCCACTGAACCTCGACCCAGAAAATCCAATCATATTGCGACTTTCTATCCGTCCATAACCACCCTTCATGAAACGTGCGGTTCTCTTTGTATCTTGTTAATTCTGAAATAGTCCCTTTAGTGTATAATCTTGAACACTCTCCGAAACGCACGCACATTAATGTAATTTACTTATTTAGTTATACCATGCCAGCCACCGCTAGGGTGTGTGGCAGGGGGTGAACACACACCAGAATAATTTTACCCGAACATGACCCTACTGTGGTCGAACAATGTTATTCTGATCCCCTATCGTTCGTGGAAAAAAATAGCATCTTAAATCTATCTGTTCTACAATTAATCTCTCTAATTTTATTAGCATCATCTCTCCCACCGTAGTATAATGGGGGTAATAATACATTTTCAACATCACTACTAAATCCTTCCAATTTATGCTAGAGCTTCAATCTGTAATTTAACCTTCGCTCCGTGAGTGATTCCCAGCCTAGCTCCTCCAATATTGGTTAGGCCAGTCGAACGTAATTTCTGTCAATCTTGGATTTTCTCTTGCTTAATACGAAACATCATATGTAATTTAGGGCACTTGTACAGGGTCTGCTCCAGAAAATAGGTAACATAATTCGGAGGAAAGCTTTATTGCAGATTTAAAGTTAAAATTACCGAACCTCTTCAAAACAACACCCTTGGGATCAACACACCCACGTCAGCGGCTCTGTCACGTTTCTGGTGAGCTTCCTTTCCCTTTTTGGAACATACCGTGTATGCTCTTGCGAATTGAAATGGCCCGCGTAAAAATGCCGAAAGAGTACGCAAAAATGAAATTCTCTCAGTACTTATCAAGTGCCTTCATTCTCCTTAATAGAATCATCTCTAGCGGGCAAGATATATTGCACTTGTACTGTCTGCGGTGTCCGTCTTTTACAAATTAATTTTCGGCGGTTTAGAACTCGGTTTCTTTATGCGTTACGTAGATTTTCTACATCCACCTGACACGCGATTCACTATCATGGTGCGTGGCAGGGAATGCAAGCACCAGGTGGGATGGGTAGGGGATAAGCTGGAGGAAAGAAAAAAGGAAAAATGTTTACCGAAAACCTTGATAAAAGTGCGGGTGGAAAACTTACTTCAGGACAAGTGTAAATGTATTCAATCATATTCTCTACGCCTATCTGTTGCATTACGTAGGATTAAAGTTTTGATGACATTATCTTAAAGAAAGATTCTCCCTGGGTCTTATTTAACAAAAGTTCACTCTCGCCGGGTGCTTCTTTAATAATATCCTTTAGTTATTGTTTTTGTGTAAATTCTGATTCAGTTTTCAAATCGGATAAATTTTTTAAATCGTTTGCACCCATAATTTCTTCTAATCTTCTATCTTTCTCATAATATACTTTTCATTGTTTATCAATGCAACTTGTTATTTTGTGAATCCTCTTTTCTTTTCAGGTAAGTGCACTCTTGAGATATTCCAGGTTGATGTATCGGATGTAGACCCAAATTCAAATTTTAACTTCAAGGGATGAATATCCGTGAGTATTTTACCTAGTTACAAAAATCAATTCAGCTACAACACTACAAAGCGAGCCACCAAAAAGTATTTGGTAGGGGGTGCAAGCACCAAGAGGGTGATTGATAAGGGAGGATATGGGAGAGGAAGGAATGGGAAATATATTCATTAAAAATTGTCACGGGCGAGAGAGTTTGGTTACCATCTGTGAAATTGAACGCATAAATAACCAAGAAAATGTTTAAATGTGAATTGGATAAATGAAGAGGTAAGGATTATATTCTTTTCAGAATGCTTGACAAAGAGCACAGAATAAAAAATTCATATTTGCCAATATCCATTAACTTTTGATACATAGACGTTTTCAAAGTATCTCTCTGTTAACCTATTTCTTGGGAGTATGGAGATTTGAACTCCACGGAGTGAGCACAGCGGGTGTGAAGACACTCTGATTCTGCATAGTGTGCGAATTTGAGACCTTAGCATCAACATGTTCTGTGCCCCTCGGAATGTGGAGGAAGGTCATCTAGCGTGATTGCGTGGCTATGGTCGAGAGTCGACTGAAAGGACGAGCAATTCCCAGCAGTGTGATATCTGAAGAAAGAGTCTTCGATCAAATCGAGCTGGTCAATGCAGATCATTCGTAAATTATTCATTGCGTAACTCATATTTTCCGTTTGGGATCGAGCATCATATATATATATATATATATATATATATATATATATATATATATATATATATATATATATATATATATATATATAACACTTTTGGACGGCACAATATAACACAGAATAAAACAGATAACACGTAAAAGGACACTCACACTGTAGATGATTTGAGCTTTCGGCCTACTCCGAGGCCTTCTTCAGGTCAGACTGAGAGGTCTTGAGGGAAGAGTGCCTGGGGAGAGTAAGGGGGGGGAAGGTTTAGGGACTGTTGGGAAGGAAATTAAAGATGGCGGTTAAGGGTGGGAATTTTAAAGGATCGGAAATATAGGATGCATACGGATTCGCGAGTTCTCACCTCTATGTTGGTGGCTGATCGGGTAGGGATTCTAGAACTGTTAGGGAAAAGCATTCGTCAAATGATAGGTTGTGTGAACTTGCGTGTAAAGGGATAGGAAGAGAAGAGAGTGAAGCAGAGTTACAGGAGTAGCGGTGATTGTTCATTCGGATGGATAAGGGGGTAATGCATTCGCCTATATAGAATGAAGTGCATTGTTTGCACGACAAAAGATAGATAATATTTTTCGAGAGGCAATTAGCGTGGGAACGGGGTGAAGGGACAATGAAGGGATGTGGGGAGAGGGGAGCAGATCTGATTAGGAGACATGTTTTACATCGGGGGCGACTGCAGGTAGGGGAAATATGTGGAAATTTGTCAGGGCGGGGTGTCAAAGGGTTGGTGGATCTCAGAAGGTTTCTGAGATTGGCTGGTCGTCTGTAAACGACAGAGGGGCATTGGGGCAGTAAGGATGTGGTCGCGTCATTGTCATGTAATATAGGATAAAGTTCTTTGAGAAGGGTTTTCAGTCTGTGGGATCCGGGGAAATAGGTTGTGCAAAGGTTGAGTCCAGCGTCAGATGTGGGGTTGTTATTCTGTGGTGTGTGTGGTCGGGTGGAGCGGTAGATTTTTCTGTTTTATTCTGTGTTATATTGTGCCGTCCAAAAGTTATATTGCTCTCGTGAGTACTTCCGCATCATCTATATATATATATATGTATATATATATATATATATATATATATATATATATATATATATATATATATATATATATATATAATGTGCGCGGAGTGCGCGGAACTGAGCATATTTGCTATCTCTCGACTTCTAATCGAGCATCATCTGCATTTACATAAATACCCCGCGATCAACCATAAAGGTGTGTGGCAGGGTGTGCAAGCACCAGGTGGGAGGGGTAGTTGATGAGGGAGGATATGGGTGGCTTTCCCGTAATATTCCTCAAAATGTAGTCAGTGGAGTTGTTACGAGTAGCATAAATATTCGTAATGGGTACAGAGGATGTTGCATGAATCGGCCACCACCCTTCCTCTTTCCCTTTCGCTGAATCGACAGGTGTGTGTGGAAGTAGTAGGAGAGTTAAAGTGCAAGAATGACTTGTGACCTATCACACCCTGCCACAGATCCTTTTGCCAACTTGCGGGACAATGTATGGATATAGAGAAGTGCAAGGGAAATGTAAGCTAATCTTCACCGAGGGCATACGTAAGCTGCCAAGGTTACTTGTTGTAGCATTAAGGCGAGGGAAGTGTGAAAGTCTTTCTAATTCACCACCAGATGTCAGTGCTAGCGCAACGACTTTACCGCGTTGCAATAGGAAATCCTTTATGAGTAAACACGTAACGCGTCAGTGCTCTGAGAAGAGATCTGTGGTGCGGACGCCTCTCCGTTGTTGTTTCCATCTAGTGGTTTGTGAAGATGGAAAGCATTGATATTCGAGGACTGATTAAAAACTACGTGAAGAAAGGTATGAAAACAAAGAAAATTCGTGCGACTTTCAGAAAACTCTGGAGGACTCTGCTCTTTCATATTCAACCATTGCCAGGTGGAAAAACAAGTTTAAGTTTGATCGGGTCAGCTTAGATAATGATGCGCGTAGTGGTCGGCCAAAATGTTTCACTGCCCCAGAAGTTATCGCAAAAATACATAAAATAGTGATGAAGGATCGCCGACTGAAAGTGCGAGAAATAGCTGAAGCTGTAAGGATATCATCTGAATGGGCATATGATTTGTATGTGATCAGATACTCGTATATGATTTACTGAATCAATCAACAGAAACCAAATCCTAGTCAAAAGCAATGGGTGAAGCCAATGAAATATTCAAGTAAAATACATGAGATATTATCACATGTGCAGGGAGCAAAAGTTTGCAAGTATGTTAAAATAATCTGGAAGAGTGGGGCGCGGAGGGAGAGGGAGGTGGGGCGAGAGGGGGGGGAGGGAAGGGGTGAATCTTACCTCCAAGATTGGGGCGCGTGAAATCAGAGCGTGGGTTATTTTATTCGCGGACGCACTGATGTAATTTCCTCTGCAATTTGTGCTCGGTGCATCATATGCCGGGAAATGCAACTTCGTATTTAGGAAGCGGGCATTAAACGTGATGTGCGATTGTTGGTAGGGTGCAGCTCACGACCAGCTCACGTCCCTCATACCGTGGCTACTCATTAGAAGAGGCAGTCCACTCTTGATTCCATTGGTGAGTTCGAGGGAATTATCAGGGCCTCAAACTGTATCGGCAGATGAGACCACCCGTATACTAGAGCAAGAGGAATGTGCCGTGGCACGGGGGGATTCGGGAACCTTACATTTATCCGCGAAATTTGCGATAAATTTGAAACACGGTCAATTGCTCCCACTTGACAACAGCTTTCATGCATTATAATGGAGGCATGAAATCCTTATTATAACGAACACAACATTCACCTGGCTCTAAACAACGAAAGGTGATGTCCTAACACCAGTTTCCGCATGTCCCATTGGTTGTTCGCAGGGTGTAACGTAGATGTAATCATTGAGGACCAAAGCTGGGAATGGGTCCGCATAATTGTAAATAAGTTCCCTACAAGAGCTTGCCTTTCACGTTGTTCCCCTTGGAGCAAGTTAATAAGCGTGCCCAAGAAAGTGTCTCTCCTTTGCTCCTTTCATTGTCATATTCGTGCACAATCATTTCGCTTTGATAAATTCCATATCGTATATCCGTGCTCTTTTTGTTTATGACGCAACCCGAATTCATCGTTTTGAAAATCTCCTCGGACCAAACTCAACCGTGGCATTCTCCGTTCACCCCTTCCCCTTAAAATGTATCATTACCCCCATCGCACTACGGTAATCGAGGTCATGACATTAAAATTAGAGAGATTAAGTGCAGAACAGTTGAATTAAATGTGTCATTTTTTCCACAAGCGATAAGAAATAAGAATAATGTTGTCCGATCGCGGTAGGGCCAAAAATATTTGGGTCAAAATTTGTCTGGTGTGTTTTAACGCCCTGGCACACACACCCTAGAGGTGGCTAGCAGGGTAACGTTATAATAAAAACAGATACTATTAGACAATCGTACGCTCTACGTTCATCGTATCTATTAATGCCAGAATGCTCCATGCCATTGACATAGGAACCACAATCATCTTTGGGGTTTCGTGATTTTTGAACGTAATGGTTTACGGGGAATATGTGGACTAGCTAACAGAAAATTATAATATACGAGGATTATACGGGAAGTGGAGAAAGGTGATGAAAAGTTGAAAGAGAAATGTTATCTGTCGTTGGTTAGGCTTCATTTAGAATGTGGTGCTAGTATATCGGATCCTCACAAAGTTGGCTTAATAACCTAATTAGATCGAGTGTAGGGTAGAGGGGCTATTTTTGTTAAAACTTGGTTCTGATAAACAGAGTGGCGTATCAACATTATCTGAGGATATAGGTTGGAAAATACTCACGGAGCGAAGGTTAAATTACACATTGAAACTGTTTTGCATTGATTGGAAGGTCTCTATAGTAGTGATGTTGAAATCGTATTATTACCCCCATCGTACTTCGGTAGGAGAGATCATGTTAAAAAAATTAGAGAGATGAAGTGTGTAAATGATGGATTCAAGATTTAATTTTATCTACCGACGATAAGGGATCAGGATAACGTTATATGACCGCGCTTGGAGGGAAAAGTGTTTTCGATCAAGGGTAGTCTGGTGTGTATTCACCTCCTGCCACACACCCTAGCGGTGACTTCCAGGGTACTAAAAAATTCTAAATAAATAAGCCGTTCTCTCTTAAATTGGTTGGTGATTCGTCGAATCAATAAACGGCGAATCCAGTCCACAATATTTCGTATTCCACTCATTACTCATTCTCCTATAAGGAGAGCAAGCACTCCTCCAATCCCCAGCACTCGTCGTAGTTAGTCGACACGTGCATGTATGCTTTTCCCGGCATTTCCAACCATCTACACGCTAAAGTGGGGCTTGTAGTTGTAAAATGATACACTCCAGATGTTTCTCGGTTTAGGCACACGCTCACTTGCTGACATTGCCCACATGCCATCGATATCCTCTCTGCCGGCATTCTGAAGTCGAAGGGAAGGAGGGGATTCCTTGTTGCGTGTCTTAGCCGTGCATTAGAGGCGCCTTCGGACACTCCCCGTTCAGCACGCGTCGGCTGCCGCATCGCCTCGTCGGCGTCCCTCGCGCTTGGGATTCGTGGGACGCCCCGCCGCGGCGCCTACAAGGGCCCGATGAATAATTCATCCATCCTCCCGCGAAAATTTCCCAATCCGATCTGGGGGGATTCACGGCGTCCCCTCTGCGGAGGATCTAGTGGCGGTCCCATCCTTCGCTCTGATGCCATTGATTCGGAAGGGATATGGGAGGATATATTGTCTCCTCATATTTTACATAGTTTTATTCACCGTTCCCGTTTTTGGCAGTTGGTACTTATTATTTCGTTGTAAATGCGGAAAATTATGTTTGCATGCGTAATGTTAATTGTTTAACTGAAAAATTAAAATAGGAGAGCATAAACAAGAACAAGTTAAACAGCTCAAGTTTGTTTTAGACGGCAAAGGGTGTTAGGAGCATTATTAAGAGAAGAACTTTGTTAAGTAAGCTTTAACGAAGATAAGAGAGTTGACTGCAAGGGCCTTAAGTGAAGATGTAAGGAATGGATTAGTGAAAACTTCGATAAAGGACGTTGTTCCGTACTTTTGGGGAACTTTGTCACTGTGTCAAGAGGATAAACGTGTCAATGAAATATTGAATCCTCTTTACGAGGAAAGAGCGTAGGGTAAGGGAGGTAGAAAAAGAAAATAACGAGGGTTGCTGTACGGATTGAGGGAAGGTGGACGGAAATAAGAGTTAAAAAATAGCTTATTATAGTGTAGGGCATTACGGTGCTCGGTAGGCTATTAGTTCGTAGAATCCGTGACCAGCCAAATTTACCGTGGTCGGAAGACTATAGTTGGTAATACATATGCATATAAAATTTCTTTTTGTGCTCTGACGAAAAAACAGTGTCGTAAAGTATCCATTTTCGAAATCTTATTTTAAGAGTTCCCTTGTTCGACCGTAGGATAGCCCTTGTGCCTTCATTGACAACCTAGTGGTATCCCCATCATCTTCACATCGCTGAACAGATAGCTACCTAGTCCACCTTGGTTCGTAGGTTTGAGTAGAGTAATTGCATTTGGTGGTTGGAATGCTCTGTCGGGATTCAAATCCCGTACGCTGTGTTTCCACATCCAGTATCGGCATTTTCCCGGTCAACCCGATATTTTCTGAGGGTGAACTTCATGGGCTTTGTCCCCTTTTGGCTTAAAGCTCTCTGGATTACGAAGTACGGTCAATTGAGCGCGCGAAGCCTTAGTCGGTTTTGGGGATGCATTACTTTCGCTGGGGATTTACCTCGTTACACAATAAAGTTATTAGTCATGTATGTCTGCAAAGTGATCGAGATCACCTTGTCATCTGCCTTGTTCAATAATGTCACCGAAATTTTATGTTAACATTTGCCCTGGCTTACTCTGGCATCGAACTCGGAGTGGACTGTACTTCGAAATGTTGGGCTTCACTCTAAATTATGTGCCCAGATGCAAACAGCGGTAAATGGCACTGGATTCAAAATTTGATTAAAGTGCTCATCCTAATTGAAAACCAAGATTATGCCATTGACCGCGAAGTCCGGTTAAGTGCCATTTTATCGTCTGTAATGCAAATGGACGACATCTCAATCCATATGGTGTTCACATGGGACTGTGCAGTTTGAGGGACCATCCTCCATTATGTCGATTTTTACCCTCCTCCACCTTCTCTCGTTTGCCTACGCTTGGCTTTGATGATAACGATACTCATGGTGTAGCGTCTGGTCCTAAAATAAGTAGGATAAATTCAGGAATAGAATTTATTGCAGATCTAAGCACAAATTACTGGAATTTTTCAAAATAGCACGCTTCTGCCAGTCGCGGTGCGCTTCCTGGAAGGCGTTGTCGACGGAGATCTCGCTCAGGCACCTCGTCACAGTCTCTTTGGTGTTATCCAGCGTTCCAAAATGGTCGCATTTCAAGGTACTTTTTATTCTTATGACGAAAAAGAAGTATATCGGTACCACATCGGGACTATAGCGGCAGCGTTGCCGCTTTTCATTGAACCAGTACTCGGTGACGAGCAAGGCGGTGGCGGTGTGGAACGGCGCGGAGTTGTCGTGGTGCAGCCTCCAGTTGGCAAAGATCTCCTTCCTGGCGCGTTGCACTCTTTTCGGCAGCCTTTCGAGGACTTTCTTGTAAAAATTACTGCTCAATGTCTGTACCATAGGCACAAACTCTTTGAGGATAACGCATTTTGTGTCAGAAAAGACACTTTTGCCCTTATTTTGTGGACAGACCCTGTATATCCTCGAAACATTCTGCATATTTCCTCGACGAAGTTTTGTAGTAGGGTTGCTCAATGTTCGTAATGCTACATCGTGCTACCTGAATCACTATTAAAGCATTTCATTATATGGGTCATGTTTATTAACGCCTGGTGATGATTTTATTTGATTTCGCAAGACCTTAGCTTTCTCAACTTGTGTGGAGTTGATGGGAAATCAGTGGAAAATTGAGTACGGGGGGGATCAGGTTGGTGCGGTGGTTAGTTTTCCACACCGAAGGCCAGGATGCGAATCCCGTTGGTGACAGAAAGTTTCAGAGTTAGCCCTAACATCAGTGTATGGCCGGCATGTCGACGCCGGTCTTTCTCTCCACCCATTATCCCCATTCCTTCCTAGACCAAACCACCCATGTATCCCTAATGGTGTGAATGACCTGTTGGTGGCATCCCCTAATAACTACTACTGTGAGAGTCGAGGAAAACAGTAATTAGGAGAGATGGGAAAGGTATTTTCGATCGCTCAAATTTTCGGAGTTTTTGGAATCAAGTAAAAGGTTGGTTTCGTGAGCAGGTCTCATCATGGAAACCTACAAATGCCCTTTCAGAAGTGGGCATTATGTATTTTCTGGCTTTAAAATAAATGACGGAAATGGTATTTCCAAAAATGTAGGTATTCTAATATGTACATCGTCTGTCGTGGTAGACGGTCTCTAAGGGCCCCCGATTGATAATTTTTCACCTCCTCCCCTGGTGTTTAGTGCCGCAAGAAACAGTTCGCAAGGGCATAAAACCTTTAAATTAATGTTTGGCAAAATGATTCATGTGCCTTAAACCTATTTATAACCCAATCGAAAATTCAATATTTTCTCATTCTGGCACCATACTATTCTTCCCTTTTTTGGCGTCGCTGACTCAGGACCGATAATTTAAAGCAATAAGTTCTGGACTAATGAGGGACCAAAGACTCTCTCATGAATGTACGAGTATGTCTCGTATGTCATTTGTCCAGGAACCCAACACTCCCGTAGTCGTTTTTGCCATTGTGAATGCGGGTTAAATTGAAGGTTGAAGGAGAATAATATATTTTTGGTTGAGTCCGCGAACTTCGGAAGCCACGTGAAAGAGATGGAACGTGAGGTTGGTAAGCTTTAAATGTTAGGGATATATTTGCCCTATTCCGTTTGCAAGATGTAAAAAATCATATTGAATGTCACTTCTCTGTTTATCAAAGGTCGAATTTTCGTACAGTATCGTCAGCGAATCCTGTTTCAAATGAATTTAAACTCGGCTTATTTGAAGTGAAATAAATAAATATTTATCTGAAAATGCTTTTGGAAAATGAAAAAATAATTTAAATATGACCGTCATTTGATGTGTAAATCTTTTATGTTCAGTTATGAGTTCTTATGAATTTGAATTATATGGTCTGAATTATTCGGATATACATGCTTATCAGGAGATCTGTGCTTACATTTTAGAAAATATATAAATTAAATGCTGATTATTTTTAATTAAATAATTTTTAATAAAATATAAACATACATTTTTAGTAAAATAAAATATTTTTGATTAAAAAATTCTAATTCTATATTCACGGATATCAATCGAGAATCCGTTAAAAAAAGTTACTGTTAGAAAAATCTTCGAATTAGGTGTACAGTCAGGGTATTGCCTAATAAATATTATGATTCTTGTCAAATACAACACAAGTTTGTACCTAAAGATGGTTCGATGAAATGAAACGTGTTATTAATTACAAAATAAATCTGTGGAAAGTGCAAATTTTTTTCTCATGATGACGAACTTCCACTGCATCTCATCTTAATCTGTTCAAAAGGTTTTTATACTTACTTGTAGTAATAAAAAATATAATGTGAATTTTAAAAGATTCGATTTAAGTTGCTCTTTTTGCATTGTGGTTGGTTGGCTACTTAGATACATCTCGTCAATTAAATTTTGTACAATTTAGAAATGCTATTATTATTATTATTAATCCTTCATTCCGTCCAAAATCCCTATCCTGTTCCTGCCCTTTCTTTGTTTTCCTAACATTCTCCCCTCTATTACAGCCTTCAACATCCACTGCTGATTAATAAGCCCTTCATCCATTTTTCTGCCTCCGCATGATTTTTTCCAACGATCCCCTCTCCTTGCCCACCATACCTAGTGCTTCCTCATTTGTTTTCCTTTCGGTCCATTTCACCTTCCCCATTCTTCTCCACACCCGCATTTCAAAAGCCTCCAATCTACGTCTATCCTCCTGCTTCAGCGACCACGTTTCCGCGCCGTACATAACTAAGCTCCATATCCAAGTTTTAATAAGTATTCTCTTAAAATTCTTTACTCAGCGTCCCTGTCATCATCCCACCTCCTTGCCTAGGGCATTTCTTCTTCTTACGTCCCTACTACGTTGACCGTGTTGGTCCAAAACACTTCCGAATTACGTAAACTGTTCTACTTGCTCTCATTTTTGCCCTCCTGCTTTAGTGCTTAACTTAGCCTTTTTATTTCTGGAAAATCGCATAAATTTTGTTCTATTTATTTGGAAATGTCATGGAGGATAAAATTGGTTGCATTTTGAGAGCTGATCGATTCTTTTCTCTCCTCAATAAGTATTCCTGCTAGTCTGATGTATTCACTGCAGTCCGGTCTGTGAATCCCAAACATCTTCTCTAGATAGTGAAAGTTTAAGGAGAAAGATAAAAATCAAAAAATCACCTCGGAAACTTTTTCTTGCTGTCCTTCGTGTAGTATGTACTGTAGGCATAGCAGTATATACTGTAATAAATTGTTTTTCCTCGGATTAAAATTTTGGCGCCCCTTAAGTATAGGATTCGGTAGCTGGACTCTGAAAGGAGAGCCCAACTGGCACGTATTCCTCAGGGAGGGGCGGTGGAGGGAGAGAGAGCGAGGGAGCGACGTTCGGTGGGCGCATCCCTCCGTCCCCGTGGTCCCGCGAAGGCGTCCTCCCCCCCGGCGGCCAATTCCCTCTCCCCCTCATCGCTCTCCTTTTCCTACGATCGCGCGCAACTCGACGAAATTTATAGGATATGTTTGCATCGACCGCAATTGGGAAGGAATGATATGTGGGTCATTTGCTATCGCTTTAGTTTTACGGCCGAGAGCGTTTCCTTCCCCTTCTTTCCCATCGAAGGAGGTATCGGATATCGGATTTGTTTAGACATATAAAGCTCGTTTTGGGGAGGGAGGATACACTTCTATCTTTATACCCTCGGAGGGACTGCAGTGAGATGTGTTTATTACTTTCGTGTGTGTGTTTTTCATTCATTTTAGGGCGTGTCTCGAAGGTTTCCTCAGCAATGTAGCCTTTGGATTCGGATTGTGAAATATATATATATATATATATATATATATATATATATATATATATATATATATATATATATATATATATATATATTTCACAGAAGAATATGAATAAGAATATATATATATATATATATATTCTTCAAACGGGAAATTATTTATCACAACCAAATCCATATATTTCTCTTTTGAGTTTTTCGTGAATAACTCCTATGAGAAATAGTTGTTTGGTGAAATTAAGAGATATATTATAAATGAACCAAACCTACGCTTTTTTGTGTACATGTGCGAACCGAATATGGCAATGTAAGTTGGATTGGTAACCTCCAATTTTTATGAATTGTTTTAGATTAAGCCTGTTATTAAAATGCACGATATATCCCTCGTGATGAATATACGTATGTTTGTGCTGCATTATCACTGATCCTGATAGTCCGTATTGTGTTGAATTGAATCATAAACAGTATCCTGGAAATTAATTTCAGTACCCCTTCAACAATATGTTTAGCTCTGATTTTGCCTTTCCTAACATGTAGAATTTCTATCTAATGTATTTGCATTCCATAGGCGTAAAATGTTGAGCGGCTCTTTATTAAACAGCGCTTTGAAAACGGTTGGCAATTGCAGTTTAGTAAAAATAATGTAAATTTGTCGGATCTCATGTATCTAGCACGCATAACTTCGGCATTGCCGCGCTGTGAATAGCGCCTGTGTCGCAATTTCAAAATGATCGTTTCCCTATGGCTCGCGGGTGAAATTAATTTCGGAATTATAGAAAATGGAATCAGATTAGAAAATTAAAAAGAGAGACCATTGATAATTTAAAATTCCGTTGTACAAGGTGAGGAGGAAACTGAAATTTTGTCATTTCGTCAACGTTCAATGCTTTGCTTGTCTAGGTTTTGCCCGCCGTTCTTCTTTTGTCTGGGGTCTTGAATGGGAAAAGACGACAGACCGCAAGTCCCTTTCATTCTTTCTTGAAAGGTCTCCCTGCAGTCACTCCTATTTGAGTTATGGACAGGTTGAGATCGCGAACGCTTACAACTCCCCTCGCTTCACAAAAATTGTTTGCTCTCCGCATTCTTCTCCTTGTAACCCAATTTGGGGATATTTCCAGTGGAAGCATTTCCCCTGGCATGCTTTCACTGGAGGGAATTTTATGTCGATACTACTGTTCATTTTCTGTTAAAGAAAACGTTTACTCATTCTATTTTCTAAGGCCCTCTGTCTTGGACTGAGAGCTTCGATATCGAAAACGAATATTTCCTCAAAAATAAACCAAAATTAGTACATTAAATTATTAGATGATGAGTCTTGCTGGGGCCAAAAAAAAACCCATCGCATAATAATGATTTCCAATGTGACATTTGGGACATTGCGTCATCCAATCGCTATGCATAAGAAGTGAACATTTACCTATGGGAAACGAAGCATAATGAAAGGCCATATTTAAGCAACTTAATAGCATCAAATTAAAAATTCCGTTTCTTGTGTTTCATTTGGGAGAACACGCTCATTAAAACTTGAACGATGTTTTCGCAGTTCTCACTGTGGAGTGGACCACTTAAATTTTCCTGATGGACAATTAAGGGAATATCCTCACTGCGTCGTGATATGCATGCCCAAAAATATGATAATATTCGTTCGCTGGAAGTATAACATGGTGGAAAATATTTCAAATATCATCGACAGGAGTGAAAATGTGAATTAACATTTAAGTACGTCCTCGAAGCCAATCAATAGCTCATCACGAGTTTTTTTTAGGGTTTATTTGGAAGAACTTGTTAAATATTGTACTTTCATTAGCTAAATGTAACAGAGGAAATAATTTCGATAAGAATGAAAATTACTAAGAGGATTAAAGTGTTTTGTATAGAAAATATCAGTCGTGCGCAATCGGATGGATTGGAAATTACGGACATCTATTAGCTTAGCTCAGGGATTCATCTACCTCCTCGAGCAAAAAAGCAAACTCCGTTTTAAGTTGTGTTTGCTAAACAGTCAAATATGTATTCCCTTGTAAAATATTTGTTCAGAAAATTAATGATTTTACGAACTCTAATGATAATAGTTAAGATCATCAGTGACTTTTTTTAAAATAAACGAATGTGTTGACTATATTTCCTTTCCTTTATCACTAATGAATGGTACATTATCCTGATTTCCTCATTTAAATTCATTCTCTCCCTGGCATGGTAAAGATTTTCACAATAACACGCACATTTTAAAAAGTCCCGCGCTATTTGGCTTTTATTTGTTCCTACGTGTGCATGTAGGGAATGTTCATCCAGTTTGTTTAAGTTTTATGGGTCGACCTTTCGGGATATCGCATAAAAATGTGATTGGATGCAGTGTGCGCAGCAGACTTTATGCAGATGTATGTTTTACGCTCGAAAAATGTATACTGAGAATTAAACTAAAGACCGGGAGGTGCATTCGAAACTCTATTGTGCTCGTGAAATATGAGGCTGGTGCGGTTTTATTTGTTAGCTTCCCTTCCTCTCGTCTGAATATACGGTAATCACTACCTTCCTCCTGGAGCCTATTCACTCGCCAGCCTCGCATTTTATTTTTATCACCCTTTTGGCCCCGTTTCACAGTTTTAATTGGACGTCAGATGTGTGTGTGTGTGTGTGTGAGGGAGGGAGGGGGGCGCAGTAATTGTCTTCCCCAAAATAATAAGCAGTTATGGATATTTCTTTTTTTTCACGAACATTCATTGAGACCGTGGACCCCTTCCCGAAAATCCGATTGTTCCGCGACCTTAAAATTGCTCTCCGCGGGGAGACACTCTCGTTCCGAGTACCCGGCTACAAGAACGTTTGAAAAGAGTTCTTTTTAAATCGTAGTGGGTCCATGCGTATGTATTGGATTTAAAATTCGGTGAATAAGATTTTCCTCCCCGCAGAATGTAGGTGTAGTTGATAGATAAAGATATTTAGGTGGAATACTCGTATATAGTGTAATATAGTATTCCGATAATACTTGGCAAAGGCCGCGTTATATAAAATCCGTGAGCACTGAGATTGGCGTTACGTTTGGGTTTTTTTCTCATTGTTGTCGAATTTTTTGGCACCCTCCATTTTCTCGAAGCTAAATGTCTAATTACAGGTAACTCTCCCAGATTTGATTAGATTGAGACGTTCCTCATTTACATTAATTTGAAGACAGAATTCCAATATTAATCATCCCCAACATGAAAATTTACTATTTTTTGTCATCCCGTCATTTACGTAAATAAGGGGAAATTGATTTCAAAGCTAAAATTAATCATAGGGAAAGACCATTTGTTCCAAAAGAAAAGCTTCTAGTTAATGCGAGTTCTTGAAAAATAATCGTAAACATAGTTTTCCAACATCACCCTATTTGATTATATCGCTTGGAGAGTCGCAGCGGTCAGTGGGACGCGAGGAATCTCAAGATTCCATTTCTTTAGCGGTCTCGCGATTTTCCGGTGAGTGACCTTCCGTTCAACTCAACGACGGCAGCTCTTCGAAGTACTGCTGTGCGTCTCCCTGAGGATGGCGCCTTTAACCGTAAGCTGTCCTGCAAAGAGGTGCTAATGGGACGGGCAATCCCTTCCATCAATCTCAGTTGAACCCTCAGATTCGTGCTTCGTGATGTCAATCAAAACTTTATGTACACAAAAAGTATTGGCGTACATTATGTAAGAAAAATATTATTCAATCCGAGCCCTTAAGATGAACAGTGACATTTTTTGCTGTCATGGTCAATCAGACGACCGGGTCCAAACAAGCTCACGGTCAAGTGGATTGATAGTGAATAATTTGAGATAATATCTATTGAAAAATCGCATGTTTGAACAATACTCTAGGGAAGTCTGGATTTGTAAATTCATGGGAAGCTGGATATTAATTATTTCACTATCGTAATAATAGTTCATAAAATTGAACCTTAATGATTGTGGATAAATGAGTACTGAGTCTCTTTTTTGCGAAATACTATTTACCCTCTTCCATATTCCTTTTTGAAAAATTGTATTTGCCCTCTTCCTATTGTAAAAACCATGAATATGTAAATACTGACTGGTTATATTGTGTGGAGTTATTTTCTGAATTATAGTTTTTTGAACTATATTATTCACAGAATATTGCTGTAAAAATATCTTTCCCAGCTAATTAATGAGGCTTCACCTAGTGGTGAACTAAAATGGAGGAGGAACAGTAAGCTCTTCAAGTATTCACTGCAAACTGAACAGATGTATTCCGAGTGAAATATTCGCTATCTAAAACAATGCAATGAATACAAGTTACCCAAAGCCGTACTCTTGGGGAGAGTACGGCTTTGGGTAACCTGTATTCATTGCATTCATTCGGCCGTAGTACGTTCCCTTTTGCTTTATTAATCTAAAACAATGTTTAGTTGACTGTAGGGAATGGCTCATTGTGGACTGTTTACTGAGGACCCAGCATCTTAATCACTATAGCATTCGCACATGAGTTCATGCAGATGCTCTCGAACAGTTATTCCTAAGATCTCATTTCGGATTTTTTGCGATGATTTTATAATTAATGAAAGATTTATGAGACGAAGATGAAAGTCTTTCACTGAGAGTTAATTCTTTCAAATGAATTAGTAAGTTTAAGGCGTCCAATAAAATCTTTTTTACGGGGTATTATTTTTTTGACAATTTATTTACACAACTACGGCTTTATCTAAGTATCTATATTAAGCCTTAGGTTGCACTGAGTGCAAATTTATCGCAATATCATTAATTAATTATTTAAGTGGAATTCCAGGAGTATCCGAATGAGTTTCCATCGAAGGACGCCCATGATCCAAACACATTATGTCGGAACAAATCACGCAGGGTTCTTACCCTAATAAGACCTGCCTCCTGTTTCCGTTCATCGTACCTTCCCACTTTCTTCGATGTCGAAAATAGTTTACCCTTTGGCGGCCGCTGTTTTTGCACAGGTATTCCCGTGCACCTACTGTCGTATTTCACGGTCACTTATCTTTCGCGAGCCGCTCCCTCCCCCCTCCTCTCGCTTCCCTACCTTCGTTCTTTCCTCATAAATTTCTCGCTGTCAATATCCCGCGTCCCATCGCTGACCCCTCGTCGAAGTCGCGCGAATTAATGGCTGAGGAACGTGTAGTCACTCGTGACGTGGTGCGGGCCGGGTGACCTCGGGGCTCTATTTGCTCGCCGTATATCCGCCGCGCAATTACTCATTCACAAGGTGCAAAGCCTCCTCCGAATCTCTCGCTTTTCCATCCTGGTTCTCTCTTTCTTTCTCTGAATGTGGGCTACCAACTTCTGTCCTCCTAATGCGAACTCGTTTACTACACCATTCATCAACGCAGGCAAAGAGTTCAAAAGAGAGAAAAACTTTCGGAATTCTTGAGTAGCTCCTGTAATTTTTCATTTTCAAAGGCTTGGGTGTTTACTGAGAATGCTTTTTAGCCTTTTTATTTAAAGTACATTTGAAAGAAGATGAATCTTGCAAAAATTAAGTCAATATTCCCATGAAAGACAAAAAAATTTGAAATAAAAATTCATATTCATATTTAAATATGATGCGTAGTTATAATCGGCGCAGAAACATGGTCACTTAAGCGGAATGATAGAAGTAGATTGGAGGCTTTTGAAATGTGGATTTGGAGATGGATGGAGAAGGCGAAATGGGCCGAAAGTGATGAAGTACAAATGATGAAGCACTAGGTATGGTGGGCGAGGAGAGGGATTTGTTGGGAAAATCATAAGGGGGCAGGAAAATGGATGAAAGGCGTATTGATCGGCAGTGGGATGTTGAAGACTGTAATAGAGGGGGGAATGTTAGACAAACGAGGATAGAGCAGGAACAGAATAGGGATGTTGGACGGGATGAAGAGAGGAAAGAAGTACGCAGAGATGAAGAGAGAACTTATGTAGAGTATTTTGCTGGATTGTGTTTTGTTAAGAGTTACAAAATATTTATTTGATAGTTATTTCCATCCATAAACCTATCTTAACCGGTAGACTACCTTCTAGTAATAATGATATTTAAACAGCGAGAAACATTGCTAGGACAAATGACCACACTTTTTTTCACATTTCAGAAATATAGGTGCTTGTGGTTTAGACTGCAAACTTTAGATCTTAGGCCCATGTCCCGAATTATAAATTCAGATTTTTCACTAAATCCTATTTAAAACGGAATAAGCGCGATGGCAAAAAGTTTTCGCATGTCAATTTGCGGGATCGTTGAGTTAAACTTTGTGTTAAGCGATACACTTTTTTAACGCGATATGTTTATTTAAAAGATCATTCGATAACATGTCTACCCTTCCATATCTCGCGAATTGTTAGGCTTGAGAGTGACCCTTATTTAGAATTTAATAACAGGATCAGAATAACAGAAACACGAGTGTCTAATATCTATTGACTTAGAAATAACTCATTGTGACAGCTTTCTTTCAACTTTATATTATTAATATCCTTATAATAAAAAACTAGTATTTTAAATCTTTAGACTTGATTCAGTTTCATGGGGTGGACTTACATGCATATAAGGTATTGGTTAGACCTATCCTAGAATACTCGTCCATAGTATGGGATCCATATGAGGAGGGGCATATTAAAAAGATAGAAAAAGTGCAAAGAAAGGCAACAAGATATGTACTTGGAAGGAACAAAAAAACAGATAGTGTCACGGGTATGTTGAAATGGGAAAGTTTAAAAAAATAGAAGAAAAAGAAGTAGGTTAGGCGCGATGCACAGAATTTTTTAAAATGACGAAGCGTGGGAAGATTTATGGAAAAAGATAGAAAAACCATATTTTAAGGGGAAAAACGACGACAGTTTTAAAATTAAATAAGAACGCAAAAAACAAATAAGAAAAAATACTCTTTTTTAAACAGAACTATTGTTGAATGGAACCAGCTGCCTGGAGGTTTGTTTGAGCCCTTTCCTTCCAATTTTAGGAGCTTTAAGAAGTAGTGTAAAGCAGTCACTGGGTGATAAACGTCATTAATCAGTGATTTGTGTACTATTGTAGCTGTTAAAATATTGTTCGTGTGTGATGTGGACAGCATTACAAAAGTGTATTTCAAAAGTGAATGATGTGTTAACGGGAGGCGATTTTGAACGGTATATGAAATTGAAGAGTACGTGATTATGGACGAAGTGCGGCGATGGACGGTGCGTAGTATGTTCTCGAATGGTGTAAACCTAGTCCACGGGTGATGGTAAATGTAATAATGTAGTTGGTAATCTTTTAAGTGTCATTGTATACAAGAGCTTTGTCTATCTGTTCTTCTTGTGATTCATGTATGCCCATGACATTTAAGATATTATTATTAGGTATTGTAAGATTATGTATTATATAGATGTAGATGTCATGAGTGACAGCTGACCTGGCTTTACCGTTGCCACCAGGACAATTGCCTAATTGTAACGAATATCATCAAATAAATAAAGAGACAGCTTCAAGGGGTAGCATGATTCTTAAATTAAAATTTATCTAAGAGGAATGGGAAATGTCAGGGAATTCGTCAGAAATTTCATTTTTCAAAGAAAAATCGATCGAATTGACATTCCGTAAAAAACATCATGAGTACGGTGCTACTTTTTAAAATTTTCTGGTGATTAGAAGCCATTGCAGCCCGACCAAAATACATTACTGCTGAATAATTACATTGCATATGCTGTTAAGTAGTTATCTCCAGTACTCGCTGAATCAGATTTCTTTTACTTATTATCGTCGTGTTTCACATAATTTCAGGAATAATAAAGTTGTCAGCAATTAAAACTGCTAAAAGTTTGGAAATGGTATGTATTCATGTTATTTAATTATAAAAGGGAAAATTTTCGCCAATTCTAGCAGAAAAGTTTTAGTTATTTTCTTTGGGAACCCACCTTAATTTAAGCACAGTTTTTTCGTCATTCCATTGTGAGTGAAAGTGCTAAGAGGGAAACGCGAAAATTAATGCGAAGAGATTGGCGGGGAACATGATTTGCCTGAGGGTGGATAATATTTTCCCTGCGAATCCCTCTCGTTTGTGTGTTCACTGCGCTGAAATAATTGTCAACGTATATCGCGGAGTCCTCTTAATCAAATACCCTCTCACCAAATACTGAAGTTATCATTCGGAAAGGGCGGCGTCCTGGCTCCTTGCTCCCTCTCGGAAATTCGCCAAACGAGCTGTGGAGACGCACATAAATTGATCATCGCCTGTCGCTCCATTAAACCGCAAAAATGACTGGAAACCCTCGGGATGGGTTTGCGACTTGCTACGGCAGAGAGTGAACTAATATTCTGGCTCCGAAGTTATGTAAACGACTTCAGTGAATCCTGGACAGCGTTTTGCATTGTTTTGTTCTTATTTCACCGACATGAAAAGTGGCAGGGTTTTGTTTGCATCTTTGTATGCCACGTATTTTGAGATCAACATACTAGACATGTTATTTATCCATCCGATAGCGGGAACTTTTTTGTAATACAATTCGTGTTACTCGTACATTGTCATGAACATTAGAAAGCCTCGGACTTTCATTGTAAAATACATCTTCATCCACATAATATCCGCAAGCCGTCGCGTCGCAAGGACGTGTGGCAGAAGGTGGTAGGTCACCAGTCATTCCGCATATATTCCCTCTATTTCCTCATGCACCTGGCATCCCGAGATCCACCAAAAACCGAGTGGAAAGGTGGCGTCCGAACACCAATCATGCAACGTGCTTACATTATACTACGAGTATTGCATGGTTAGCAACTTTTACTCTGTCTACACAAAGAGGACAAGAAAATATGATAAAAGAGGGAATGCATGCATTCAATTCAGACACTTATTACCGGTTAGTACTCTACGCATTCCGGACGGACAATCCACATATACAATTGACTTTATATACATTTACCTACACCCAACATGGCTCAAGGGCGCACGGCGGAGGGTATTTGGACGCTAGATTTGGAGAGTGTTTGTGGGAATTTAATCTTGTACATCCCTATTTTAGACAGAGCATACCTATTATTATTATTTTAGGTCTTCCCCCTTTTATTTTTGTCGCCAATAGTGCGCGGCAAAAACAAATACTTGAATCTATCAGTTCGACAATCTAACTGTATAATTTTGAGACAATTTCCAGCCTTGCCAATGTAATTAGGGGGCCTAATTAAATCTCCAGTGTCGATTGAAAAGCCACGCGCTTTATATCTTTGTAATAAGTTTAATCTAGTCCCGAGTCTTCTTCGCATCTCTACGTAAAAGTTCCCACCCTAGATTTTGTATTAAATGTGTGACGCTTTGTGTCCTATGGTACAAGGTTATCACGAACCTAGCGGCCTTTCTCTGAACCCTATTCAAGTCTCTAATTATTTTTTTTAATTGATCCCATACGCTCGCCGAATACTCTATGTGAGTTCTTATTAAAGTAAAATAGCACGCGTCCGTCACTTTTTTGTCACTACTCCTTCCGACAATACGTTTGACGAATGTGAGCTTTTTTATCGCCCCTCCACAACTCGTGCGTAAATGCTTTCTCCAAGAAATATCCGATGCAATGATAGCCCCCAAGTGTTTTACTTCATTCGCCACGCTCATCCGAACTCCTCCGAGTGTTTAAGTTGATTAACTTTTGTTGTGTTTTTTATTATTTAATAAATGCATGACCGTATATTTTTTCGTGTTTAACCCCAATCCCCTAAATACTGTGCTGGGAGGCACAATAGACGTTGTGCGAATATCCAAGGATAGCTTCCAGTTCGCGTCTTTATTCGGCAAAATTTGGGCAATAAAGGAGTCTAGTGTATTGCCGTGTCCTCCTCCATCGTACATTCACACATCCCCTCCTTTTATTTTTCTATTTTCTTGAGGTATGATCTAAACTCCCCGTGTTCTGTTAAAATTTGCGTAATTCCTTTGTAAGTTGTACAGTTGATCTTCACTCTTTCCTTCACACTAGGTTGAAATTGTCCGGTTGTTTTCCCCTTTTCTAAGTGTTTATTACGGGGGATTCATTTTTATTTGTCAAAATTCTGTGTTTCAGAGAGGAAATAAAATTTCGAATTTGTACTGTGCTTGAATTAGTGGCGGGTATGGTAATGCTGTAGGAGAATGATGAAAATAAAGTGAATAGATAGAGTAGCAAAGGCAAAAGTGCTTCAAAGGTGAAGGTAAGAACCTACGGTAGCAAGTACAAGTGTGTACGTAAATACTTGTGCGAAGAAAACACATTCTGAGGCACGATACTGTACTGAAAGACAAAGTTGAAGGGAACATGGAGGGGAAGAACTACGGACGAATGCCTAGGATGGACACCGAGAGGCAGTTGTGGAAAGTGTCGGTGCAAAGAGCGTTGAGGAAATGAAGAGATGAAGAGAAATGAGAGGCAGGAAACATGATAGTTTGGGCAGAGCTGCCACGAAACCATCCTCGGAATGATAACCCTTGATGATACATTATTTTCCCTCTTTTGTTTCTCTCTTGCGTTTGTCCCGCTCCCAGAGATGTGTATTGAAAACCTTATTAATCATTTATAGACTGAAGTGAGGGGAAGTTTTCATGTATCATTTTCGATTTCCTGGGCGCGAAGCAGTAGTTCGAAGATTACCAGTGATAGTGGGCGGGTCGAGTGAGTGGACGTGCCATATACCTTATCGAATACCGTAATCTTCATCGTAAAAATGTGTGAAAGTTACATTTCCCGCTCGACTGCGTTCCCTCGTCGGGTGATTATATCAGTTACCATTATCGCTCTCTGATACCCCTAAGTATTTAAGGACTATGGCTTTCGAGATTGGACTTTTTTTTTCATTTTTCTACGTTCGGTGAAAGGATTCCCTCGATTTATATGATACTTTTTTTGTGGAGCGATAGCAAAAATGTGCCTTCAACTGTGTGGCGTCGCGTTTCATTTTCACTAGGTTCAGGCGTACATCTACACAACACGCCGCAAGGGCGTGTGGCGGGGGATGTTTAGTCACCACCCGTAAAAGGGAATAAAACCACATGCAAGACCAACACATTCATGAAATTTATTGAAAGAAAGATACATGGGTGAAGTGAAAGTGTGGTTTGCGAGAAGGAAAAACTTAAAAGTAGGACTAGAATATGAAATCTAAACCTAACAAGAAAGGAAAGCCGACAGGGAACGGCTTTTTGCAAGTTCAAATATAAACGTCAATAACAGCACTAACTGCCCATGCGCCACCAGTGCCTGATGGTGAAACTGCTGCCTTTCACCATGAGGCCAGGGTAGATTATCAGTAGTGGTCTATTTTTCTCGTTCCATCGTTCCGAAATACCATTATTGTGGCTACTTTATTGATGAGTGGTTGCCTCATTCCGAAATACCACTAACAAATTTTTTCAAAGCTGAAAAGTTTACGCCGGTCACGGGGTGGACCAGCGACCTTCGAACCCACAAGTAGACACTCCACCTTTAGTCTAATTGAGGGGAATAAAGAGCTTAAATTGAAAGGCCCATTATTTTAGTCATTCCTTTCCGTCGTAGGAAGAATGCGGCCGCGTTTGTGCGATGGCAACCGGTAGTTATATGAGGTGAGTGCAGGTTATTGACGCAATCCAGCCGATGAATGGAAACGTGAATTTTTTTAAATGATTAGCGTGTGGCAATGTACCTGACAAAGCCGATGATTTTCGAAGAGTTTAATTATGGCTTTGGATTTAGTTATCACAATGAATTAATCAGTGGATTATTTCTGCGGTGGGATTTAGAGCAATGGATACGGTTTATTGGATGAAAAATTGGCTTCCAATTCGAATGAGATATATTATTTTAAGATTCCATTCATATATGTTTTCTCGCATTAAACGCGTTCCGTTTTACGTGTATTTTTATAAAATTAGCTTATTTTACGGTTGATGGAGCACAAGTGAATAGTTTCCGCGGAACCTATTTTCTATGACCACCTTGAGAGGCGTGCTTTTGTATTCCCGACCCGACCAAGCTGGATTGGTGTAATCATCGATGTGATGACGATGGTTCGTAAGAGATTATGCAGGGGCAGACACTGACCCGACCCTAAGGTCACTTCAGACGCAACATAAAGTGAATTGTTGTCATGCTCCCTGCCGCTAAATCAGAGCCGCCTCTTCAGGGAAATCATCATCTCTGTTGATGTTTACATGTTAATGTTCCATTTGTACTTGGTGCAGGCTTGCAGGGTTCCACAACTGGTAGAATAGGGCACCTGCTTTATTTTAGATAGTCGTTTATATAAGCAGGCATTTCTTTAGTTAGTTTGAGATGAACGCAAAAGAAAAACATTTATACCCCGATGAAAAGCATGAATTTCGTTGTCGAAAGAGTTTCCGTTCTTGAGTACTATTTTCCTGAATTGAATGAGACTCTGGTTAACGTGAGAAGAATGCCATTGCTCTTGGTGCCAACATTATGTGTGTCAGTGTATATTTTTATGTTGTTTGTCTCAATGTATCCAGAATTCTTAGTACTTTAACTAATACGAATCTTGTCAAGGAATGGCTTTTGAAGGGAAAGATGGTAGATGCCGATTATTGTCGTATGTCCGCATAAAACACAGATCTCCTCGAGTAGGAGGATTTTCGGTAAGATATTAGGCAGTACTGGACATCTTGCTGCTCCAAATGAGGAGATGAAAAGGCTACGCGATAATGCATCTTGGTAATGTGGCTTATCGGAATCTTTATTTACCTGCTGGGCAATGAGGATTCTATCAATGTTTTCACTTATCCTCGATTCAAAACCGAGATAAATAAAAAATTGGAATAATCACTCGCATTGCTGGCAGAAGTGATTATAATGTCAAGGAACGTTGCAACTACGCTCTTGTAAAGCCTCTTTTAGAATATCTATGTAGTGTATGGGATCCGGGAAATTGATAAAATTCAACGCAGGACACCCCGTTTCGTTAAAACTCTTAGGATAAAACGAAATGCGTCACTGAAATTCTTCTGAATTTTGGGTCGAAATCATTGAAAGAAAGGCGATCCAATGCTAGGTTGAAATTACTAAATAAATTCAAATTCGCATGTTTCAACACCGAGATCTCGCCAATTGTTCGCACTCCAACATACATCTGTCGCTTGGATCATGTATGTCAAATTCGGGGAATAGATGTAAGAATTAGCAGATTCAAGGACTCCTTCTTCCAACGGACAATATGGAATAGTAACTGCAGGGTTAGAGGTAGCAAACATACTATTCGCCAGCCACAGTGTCTAGGGAATAATTAGTTTTACGTAAATGAATGCACTTTCACTCATCTCATGTGGAATCTCGTACCTCTTCTTGAATGTCGAATTAAAATTATGGAAATCAGAGACTGGATGATGATTTTGTAATTTAATCTACAATGCTCACATTCAGTTTAGGGTTTAATGAAACATAGTGAAATATGTTTCTTTTATGGGACTTATGCCACGATTAAAAAAATATCCATGGGGTTCTATCTTCATGCTTTGCTTGGAGGGAAGGGAAAGAATTATGGAGTGTTCTTCCTCATCTCCTGTCTAAATTGAGTGGAAGGGGATTTTCTATTTCCATGCGGAATTTCCATCAATAAATACATTCATGAGTCGGTGATTCGTAACGAAGGAAAATACGTTTTTCATCTCGGAGGAAATTTTTCCGATGTTCATTCGGTTACATCGAGATCCCGCTCTTTCATCATTTAGTCAAAAGGTCGTATTAATTAGTGCGAAGTTGAAAGTACTCCTAAGAATTGCTCAATGATTAAGCGAATCTAATTAGTCTAATCTTTGAGCTCGGGCAGACGCCCCAGTCTCTCTTTCCCTCTCAATTCCCGTTACCACGTTAATTTCCTCGTCGGACGTCGTACGAATTCGCTTTGACTTTTCGCAAAAGATTTGGATCCTATAATAGGGTGTAATTATGCCTAATCAAATATTAATATTCGTTGTAGATAATTCGGGTTTTTTTGCAGGGAAATGTTGCGCTATTTTTCCTCCAACATGTTCGTCCGTCATAACGTCGAATGTTTAGGCGAAGAATATATTGTTGATAACTCGGCATTTTTTATGATAGTTAATTAACATTTTACTTGAATAAATCATCAATTATGATTATTACAATCTATAATATTCAGTTAATGTTTCATACCGGAATAAACATTAATTATCCAATATCCAATTCCTTAATAATCGTGATGAAAGATCGCGGGGAGTAGGATAACTTACCTTTTTCTTCCGTCGGTTAACGATCAGACTCATGCGTATTTCCCTTATTAGATAGAGTTGTGAGAAGGACGGATTGCCCTCCAAATTGAAGTTACCGCTTTGGATTCTAATAGCTCTTCGCCAAGTCCGTTTGTTTTGCTATGATTGTTCGTTTATTTTGAAATGGAGTCATAGTTTCATCCGATGAATACTCCTGATAATTACCATCGAATATATCTTATCTTTTTAAGAGAGTCTACGAAGAATTGCTGCATGCATTAGGAATTATTATTACCGGTTAAGGCAGGTTTTGGGTAAGCACAAGATATCAACCGCGCGACAATTCCCTTGTTTCTCCTAACAAAACACAACCCAACTTCCTAGTCTGCAATGAGTTCCTCTTCATCTCTGTATTATTCCTTCCACACTTCGCTCCGTCCAACATCTCTATACTGTTCCTGCCCTTTCCTCGCTTGCATAACGTTCTCCCCTCTATCACAGTCTTCAACATCCGATTCCAATCAAAACGTTCTGCATCCGTCTTTCCTGCTTCCTTAAGATTTATCCCAACAATCCCCTCTCCTAGACCACCGCTCCCAGCACCTTCTCGTTTGTTTTTCTTCCCCTCCATTTCACCTTCTCCATCATTCTCCGCATCCACATTCTTAAAGCATCCAATCTGCATCTATCCTCCTGCTTCAGTGACCTTGTTCCGCGCTGTAAAAAACCATGCTCCATATTGACGAACCTTTTCGTAGCATCTTTATCCTAAGTCTATATCATCAACTCCCTCCTCCTTGAGAAAGCCTCCTTGCCTAGCGCAATTCTTCTCCTTACGTCCCTACTACTTTGCCCGTATTGATCCAAAACACTTCCGAGATATGTAAACTGTTCTACTTGCTCTAATTTTTCTCCTCCTATTTTAATGTTTAGCTTAGCCTTTTTCTTTCTGGAAAATCGCATAACCTTTGTTTTATTAATATTGATTCTCATCCCATATTTATCGCACTGAATCTCCAATTCACTCAGCAATGCTTGCAACCCCTTGGCTGACTGAGCAACTAATGCTTGGTCATCAGCAAACCTAATCGATTTAACGAATTCCCCTCTGACTTTCATTCCTACCTCCAGTTCATCCCATGCCTCTTTAATCATTTCCTCCACAGATACGTTGAACAGCACCGGTGATAATGGGCAATCCTCTCTTATTCCTCTTCCTAACACTACTCATCTCGGCTCTCCATTTCCCACTAGCACCTTAGATATAATAGGAATATATTTACCTAATAAGCTGCAGTTGTAGGATTTACAGGAGAAATTGATAACCTATGGCTGTCTATGGCGTGAAGGACTAATTACATGGATTTTTTACGATGACTTGCGAAAGTGCCTCTGTTACCCTGTGAATTAATTGCAAGCGAGAGGCTTGTCAGGTTAGATGATCCACTTGATACAGATTAAGGTTAACTGTAACAGATTCAATGAAATGGTCAAAGTACATTTCCTTCGTGAAAAAATTATTCACATGGGAAGAAACAGAATTCAGAATGGGTCCTCCGCGGACAAACACAAATACTTACTTGGCGTTTATATCATTCATTATCATTCCTGGGAATTTTTTGTTGCAGAACTCCAAGCTATTCTGTTGTTTGCCGATGCTATTTATTGATGGCTACTTGGATATATCTTGACATTATGATTTTCCTGTCCACGATTCATTTGTTTAAAGCACTCCAGAACAAGAGCGTGCAGTTAGTGGAGGGAATTCTCTTGTTGCCGTTGTCTTTTTACTCTTTGAGTCTTCGAGTGTTATTTATTACTACGATCTATGTTTCACAGGCGTGGAAAAGTATGTTACGTTAACCAATAGGGTTCTATTAATTAGATACATCCCAGAAATAATTGCATCAAAGGCCGTAGCAAATGAGCTCCAAGTTTGAGTTCTGATTGGTGAATAGTTCACCACTAAATATACCCTCAGGCGAAATTTACACATCCAGGATTGCGGGAAGAGCACCTGTTCTATTGCTGTCTGTGGAAGTGCTTAAAATACGCAAAAAATTCAAATTATTGGAGACTCAAAAATGATGCAACCTATGGTTTCTCACGAAGCTCTATTACCAAAGACTTTGCATCTTTTGGCTTTATGATGGCCCAAAGACACCGCCCTGGGCATTAACTCGCTAACGCACGCCAATGCAAACTCGCTTACTTCATTAACACTAGCTGCTTTCGAAGGGGATCGATGTCTTCCTTAAATCCCGATCCCGGAGTATCAACTGCCGGAGTGGCCGGATCTATCGCTAATGAATCGCTCTGCATGGCGTCTAATTACGGTGTGGTTAAATATCCCTTTCCTGCCCCCCTCCCCCCGAAAGGTCACTGGAAGCGAAACGCACCACCTGCAGTGGGTACCCCACAACCCTTTCCTCCCGGAACATCCTCCCCGGCTGGGTGTTCCGGGGGCTCACAGCCGGCGGAACGAGCGTAATCACCTCGGTGACGATGCGGTTGATCGCCGCCCTCCCTTTCCGCCCCCATGCCCTGGTCTGCGTCTCCCTCGGGCGGGGGTCTTGATGACCTGAAATCCTGTGGGGGAGAGGGGACTTGATTTTGCATCGCCGTTTAGTGCTCCTCCAATCCCATCACGATGGCGGCCGAGTTCATCCGGCTCAGGTTTTTAAGTTAATTTATACTCCTTCAGCATTAAAACTAACCGTTATATTTCAATTCAATAATCATAATTTACCCAAGCTGTGTGATTTTTCGGGTATCAGATCTTCCTCGGAAACCATAACCGGCACAGGGAAAGGAACTGCCCCCCCTACCCTGTGTGAATTTCACACGCCATATAGGGCTTAGTACTGGTTGATCTCTGCCAACACCAACCAAACCGACCTTCGGGTTGATTACTGTGTTTATGGTTTTTTAATCATAATTTAATTGAAGCTCGGCCATTTTATCCTCATAGAACACTCATTATCAATTTGCAATCCATAATAATGCACAACAGTGTTTCACTATCGGGTGAGAAGAGGTAGATAGGGTAGGGAAAGTTCTCTAGGGTTAGATCAACAAAGGATATTGAGTTGGTGGATATAAAAAAACATCTGAAAACATGTGAATCGAAAGAAAGAATAACGCTGAGATGTATAAATTATTGAATAATCGGCTATCGTACCTTGATAATGACAGTAACATATCGAAACCATGATCAGTGCTGAATGAATTCTATCCAAAAATTATGAAGTCAGAGTGTAACACGGAAAGTTGCAAAAAGTGTTGTCCGAACGATTTGTTTTTACATCTCATGATATTATTTTCATCAGAGAAAATAAGTTGCATGGAGATCTGTGCGTAGGCTTGACATTTTCAGGCAAAACAAATTCTACTGGCAATCAATCTTACGTAAAGCCATTTTTCCGAACAAAAATAATCGGGAATTTTTCAGCAGAAAGAAACTTTTCATGAAGTAAAGGGGACATCACTTTGGCACTAAAAAGGAAATTTATCTCCCGAGATGCTGCCCGGTAAGAGAAACTGTCTAAACCCGTAGCGAGAGCTGGAATACCCCGCATCTCTACCATTTCTGGAAATATATCCAGGATCCTCAAGAAACGGGCATCGAAACCTTCCTCAGGCCATGCAGTAAAATTAAAGACCAGCTGGCCGCAGACTCCTGCGAATTTGCGGCTCCGGACCTCTACCAGATACCCTGTGAATGTGGATTTGTGTACGTGGGGTAAACCGGAAGAACGATCGCGACCAGAATCAAGGAACATCGCGGACACTACGGACTCTGTGCCATTCGGAAAAATGGGCGGTGGCCGAGCACTCCATCCAACGAGATCACTCCATACTATGAGACAAGGTAGAAATCTTAAGCCGACAGAAAAAGTTTTTGGAAACATTAACGAAGGAATTAATCGAGATCCGGCTTGAAGAAAACGTTTTCAATCGAGACGCGGGTTACTCACTCAGTACCATGTGGATACCCGCACTGAGGAAAATCAAGGCGGCAAGAAAAAGGCGGGAATCGCCTGACCAATCAGAGGGCACCTGAAAGCATGTTCATTTGTTTATAAACCGACCATTACCGAAGAGGAATACTTTCCTAAAACGAGGTTTCTTTTCTGTTGTTGTTTTCGAATTCAAAGTTTAAACTTTTTTCACTGTTCTGATGCATGACGGAAATAAAACTGAAACAGTCTCGACATTATCAGATCTTCGATCAGGTGTGACACGAAGGTCTCCTGCTAAAACATTTTGGAGCGAATGTGCCTGCCCACTTGATCAAAGTGGTCCAGAGCTTCCTCTCTGCACGCTCGTTCCAAATCGCCGAAAAAGACGCGCCGTCCTCCAAAAAAACGATAAACTGTAGCGTCCCGCAAGGGCCCATCCTATCGCCCGTTCTCTTCAATCTATTCGTCAACGACGTACCTTCTTCTCCATGTACTCTCTATGTTCGCCGACGACACCGCTATTGCGGCGATTCCTGGAACGGCAACTATGCCATTTCCAGGATACAGAACCATATTTATCTCCTCGAAAAGTGAACCGTCAGTTTGAAAGTCACGATAAACACTACCAAAAGCGTTGTCATTGACTTTCACCAAAGACGAAAATCCCCTGCTCAAAAATCCCGTACCCTTAACTCCACCCGTATTCCGATGAACTCATCACACAAATTCTTATCCAATAAATACGTGAACTGAGGCCATAAAAACTTTATTTTGCAAAATTTAGTGTACATCAATATTGTCCCCTTCAAAGTAATCTCCATTCGTAGGCTTCTGCACTTAGTCCATCTTCTTTTCCTCTGTTTAAAGCACCCTTGGAAGTCCTCCGCAGTTAGGCTTTTTAGTTGTCTCGTCGTTTCTTGCTTGATTGTATCCACATCTTCCCAGTGATGTCCCCTCATCACATTTTTGCATTTCGGGAATAGGAATAAGTCGCAGGGGGCGAGATCTGGCGAATGAGAAGGATGATCAAGGACGGTGATTGAATGTTTTGCCATATACTGGCGAAAAATCGATGGCTGAATAAGCAGGTGCATTGTCATGGTGAATGATCCATCATGTTCGATAAAAACAGTGTTCACTGTTGATTTTCCTAAATTCAGTTAATCTGCTATCATTCGAACGGTTTTTCGACGATCAGTAAGGGCAAGGGACCGCACACGATCAATATTGTCACCAACCCAGATGGTTGAAGGTCGTCCCGGCCTTGCGTCATCCGTGGTGTCTTGTCGACCAACTTAAACACGCTTAATCCACTTGAAAACTGACGTTTTCTTCAGAGCGTTATTACCGTTAGCAGCTGTCAACATTTATAGTAATTTCTTGATATCCTTTACCGCATTTCACCAAAAAACTTGATTTGATTCGTCCTATCAAATCCTTCTCCCTCCTATCACCTATTTCTCAACCCCCACTCACGCTTCACGTGGCGGGATAAGGTGACGAAGCTCTTTGAAGCCTTCATTCGGCCTCGGCTGCTGTGCGGCTGTGAAATATTCGTTAACTGAACACTCACACTCAGAAAACGGTTAGCGACAATCCAAAATGAAAAATAGCGCTCGTACCTCACGCACCAATCACATACCTTTGACTGAAATCCGAAACGCACTCAGAATTTCCAAAATTCACGACTATCAAGACTCAAGCTGAACGCCTTGAAAGGCTGAACGCCTACAGAAAACATAAGGAATTACTCAATCCACAAGAAACGATTCAAACGATACAGACTACCAAGAGACATTTTATTTCGGTAACCAAACCAAATTTTTCCGTATTGTATCCATCGATTCCACTGTAGTATTAGTACGTGACTTTACGCTGTCGACGGAGGGAAAAAATGAAATAAATTAAAGATTACAAACGTGAATGTAAAAAGAATGAAAATACGATTAAATTAAAATAGAAGAAGAAATATAGACATTCAATGAAAATGCAATTTTAAAAAAATCATTAAAAACAAATTTAATAAAACACATCCTCGACACGACGTTTTATTTTAATTGTATGATCCCGCCGTTGTGGACGTTTCGGGCGCACAAGCCCCCTAGTAATGGTGTAGATTTATATTATTGTACTATAGTGGAGGAATTATCCAGTTTGTCATTTTTTACTTCTTCCTCTGATTAGTAAAATACTTTCTTACATATAAGTAAAGACATAGATTCCTAATAGGTAAGTAAAGACAGACTTATAGTAAGTTTACTATAAGCCTGTCTTTCACTCATCTTTTCACTTGCACTGGAAAAGTACAATGGTCATTACACTTCTTCCTCATTTTGTCCCAATGCTTAATAATGAAACACGCTGAACAGGTGAACGACTGTTGCACCGGAGCAGCGCAAGGCAATTTTTAGGGCTTCAAAAACCTAATCAGTTGAGGGCAGTCTCGACATTATCAGCCGTGAGGACGGAAACCCACTCGTTTGCCGAAACGCTGGCGTCATCGATGGAGGAACTGACCCGGTGGAAGAAGGGAGTAGTCTCTTCCACAGCTATTCGTCGGGAAAGCAAAAGAACATGCAGAAAGAAACTTGCTGAAAAACAGTCCAAATGTCTTAATTTCGGTAGCATTGCAACGACTAGGAATTTCAGTGAAAGAAAATCTCGGGAAATCGGCCAGAAAATCAGGAAATGCCTTTAAAGTCAACGTTCTCAAGTTTGAAATATGCAGACTTCTGCGGTTAGAAAGATTTACTAAATTCAGCCCATATGCCTTAAATTCGGCTAATTCATCTTGCTCTATCGGGTACCCATAGTTTATTTATTTGTATAGCCTTAGTCCGAAAAGAGCACATTTTGGCCTTTGCATCGGACTATTACAGGGGGAAAGCAATGGATACGATTTAAAGATACAAGGAATGGATACGATTACAAACACCCACGCCCACGAGGTAGACGAAAATCCACTATGGCGGGATGATTTTGAAGAAGTTTTCCACACTGTAGCATCTTCAGGTAATTGTTATTTTTATTAACAATCACCTTGGTGTAAATCATAATCTATGTTGGCGCCTGTATGTGATAGAGACTTTAGAAAACATTTAATGGACGTTTTTCCTATTTTGGAGGTCGATCAAATTGAGTAGCTTCAGGCGTGATGTGATGGAAGTCGAACATAATGAATAACTGATCGTTGCACTTTTCTACTTAATAGTATCAAGTGGAAAGGTGTTACGATCATTTATTCATTAGTGGCTGAGGTATTAGTTTAAACATCATGCAATGGAGTGCCCTCTAATTTCACGATTATCTGGTATCTCCGAAGAGAATCTTGGTGGAGAGGCAATGGAATGGACCGTCGTATTGTTTCTGTTGATATCCTCACATCAAAGCACTCTGGGCATATGTCTAGAGCGTATCAAAAACAGCTGTGCCTCTTTTTCTCTCTTTCCATCTTTTTGATTGCTTATTCGTAAACACTTGCCCCTTCGTTTTTCGATGCGCGAAGGCGATTGTAAGCAAACTGAACTCACGAGGGAGGAGGGCGATGCTCTTTCTTAGGGCCTCCCTCTTGGTGGCTCGGCGTCTTGTTCCAATTTTTTCTAATAAGAGTTTCCGGTTTCACTGGGGTGTGACATTATGGAGCGAGTTAGCCCTTGCTCGTTTGTGAAGATCTGATAATGCCCCTGCTCGGCAATTACTCGTGAGGGTGAAGGCTCTTAATCCTGTTTTTGGTGAGAGAAGAAGAGCTATTAGATGAATCTCAAATAGATACCTTATTATTAGTCCCAGGTTTGCAGAAATATCACCAAGGGTCTCCCACGACAAAAACTTGGGTTTCGCTATTGGTCTTTGTGGCGTTTGAACAACTTTCCGTGTCGTGAATCTCGGATTTTAACCGGAATTCGCGTTAATTGTATCCAGGAATAGAAACCGCCCTCCGTACGCGACCGCGGCGTTCGGCCAGTGACGCCCTCTGACTTCGGAAATTTGCATGTACTTAAACTGGGCGTGAAGCGTAAATATTCGCCTTCATTGGGTGTGCCCCGCCAAGTGGTCGGTTAATTACGAATGTCTTCACCCCGTTTTGTCGATTCGTTGTCTTCTGATTTATCAATTTATTTTTTTTGGCGATGCATACGATTGGCTCTGTCGTCAATCAGGAGTCTTCTTTACTCTTTGGATGTCGTTGGTTAAAAATAATTTCGATCATCGTATTCGGGATATAAGTTTCTGGCCGAAAGTTTAAGAGATATCCAAAGAATTGGAATAATTACAACTCACGGCTCATTCCATTATTTTTTAATTTCAGAAAATTAACAGACTTAAGTCTCGCGATCGCGTCCATTCCATTAATTTCATCATAATATTACACATCAGGCTAAAACTAAATTTAAAAATTTTGCTACGATTTATTAGTGTTTGATCACATAAGGTTTGCTTGGGCGTTTCGCAGCTAAAACATCACGATGCGTGCTCGGTGGAAAATCAGAAAGTGAAAATTTCTTTTTAATTATTTTAGTTGAACTGCAAAAGTATATTTCAAAGCATGGGTTCGGACTCGTTTCAAGCAGTCATCCATGCAAGAACGAACTTCGTTTAATGAACGGAACGAAACCCATGGGATTTCTCCATGCGGCACGGGGCACGGAAATTTGACGAACTTCGTTAGCATTAAAGATTACAAGAAAGCACAAAAAGAACTCCTAAGAGTGTGGCGCCAAAGGCATCTCAAAAAAAATTAAATTTTGGTGTGTTGAGTTGCGGGGGAATTGATCCGTGGCCAGGGGTCCCATCCCACACGGAATCATTCTAAAAACCCTTTAGAAGACGGTTTGGTGTCACACCCTTTACGCCTTTTGGAACTTTTATTACCCTTGTGCAATTAACCAAGCCGGAAGGAGTTCATTTCGTTGTAAATGGAGTATCAGAGCTTCCTGTATTAGTGTACCGCTCCGATAACATTTCAGTTCTACAGTTGCAGATCGTCAATTCAGGGAAAAAATAGCTCCATTTCATCCCAAATGTTTTTATCGCATTCTGTCCACCAATCCGATAATATCCATTTTATTTCAAACCGGCATTGAGCATTCTGTCGCAGCCTGCATTGCTTCCAGATTTAAGGTTTCCTATCTCCACTTAGAGAGTAAAATTTACTACATCTACAGGTTCTCCAAAGTTACTTTATTAAAGATCTAATCCTGCCGAAAATATTATTTATCAGTTTTGAATTTGTACGGACTCCGGACTGGATAAAATTCGCATTTGGCCGAACTTTCGTGCTCCGTATTTTTCTAATCGCCTCGTTATTGTTATGGGATTACACCTGTCTTCCATGCACCAAGCGCACTAGGTGCGCGATTGAGTCATCGTTCCGTTTTTGCCAGGCCTCCAGCCACAAAATAATACACCATCCATTAAGTTCACTTCAAAATATGTGACTCTACGTCGACAATAATCGGTGCTGAAGAAATACGATTCATCGTTCATGTCTTAATTTAAAATAATCAAAAAAATATCTTTCCACGGCTCGTTTTAACCCACTAAGTTAGAAAAAAGGTCTCTTGGCACACATTCAAAAGTTGAAAGATCAGGGTCCCATAATATACTCGCTTGATGAAACTTAAATGTAAGATTAAGAGCGATGTGAACTGATAAAGTGGATTAATAAACATTCATTAGGCATTCGCCGAAGATATCTATGTACAACGGAGTTGCGGGGTAGCTAAAATGCGCCCAGTTGGCGATGAAGATACGTCTTGTAAAACTGAAAAACAGCCACGAATGTGCTAGACCCCTGTGAATTTCATTCAGTATTTCGTAGAAAAGTTACTATTTAGTCACCGCTTACGTTATTTACGCACCATGGCATAGCTGCGGTTTACTCTCCGAAGATTTGATCACCTGTCGTGGGAACGGACTGAATATTAAGTGCAAAATTGCACCCCATGTGTCTTCAGAAAATATTACGTGATCTCGTCTTCAAGGATATCATGTGATAGCGCCTATATGACTAAAATGGCGTACTACACGTTTTTATGGCGGCTTTACCAGGGGGTGTTTAACTTGCGAACCCAAAGATTAGAAATTGTTGAATTGAGTCAAAGCCATCGTCAATCGTTCCAAAGGATGTTAGGGGGTATTCATTTAATTGCAATAGGTGAAACCCGCGATAAATAAACGTGCTTGTTCACATTACCCGTCCGCGTTTCACCCAGTAGAGGACGTGAGTAAGGGTAACGCCTAGGTATTTAATTGAGTCTACACATTCCGTTTCGGTGTTCCCAATGCAGTAAACGATCGGGGAAGAATTTATTTTTTTCCGAAAATGTATCACTACGATTTTTTTAAAGTTAAATTCTAATTACCAAGTGTCGCACAAGCGTTTTATAGCATTAAGTACATCAGAAAAAGCTGCTGTGTCCTCGGGGATCACGGAAGTCACGGTAAACAACTGTATCTAATTCTAGTACTGGCTTGTCTCTGTCGACTGGCAGTCTGTAAATGCGCATGCATAAATTCTTTTGGTTGAGGACCAAATTATAATTGAACACCAAGCGCTTTAAAAACACTATCCGGATTTACCTCAACCCTGCTGACGCAAAATTTTTTAACTGCAATGAAGACTCGGTCCCCGATTCCATTTGTTCCGTCATTTCTGTAAATGGAGAAGAATTTGGTGAAAATTTCACCGTCGACAATATCAGTTGATAACCAGCTTCCTATCCCAATAATTATATCAATATATATATATATATATATTTATTTATTTATCATGGGAAGAACTGGAGGTAGGAATGAAAGTCGGAGGGGAATTCGTAAAATCGGTTAGGTTTGCTGATGACCAAGCATTAGTTGCTCAGTCAGCCAAGGGGTTGGAAGCATTGCTGAGTGAATTGGAGGTTCAGTGCGATAAATATGGGATGAGAATCAATATTAATAAAACAAAGGTTATGCGATTTTCCAGAAAGAAAAAGGCTAAGCTAAATATTAAAATAGGCGGGGAAAAATAGAGCAGGTAGAACAGTTTACATATCTGGGAAGTGTTTTGGACCAATACGGTCAAAGTAGTAGGGACGTAAGGAGAAGAATTGCGCTAGGCAAGAAAGAAGCCAAATTCTAAGGAACTACATAACTTGAGTTTCTTCCTTCTCTTCCTACACAAAGGGAGCTTGACCACCGAAAATTCGAAAACGTGTGTCTTTTCATTTTGTGTGTTTTCGTTCGCTAGTGCTAACGTGATGTATATAAATATGTATACACATACAAATCCATCATCAATTTGCATGATCATGACTTGTATGTTGAGTAAGTGTGTGTGTGTGTATATATATATTTTGTGTGTGTGTGTATATATATATTTTGTGTGTGTGTGTGTATTTATGTGTGTGTATGTATGTATTTTTGTGTGTATGTGTATGTATGTATGTGTATAGTGGGTAGATATAAATATAAATATATGTATATTTATATATCCCCACACGTACACACTCACTTAACAAACAAAATCATGATCAGGTCACCTAATGAGTGATTTGTAAGTCGAAACCTAGGTCGTGCATAATAAAATGTTTGTGGAAGAACGATGTATTTTCTTTTCCGGTATGAATTTCTTTCTCAAAGTGGCACCTCGAACCATTCTAATTACATTTCACTTTATTCATACATACATCCCAGCATGCATAACTAGTAAGTATCACGTGATGCCATGCGATGGTCTTGGCGTCGTGGCCGATGGCGTGGCGAAGTTGACGCGACGCGACGCCTGAGACTACTCTCGGGAACAGTGTTTGTTTCTCGCCATGCATCAATCAAATATACGATATGTACTCCCTAATCTATATCTTCTTGTCAAAATAATGAAAGCAATTTAAAATAGCGACCGCCGAGGCAAATGGACGGCGTGCCGCTGAAGAGAGTATTGTTTATTTAAAAATATGCGGTTTTATTCGGGGAGGGCGCTGTCTCCGTATGTTTGGTGACCGCACTACTTTTGAATTATTCATCCAAAGTGAGCCGATAATTCTACTTCTTTAAATTTATGCTAATCCTCTCGTGTTTAACGATTCATTAGACAGAACAAAAGTGTTTCTCTCACATGTTCCGCAAAATGACGTTGATTTTGCCTCCGTTTAGGATTTGTTTATTGACGTCCATTGAATATGAAATGAAGGGACAACAATGTAACCTTTTTCTCCGTTGGACTTTCCTATGAATAATATATTTTAATAAAGTTCCTTTTTCATCACGCGGTTTCCCCGCGAAGCAATTTTACCATACCTATGAGTGTGCGTAATAGTTTTTTACTTCATTAAAAAATAATTAAGTTTTGACGTCGTTTATTAATTGATTTAGTTTTTTCCAGCAATTGGGTCCATGCGTTGTAAGATAATTCACCAATTTAGATCTGTTAATGATTGTAACTTCCTGCGTTTCAAGAAATGTCCTAGTAGTACAGTATGAGTGGCAAGGAAAAAATACATGGAACCCTTTCGGAGACCTTGAGATATTTCCTTAGTCCAATGCGTGATATTGTGAGGCAGTGCGTAATAAATTACAACATTATCGCTTGCGATGTCTCGAATTTAAAAAAAATACGAATTAAACACGAACGACTGCTGATAATTCCTGTTTTAGGCATTCGCAAAGAAATGCAAGGCGCCCTCTCCACTTACTATATGATATGCAGGTGAGCGATATTGTCAATTCCTCCCGTCTCCTTAACGTATGTTGTATCTTATCTCCCCGGGAAGTACTTCTATTCACAATTTATGCGGTGTCCCTTCTTGATTAGAATTATTTCAATTTTTTAATAGAACGCTTTCGAGTGAGAACTATGAATTAAAAGTCTTGGGTTGTTTTCCTCCTGTGCAGGTAGATAAAGTTCTTTTTTTTCCGGGCCAGGTTAATTAAAAAAATTTCCTTCCTTCGCGTGGCTGAGCAATAAATTAACTTCCTGTCACGAAACGCTGGGAACTAACAGCATGTCGTTGCTGGGTGGAATTCCCGGTTAAAAAGCCGAATTCAATAAAATCATTTCTTCTTTTTATTTGCGGGACTTGGTGTGAAGGGTTAGACATACCATGTGCTCTTTCTGTGGACGCGTTCTTTCCATCATTCTTTTGTATGCTACCGGTCCTTTTCTCTCTGAAACATGGAGTAGAATTAATATCTCCTTTCATTCCAAAGGGTCATATTATGTATTTATATATGCATTTGCTAAAAAAGAATACTCTTCAGCAAGGACAAAAATACATACAAGTTTTGATAAAAGCATTTAAACACAGAAATATATAGAAAGGGCATTCACGTTTTACTTTTGCCGTTTTGGCGGCACGGTCGTCAGATCAATCAGATATGTCAACACCATGTATTTAAATCTCCTTTATCTGTATTTAAATGTTTTAATCATAGTGTGTGTGTATATATGACATTTGAACGGTACAATGGAATACAAAAATAATATAATAACACGTAAAAAGACCCTCGCATTTTAGAAAGTTCGCTTTGTTGGGGAGGCGACCGACAGTTAAGGTCTTTTGAAGGGATTTTGAAGGGAAGTCTTGTGGGGGAACGCCGTTAGGGATGGATGGGAAAGTAAGGGTGGAGAGAAACCCGGCGTCGGCATCAGCCTACTCTTGTCGAAAGGCGCCAAGGGGTTTTTAGATGGACACAACTATCACATGATTAATTTGGGACTTTGGATTGATACATAATATACGAGGTGTGTTAAAAAATTAACGGGAATTTTAGTTTTTTGGACAATAATATAAATTTATTCTTATACATTGACGTTGTCACCTTCAAAGTATTCCTCATTGGAGATTAGGCACTTGTGCCAGCGCTTCTTCCAATCCCCGAAACACTTCTCAAACTCGATCTTTGAGATAGCCTTTAGTTCTTTCAGCGATGCGCTTTTAATATCATGTATGGAAGACGCAGGGCAAGTTTGGTAACGTTGACAAATTTGACAAAAAAATTTTGTCTTCTTTAACATTTTTTATAGGTGTAATTCTTACAGACCTACATCTGCATCTACTTAATACCCCCTTTCCCATATGCCCTTTTTCCCCAAATGCCTCTCGCGCACTAGCAGTATATGCCAAATGAGGCATAACTAGGTGTAGATAACCTTGCTCTTTTTTCTTTAACTTTCTCGTCACATTTCCCCAACACTTTGCTAATAAATCCTAATCTTTTGTTGGCTTAATTTTGTGCTTGAATGTGCTCATCTAGTGTGTCAATTCTTGTTTTGCACGGCGCTGATTTTTTTTTCGGGCGGCCGCAGTGTACGTATAGTGAAGCCAGCGGCAGTGGAGACGAGGGCCACCCATTACGTTCACGCCGCAGAGGGAAGGTAATCGGGGGAAAGGGTCTAATGCGGCATCAAAGGGCGGAAAGGCATGAGCCTTCACACCTTATTTGATCGGCACGCGGACGCTTTAATCAAAGGGAAAACTAGCGTTAATTTACACGTGAGGAACGAAAATAGCCGAGTCGTCTCGTTTGGTGTTCACGAGGGGGAGGGGGCGGGAGAAACTCGAAGAGCGTGGGATGTGGTGGAGGTGCGCGCGGTGCTTCATACGCGGCCTGCCAACTTGGGCTTCTACGTTCATTAAAATTTCTGTTTACTCAGTAATAGGAGGACCTAAGAACGATGTCTGCCACTGTGAAACTCTATAGGAAATATACAGTTACTTTTAATTTCGAAATTTAATTCAGGATTGGTAGAATCATTTTGAAATGTTCAACATTACAAAATAACAAGTTGCTTCCGCACCCGATTTGGGAATTTTCGCCAAAAGATCATAAGCGATTATAAGTGGAGTGTTGATCTAATGACTCATGCAACATACTTCTTTCAGCAAATAGCAATTGTAAAGTATAGAGTGTTGGCACGCAGTCGTTGACTAAATGTGAATCTCTCATCTAACATTAGATGCGCATGAAGAATATTCGTTTTGAAAAGTGTGCATTTTAATAAATGTTTACAGTGAGTATTCACTTAATTCCTACTATTATCGACGTCTTAAGAAGCGGTACAGCCAGGGATTAAATTGCATGCATTGAAATTGCTTTGCAAAAGATGAATGCACCGAGTCAAAAAATGTTGGGTGTGGGGCGAAGACCACCCACAGCCTGAATACAGCTTGCTTCGAATATGACCGAAGGAAAGACAGACGTGTATTGCATTTCCCCTGTCGATTGATGTGCAAATACATAAACATCCATCCTCTCGTAATTTGATGTTTGCCTCTCCCTTATGAGTTTTCTTGACTTAGTGGGTTTAAGAGGGCAACAGTACATTTCGCGGTGGCAATTGGGCTCAAATTAACTCACAGGCATGTCAAACTGGTAAACATATGTATAAATTAAATACAAAGAATTGGAATAGACGCGGTGCTGGCTAATTAAGTTAATGAACCCCGTTAAAATCACCACGATAGCATATTTTCCAGGTATAGCGAGCATGAATGCTGTGCACATAACAACAGTATTAAGTGCAACACGTAGTCCATCGTGACACTTTGGTTGGGAGGTCAAACTTTGACCCAGTTGAAATAGTTCGCGGAATAGTTTTCGATGACAACTGTGGTTTCTCTTGCTCCCCTGCATAATCTCATGTTATTCTTATTGTGTACACTCTAGGAAATATAGGCACCACCACGTCATAGTTTTAATTTTATGTAAAATTTTATTCAAAATCCTTGTTTAAGCTATAAAAAGCATCGGGATATTTATTTTCTGATATGACTCAACGCGCTCGCACCTCGTAGGATTGGTGGTGGGGGGGGGTCTAACCTTCAACGTGCGTCAAGCTCCAATCGCCTGCGAGAGCTCGTTCAGGCTAGATTGTGTTTTTAGTGGGCCCCTCTCAAGTGACTCGGCGCTAGCGCAAAATCCAGCGAACGATTGAACAGCAGTACACATCAAATTTTGTGTTGGACTAGGAAAAATGGTTACGGAGACGATGGGTATGATTCGTATTCCCAAAAGTGAAATCCTCCCTCAAAGTACACCATCATGGGACCTTAAGTGCGGGAAAATAAGCTTGCACGCGTACCTTTAAGGACCTTCTGGAACCGCCGGCCTTCGAGTCGTGGAAAAGCCGCTCTGATAAAAGGGTGTTAAGGGTACTTTGAAAAATTATTTAGGCACCTAAGCAGTTTCTGAAATAAATCTACTTTTCAGAAACTTTTCCCGATTTTTTTATGTCAATCTTGTAGATCATGGTTTATGTCGTTGAACAAATAAAAGTGCGATCGTAGTAATAGTTTTAATTCGATGTGATTTGTTTCGAATTTAATCCGAATCACCCTGATATCTACAGTAACAGTAATTATATCGATTTCTTATGTCAAAGGTGTGGCAATAGAAACAATCGACGCTCGAAAAGCTTCTCTGGATGCGGTGGTCTCGCGCGAGTTGACTGATGCGAAGTTGCATAACAGGTTTGACTCGAGAGGTCGACTCTTAGGTGTATCGTACACCCATTATACAAATTCATCGTCGACTACGGCCTAGTTCGATATTTCGAGATTTACTGTCCTCGAAATGTATTCGCAATCCAAATGATTTCGAAAAAAATATTCGAAAATAATAAATATTATATATATATATATATATGTATATATATATATATATATATATATATTCTATATAAATATTTATTTTTCCATACATATATATATATTTTTCTAAATATATATTTATTTTCCAATTTTATATATAACAATTGTTATTTTATGTATATATATAAAATATTGGACCACGAGTCAACTCGTTGTGTGTTTGTCTGGGAGCATTATGGCTTTACCTAATAGGATTTTGAAGTTGATGCCTCATCAGCATCGTTCACTCTACCTGTATGCAAAATAAAGTCGACGGTCCATACTTGAGTATTAACGCGGCCGCGGACTCATTAACCCATCTCCATCTTCTCTTCTGACGACTCCCTGCTTTAAAACACTTTTGGGAAGATGGATGTCTGAGTCGCTTTGGTTGAGACGGAGGCGAAAAAGGAAGTGATCCTACTCCCGCCGATACCTGACCCATTTAAGTCCACTCGCTTCGTAAATAATGCTATGGTTGCCTCGCTAATGGATTTGGAAATGCTCACCGGTCACCCCTCTATACGGCTGCAGTTCGCGAGACATGCCTTTAAGCGTCCCTCCTCCGACCCCATCTCCTCCTTCCCACTCCTACCATAAAAAAGACCCTCCGCATCAGGAAAGGTTTGGAGGGACGGTTCAATGTTTTCGTACTTAGCATGGCAAAAATATTAGTTCCTCATTTTTCCCAAGTAGAAAAGTTCTGCTACCTCTGAAACGGAAGTATATGATGAAAGATGGCACTTTGCTTTTCTACATAAAGTATATTTGTTTCGATCTAGGTTTAGTTGTAACAGGGTAACATCTCCAGGTTGATGATGTCAATCGAAATATATTACGTTGTAACGAAACCCAGATCATAATAAAAATATTCCTTTGTGCTTAAGCAAAGTGTCTTCATTCATTACAATGCAACAATTGCAGAATTGTAAAACTCATTCGCCTCGACTGGGATTCGAACCCGGATTCCTTTATATCCCGCAGAGTGTGTTAGCCATTTTTACACTCTGTAATTGCTGCATTGCAATGCATAATAGCGGATGACTCCGTCAACAAGTTCCTGCCGCGGCATAACCTGCAGTTTCTTGTAATTTATCTTCTTACCTCATGATGGATTTCCACAATGTTTCCCCTTGAAACTGTATTATTTAGTAATTACAAGAGATAACAGATGCACCTCTGCAATGAAAAGAAGAATATCCGTGGCAAAGAAGGCTTGTAGAAATTTAAAAACATTTTATGAAACAAACACGTGAAATTGGAAATTAGAAAATCCTTTGCAAAAACGTTTATTTGGAGTACATTAATGTATGGATGCGAAACTTGGACATTGGGAAAGTTGAGGATGTGTCGATTGAATGCAGTGTGAATTGAGAGATATAGTATATGGCTGCAACGACAAAACGCCGCCTTTGGAAGATGATGGTGCTGAATTTTGCATCGACTGCAGTTATTGCCGAGTGCATTACAGTAGCGGTGAGTGATGAACGGGAAAGAGGTTAGTCACAAGAAAACAAATGAATGAGATTCTGAAGGAGTGGGAAGACTAGCTTCAACATTGAAGTAGGATAGAAATATATTAGGGCAAATGGAACTAATCAAGTGTATGCGTTGTTATTTGGGAGAAAAACGTACTTCTTTGAGGGAGGTACTAGGAGCAGGGACATATAAGGGAGAATAAGCATTTGCCAAGAGGAAGATGCTGATGACATGTGCATTGTGCTACAACGCAAACATGTGACTGTAAAAGGCTTTAATTTTGAGTGTGGATTGATTGAGATTGATCCGAATCCTTGTATTATACTTATCATACCTCGCATATAAACCCATTGCCAATTCTGAATGTCTCATTTGGAAATGAATTCCTCACAAATGAATTAATCCTGCAATCTACTCTTATTTTATGGATGTTTCTTAATGAACAAATAAATAACTGAATTTGAAGCGCATTAATTTTGCTTATATTTTATTTATATGTTGGTTAAGTTTTAGTCTTTATTTTATTTAGGCTCTACTTGCCAATTCACTAGTTAGTCTTTAGCATACAAGGTTTGTAGATAAAGTATCAATAACAATTTTAGCCTTACGTATGCGTGAAGTGTTGAATTCAGATCGTCGGTTAAGTGTTCGCATGATCGCAGATCGTTTTACCATTGATAAGACAGTGCAGAGTATTGTCACTGAAATTTTGACGATGCGAAAGATCTGCGCTAAACTCGTCCCTAAGGTGTTGACGGACTACCAAGAGCAGAGTAGAGTGCCTGCTTGCGATGACCTGCAACGACATCGTGACGATTTCCCAACTTCTTCACAGTCCGTACTTGGCACCAACAGACTTTTTATTATTCCGAAAAATGAAATCCTCCCTCAAAGGACACCACCATGGGATCCTAAGTGCCGCCAAAGAAGCTTGAATTCGTACCCTTAAGGAAATTCCGAAATCCACCCACCAGGGAGGCTTCGCGTCGTGGAAAAGCCGCTCTAGCGAGTGTCTCGACGCTCAAGGAATGTACTCTGAAGTATGTTGAGTGATTGTAGCAATATCTGGAATAAACTTCTTTTTCCGAAACTTCCCCCGATACTTTTTACGCAAACAATGTACATACTTACATGGTAACCTGCAAGCCACCTCTAGGGTGTGTGGCAAGGGGTGATAACATACCAGTCTTACTTTTGAAGAAAAATACTCCCCCTCCCCCCCCCAGCGCGGTCGGACAATGCTATTCTGATCCTTTATTGTTCGTGAAAAAATGACATCTAAAAATCTCTCTGTCCTCCGCTCAATCTCTCTAATTTTATTTGATCTCTCTTACCGTAGGGCGATAGGGGTAATAATACAGCTGTATAAAATCTGTACATTTTCAAGATCATCGCTAAAGAGACATCACTTGCACCAACAAGGAGACGACATTTTTATTGTAATAATTTTAGCGCTTTAAATCCTGTGTTTTTTTTAAGTTTCTTTCATTTTTAAACTTTCTTTGTTCGTGGCTTCTGCTAATGGAAGTAGGATTCAACTTTGAATCAATTTTGCTCAATCTACTACTAGCAGAATGGGTTTGAGAGTTCGTCATGATTGTTCATATTTTGTTAAAAGAATTTTTTTCTGTTTTCAGCCAGATAACGTAGGCTCAACTCTAAGTGAGGCATGGTGAATATAGATATGGTGGGCATGTCTCTCTCTATCAAAGTGTGAATAGTTAAGGTGACTCAGCCCGATAAATATTGATCCGAAACCTCTTTATTAACTCAGAATTCTATATTAAATTTAATTTAGAATACGAGGGCGTTAATTCGTTACGAAGGTCCCCTCCAAGGACAAATGCTTTAGCAGTTGTCGAGTCCTGTTGGGATCTTGTTGCCCTCTCCATTATTGTTTTGCTGGTCGAGAATTTTTTTTTCGGTCCTCCAGGAATGTGAAGCATCACCGTTAGTCGCTTAATCTGAAAGATAGTGCAAACACGTATGCGCCGTATCGCTCAACTCTAACGAGTCCCAGCGCCAAAGATAGGTTGTTAAGATTTGTTTTTAAAAATTGAGATAATGATCTCGAGGAGGTCAACTCAAGAGTCAAGAATTAAACTGCTGAATTATTTGGGGACATTCCTAAATAATCATTTGTGTTGTTACTATTGCGGTAAAATAAATTTACGTTTTGCATTAAATTTGTGCGATAACTTTCCGTCTCCAGGTTAGTTATCAGGTCTGCAAAGGAGAATAATAAAAATGTTTAAAACCAAATGGTGACTAGGTGTCCAGTAGAACGAACTGCGGGTCCGGAAAACATTAGGAAACGTTGTCTCGATACATATAAAAAATTAACCCAATATTTTCCTAACTTCCTCGTAAAAACACGTTTTATCATTTAAACAGAAGAGTTGTGAGATGGATTTTAGTGGCACTCGCATCGTGCATGCATTGAATGTTATAGATTTCCAGCATTAAAATATTTCAAGATTATCGAAATTATTGCCCACATGACAGTTTGCCTTTTCTTATTTTTTTCACTTCTGGAATATTTTCCTTTAAATGAACTGGCGATTATGACCTTTTCGTTTAGGTTTACAACTGTCATTTCGAGAAAGAAAACTTTCAGTTGAAAAATACATCAGAATATTGAGAATTCATAATTGAAGAAATATGAAATTTCTGCAACGAAACGAGTTCAAGGATTTTCGACTATTGTTTGAATATTTTTATTTGGTTTACGCGAAATTTTTGTTTAATGTTTGGCAAAATATTTAGTGCCTCTGCTCTTCTCAATTCTGGTCTTATTTCGCGAACCGTTTAATGGAGCTCATCCGTTAGAAATGAAGGGTAAATTTTGAGAATAAGACGATGCAATTTAAGATTTTTTCACAGATCGCGAATCATCGATTTTAAATCTGGATGTTTATTTGAAAGTATATAGCATTTTTAGATTGGAAGAGTTGCTTGACGGGATTCGTCCCGCAGCCATTATGGGTGCATGTTTCGTTAATTTACAGTTATTCGAGAACGAATCGGGTCAGCCTCAAGGGTAAAATATGCCGGGTCCTCATCCAGCCCAGCAAGTTCAAGTGCAAGAAATAGATTTCGATCTGGTGACGATCAGGAGTGGGATGCAATCGTAATGACGATGGTGTTTGTTCGATATCAACCGCTTTGGCATCATGGGAGAAAGAGAATGCAGTGTTTCGCATTTTCGCAATGCGCAACTTCTGCGCGGGGTTAGACATTGCAAATTTCTATTGTTTAACCGGTCTGCACGCCAACCACTGGAGGAATGGTGGTTGGTAAAGTCTGGTAAAATTCTAATAACACGAATACTGGTGGGATTTACCCCCAGGTGTGGGTTCATCAAACGGAGATACATGGACTACTTTTTCCATCCAGGACCCTCGCACCTGAAATAAGTAAGGACTGAGAAAATGTGATGGAATTACTTAGGCGAACAGGAAGTCACATCCTTTGAACTGAAAAGGAGTAAGCGTGCTGCGACTTTTAGAAAGATATGCGTAGGGAACCCGAGTTTAATTGTGACCGCGACGGTACTATTAGGGATATGCATTCTGATTATCCAGATAAAATTTTGAAAATAACATATTTTTCTTCTATATAATAGAATGAACTCTCCAAATAAGGTTTTGGTTTCAAAATCCTTCCCGCATGACCGCATGGGTCTGCCATTCAATAAATGTAGTACTCGTTACAGTATAGCTTGTCCTGCTTTGTTTGTTTTCAAGCTCCTCCTTCCATCCCTCGTGTCTCTCTCCCCCTGGGTGGGAGGGGGGCACGCCTACTGCCTGCTGCGGTGTCTCGCATTCCCTACCTGTGTCTTTTGGGGCGGAGACCACGAGAAGCATGCCCATGTAGAATTTCCCCTTCTTGCTTTTCAAGTCGAATTTGCCACGTTATTGGATAGGTTTTCATTACATTTGTACGTGCATGTACATTATAGTTGATGGTGTATGTATTTGAATGCGTGTAAGTTTAAATAGGTTTTTGAATGAATATTGCGTCTTAGGGGCGTAGGTTTGCATGGATTGTTTTGCTTCATATGTGTTTTTATCTTTTACTGGTAGTGACCTAACATTCGACTTGCGGTATAATATGTAGTTGTAGTAATAATATGTATATAAGGTGGAAAAAAAACAGATAGTAAGGTCAGACCACCTGCATTTAGGAATTAGATTCCAAAAGGAATTTACCGCAATAATCTTCCTTCAGTCGTACAATTAGGAAATCCGAAGAAAATTCGTGGTATAGTACTCCAACAACTGCATTTGAAAAATTCATAACAATCTGAGAAACATTTGACGAGTAAACGTTAAACCGTAATTGTACAAAGTAAGATGAAGGGCGTTTGTACCACATATTTTCTACGTATTAAGCTGAGAGTATGGCATAAATTTATAATATTTTTCACGAATAATTTTGTTAATTATGAGAATTATAATCACTATTAAATGGACTGTAAGCGTATGATAAGCTCATGTTCTAACACTCCCTGCCACATCCCTCCATGGCCACTCAACGAGTTAGCCCCTATGAAGAAGTACATGATTCGTCCGGAAAATAAGTGTACTGAGCTCAGGAAAAAAAATGTATTACACTTTTACATATCTTAAGCTAATATTCCTCAAAATATGATCCTTGTGAGTCGATACACTTGTTCTAGCGGCGTTCCCATTCCTGGAACGCTCCCGCGAAGGCATCATCGGGAACCTCTCGAAGACACGTCGTCACGGCCTCTTTTACGGCGTCCAAAGTCCCGTATCGCGTTCCTTTCAAACTCCTGTTTATCTTCGGGAACAGAAAGAAGTCCGGTGGTGCCAAGTCCGGGCTGTAGGGCGGGTGCGGCAGCGTTGCCACGCCGTGCTTGCCCAAGAAGTCCGACACGACAAGTGCGGTGTGAGATTGTCGTGAAGCAGCCGCCAGATGTTTTTGATCGCTGGCCGGACGCGGGCGACTCGTTTTCGAAGCCTGTCGAGCACTTGGACGTAAAATGCAGCATTTACAGTTTGTCGTTCAGGTACAAATTCGTAGTGGACGACTCCCCTTTTGTCAAAAATGACAATGAGCTTATTACACTTATTTTCCGGACGAACCCTGTAGATGAGATAAGAGAGAAATAGACTCATGATTTTTCCTGGGCTTTAAGTCTATTTTTCGACCACTATGAAACATCCACCGGTTGTGTGGGTGGAGGTGATTTGTTTTGCTCTTCTGGGTGCTTCCGGTCGTCTACTTTCCCTGGAACATAAGTGAGCCACTTTTGACTTACACTCCCGCGATCTTCCCACAAAACTGTAAGAAAAACCCATGAGCTGGCCGAGATTCGAACCTTTGGTTTCGCGGGCGCAGTCGTTGCCAATCAGATCGTCCCGGCCGGTTTACGAAGTCTTCGATTTGAAGAAGTCCCTTCTATTAATTGCGAAAGTTTACCAGTTAGAAAGCAAATAGAGAGGAAATACATACGCACAGAATTAGCTCAACATTTAATTGGTGTTTGGACCAAATGGCTCAGCATTCGTCGCGGGTTATCTGAGACAGTTTTTAAAATATTGAATAGATTTGTATATATTTTAGTTCAACAAAATGAGTGAAGCGTTTATTGGTTGAGCGTGGTCTACGCATTTTGTTTTTAGTGTAGAGAATCTATTTATTACGACTCAGAACTCTGAGACACAATTTGCGAACATGGTTTCTGAGTATAGTATTATTAAATGACATTTAATTAACCGAAGATGACTACGAAACATAGTGTGTGAGCATGCATTATCTGTACTAGATTAATTTACGTCTTTTAACTTAAGTACTATTTTAACGACAATAGTATGTGGTATCTTCACTTGGCATCTTCGGCGCTTCATCTTATTTCAAATAGAGGAGGATGTTTCTCGTCATTTTTTGTGCTTAATTAAAATTCCTGACATATATTTTCCTGCTTTTGAAGCCGCGGTTGCGAAATAATTGCGAATCCATAATGTATTTGCTGTGTGTTTTGTCACTCATTCTTAATTTTATCACCATATTCTAAAATGCACCAACGCACTTTCCATTACGTGAACGGAAGCACCTGAGAAGTCGTGAATTCGAACATAAAAAAACCTACTGGCCTCCGCTTTCGTGGTGCCCCGCAAAGACTGTCCCGGACGAGAGACGGAACGCGATAATTCCTCCTCGTCCCTGCGTCCTCGTACGCTCGGCGCGCCGTCTTCTGTTTTCTTTCCATCGCCCTCTCCCTCCGCCTCCCACACCACACCGCAAGCCAGTTTCCCCATCCCCTCACATCCACCCCCGCACTCGCCCTCCCCGCCATCCGAGTGGTCGCGCCCCGCGACTTCTTTATTTATAGTCCTCCTTCCGAGGAGAGCAGAGGCGCCCGCGGGTGCAACTCCACCCCCTGCGCCCCTAACCATCCCTCCCGCCCCCATCCCCCGGCGTCCCCTGCCCCCCTCGGCCAGGCGTACGCCGGACGCCTGCACGTGCCGTCGTTTACGGTATGTCGATTGCCGACGACACTGCGTCGATATTTAAACAATACGCACGATGGTTGCCATTTATATTTCAAGCCTAAAATTGAAAATACAGTAATTTATTGTTGAAAATGGTTTTATTGTTTTTCGAAGTATTCTCCATGATAATCAATACACTTTCGCATGCGCTCATGATGAAGAATGATCCTTCGTTTCCGCTTCTTTCCCCGAATTTCACCAAACACTTCTGGCCAACAAATGCTCGTTTACCATTCAGAATTCATGGTTCTATGTTGCTCTAACGGTACGGTTGCCACGTGTCCAATTATTCCGAAGAAACACGCGATCATTTGCTTCGATGTGCTTTGTGCACAAATCACATTTGTCGGATTTGGCTCGTCTTGAAAGACCTGTACATTGGATTGCTGTTTTTTTGCTTTTTGATTTGCTTTTCGGGCTCACGAATAGATCCAAGATTCGTCACCTATGTAGATGTTATACACAGCTTTTGATGCACCACGATAATATTTCTTTGCACCAATTGCCACGAGCATCTTTTTCAGTTTTTGTCAAAGTATGCGGAAACCAACGCGAGCAAATTTTTTTCACAGCAAAATGTTCATGTAACATCTTAATGATGCTCGTCCTACTAATTCCCTAGGATGTCTCAGCCTCACGATGATTCACATGACGATCTTCCTTTACTAGTTTTTGCACGGCATCAGTATTTTCTAGTCAAACTTCCAGATGGAAACGTCAGTTGGCGCCTGAAGCACTTGGTGTTGTCAAGGCTGTAAATATAAATTACAACTCTCGTGGAATTATTATTTATTTGCAATATTCAAGCTTATTAGGGTAGATTTACAACCGACCCAAATTCTCACTCAATTATTCCTTTCTGCCCCCGACCGATGTTCGTGGCTCTGACTAAGATGGATTAAATAGCCTTTAACTCCAAATCACGTTAGAAGAAGTCACTGTCTAGCTGTGCATACTTTTTATGAGGGGGTATGGCAATCTTTTGAATATTACCAAAAATGTAATCGAGAAAGAAGAAAAATTTTCATTTTCTTTTCTTATTATTTCCATGCATAATCACCATTCTGAGATTTTTACGTTACTCTAAGCATTTCTTGACCTTTCAAAGACCGTCATTGTAAAACTTGGCAGATTGTGTCGAAGACATTCTTCCCTTGAATGATGTCATTTGTTTTGTCAAATCTTAGACCCCGCAATGGGTTTTTTGAGTTCTCTTTGGCGGAGATCGGGAGAATAGGGCGGGGGTGGCAACATTTCTAAGCAACATAGCTTTGATTTCCGATCGTGTCTTGTTTGCTTCTGGAAAGAAGCCGTGGTATCCAGTGCGCTGACAGCTTTGACATGTACGGTTCTTCCTGAATAATTTTCTACACACTGGCATAGCTGAGCATTCATGAACATTTGAATGGTTGCTCTTTGGTTTAATAGGAAAAAGTCCTAATAGGAAAAAGTTCACTGTGGAAGTATCGTCCATTAGTGATGGCCTTCCATTTCTTGTGGGATATATGAGCAGATTGAGAACTCCTTTTCCACCTAACATCTATGTCATTTGATGGGCTATTATTTCCATAATGAATTATCATATCATTGTGAATTTGCCAAACACTGTAACCTTTCAAATCGAGGAACTTAATCTAACTGAGAGTCTCTCTTTATCTTCTCCATACTTAGTTCAATATACTCCTTACTTACTTCAATATACGAGTTCCCGTAATTACAAAAATAGACCTTAATAGTTGTAATTTACATGAGGATTAATCGATGTGCATCATGCATTTTTAATCCGGGCATCTCCATGATATCTTAGGTTTCCTCTCTTTCACTATCTTTCGCCATCGCATTCCTCTCAGTTATCTCCTGCAATCATGGCTTCCATTTACTTCCATTTTATTTTTCCTCGTTCCTCTAGACTCACATCTCGAAAACTTTCAGTTCAAGTTTACCCTCAAGTTTCAATGTACTGGTTTCCGAGTCAGGCAAAAATATCACTCAGTATTAAAGTGATTTTGTAGAATCAATGGAAAATGTTTAATTCACCGACCCACGTTCCGGTAGCTCATTCAGTCATTTGCAACCTTGAAAATGGCTGTAATGTAAGCCGTTGAACCCTAAGGGTTCGGCAAACGAAAACCTTTCAGAGGATTCTACAAAATGCTTTATTCCTTGCGTAAATATGGCAGGCTTTCACAAAAATGGAACTTCAAAGGTGTCATGTGCCTGTCTATATTTTTTTCACGACTGCCAGATACAAAGTTAAATTTTCTCTTTTGCTCTTCTGTTATTTCATATTCCTCTCGTGTTAATTAATGTTAAAGTTTTACAGTTTGCTATTCTGCGGGAAAGTTCATTTCTTTAAGGAGGTGACTTTTATTATTAAGATACATACGTATCCGGGCGAACAAAGTTTAAAAAACACCTGAGTTTTAACGGTTCCCGGAGTAGTACTCCATTTTTATTGACATCTCCCCTACTGACCTTTTCTTAAGAACATTACGGATTTCTTTAATATCCGTTGGTTGGCTGTATTGCTTTATTTTCTTTTAATTCCCGGTCTCTTTTGTCCCTGGAACTTCTAAAGTTCCTTCGTAATCAGTGTCTCTTTGAATACATTCACTCAGCGTGGCATACTTCTTTCATGATCGTTCATGGCCTTAGCATGGTATACTTATTCTTTCATTGCCCACTGGTTGCTCATTTTACCTTTCCTGTCATTACCTTAAACACTCCTCAAGCACCTCATAACCAGCGCATATTGTTTCGGCGCCTATGCTTATATTAGCTAGCGCATATTCCATCCGATGCAGTGGTGTGAGGGGAGGTGGAAATGTGCACAGTACGTAAAAGCTTTTTTATGTCGGCAAAAAGAGGAGATTCATTTTTTTGTTGATAGCATAAAGTAATGAATGTAGTCGTTGGAATTATACATACGAGTCACGGAATTTTTCAATGCATTTTTTATACAATTCCATGCATTTTTTGCATTTGTATGCATATTTTATGCATTTTACACTTTTTAATGTGTAAGTTAATAACTGAAATATTAAAGCTTGTCTATGAAGAATAGTAGTAAATTTCTAAACAATTTTTCCCAAAATATATAATACGGTTGCCGGCGTAGCCTCTTTCTTTCATATAGTTTTTCAATGTTTAAGCAAAAACGGGCACAAATCAACTGGGCTTTCAATTCCGTTCCTTAAGCCGATCGACTTTTCCGTGAAAAATGATGACGTTATTCTCCTAAAATGTGCAGAGAAATTCACCAATATAATAAGTGAAGCATAGAAAAAGACTTAGTTCGTCGACTGCATCAGAAATATTAATTTTTATGATCTATTTATGTTATCGAGACAAATTTTTAATTTAAACTCCTCGGTTAAAGTTCCCCAAGGTTGTGGTCTGATTCATTTATGAACTGGCAAAAGTTTTTGTGAATTTATGGCTCAATACCATTTTTAGCATGTTGTGTGTTAATATCCACCATTTAAGAATATGTTCTTGCATAATTCTGTTCGAATCTAACAATTTCTTGTTTCCTTTCAGGTAAGTGATTTCCGGCATGACCTTGTACTAATGGTGGTATTTGACCAAAATTTCAACGTGAGAGGGAAAAGTATCGTAAGTAACTTCTTTGATGTACCTATGCACAAATCTATTTATTTGGTTAAAATATAACTGAATATTTCGACGTACAGTTTCGTTATCGTATGACTGGAGCGTAAACACCGTCAAGGTAACTGTATTTTATAGTGAATAAGATATATGGCGAGAAAATAATATTCCGATGAGTGAGGCGTATTTTGCTTCGGTTCAATTTTTTAATTCAAACCCAATACTTATTGAATCCGCTTCATTTCTAAGGATGTACTTAGGGATGTTAAATAGTTATGATATTAATTTAGATCTAACTCGGGGGCAATTTAATGTTGATTTGTTGATACCTCCATGCTGCATGTGTCATATTATTTATTGGTCGCAGAATCCTTCTGTTAGTTCACTTCAATTTGAGTTTATCATCAATCATCAATCATGTTTTCCACCCGACTTAAAAATGCGGAAACCCTTTGAAGTTTAGCAGAATTCATTGAAGCGATCAAGGCTTCAGAGAAATTTGTGTGAAAACCTAAAAAATCGCTACAAGTTGATTTTTAGAATGGTGGTTCGTGTTCTATGAGACAATAATATTGAAAAATAATTGTTCTTCCAAAAAGACTCGTTGCTTTTTTGCTATGTCATGCAACCAAGTTAAGACCTCCTCATTGAATTGAATCATACAGTTTTTCTGTAGCCTGAACTCTGAAGGGAATGGCACTCATAGCTCTTGTGTAAGCATTTTCCAAGTCCACATTGATTTTTCAGCGAAAGCCCTAGTCTTACCGTATATCCGCATGCACTACAATGCTTGTACGTGGGTGGGAATTGGCTAGTGACTACACAGTTGAAAAGCCTTTTCCTTTGCATTGGAGCCCGCAGCAGTTATGCTCTCTCTACAAAGGCCATTGCTCTCTAAAAATATTAAGTTCTTTTTCGTGGCGAACTATCGACTCTGTGCTTACTGCAACGCTGTTTTCCCGTTGGAAAAGTTCCAATTACGATGTATTCTCACGATATCCCCAGTTTTTCAGGCCTTTTTAATTTTCCCCATTCAAAAATTCAGCCTTCTCTAGTATTGATTTTTCGGAACCTTTTGTCGGAGATGTCTATCTTAATTCTGGTGTGCGAAAGCCCACAATGCTTCTATGAATTATTAATGGAGTTTTCAATGACTTCGGATGTTAGCGATGAAACTTTTGTTGATTCGTTGATTGTATCTTTTTAGGGGAGAGCTTTCTCTTCAAATTTATATCGCTTGTTTATTTTCATTGACGCGTTGCACTTCGACGTAGTTTGCAAATATTTTATGCCGTGCGCCATTTCTAATGCGTTCATCGGAGCATGTTATGCGCTTGCTTGCCCCTAAATGTTTGTTAAGTAACCCATTATAATGTGTAATTTACATATTTTTGGCGAGTCAGATTTGAGACTTGACGAAATATCCTTGAACACTTCCTGAACCAACTTTTATTCTGCTACGGTTATTAGTATTTCTGGAAAATATTTATGATTGGTTTCCACGATCTCACCGCCTTCATCGGTAGTTGAAGGGCCTCGTTCTTCCAGCAAGGAATCGAGAAGACGGGGAAGGGTGCAGTAGGGGGGCGGGGGGATGTGTGGGACGGGGGCCGGGGTCCGGGGTTCGGTTGATCACAGGGAGTGCGAGAGAAAGATGTGTCAGCGGGCAGAAGGGGTCAAGGCGTGAGATTCAAACCAGATGCTTTGTGTAACCGAATGTGATCAATCTCACAAGTTTCCACCTCAATGTTGCCGGCAGACTCGGGGAAAATTTCCGTGATTTAAACGGGAAAGCATAGAAAGCAACATAATGGGGGGGGGGGTGCGATTGAGAGTGGTCGAGCTTTTCTCTCATATTATCGAGGAGCTTGTGAAATGATTGGCCTTATAATTTTTGAGAAAATGTTCGATGAAGGCTTCCATGGAATGATTGGCTTGGGTTCATGTGAGAAAAGTAGACGGAATTTGGTAATAAAACAGTCGGTTGTGGACTTCAGGGCGCTGGAATTTATAGAAGATATTTATGCGATGATATAGTTTAATCAGGGCACAAATTAAAATTGACAGAATTGATATTTCTTTCATTTTGTAAAAATAAATACGATTAAATCCATATCTAATTTCGAGCATAAAGCGTAGCGTTCATAGTAAAGGTGCACCCAGGTTTGCGTGTCAAACAAATAGTGCTCGCACTTTAATCTGTATATTTAATACGCCAGGGTGACTTTCGAGCATCTCGTAATTCGAAGACGTCTGAATAGCTTTTATGACTGAAGAGGATAATTGAAATAAAAGAGGAAGTCAGTTCGGCGTCATATTACCTCTTAGAATTGCGATAAATCGTCACCCAATTACCCTTAAAGTAAGAAGCATATTCTAACATAATACCTTTTTCCAAACAAGAACTGTAATGATAGTAAATCCTTAAATAAAAAACTAAATAATAATTAAAGAACCTTCTTCATTACCTTATTAGGTATCAAATGTACAGTGCAACAATTTCAGAGGGTAAAAATCAATCGCCTTGACCGGGATTCGAACCCGGATCCCTCGATGTCCAGCGTACTTTTGCCAGTTAAGCCATTTTTGCCAGTTTACACTCTGATATTGTTGCGTTGTAATGCACTCTTAGCGGATGTTACGGCATCTCCTGCAGTTTCTTGGAATTAGGTAAAAAGATAATGAAATAAACAACATAGTGCAGATGCAGAAACAGTGTCAACTAAAATACGAATGTTCAATGCAATGAATTTAAATTCCTGCTTTGTTATAATTCACAAGCGGAAAAAAATCTCAATTAACTTTTTCGATATCGAGAAGCGATTAAAGTATCTCAAAATATACTGATGCAGCAGTCATGTCGGAGGCATAGATGCCGAAATTTGACTAAACCTTTGTGCCTCCATGTGATGATGCTCTCATTTTCTCTTCTATTCCGCTTTCATTTGTTCTCAAAAATATTATTCTAACAATCGTATCACAAATATGAGTTCGGTTTCATTATCTATTCATCCCTGACGGCCTCATTCCACTTATCACAGCTTATCTTTTCCGGAAACCTTTACATTTTGAATTGTATCTACGTTATTTAAGTTTTTATGTGTCAACATTCTCCAAAATTAACGAAATAAATGATATGAGATGGTAATTGTGTATGAAGCATTGAGTCAGTGTTCACTAATGATAATATTTGTGAAGCGCAATCATTTATCACATATTGTCGAATTTTCCGGCCGAAGCAGGTGCGTGGGTCAACTGTTGTCCTCTGCAATTGGAATGGCGGTTAATAAATATACCCGGATCTCCCATTGCGCAAACAAACACATGAGTTTCAAGCCCAAGGCGTCAGAAAACGGCGGAAGGAATGACTGAAGCGCACCGAGTTGCTAATTTCGCCCCTCCATTGGGAAACTTCTTCGCTTGAGGTGACTGAACCGGGGAGACCTTGGTCGAATACATAAGGACAGACGTACTTCAAGCAAATGCTCTACGGAGGTGCACTTGGGGTTGTGAAAATTGCAGATTTTAAAAATTACGGTAAACCGTCAATGCATTTGAAAATAACTCATCCATCAAGGTAACTATCTGGAAAATCATCTGGAAGAATGAAAGGTCTGCCCGAAATTCAAATTTTTTGTGTATTACTGAAAATGTGTATTTTTAGAAACCCAATACATATCATGAATATGGAAACTTGCGAAAGCCTCTTTTCCAAGCGCAAATCGTCTCCTTACCTCCCTACTACTTTGACCGTGTTGGTCCAAAACACTTCCTAGATATCCAAACTGTTCTACCTGTTCTAGTTTTTGCCCTCCTATTTTGATGTGTAGCTTAGCCTTTGTCTTTCTGGAAAATCGCACGGTCGTTGTTTTATTTATATTGATTCTCATCCCATATCTGTTGCACTGAACCTCCAATTCACTCAGCAATGCTTCATCTACATCTACATAAATACCCTGCGAGCCACCAAAAAAGGTGTGTGGCAGGGGTTGTAGCACCATGAGGGAAGGGTAAGGGATGAGGGGGTTGGGGTTATCAATTAGGTGAGGAAAGGTGGGGGGAACCTGTAAGAAAAAAAATATATATATATACATACGTACATGCATACTATATATATATATATATATTCACATACATATATATATATATGTAAATACACAAATATATATATATATATATATATATATACACATACATATCCTCGCGCAGTCCCTAACCTGTAAATACTTATTGTAATGAACTAATTCCTGGGGAATTTCGACTACAAACATTCTGGTCCCTTATCGTTCTAGCAAAAAATGACATTTTAAACCTGTCAGTCTTGCAGTCTATCCCTCTAATCTTATATTCGTGATCCCTTCGACCGTAACACGTTGGGGTTCGTATTATATCCTTGATGTCATCGGAAAAGGGCCATTCTTTAAATGTTTTAAATTAGTTTAATCTATATTGTAAACGCCGCTGTGTAAGAGAATCCCATTCTAAATTGTCTAGCAAAGTGGATACGCTGTTGCGTTGCCGTGCGTCATAACAATGTTTGACAAATCTAGCCCCCATCCGCTGAACTCGATCTAATTCCGAAATCGAATTTATATTCCGAGGATCCAATAACACTGGCAGCATACTCTAGGTGGGGCCTGAACAAGGCAAGGAAACATCGTTCTTTCACTTTTTCATCGCATTTACCTAGCACTCTTTTCACAAATCCCAATTTTTTATTAGCACGACGGCATATCTCTCCTTTATTTTTTCCCCAGGACAGATCGTGAGTAATTGTTACACCCAAGTATTTAAAGGAATCTACCCTCGCGATTTTGGTTTGTTTTACTTTTTTACTATAAGGGAGGGAATTACTCTTCCCAAAAATGTATTACTATGAATTTTTTAATATTTAATTCCAATTGCCATGTATCGCACCAACTTTTAATTGCATCTAGGTCGTTGGCTAACAGGACTCGTGACTTCGAATGTCCCCATAAATTACTGTATCATCGGCGAAAAGACGGAGCTTGCTATTAACTACGGTACTGATGTCATTTATGTAAATAAGAAATAGGAGGGGGCCTATGACACTTCCTTGTGGTACACCCGACGTGATCTTGACAGTATAGGATGATGCACCGTCCAGGACGACTGTTTGGACACGATCACTTAAGAATTGTTTAATCCAGTTAATAATACTTTCGTGTATTCCTTAAGTTTCCAATTTCGCCAGTAATTTGCAATGAGGGACTTTATCGAAAGCTTTCTTAAGCTCCAGGAATATCGCATCAACTGGAATATTACTTTCACCGGAGTTCAATACATCATGTACAAAAGGTGCGAGCTGAGTTTCGCAGGATCTATCCTTACGGAGGTGCCTCATTATGGAACTAACAATGATGTGTCCAAGAATCTTACAGGAAATGGAAGTGAGCGATATTGGCCTATAATTACTGGGGTCCTCCCTGTCTCCGTTTTTAAATATGGGTGTTACCGAAGCTACCTTCCAGCCATTTGGCACGCTTTCTTCTGCTAATGATTTATTAAATATTATATCAAGATAAAGGGCAATATCAGCTGACAGTTCTTTGTACACGCGCGCCGGAATCTCATCAGGTCCCGGAGATTTGTTGGGGTCTATGTTTTTAAGGAGCAATTCTATTCCGCGGGTGGAAAGATTGATTGCTTGCAACCCCTTGGCTGACTGAGCAACTAATGCTTGGTCATCAGCAAACCTAACTGATTTTACGAATTCCCCTCCGGCTTTCATTCCTACCTCCAGTTCTTCCCATGCCTTTTTAATCATTTCCTCCACATATACATTGAACAGCACCGGTGACAATGGGAAACCCTGCCTTACACCTCTTCCTAACACTACCAATCCGGATTCTCCGTTCCCCACTCGCACCTGAGCAGTCTGAGATATATACAGTTTGCGGATCAGTCTTCTGTCCCTCCAATCCATTCATATTTACTGCAAATTACTCATTAGTTTTTCCAAATTCACTCTATCAAACGATTTTCCGAAATCTACGAAACAGGCAAATACGTGATTGTATTCTATATTCCTCATGATTAGTGATCTTATTACTGCAATGGCATCACGCGTACCTCGCCCAATATATATACATATATATATATATATATATATATAGTCACTTTCTTGGAAAACCCACGAACGTGTACAATAATGTAAATTCACTAATAGTCATAACAAACACAGAAACCAAAACACACAAAAGAGGGACTCACTGGTTCTCGAATTTTCGGTGGTCCATCCACCTTTCTCAAGGGGAATTAGGAACAGAACTCTTCTGTGTTTGTTATGACTATTAGTGAATTTACATTATTATATATATATATATATATATATATATATATATATATATATAAAGAAATCCCGCCATACGGCGATCAAATATTCATTTACACATAGAAATAGATATAAGGAAAGGGAATAGGAAAACACATAAAAGATTAACACAGGACAGGTGGGACAGGAAGGCGGATTTGAGCAGATCACAAATGTAAAAATTTTTCCTTAACCGGGACTTGAACATCGGACCTTCCACTTGCCGGGCGGATGCGCTGCCAATTACGCGTAAGGAAAGGGCAGGAACAGGATAGGGATGTTGAACGGGATGAAGGGAGGAAAGATGTACACAGAGATGAAGAGGGACCTGATGTAGATTAGGTTGCTAGATTGGGTTTTGTTTGGAGTTACAAAATGTTTATTTGATAGTTGTGTCTATCCAAAAACCTACCTTAACCGGTAGATTACCTAATATATATATGTATATATATATATATATATATATATATATATATATATATATATATATATCAAACAAGGGAGCGAGATGGCTTTAGCCAACACAGATGGACTCATAAAAAGGAGATTCACGCGTATTCGGAAATTTTCGGTGGAACGACCACCTTTCACTGACAGAAAGAACTGAGATGATTCGTACATTTGGCTTTCAGCGGAATGGCTGTTTTATTCTATCTTAGAAAGTAAAAGTGATAAAACTTCAGAAAATTAACATTTATTATCTTTCTGGGCATCCATTTTATTCTACAAAGCATTAGGGAGTCGGATGGTATTATAAAGCATTTCGAATTCACAAGTCATTTTCGGTCTGATCCATTACCATGGCGACAACTGATATACGACAAAACAAAACGAAACTTCTTTCGCAGTGCCATTTGCATTGCCAGGTGGATTATATCGCGCTTTCCTGTTCCTTCCACATGACGTGGGCTGAACACAACGGAATGTCCTTGTATGTACGCCATAATCTTCCACGACGTCAACAGAGAAAGGGCAGCGGAAGTTCTCCGGAGTCGTTTTGGCTTGCTGGCCATGTGACATTTCCGGCCATTTCCTCGCGCAGATCTCATTTCTGCGTGCCCTAACATTAGTCATACCTTTTCACGAAGTTTTCTCAAAGTGCGGGCAATGGAGGTGCTCTAAATCTCCAAGTTACCTGAAACCTAATCTTAAAATGTTTAAAACAAGTTGATTTCGCATTTATGTATATGAAATTATAGAATAACATCTACCTAATCTCACTTTTTCAGTGAATGGGGTTTCCTCTTTCTTTTTAACCGAACGATTTCGCTTAATATTTTGGTGGAAGTCCTACATCCGGTGTTGCTTGAAAACGGAGGCATAAATATAATCACTCGGAAGTCAGCAAAGAATTTAGTAACATTGACGACGTAATTCTTCCCACGAATAATGACAATGAGGTACAAGAGAAGTTTACTCATTAAAAAGGTCGCCCAATTTATCGATACGGAAATACTTTTTATAGAATCAGTTGATACAGAAAATAAATACATATATTGCTATCTTAAGTGGAAAAGTTTAGACTAGAAACCCTTAGAGCAAGTTGAAATTTTGGTCGGGTATATTAAGCCTTCGTTTGTATCCCTGTGAGTTCAGTAATCAAATAATGGGCTTTTTAACAGTATGATAGTGTTTTGTGAAATAATAAAATTTTACTTTTCCGTAGGGATTTATTCCGTGCTAAGCATTTTAATGCCTATGCCTCATCATGCCGAGCAATGCACAAACAAATTAGGATATTTCGTATCCATTGAGATCCAGCCTCTATATTGAAGACTTCACTAACCTTTTGCTCAAATTTCTAGAAATTAGCATCTCCTATTTCCGCTAATATTATAGAGGTTCAGTTGGATTTTTGACCTATTAATGACATGAGAAAGACGCGAGAGGCCAAAATGGGTGAGGAGTGAATAGGGGAGGAAAGGTGGAGGACGAGTTAAAGGATGGACTAAAGTCACGGTCGTCTTGGGTTTGCGGTCGCTCATTATTCGTCTCCGCTGAGCGTCTTAGGTTGGGAATTTGTGCTTCAAAGACACATTCGGACGAACCTCAAAGATTCGGTGCTCATATATGGAGCGCATTCCACTTAGTCGGTTGGATGTTCCGCAAGGTGACGAAGGGTACGTTCGGAGAAGCGTGAGCCTCAGGCGGAACCAGAGACAGAAACTCGGCCGAACAATCTCTCGGGATAAAGCCGATCGCGGAGGCACACGAGTGCACAACGCTGGAGACAGCGGTGAGCTTGGCATTGGCAGAACTATATGGAGGGGACTGCAATAAGCGACCGTAATTCTCTAAGATTCAGAAGTGGAACATGAAGTTTATATGACGGAGTAAAATGGCGGGTCACATCACGAAAGTTATCTCAGCGGAAATAGTTTTCTAATTATTTTTGGATAAATTGTGAATTTGAGTGCGACTGTAACATTCATTATTTTTGTAACAATATTTTAAATTGACAATAAAATTAATTCCAAAATAGTTTTGACCAATAAAACCTTCAGAACTCTTATCAACGGCGTTATTGTACAGAAAAATCAGAAGTGCATTTAAATATATCGTATGTAGTTACGAGAGAAAATACAAATATAACTTTAAGATATAGCTCAAAAACATAGTTATTTGCCATAAAATTTTTCGAAATTGATATTGTTTTCCTGAACTAATAAAAGCATTTAACAAGAAAAATAATGTTAAATTTTTCATATTGACAAAGGAATTAGACAGGTATACAACCAATATGTTTTTGTAAATGAATAATCGTATAACGTTTTTAATTTACATTATTAAATTTTTTACCGTTTACCCTCCACCCGGTATCATTCTCACATTTTTACGATGAAGCAACTAATTTCATTCGGTATATTCTCCTTGTTATCACATTAAAACTAATCAGGGTTTCACGTAAATCAATTTGACTTTCATTCGGCAATATTGCACATCCATGAAATTTCTTTCTCCTGGCAATATTTCATGGATCTCATGGTGCTATAAAGGATCGAAATGAAGGGTTTGCGTTTTTAACCACGGAAGCTATTACATAACATATAAAGAGATGAGCATCGAGCGTAATGAAGCGCAACTTTTTGTTGCATTATTAAAGTAGACAGTGGTTAGATCTATACAGAGGGCCGCCGGCGTGAAGTGTTAGGGTTGATCCGCATACTTCCTTCTTTTGGTCCGAAATTCCAATCTTCAATAAACAAAAGAATCCGATTAAAGACATGCTTAGGAATTCACTTATTTTCATACGAAAGTGGGCACTTTAGTATTGTTGTTTTTCTCTGAAGAAATATCGAACCAAATAATCCAAAATATGATTTATTTTAGCGGTTTTACGAGAGATCTCGTATCTGTCGAGATGGTCGCCACCCCTTCTTCACGTAATCATGGAAGAAATGATGTTGAGAACATCTGCGGAGCTTAATGAAAGAACATTGTCTTCATCTAACGAATACCCGGGGTGTAGTCCAATGAAAAAGCCGAGGAGAGGTTTTGGTTTGATTATACCCACCCTGTTTTGGTAGATCAGACCACAACGATAATAAAGGAGATAGATAAGAATACTCCTTCTTTCCCGGAGAATCAATAATCATAATAGCAAGAAACCAAATCACTATAGAAATAGTAATGACATTCAATGTACAATTCAGGATAAGATTAAACGTCGCGTAGACATACGGTTTTTTTTGGTGCATGTGCATATTAGGTGTTAGTACGTGTATTTGCACGTGTGTAAGTTATATAAAAGTTTTTTCATGAATAAGTACGCCTTTTTTTAGTGCAGATTGGCATGAATTTGTGGGTTTTCCATGAGGTTTTATCCTCTATTACGGGTGGTCACCCAATATCCCCCGCCACACACCCTTACGGCGGCTTGCGGGGTACTATGTAGATGAACTAGGAGAGGTGTTCTTTTGGTTATACCTCACCTTGTTATGCGTCGAATACCCCGCATGGACCAGAATTTCGAAATTATACGATGCAGAGAAAATGTGCTCATTTCGAGAAAAATAGTTATTAAAAAACATAAACAGCCAGTCACTCATGCTGGTTAGTCTATAAAGGGAGTAAGTGTGAAAATTACGCACTCGACATAATCTTATGATAAATACTAACGATTCGAGTTTATTACTGACACAGAGAGGACGACTTCAGTTTCGAATCGCATAATAAAGCGAAAAAACGAAGGGTAAAGGATAATTAGGAACGGAAATATTAAAAAAAAATACTATAACTATCGCACGTTTGGTGGGTGACTACTGCTGCAGGAAATATCACGTACGACAATGCTAATTTCCCGAAAACAAAATTATGTCCAAAGTTAATAATTACGAGGTACCCTTTATGGATGGTAATCCGCACGCTCTCCTAGTGACATGAAATCTAAGCATTAACCCGCCTCCCCCGTCATTCGCGAATGCCAAACGGACCGTGAATGCCGAACGGTGTATTGCGAACGCATGCGCACTCCATGCCTCGGGGTCGGCCCAGGTGCTTGACGACTACCTCAAGGCTCGTGGGTTTACAATGATGCTTTTGTGACGGCGGTGGGCTAATTGCCAAAAGGGAATGTTGCCCTCCGAGGGAGCACTTCGCGACTGATGCAATCCAGCCTGCGAGGGTAAAAAGGTTTCCGAACCCTTTTTTATACCCCTTGCTTATCAATTTATCCTTTCAGCGGTCTTGTTATGGATCGCGATGGAAACTGGGTTTCGTCAAACGAACGCTAGGGAAATATTTGAATGAAAAAGTTAGGGAGAGGTGGTATTTCGCGTATGTTCAATGCTAGGCTGAACTTGTTGAATAAATTCAGAGCTCCATGTTTCAGCGTCGAGGTCTCGCTAATTATTCGCACTCCAACACACATTGGTCACTTGGATCATGAATATAAAATTCGGGAAATAGATGCCAGAACTAGTTGGCTCAAAGATTCCTTCTTTCCACAGGCAAAACGCTATAGTAACTGTAAGGTTAATGATAGCAATATTTGTCAAGGGAATAATTGGTTTTACCCAGATGCATGCAATTTAACTAATAACGTACAGGTATATTTTGTTGTCAAATCCCTTCCCGCAAAACCGCATGGGACTGCCATGTAATGGCTGTAGTGGTCGTTACAATGTCGCCTGCCTTTCTTTGTTCTTTGTTGTTTTCAAGCTTCTCCCTCCATCCCTCGAGTCTCTCCCTGGTGGGGAGATGCCTCACGCCTTCCGCTGCCTACAGTGGTGTATCACGTTCCCCACCTGTGAATTAAGGGGCGGAGAGTATGAGTTACATATCCGTGTAATAGGAGAATTTCCCCTTCTTACTTTTCAAATCTGCATGACCTGTCTTGTTATGGTGGAGGTCTGTCGTATAAATGGTTGTGGCTCATTTTTATTCCATTTTTCGTATAACAAGTAACTAATTGTTTAGGTAAATTATTCCATCGTTTGAATTAAGTCTTCCTCCAGCATGCATGAACATTTGCACGTTTTTTGTTAGATTTTTACTAATTATTTTCCATTCCCCTTCCTCTCCCATATTCTCCCTTATCACTTAACCTTCTTACCTGGTAGTACTTGCTCCCCCAGCCACAAACCTTCTTGGTGGATAGCGGGGTATTTATGTCGATGTCGATATGCTAGACCTGCCCACGTATACAAGAGTATTCGGGACCCTGCGCATATGGGCCTGGTTTTGGATTTGGAGAGGACAGAAAAAAGGCTTGACCATTTCGTTAAAGTTCTTGATGAATGCACAGAAAGCGTAAAATTATCCTCGGAAGGCCTTGCCTGTGAGGCATTGGTAGATTATATGAACGATTAATGTTGTTAGATAAATTATAAAACAAATCGTTAAGTGCCGACACGGTAGGAATGATCCTGGTTGCATCGGTAGCCGAGATCTTAGCTATATGTCAAGGGCCAAAGACTTCGGAACCCATTGATGTAAGGCATAATTTTTCCCTCGCCCAATTCGAGACTATGCAGGAGGAAATATAATTTTGGACAAATTATGTACTTTCGGAATGCCATTAATTACCAACCAACGATTACTTTTAATGACTGGCGGCCTAACACCCCCTGCCACATGCCCACTAGGCTGCTTTTGGGTTTAGTCGTAGTTGTAGACCCCGGCAGAGGCCTGAAGGATTTTTCACCCCCCCTCCCGCGGTGGTGACCGGACGTGTCCAAATCGCTCGGAAATTGCGACCTTTCGGGGGCGGAAACGAGGGCGCGCGAGAAGAGTCGGTGCCCACGCGGGCGGCAGCTGTGACCCACGAAATACCAGAGTTCATCGCGACGTGGAAAGACAATTTTCGAACTTCTTGTCAAGAGAGCCAATTAGTCCGTGAGATGGTCCGCCGCCTTCTCTCGGAGCCCCAGCGATCCTCTGTCCCCCGTCGCTCTCTTCCCTCCCGTTCACGGTCCTCGACCAATCGGGAGGAGGTCAGGGGCACAAAAGGTCGCGGAGTCATTGTGAGGAGTCTGAAGGAGGTGGGACTACATGCAATTAAGTTTGTTTTCTCTGAATAGAAGAGATCGGTAGGGGAGGGGGCAGCCGTAAAGAGATAAACACCACTCACCCACCCTTCTCATCAACCTCCATCAGTCTGCTTCAGTGATAATGTCACTAATTACAGTCTTAAGCAATCATGTGATCATTATGGTATTAAAAAACGCTCCATCTTCATCACTGTGAAAACGAGGATTCGGCATCCTTTTGCATTGAGCAAAATAAGTTGCATAGCATTTGCCCACTTGCTTCATTGTGATTTATGTATTCATGTTTGCAAATGCATTCCCTTGGGCAAAGTGCTCTTTTTAGTTCTCTTGGATTGTGTTGTCAACCAATATTTTCTCGAATCTCTGATATACCATATCGTTTCTTCTCTTAAGGTATTTTTTGTCTTACTGTGAATTTGCAGCAAAATAGTTTTAGCCTTAGAACTAGGAAGGCGAAGACACGCGTGTAATTCGACCCAGCTGAAATGAGCACGAAAACACCGTTTTATTGCTCGAATGAATCAATTATTCTATCAGTAGATATTGATTTACGTTCGACTACTTGACGAGTTCCACGCTTAGACTTGTTTTTTTGTAATCACTTAACCCTCTCCCTTTTTTGTGATACTATTTTTCTCATTTCCTAATAATTTACACTTAGATACCGTAGTGGGTCTACAGATTGTTAACATGATCTCAATTACTTGAAATATTTGTTAGCAACGAACTATTAAACAAAACGTATTTTAGATGTTACATACTCAATGTGGAGTCACCCCCTTCCACACACCCAAGCGGTGGCTTGAGGGTACCGTGTAGATTGTAAAAAAACTGTACATCGAATGTTAGGTCTTATAATATTTATTGGTTGCAAATGTATACCCTAAGTTAGTCGGTCAAAGTAGTGGGGATGTAAGAAGAAGGATTACATTAGTCAAAGAAGCTTTCACAAGGAGGAGGGAGTTGATGACATGGACTTAGTGTAAATATGTTGAGAAAAATCTCGTAAAAACTTTGATATGGAGCGTAGCTATCTATGCACGGCGCGGAAATGTGGTCACGGAAGCAGGATAATAGATGTAGATTGGATGCTTTTGGAGTGTGGGTGCGGAGAAGGATGGAGGAAGTGAAATGGACTGAAATGAAAACAAACGAGGAAGTGCTGGGTGTGGTTGCCAAAGAGAGGGGTTTATTCGGCGAAATCATAAGGATGTAGGAATAAAGGGCATACTGGTCGGCAATATTGGGATCTTAAAGACTGTAATAGAGGGGAGAATGTTAGGCAAACGAAGAGAAGGCATGAACAGGATAGGGTTGTTGGACGGGATGAAGGAAATACCCGGAGATTAAGAGGGGCTTATTGTATAGTGGGATATTGGGTTAAATTTTGTTTGGAGAGGCAAGTTAATGAATCAGTGTTCAATTGTATTGGCTGTGTCCATCTAAAACCTACTTTAACCGGTAGAATACCTACAATAATAAAGCATACACCTTGAACCCAAGATTTATATCGTTTGCACCCTTAGCTAATTTCATTTTTATGTTCTGCGGTTAAGTGAAGGACCGAATGGAGTAAGGGACCCCGAGGGTTCCAATATTCCACCAAAAAACTTGCCTTTCCCCACCGCCCCCGGCCCTTCTTTCCGCCCGTGCCTCTGTGGCCTCTCCGCTCCAACGGAGCCTCCCTCGAAACCGGAGACATGGAAATGTCAAAACTCCTCGTCCCCCGCCCGGGGGAGTGGGCGCCTCCACGTTTAAATGCCACGCCTCCGCCCCGCCCACCTCCCTCGACTCCAGCGCTAGTAGTTGGGTTAAAGCTTCTCGTTTGCTGAGCCTCACACCTTTCCATTCGAATCGAGATTTCATACCCAATACGCGGATTTATAATTGCATTTGAATATATTTTCAGCAATTACCGAGTTTTTCCTGCATGCAGAGAGAAGCTATAGTGATGAAGATGACCGATTAGCGTAAGGCAAGACCACTTATAAATGGGGCCAGAATATGAAAAATTTTGTAAAAATTACCGACTTGAACCTCTAAGAAAATATATTTAATACTAGCAGAAATTCACGTAAATACTGATTTGAAGGGGGGAGGTTTTCTATAACGAAAAACCTAATTTTGTCTAAAGCGATTGGATATAATATATTTGTCGAATATGTGGTGGGAGATAATATACTTAAACCATATATAATATACTTAAATGGGAAATAACGAACACTATCTGGATGAAAACTTCCCCTCTTTCTGAATAAATACTCTAGCATAACAAAATACCTTAATTTTTCTAAAATTTTGGGTAAAGAGCCTTTCGTTAAATCAATGCCACTGATTGGTTCAAGTATATTGACTAGAATGGAGTACATTGGGTATTACTTTCGGTGTAATAAGGAAAAATCAAGCCCCTTCGGAAGGTTTTATTGGGCGCAGCCTAACGGCCAAAGATGTTTTTTCATGGACCAAACGGCTATAAACGGATTGCCTTCTGCGCACCACTTAGCACGGCGCTAATTGCGCTACAAGCAAACATTCGACCAATTTTTAACTTCACAAATATTCTACCGTCCTTCATTCCTCTAAACGTCCCCTTTTCCTGTCTAATCTTTCCTTCCCTCTATCTCGCCTACTCATCGCTCACCACCCAGTTATAATTTTCATCATTCCATCGCCATTCGAAATGTCCTGTGTCTAGTTCTCAAACTTGTAATTTCTCTCAACAGCCATTTGTTGAATAGTACTGCCATTTTCATAATTAGTTTGGAATTTTTACAGGTAACGCTCACAGCTCAATGGTTATATGGTGATAATGTGCAATTTTAATTTGAGTAAATACGCTTAGAGAATTGCATTGACTAGAATAATGAAAGCGATGAAATAAAAGTTTATCGTAACGCAACATATCTCTTTTTTTGCAAAGCCTGATCAATATATGAAAAAGCAATAAATATTTAATTCGCATAATTTATTTGCACACAGTTTAATTTTTTAAGTTACTCGATCATGTATGACATGCATTAGGTGCATTTTTCATCGATTGGATTCCATAATGCGTTGGCGAGGCTCGTTGAATATTTTAAATATATTCCGTTCGTCTACGGCGACGATGGATGGACGCGTATCACGTCAAATTGCAGTGACATTTTGGCGCTCCCTGAATAAATCCTCAATCAAGGTTTGCATGTATGCACGCGTTATTCGCCATTTCTTTGTTTTCCTTTCTAGCCATATTATTTTTCCTTGCGTTTTTCTACTATATACAAATATTAAATAGTGATTAAATTTTAGGTATCCACTGCAGAAAACATTTCAATGCATAAATCATTTTTCCCTGCAAGGTGGAACGCCATTAGTAAACTTTGAACAATCATTCGAGTTCAAATCTGTACTCAAAGGGAAGAATTCAAGCCCAATTGTTCTCGAATCATACCTAAGTCGCGTGAAATAGCAAGTTTAGAGGGCAGGGGTGAGGCAGGTTTTGCATTTACATCTTAGTCTCTCGCCAGGGCTTAGCGGGGCGAGAGGAAGGGGCAGGTCCTTCCCTTTGCTGCGCTCGGGATTCAATGAAGTACTTGTTCTGATTCTATAAGATGGTATTTCTCCATTCATTCCGACTTAAACCTTACGTGATTCGTTTGATTTTGAACGGAAATTCAGAGGAGTATGGAGAGGAATTATATGCTTTTAACACGACTGATATTACGTTACTCCTCTCTCAAGGCATTTCCTGCAGATGTATGCAAAACATGCCGTGGGCGTAGGATATGGTTGGGCGATTGGCCGTCCAAAAGTTACATTGATCTCGTGAGTACTTCCACATCACATATGCAAATAAAATGGAAGTTTTGGCTAAAATGGAGAGATCCTGAGTAAAGTCCTCAGTAAGTTTCGCATGTCGACCCAGGATTTTATGAAAACTGGAAGCCTTTGCACTGGTTGCATTTCAGTGGGACTGAATTCAAAACTCCGAAGAAAAATCGTTAGCCGCGCAGAGGTGCCCATTTATATGCCCGCATTCTTTAACGTGATTTACAAACTTAGCACGAATACTTGTCTGTATTACGAGTGCGATCGCCTTGGGAATTACTCACAAATATTGATCGCGCGGCCTTGTCGTGCATTAGAAGCTTGAGAGCGCTCTTGGGACTACTTTCGTGACTCGCGTATTGACTTCCCATGAGAGCGCGTGAAATAACTCATCCATTGGAGTGTATTCTCACCTGCTTTCGAGAAATCTCATCTCCAGTCCCGGCAGCATTGTTATGGAACGCGATATTTCACGTTCCGATTCGCGAATTTAAGTGGGGAATCAGGCTTCGAATCCGGGTTATTTTCAAGTACTCCGAATTGGCATGCGGTCGCTCATTGTTCCTAAGATTTCATAGCTTTCCCAAACCCGCGATCTTAAAACGAGTCGGTATTTCATTGTATAAGTGTTATCCTTTTTTTCGCTCGAAGTCATCCACCGTCCGAAGTAAGCTCTTTGAACTGACATTTTCGTATTAGTTCGAACGTATTATGACCCATATTTCTCTTACCGCCTTCTTGGGAATAGAGATGTACATTAAGAAATACGTAGGAGGTAAGTTGGAGGCTGACAGTAATTCTTAACAATCTAGACCTTTTATATATCCCTTGAATCCTGACCTACTTTCATAAAAAAGAGTATAATGTGAAGAAATCAATAAAACTTATTGAACGAAGCCTTGAACAAAAAAAGTTATATTGTTTCGCCAATGGTTTCTATAGTTTCTGTTTAAGGTAAGCTTTGGATGGACTCGGGCACACTGCAACCACATTTCTAATTCTTGAACAACAAGACACAACCTGGCACTCGACACTACAATAAACCCTTCTTCAATTTCACATTCTTTCTACCTGCCTGTATTTAGTTTAGTTTACCTAGTTTATTTAGTCTAGTACCCTACGAGTCACCACTAGGGTGTGTGGCATAGGGTGATTATTCACCAGACTACCCTTGTCCCGAAAAGCCTTTCCCTCTAAGCGCGATCGGACAAACGTTATTTTTTTCTGATCCCTTATCGTTCGTGGGAAAAATGACATCTTAAACCTATCTGTCCTATCTCTCTCATTTTGTTGACATGATCTATACTACCGAAATTCAATGGGGGCAATAACATATTTTCAACATCGTTGCTATGGAGACATCCGTATTCCGTCCAAAATGCCCATTCTTTTCCTTCTCCCTTACATCTCCTTCCTAGCCTTCTCATTATCAGTCTTCTGCGTTCAGAGGTCAGTCATTGGAATAAACTGAATGTAATTTAAATTCATTTAATTTATCCAAATGAGTGATATATTAGGCCTACAGTCAAAATCACCTGATTTCTCGGAATTGATTCCATGACGAATCAAAATGCTGTGCACTCGCTGTTTTCTGGCTATTTTGTATTATTTTCAACAAAGGAAATGCTCTTGTCAGGTTTCACAGATATCTTTATTTGGTTCGACCGGTTTCGATAAAATATTAATGTCGCCATCAGTTCCCATACCTGGTATCGAAATCGGTCGAGCCAATTAAAAATATCTGAGGAGCTTTGTAAGTGCATTTCCTTGTTTGGAAAAATCATGTCATTAAAGAGCATTTCGCCAGATACCACTGAATCCTTTGTATTTATCTGAACAACATTTTCTCTTCTGCTTAAGTGGCCAGTAGGTATTCTTTTTGCATTCCATCCAATTTACTTGTACTTTTTCAATGCTTCTCTACACTCCTCTGAAAAGCCTCTAATCTATGACTGCCATCTTTCCTTAAAGACTAAGTCGAACAAAAACTAACTCCAAATCAATGATTTTGCTAGTTTTCCACCTCCTCCAAACTCAACGTCCCTTTGACCAACTCCCTTCTCCATATAAATGCTCCTTATCCTATTATGCTCCATGCCATCAATGTCAACTTTGACTTGCCACAAATAATGTAACATTTAGACGTTAAATTACTTAAAGATGTTTTTCACGGCAATATAACCATTATAGATGCTTTCTTCTTAGTTTAATGGAAAGTACTCGACGGGGTTAATTGAGCACAGTTAATAAATTTTACTAGAAATGTATTTAATTTCTTTCATGAAATTCCTATTTTAATAAAATGTCGCCATTTTATTGGAAATGGAAAATTGGACCGTTTCCTTATGAACTCCATAGGAGTTCTGAGAAAATATCCGCGATGGCATAATGGTAATGATATAGAGAACTGGTTTTTCATTAGCATTCGATTTCCAAATATGCTTAATATCAGAATATATTTGATTAATTGCGGAACATACCACTTGTATTTTATTTAATATATTTTTTACGCGGTCAAACATTATATTTAATGTAATTTTCCCAATTTGTAAGTAAGTACACGTAATACGAGTATAGCTATGGGTTTAAAAACAGCTGAGAGGTATTAATGAAATAGTAGTACCAGTGGTATTCTACTCGTAACATTCAATTTTCCGTTCTCCCTAATTAATTCTAGAGATCTAAATCCTAATTTAAGCGGAATTAATTATATTTTGCGTAATATTTCATGTCGTCCATAAGTTCCAAAGTAAAAACTTCTAGAAGACTAGCAATGAAGTCAAAATTTTTCATTTTTTGATTGTTAAAACTACTTAAGCAAGGTTCGTGAAAATAATCGCCCTGCAGAAACTGATCTCACTGAATAACTGAGACATATAATTTCCATTTTCTCCATCATGCGAAAAGTCTTCTCGTTCGTTTAAATTCATGCCGAAGGTTTCCATTTCTGGAGGATAGAAGCACTCCAAAACGCTCTTTTGGGTCTTTCCTCCTGTCTCAGTTCATGGGACGGAGGGTTGACTGCGGATGGGTTAGAGAATTGATTTCATTGACTCGAAATACAAAATTGATCGCAAAGACGTCATTAATAGATCTATTTAAAATATATTACCACAGTTATCGACCTGGAGGCTGGTGGGAAAGATTATTCTTATTTATACGCGCTCGTAATGACCACTATAAAATGCATATTTGATCCAATTAATTGATACATATTTAATTGGGTAAATGAACCCTATGGCCACAAATTACGTGAAGATATGTATAGTGAACTCGAATTCATTGCATGCAATTCGTGCCTTCGTATTTTTCGAGAAAGTGGAAAAAGCGCTCTTCTTGTGCACGTGTGGTGTTGGGTCAGCTCATTTGTGAGGAAATGGCATCAGACTGCTGCTAAAATTTCATTTTCGCCAAAAGTCCGATTGCTACAAGTTACCTTCCTAAATTCCCGCGTAATTTTATCAACTAAGAATCTAATTTATCTAAGTAAACTTTCTCCAAGGCTCTTCTTTTTTATTTGTCAATAAAAATCATTCAAGCATTCGGCGTAATCTCAGTCGACCTTCCCAAGTACTATGCATGCAAGGAAATGAGAGCTGCAATATTAGAATATGCTTTAAATTGCTGTTTTGACTAAATTTCCAGGAAGATATGACAACTCAGATTATTCGGCTTGAAATGATTAACATAAGAAGTTTATCTAACAGTAGCAGGCAAGAGAATTTTCTTTGAACTATTAATGCATTAGCTACTTAATCGAAATTCTCACACGAATAATCCAGAAAAATGAAATATCTTTGTGCTCTGTTTTATATCTATACGTATATAGTAAAGTCTTACCTTTCTCGTTTCAATATACCGATGCTGTTTTCCCCAAATTGACGTCCTCTTTGACTTACAATGCTAAAAATTACTAAAGTCTGGATTTTTGGAGGATTACATAGCGACGAGGTCAACTAATTTTCTGTGAAGAAAGTGCCATGAATGAAAGTTGAATCATTCAGGGATTAAAAGACGAATAGTTTATGCATTAGTAGAAATGAATGAAGGATCAGTTTAATGTAGATGTTGGATGTCAGATTGTAATTTTTTAGACGAAGGCAAGAAATGTAGCAATGATCAGTCTGGGCCTATCAAAGATCTCCTTTTTACGGTTGGTTACGAATAATTACATATGCGTTCAAATCTACAGTGGACGTCAATCGTGCCATCGCCTTTATCTTGGAGATATATTTGGAAAATTCCAATCGGTTCACATCTCTTACTTACTTATGGTCCGCATTATGAGAATTTCTTGCCTTCTAATCCGAGCGTTTCTCCCAGCTCGACTCGTTATGGGCGACGCTTGCTAATAACTGGCTGACTGATTCAAGGTTACTGGGCATCCAGAAAAGTGTTTGTGCTTGGTCGTTACAGCGTGCCAAAAGCCCGGTGTATTTTTCTCGGAATGAGATGCGGGTGTTAGCATTCGCGGTAGTCCACCTTGCGACCAAGAGGCCAAACCAGCCACGGTTTTCACTGAAATTTTATATCTCCATGTGGCAAATCTGCTGTGTTTTGAATTGGTCTTTATTCTGTGAGTGAACCTACTTGAGAGTTTAAAGTGACTAGGTGTCCTTGCGGTTATTTTTAATTCTTCATGTTTATTATTCTAGGTTGAAAAATTTCTCGTCTACCCTTTTGGGATATTGACATAATATCAAAACTTCCTTGCCTGACGAGTGGAAAATTGCACTTGGTCGGAATAATGGGTTTAATGTGTTTTCTTGTGAACATTTTTCTCGTGTAGTTTTTTTTTAATTTGACATTTGGAAGATGAGCTTTGTTCTCATGTTGAATGTCGGTGTTTTTTCTTACTTTCTTGAAGATTTTTTTCCGATGCTCAAATTGTGTTTGTTTGAGTGAAGAGGACATGAAGGGAGAGGCGAAATACTGAATTAATATGAATATTGAAAGGCAAAAGACGTTTTTGCCAATATGAGTTTGTGAAAAGTCTTCTGGGCTCAATAAAAACGGATTCAGTTGTTTCGGGCTCGGCTTTGTATAACCTCAAAATAAAACTTTGTTAGTCCGCATAAAAAAAACTAAATGCGATCAAGTTTTCCCTGCGGTGAAACATCATCAGGCATAGAAGTCACATATATTGGCTGTGGGGGTGGGTTAGTAATTGGAAGAGGGATGGGTTGGGTGTAAAAACACCCAATACCGGGGTCGCATTAACTTCTTTCTCTGTTGATGTAGCACCGCAGTGAAACCTTGGTCGTATTAAGCTTTATCTTTTATATTGAATGTACAAAGTTTTTGTTTTGGCATTATTCGTCATGAAAAATTCCGCAAAGGAATGTCCGAAATTGTTGACTTGCATATCCTAAATGATGATTAAATGCATGAGTACACGTGTGAAAAATAATGTGTGAATTTTACAGTAATTAATTTCTGCGATTGGTTTCAATCGGGCATGAACATATCGACTATACTGTGAAACCGTTCATATTGGAAAGCATTTAGTGAAATCCGCAAAAGTATTTTTCTCATGCGGATCACTGAAAATTCTCTGAAACCCTTTCTTTAAAACGCACTATGGTAGGAATCCGTGGAAGTCATCCCAGTGAATACCGAAGTCGGCGATGTTCAGGTTCAAGTACTAATACAGTTAGTATCTCCTTGATAGTTAAGAGATGAAGTTTGGGGACAAGCCTCGCCTCGTTTTGTGGAAAAGTAGGACATTTAGAGTCCACGTTTAGCAAAGGAGCATATTCGGGCGGCCTTCCGGACTCCGGGCGGAAAATCGAATGGCAAACATTCCCAAAGCAAGGCTCTCGTGCTCGAAGGAGGATTTATTATCAGTTTAGGCTAGTTAAACTTTCCTCGGTTTAAGGAATCCTCCTTTCACATTCTCTTTTCACTGCATTTTTTGCGAGGCTTTCGAGAGTCTCGTGGCAGTGGTTTTAGACCCTCCGCGCGAAAAACTGTACTCAACCTCGGACGCCTAACGTGGGTCTTTTGTCTCGCTCACCAAAGGACGCCCGAGACGATCGAGATGGCACCAAGATCGTTCATTTAATTCATTCTTGAATGATTATTTCGTTAACGAGAAAACACGTTATAACCAGATGTTTAAACGTTTGCAACACTCCATTCTTGCTACACGAATTCATTATTGCTAATCACAAATGATGCGCATCCGAATTTTGGCTGAACTGTTTTATCTCCTGTCCATTCCGCAATGATAACTGCTTTCCCCGTGTGAAAGTGCATATATACGAGAGTAGGCTGAAAACTAATGCAAGCATGCTTGTAGACCACAAACAAAATGACCTTCAGAAGCACTCCTGGTGGCATGTAGAAGTAGAATTCCTCCTCAACGGACATGCGCAGGTTTGAGGTCGTTACATACATCCAGTGTATTTTGAGAAGCGCAAGTATGTAGAGGTGTTCTAGTGTTATTTCCATGCGAGTTAAACAGCGTGCTGTTATCGAATTTTCAACTGCTAAAAAAGTGAAATTCATCGTCGTTTAGAGGCTGTTTATGGTGACGACGCTGTTGATAGGTCTACTGTAAATCAATGGGTAGTCAAATTTCGCGGTTGGGGGCCAGGAAAAATCATAATTGTTGATGAAATACGCAGCTGACGTCTGATCACTACCACGGACGATAAACATCGCAAACTCGTCGAAGATTTGATTCAAAATGACCGAAGAATCACTCAAAAGCGTATCTCGAACCATATTGGTCGAACGTATTGTTCGAGTTTGTCGTGTTAAAGGCAGCTTGGCGCCAATAATCTTGGAAAATGACAACGCTCGTCCACACACCTCGCGCGCAACTGGAAAGGCTCTGCGAAACCTGAAATTTGAACCGAGTCCACACCCTCCTTATTCCCCCGATCTTGCGCCTTGCGATTTTTTTTTTCCTCAACTCAAGAGACACCTCAGTGGTAATCATTACACCTCGAACGATGAGTTGAAGGCAGCTGTCAGCAAACAGCCGGCTGTTTAACTCGCGTTGACATATTACTAGAACTCGTCTCTCGTATTACTTCGTCAAACACGAAGGGAACCTTACGGTTGTTCGATGACGATTAATCTGTATAGGTCATTGCCACCGTGCCTGAACCCGGAAGTCACTTGAATAAGGGTTTTGAGTCGACTGATTCAAGAGGATTACTTAAACTGTGACCACGTAAAGAGTGTCCTTTTGCCGAGTATGATGCTAAGTGAAATAAACTGAGAAAATATTTTGAAATCGCCTTGACCTTATATGATTGAGACACGCCTGGATCACTTACGGAGCTTTAATGAGGCGACAGAGCGTCGTCAAATGTGTAAATCGGCAAATATGCGAGTGGATGGGTTAAGTGGAGGTTTCGCGTTGGTTGGTCATGTAGTCACGGTAGTTCCTCTATCCCCGCAGATTCCTACTAATGGAGGTTAAATCAAATGAATGTAGCAAAACATGTCCCAAATAGACATGCTCGGTTTTATCTTTAATCACTGGAATTAAAATGCGGTCGCAAGATGTATGTACTCTGCATTGTGATCGTCACGCTCCGTAAATTTCAAACGCTTCGCTGAACTGCATGGCGAGTCAGTGGCCGTGCTTCCGATTGGAAGAGCTTGCAATAATTTAATGTACTGAGAACGGAGTGGAATTTTTGAAAGTCGGCCTGCTGTATATTGCATCTGCGATGAAACCCACCACAAAGAAAAACTGCCCGAGATGTGAAAGACTTGGGAGTAAGAAGGAATCCGAGTCTAATTAGAAATCATAATCAAGAAAGATCCGAGTCTAATGAGAGGAAACGACATAGCATTAAGAAAGCACGTACGAAAAAACCGTGAAAATTCAAGAAACCTGGCTTCTCTACGAGCATAGTGGCGAAAATGCGGGCGAAATTGTTAAAGAGGTGTTCTTTCGCAAAGTTTTCGATCTCACCGTGAAAACGTAAGGTTCAAACATTGCCAAAATTATTTTGAAAAGCTATCCGTTTCGTCATAAACAAACAGGAGGCAGTACTCTTTGAAGTGCTGGGTTCAGAGGTATCGGAAGCACGGGACGTCTTTTATCTGCCAGATAACATGCAACAATTCGCGTTGTTTTCTTCTACTTCTACTTCTACATAAATATCCTGCGAGCCACCAAAAAGGTGTATGGCAGGGGGTGTAGCACCATGAGGGAAGGGTAAGGGTTGATGGGGGTTGGGGGTTAGGTGAGGAAAGGTGGGGGGATTCTTCATCTACATCTACATAACACCCCGCAAGCCGCCGCAAGGGCGTGTGGCGGGAGGTGTCAGGCCACCACAGGTAAAAGAGAACAAAACGAATTCTTTTCTTTCTCTCTTCTCAATGCCCTTCTTTCTTCTCCTCCTCCTTTCCCCCTATCATCACTCTGCTCATTTTGGACTCCATCCAACCCCTTTTTTTAGTTTTTAAATGTCAGTTATCAAGCGCGTATATGTCCTACCCCATGGCAACGCTAGGTGAGAGCGCAGTGAGGTGTTGAAGAGGAATTGACCGCCCGACGAAACGATACAAGGAGTCGTTTTTTCCTTCTCACGATCCTTGTCTAATTGTCCTAATGAACCCTGAGAACTATTAAATACCCGGAGGGTTTTGCCCTACGCCCTCCTCTGAGTGTAGTGATCATGGTTTTGTGCCACTGCTCCTGGTTTGCAATGTCCTGAATTGGGCGCACAACGTTCGTCTTGGTGACTCGCGTCGTCGATCACATGCGTTCGGGAACCTGAAGGTTTACATCAGCGCGAATACGCCATAACCTTCGATGCGCTCCCGGGGTCTTATCGGGGGGCGCTGATTCCTTTATGGATTGACGGTCAACCTGGTGCGCTCCTACTAGGGGTGATCTCATAACAACTTGGTTTTTCCATCACAGTTGTAGGAGTGGGTACTTGGCCTTTGTCTTGCTATGGTGGACTCCAGGACTGTACTGCCTAAATTCATCTACCGTGTACCCTGACGGCTATCCCTAGGATGTATGGCAGGGGATGGTTATACACCAAATATGTGAAATCGAAATTAAATTTTTCATCAATGTTTTTTACGAATGTAGAACCAATCAAATGATTGGGATATTTTTTACATGCAGCTGATATGAATTATTGGCACATTTTCGGGAGTCGTTAACGGCCGCAGTATGTAAAGATGCACAGAAAAGACTAATGAAAACTTAAATATGGAGCGTAGTTTTGTATGACTCGGAAGCTTGGCCGTTGAGGTACGAGAATAAGGGTAGATTGTAGACTTCGAGGCGTGAATGTGGAGAGTAACAAACGACGTTTTAGGCATGATAGGCGAAGAGAGATGGCTGTTGGAAGAAATTTGAAGAAGGCAGGGCAAGTGGACGCAGAGGTCACCGAGAGGGAGAGGCACTGACGACAGTAATTGATGGTTGAATGCGGGGACAGCGAGGAAGAGGGAGGAAAAAAATGTGTATTAGAATGTATTAATGGGAGGTAGAGAGAATGCAAATCCTTATAACAAGTCAATGTATTTGGTGGTATGAGATTTAAGGATATTTTGGGCCGTGTTAATTAGGGTTTGGGAGGTCAGAAGTGTGTAATATCAAGGTTCATGGGAAACCTTCCTTAGATAGGTAAGTTTACGGCTAAAAACATGCAGAACGACATCTAATATTAATTACTTCGCTGATAAATCGAGGCAAGATCCTAGTAATGGGAACATGGAAATAAGACAAAACGCGACGGTTCAACGTACTCAGTTGTATCTACGCCATGACGAGACCCTATTAAACGTCATCTACCAAGCAACACCTATCTGTCATTTTCCTTTCTCTTTCCTCGACCACGGACTTTCACTTCCAAAACTTCCCGCGACCCTACGCAGCCACGCCTCCCCCGAGGCTAAGCAAATCCAACGGTTCTAAGCAGCCGTTCCCCCCAATAGATGGACCCGGACCAGACCCAATGCTTTAGTCATCGCCAAGGCGCCACCGCCGCTTCTTCCTTTTTTCGAAAAAGCCTCGACCACCGACTTCGTCCCAGAAAACCCACCCCCGGCTTTCAACTTCCCCCTCCCCTTCGTCCGATGGGTACATCCGTACTCAACAGCTGTGTGTGTCACGTGTACCTAATGATGCCGCAGGTCGATGAAACGCGTTGAACTGTGAAAGAAAGCTTTTGGAACATTACAAATTCTTTTAATATGGGCATAAGGCATTTTAAGGAGGTGTAGCCTGAAAGTGTGAAGTATATTAAAATGAGAGTTAGGTAAAATAGTTTCATATCCAAAACGGTATTTGCTGTTTTGGATGTGAAATATGCGCCGCAATTATTGAATTAGCACCCTCTTAGGTAGCCATTATGACCCATTGCCGTAATTCGTGGGATAAATGACAGGAAAATGACACTGTAAATTTTCCGGTTCTGTCGTCCATAATTCACTCGGCAATGCTTGAAATCCCTTGGCTGACTGACAAATTAAAGCTTGGTCATCAGCAAACCTAACTGATTTCACGAATTCCCCTCGGACTTTCATTCCTACCTCCAGTTCTTCCCATGCCTCTTGGATGGGAACAACGCCGGTGATATTGGACAGGAATGTATATTTTTTAAACTTCGATTTTGGACCCTTGAGCGCTGTTTATTAGAGGAAGTCTTGGCATGCCATCGTTTCGATCTCACTTCGAGTTCTCCTCGCGAGTGAGTGCCCTTTCGATTCCCGTCTCTCCCTCGGTAAGACGAGGCGGGAATACGGGCGACGCCAACCAGATCCACGGCTGTACCTCGCACGCAGGAGCGGGTGAAGCAACCGCAACGAGGAGGTTTCTTTTTTTATTTCCCTTCCGCGAGGTCGCGGACCTTTCCCGGCGGTGAGTGTGAAGGGAGAAGAGGTCTGCGCTCCCATTCCGAAGGAGAGGTACACGCGTACCTACTAAGCGGGCGAAAGCGGGCGGGCGAGCTATCTCGAGTGAGGCCTTCCGACCGCCGAAGTGACCTTGCCAAGGGCAGGACGGCACCTGCCTGGACGGGCGTCCATGTGAGTTTCCGAGGCATGCGAATAAAATCACCATCGCCATAATTGATGGGCGCGTGGTTCGCGGATTTAACTCGGAGATCGACCCGTGTAGGAGAACCATTGGAGAATGACGTGGTTCGTTTGAAGAGAGGGGCACAACCGCGACTGACCGTTTGTTCCAAGCATCTTCTATGCTCACATGTGTTTCGATTAATTTTTGGAGGGAAAGTATTTCACCCGAAAACACAGTATGCAGTGAACCAACATTACACACGTGGGATCGGTGAAATACTTGGGTGTAGCGATAACTACGGATATGCTCTGTGGAAGACACAGTCGTGAAATTTGGGGATTAGCTAATAAAAAGTTAGGATTCGTAAAAAGAATACCTGGGAATTGTAATGAAAGGGGCTTTGTTATTTCACGTTATTTAGACACCACCTTGACTATGCTGCACATGTATGGGATCCCCTGAAGTAGGCTTAATGTTTGAACTAGATCGAGTACAGAGTAGAACAGCAAGTTTTTTGAAAAGTTACTAAGAACAAGGTAGTGACGTCATGACAATATTGGATGAATTAAGGTGGCAGGCGCTAGATGACCGTAAGCTTAGATACATATTCAATATGCTGCGTAAATTTGAAGCAGGTTACTTATCCGAGGGTGTTTAAGATATATCACAGGCCCCGACTTCCTATGGTAGATCAGATCACCTACGTAAAATCAGGGAGACTTATTGTAGAACGGATAGATTTAAAATGTCGTTCTTTCCTCGTACCATAAAGAGATAAAAATAGACATGGAAGCTATTGCGTAGGAGAGATAATTATAATTGGCAGTGTATATGTTTGTCGAAATCCTGCATGTTTCTTACTGCACGTTATTCTTTTTATTTAATTGACGCATCTTTTTAACAGTACTACAGAATGATTTGAATGTACGTATCCTGTTATTATATATTATTGTTGATAAGAACTTCCTTTCTTGTGATTAAAATTAATTTAGTTCAAGATCAAACTAACATTTTTGTAGAGTTTTAATAATCAAACCACTTTACTTTTCCACATAAACTTTTTAATTTTTACAACCTAGGTTTAGTTATAACATAACATCATCAGGTAAAGTGGTTTGATTATTAAAAGTCAGTATGGAGATTTTCCACCAAGTTACGCCAGAAACTTTTATTTTTGTAGAGGTAAAATGATTTGGTTTTGCATGTGGTTTTATTCTGTTTTACGGGTGGTGACTTAGCACCCCCCGCCACACGCCCCCTCGGCGGCTTGCGGGGCATTATGCAGATGTAGTTAGATGTGTAGAAGTTTTCCGTGTTTTCAGGGATAGTTGTTCGAGAAATTTCTCTTTGCCCACCAAGCAGCGGAAGAATACATTACGCGCAATACTTTGTCCAAGAGATGGCGTTAGGGAGTTGTTTCACCCACCACAGGAGAAATAGACGACGCACAAGAGGAAAGGACAGTAAGTTAGCAATAATACAACATCATAAAAGATAGGAAGAGTGCGCATCGTGGCACGAATAGAAGAGGAGAAAGAGACGGGCCACATTGACCAAAAACACATTCAAACACGAAAACCCGCTATATGGCGAACAAATATTAATTTACACGGTAATAAATATAATGAGAAGCGATAGGAACATTTCTAAAAGACGGTCACATGAGAGGTGGGGAAGGCGGAATCAAGCAAATCACAAGCGCAAAAATGTGTGCATATATACATATTGTGGGTCGCGGTAGTCCAGGGGTAGAGCGTTGGACTACTGACCGGAGGGCCCGGAGTCGATTCCCGGGCAAGCCCCTCTGAACACCTGCAGCTCCACACAAGCTGTATGATTTTTCGGGTGTTAGATCTTCCTGGGAAACCATAACCGCCACAGGGAAAGGAACTGGCCCCCTACCCTAATGTGTGAATTTCATACGCCGTCGGGTTTAGTACTGGGTGAACTCTCCCATCACCTACCATACCGACCATCGGGTTGATTACTGGGTTTTAATGGTTTTTTTATATATATATATAATGAATTTTATGGCTTATATTTGGGCTTTCGTTACTGATCACTCCTTTACCAACCTTCTTGTGAATCAGGAATTCTTCAAATGTTGGTACACGGATAAGATTGAGCATTGAGGCTTTGGGACACGAGTAATATTTCATCATCCTCAATGGGCTCTACCAAAATGACTGCCTAAGGCGAAGAATTCCGTGTTGGGGTAGGGCAGGGAAAGAAATTTGGAGGGTTGAAACTGGAGGTGGAGACGAAGGGAGCACTAAGGCAAATTTAAGGCTCGCCGTAGATCCTGCGTCCGAGAGAATCGGGTACGTGCACTCCCTCTAACCCACACCGTCCGCCTACTCCTGGCCAAAGGGGAGAGAAAGAGAAACCCACACGTTCTTCGACTATCGACACTGATTCATGATCGACTTTCATATTCGCTCTAAGGCACTTGGGCCCATTTTGAAGTTTCCGTTAATGGGAAATGCTGGCAATGTGACACAAGCTTGGGTGTCTGACCAATAGTGCGAGAAATAATTCGCTTATAATGTACTGAATTCATCATCTTACATTTGTTACTGTAGTGTTTGTAAATAAAGATTATTTGAAAATAAATTTACGGAGTCGTTGGCTTTTAAGGAGGCCATTTCTTTTCGGCAATAGTGGTAATGACATATGCTTATCAAATGTTTATAGTCATCCGTTTAAATGTTTGTAGTAATTATTCGTATGTTAACCTAATATTATTCTGACCCTGCATTTAAACTAATTTCCCATTAAATGTTTTAATTTTACGTTGTAGATTCTGCTTGACAACTATATATACCCGCGGTCGAAATGGTTAAGCTGAAAGGTTTATGATTATTTCTTGGTGGTTACTAGGTTACTATAATGGAAGAATTATCCGAAATAAAATTATTACATTTTCTCCGCTCAGTAATTCACGTCAATTTCTCCGTTTCAGGCTTGATACTTTGGACGGAATACATTCAGTGGAATTCAAAATGTAGCACTTTTTCACTAAATATCGGTTTTATACAAACTGCATTTCGGCTCCCTGACTCATCTACAGGCAGAGGATGTGTGATGGATGTAGTAAGACTTCCTATTTTGCGGAAAAGAGACATATTTTCAAGTCTCCAATGACTTATAATTGTCTACCTGTATTTTTTATTTCATATCTGATACGTATTAAATTTTGAAAATTTTATGTTGAACAGTAGCGTAATATTTTTCTCCCCCGCAATGCATTTTTAATTGGATTCTCGTTGCATGTAGCCATTTAAAATATTTTGCCCCAGTACACGAAAAAAGGAATATTAAAGAGAGAGCATACGCGTGTTTTGAAATGCTGTGTTTCGCCGGTATTCCCGTGGAATTGTTGTGGATAGGAGTGGAATTGGCTGCGTCGATTCCACGAGCCTTGGGGGAGGGAGGAAGGCAGGGGGTGAGAGGGGGATGAAAGGGGAGGGAGACGCAGTGTGACGAATCGCTTTTTCAACATCCTTCCCCTCGCCACCGCGGTTTAAGGAGAACCGCAACGAAGCCTTCTTGTGCTCTTTTATTATTTCACAACCGCAGACCTTAGCGGTGGGTTTAAGACCTCACTGTCGTGTTTGTTACCTCTCCGCCGCCTCTGTCCGATTGGCAAATATTCGTATTCCATTTCCTAAAGAACGCTGCTCGGCTCATTCGCCTTAGAAATCATTCCAAACCGCAATACATCGAATATCATATAAATTCCAAGAAACTGCGGGAGATGCCGCAGCTGTCAATTTTAATGGCGTCATCCGCCAAGTGTGCATTAAAGCGCAACAAATTCAAGAGTGTAAAAATCATTCGTCTCGACCGGGATTAGCACCCGGATCCCTCGATTCGAGTGCTCTAGCCGTTTAAGCTATCGAGGAATCCTCTCGCATTCTCGGACATCGAGGGCTCCGGGTTCGAATCCCGGTCGAGACGAATGATTTTTACCCTTAGAAATTGTTTCATTATTATGATATACGGGACGAGATCGTACATTCACCATAGCATTACGACATGGAATCGTCAAGCAACATGATACACCGCATGACGACCTTTCCATGCATGTAATTGGACGTGCGTCATTTCCATTCTTCCAAACGAATAATTGGTGCTCCCATGACAGATCGGGCAAGTTGGTCATTATCGTGACGACGAAAAGACTTTTTTCACAGTATTTTTATTAAAGCGACCCGAGTTTCAAAGTGATTCATTATCAATTGAGAACCATTGAAGAACATCTGCTTACATTCGCACAATAATGAACTCAAAGGTCGGTTTGGTAGGTGGCCACAGCAACAATTGTTATATAATTAATATATGATAATGCATGTCGAAATTTCGTGATAACTCATCGTGATGACGTATAAACTTTGATTCTTCGACATTATTTCCATTCAATATGTTAACATATCGCAAGGGATTTAGACTTCGCAGCAGTCATTGGCACGAATACTATTAGTATACCGGGTGGTGACCTAACACCCCCCGCCACACGCCCTTGCGGCGTCGTGCGGGATATTATCAGCAGCATAATGATCAGTATTTAAATTCTAGGATTGGTTTACTGCAGCCCATATATTTACATTTGACTATATTTGAATGCAAAGTAAGGCTGCATTTTCTAGGGAAAATAATGTGGTGGTTTCCCGTTGCCTTCCAAATTGTAGTACTGCCTCCGATACCGTGAACTTTACGTCTGCAGCTGTGGCAGCTGATGCCGGGCCGACCCACTTGGTCTGCGCCACCAGTGCATAATGGTGAAACTGCTGCATTTCACCATGGGTTTACTAGGAGTCTGTTTTTCTCGTTCCTAAATAGCGGGGTTTTATGTAGATTATGTAGTAGGCGCGTCGAAGGGCACATTTCGGAATGTCTGCAATGAGAGAGGCGAAACGGGAGTGAAGCGTTGAAAGGAATAACGAGCGATCGGGAATTGGAAAGAGTGTCAAGCAGGCAGGTGCTGTTTTAATCGAGGTTAAGAGGAAAATGAGAGCGGAAGTAGTCGGAACGTTTTAAAGAATTCTCGCTCTTACACGGTGAATACGTAGAATGGATTGATTTCCGAATAAGTCCTCTGGCGTTAATCTGTTCGCCGTGTCAAGGTCGTGGCCCTATCCAGAAAAAGTGAGTTCAATTCATCGTGTGTCCCCGTGTGGTCTGAAGGGTGGGGGGAGGTTCGGTTAAGGGTGGGGAATCGGATGTTTATGATGGTTCGAAATTATTATCCTTAATGTGTGGCGAAGCCGTTTCTTCCTTTGATGAGTACCCCTGAAGGGTGCTGTGGTCGGAAATTTCGCATCTATCTCCGGAAATAGTTGAAAAAAAGGAATGAGGTAATAAACGATAGATAATCCATTAATAGATATTTAGAATGCAATATATGGGGAAGAAAGGAAATGCTGGTTTTTTGAGAGGAGAAAAGCTAATTCTTTTGTACTGAATCTTTGTTGCGTGGGTCAGGGCATGTGGAGGTTATGCAGTGAGAGGTGGGCATTACGACCTCGGGTAAGATTGGTAGAGATAAGAGTAGCGGATTTGAGAGGATTATATTTAAAAAGGATTTCGTGATTGTTTGGGTGAGTGGAAGAAAAGCCCAAGGTGTTATTTACCATTTACTGGCGGGCATTAAAGTAGGTGTACCGCGTGGAGAAAGGTGGTGCACGATCACTAATGCCTTGAACATATCTGTTTAGTCCGGCGACGCGTCTAAAATGTGTAAATAACGTAAACCGTTCATGCATTTCCTTTCTTCTTTGCTCCATACGATCTCTCCCCTCTTCATTCCATCCACAATGCCGTATGGTATCTTTCGCAATCCATCCGGTCCCTCAACATGCCTCATACTCGTCCTCCATCCATTTTTATCTGAATCCTTCAAATTTATTCGAATAACTCAGAAAGGCTGTTTGTTGGTTTCCTTATCCAATGCCCGTATCTATTCATCCTCTTCCTAACCAAGATATTAATATCCCATCGTCGCTTATCCCATTTCATCAACAAACAAATTTCTGCAGCGTTAAGCGCTGTGCTCCTTATCCAAGTGGCCTTTCTGTGCGTCTCTCCCCATGACCTTTTTCATTTGGCCCGAGCAATCAATTTTTATTTCACGCCTATGACGTTTTCAAGGCAGGGGTCATCGGTTAAACTCCCTTCGATGTAGTGCGAGGGTAGGCTGAAAGGTAATGCACGCATGCTTGTAGACCACAAACAAAAACAAATGGCAAGATCGGACGAAAAGTACTTTCACAAAAGTGCAAGATTCTTAACGTTCAAAATCACATATTTATTTTTCAACGTGGTCACCGTTAAGGCTAACACATTTCTCCCAACGTGTGACAACTTTTTTCATTCCGTCATTGAAAACCTCTTTCGACTTTCCTCGAATCTAGGACTTGACAGCTCCTTCAACTCATCGTCCGAGGTATAATAATTACCCTTGAGGTGTCTCTTGAGTTGAGGAAAAAAATAAAAATCGCAAGGCGCAAGGTCGGGGGAATAAATAGGGTGTGGACTAGATTTAAATTTCAGGTTTCGCAGACCCTCTCCAGTTGCGCGCGAATTGGACGAGCGTCGTCATGTTGCAAGATTATTGGCGCCAAGCTGCCTTTAAGAGTCTGTATTTAGTCAACAAAACTTACCGTTGCCCTTTGTTCCAGAAAATCGGGCACATAAACTCGGTCAGCATCTCCAAACAGTGAAAAATGTAGGATGAACAATTATGGCTTCTTCAGTCTCGCAACCACGAAATTTGACTACCAATCGATTTACAGTAGCCCTATCAACAGCATCGTCACCTTAAACATCCTCTAGATGACGATGAATCTCTGTAGGAGTCACTTATTCAGCAGTTAAAACTGTTTAATTCACGTTGACACATCACTAGGACACGTCTCCGTACTTGCACTTCTCAAAATACACTGGAGGAATGAAACGACCTCAAACCTGCGCATGCATGATGAGGGGGAATGTTACTTCCACATGCCACCAGGAGCGCTTCTTAAAGGTAATTCTGTTTGTGATCTACAAGCATGTGTGCATTAGTATTCAGCCTATCCTCGTAGCAATAGATTGCGAGCGAATTTATCGACTTTTTCAGTTGCTGTGCTCCTTCGTTCAATTGCGGATGTCCTTTCTTTTCCAGCGTAATACTATGGAATCTATTACAACGGAATTGTTGCACAAACACTTGGTTATTCTTTACAAAATTAATTTGGTGGCCAGCCGAGTTCGGGCGGAAGACCTTGTAATCAGCTGAGTTCCTGGAAGGTTGTTGATAACGCGTGATAACACTTAATTCTGGTTGGCCGGGGAGCGCTTTAATTGGTGTCAGGTTTTAATATGACGATAATATTAAATTACTTCGTCGCTGATGGTGGATTCATGAAGACTTGTTCTTCTGGAGTAAATCGTATTTTCTTCCGTTATTTTCTCCATGTGGTAGCACCGTTTCTCAACTATTTCTCCGAAATTTAGAAATACTGATGTCTGCGGGAGGCACTTAGATATTAGGTTTTTCCATCTTCTCTTCGATGTGCAAGGGACCACTGTTGTTTTTCAGGAAGGAATCGTCCAAATAGTCTTTTGAGCCTTTGGTTATATTCATCAGGAATTGCTTACGGCATGTTCTTCATTTCTTCATTTGGAGTTTTGTCTTTTCCGGGTATTCTCCCATTTGGCAGCATCTGGGCTATCCTTATCACTTCCTTGTTTTACATTGGAAACGTGTTGATTCAGCGCTACTTAAGGAAGTAAAGGCCAGTCGGTGGTCGGCTGGAAAGGTGATTGCTTAAGTTTGTCTGGGATTTGAAAGGGATTCTGTTTATAGATTATATTCCCACTTGTCAAACAATTACTGGACATCATTTCGCTAACCTCCTGGACCAACAACGCACATCGAAAGATACACGAAAAAAGGTCAGGTTTGGCAAAAAGAAAGCTTTCTTTCATCAAGACAATACACGCCCACACACAAGTATCGTTTCCATGGCGAAAATACCAGAATTAAGATACGATTTGTTGTCACGCCCACCTTATTCCCCTGATCTGGCCCCATCAGATTTCTATCTTTTCCCCAGACTTAAAATTTTCCTCGGTGGACGGATATTATCGTCAAACAAAGAACTAACAGGCGAAGAAGACGGGTATTTTGCAGGCCAGAAGGTTTCTAATTTTAGAGATAGGATCAAGATATAGGAAAATCGCTGGACCAAGTGCATTAGTGTGCAGGGAGACTATATTGAAAAATAACAAAAGTTTCACTGAGGTGTCGTTTATTTCTATTTCATTTCGATAACTTTTCAAATTGCCATCGTAGTGGTGATATATCTTTTGAGTTAATGTCAGTTACTTTCACTGACAAATCGTTATTTGTGCTACAAACTTCTTCCAGTTAATTCTCTCATGCAATATTTTCTGTCTTTTCCTTTCTCCGTCTCCCTCTGCATTTATGCCATCAGCCCTTGTCTGTTTCAATGTGAAGCCATTGTCAAGTTTTCAGCTGTAGGTTTGATATCGTGGTTCCCTGAGTTTATTTGCCGTTTTCCAAGAATCAGTATCGTTACGACAGTGGGCTAAGAACCTGTCCCTACTTTTTTATCTCTAGCATGTACTTACCGCTTTCTTAATCCATTTGGTCATTTCTTTGTTTTGTTTTTCATTTCTGGCGTTCGATATTTTTAAATTTTCTCTTAGGTCTTCGTTCTTATACCTGGTTATAACTTTCGGGATTTTCAAATACTTCTGTATTTACCTGGAATGACCAGATTTATTGATTTCAAAATTTCTTTGCCATCTCATTGGATATTATTGCGATATTGGATGTTTCATATGGTCTCGGTAGGTTTTCCGCCACCATTTTCCCAAAACGCTCCCTGTCGGTAGGGCATCGCGGACGCCTCTAGTGGCCTCGGTCAGCGTGCGTGACACCCCGGCAGTAACTGAATTAAATTACCTGATAGGCCAGAGTTTTACTTTCGCCACTTTGTTCTTGCTTAACAGGATGGAAGAGTCGACAATACCATGGAGTCTCCTCCTAATTGTCTACGACAAACACAAATATGCATGGGATAATTTTCGTATGTATTTCCCTTCAACCCTCTACAAAGTTCGTATAGTCTTGTCCATTGAATAGTCTTCAAGTTGAAGTCCTCTATCGGTATAATTTGTCTTCTGTGCTCTTTTTTTTCGAAAATATCAGAGAGAAGTAAGTCTAGTTTGGTTGTAGGTAGCAGGAAAAATCTGTAATGCGATTAGCATTGGTGTTAACCTATATTCCCCACTGTTTTTAAATTTTGATTGTCTAATCTGGTTAACTACTAAGTCTTCCCTTGCCAAGATGGCTATGCATCTGGGTTATTGTCCGGTTTGAGCAATCTACTCTCCTAAATACTTGACACCGTAGAACTCTCTAGGAATTCATTGATTTGAGGTGAATTTTAGAGAGGGAGCCACTTCCTACTATTTACGTTTGAAGCTAGAATGAGATTCAATTTGTTCTCGCCGCATTTCGCCCTTCGCGTTCCATTTTGGAATGAACTATTTGATAATATCCCAACGTCGGGTCCATACATATTCCCTTTATTCGGGTCAATATTACCCTGGTGTGTATTAACTCACTGCCGCACACCCTGGCGGTGCCTTGAAAGGTACTGAAATATCTAAACGTGTAGGAGGCATAAATAGTAATATTGAAAGAAAAATTCCCCGTGTTTCAATGCTACTTTCTGTTCTACCCTGCTTTCGCTTCGTGGTTTTCGTCATAGCTTTAGGTGCCAGCGTGCTTTTTACGCCGTCATATAGTATAGCCTTCCGTTATTTCTGCCTTATCGCGGTAACTGGTTTTTTATCTCGTTGCTTTTGATGTGACGGATCCTCTCGAGCTGTTGCTTTTCTTTCGCATCTGGTATTTAAAGTAGCTCGTCTATTTCTTCTCACTTTTCCCTTTGCTTCTTCAAACGGTCTTCTTTTAGCTGTGGAGCTTCTCTTGTCCAGTTCTTCCGGAGCCTTTCCTTGACCACGTCACCGTTATTTGTTTTTAAATTCTACTGTTCTAGTTTTCTGGAATGTTTCTTCTTGGAATGTTTTTCCGGTTTCTTTGATGTTTTCAGAGTAGTTTTTCGATATAACCGGCCATAATGGTGGCACCTCAGTTTTTGGTCAAGTTTATACCATTATGACTCCGAGATGCACATCCGAGTATGTGAGACCTCGATCCCGTCGCTGCTCAATATCTCGAACTTATGGCATCTGTAGCACCTTTGCGGGCCTCAGTTTATATACATGTATTCCGTGATGTGCGCTATTTTCGCTTAGTGACTGTGAATTCGATTATTTCTGACAGTGGAACTTAGGACAACATTCAGCATTATTTGTACGGCAATTACGAATGAGTCATATCTTGATTGTCTTAAATTTTTATAAAGGTGCATGAGGATTCCATTTGCATTTAAAGCTTTAAATAAGTCTACATGGTGACTTTCGTCTAATCAATGTAGAATATATTTAATCAATGTTTTGCATGAATGAGTCTATGTCGTAAACTATTCCGACCTATCTGTTAGCATTTGGTTTATGGAATTAGATTCATTCCGGGTCAAAGGTCAAAAGAAAAACGCATCCCTTCTCTTTCTCAATCTATTCAAACATTTTCAGGAAAAATAAAGGTAACTTCTTTGATTCCCCATTCTTCTTGAAAGATTCTTAATGGGCGGAGAAATCTTATTTCTCTGCTCGTTTTATTTTCCTGTAGTACAACAATTTATTTATCTATTTATATATATACCCTGAAAACCACCGCTAGGGTGTGTGACAGAGGTAAATACACACCAGACTAACTTTGACCCGAACATGTCACTATTGCGATCGACCAATGTTATTCTAATCCCTTATCGTTCATAGAAAAAATGGCATCTTCAATTTATCTGTTCTACACTTTATCTCTCTAATTTTACTAGCGTGATCGCTCATATCATGTATGAGGGGGTAATATTAAATATCACAATTAAAGGGACCTCCTTTCACTTTATGCAAGAGCTTCAATCTGTAATTTAAATTCCGCTCCGTGAGTGATTCCTAGCCTCACTGCTCTAATATTTTGGATACGCTACTAAGTTCACCATAACAACGTTTTACAAAACTAGCTCCTCAACGTGCCCGCGATACAATTCGACAATTATTCCAACTTCATGAATATCCCATATACTCGCAGCATATTCTAAATGAGGACTAACCAATGACAAATAAAATTTCTCTTTGACCTTTTCATTGCATTTACTTGGTAGTCTACTAATAATTCCTAATTTTTTGTGAGCTTGTCCACAGATTATGTGGACAACTAGTAAATGTTTCACACAGGATGTTTTCCTAATTTTTTGTGAGCTTGTCCACAGATTATGTGGACAAGTAGTAAATGTTTCACACCGGAGAGATCGTGAGTGAGGGTAACGCTTAGGTATTTAATCGAGTCTTCACATTCCATTTCGGTGTTCCCAATGCAGTAGGTGTTCGGGTGGGAATTGCTCTTTTTCGAAAAATTTATGACTACGCTTTTTTTTAAGTTTGATTATAATAGCCAAGTGTCACACCAGCTTTGTATAGCATTAAGGTCATCTGATACAGTTGCTCTGGCCTCAGGATCACTGATATCACGGTAAACCACTGAATATTCTGCAAATAAACCTATCCTACGAGTGACTATGGAGTCAATGTCGTTAACATTAAGTAGGAATAGAAGAGGTCCGATGACATCTCACTGAGGAACACCTGAAGTAACTTATACTGCATTTGAGCTAACTCCATCTATCAATTCCCTTTGAAAAAGTCTTGAATCCAACCTCGGATATTTTTATCTATGCCCTATACTTCTAGCTTTGCGAGGACTTTACTATGGGGTACTTTGTCGAAGGATTTCTTAAAATCTAGAAAATTCGCGTCCACTGGAACATTGCTCTCTCCCGAAATAAGAATATCATGAACAAAAAGCGCAAGTTGTCTCTCGCAGGATCTATCTTTTCGGAAACCTGGGTGATTTTACATTACTAACTTCTGATTATCTAGGTGTCTCACGTTCGAACTAGCAGCTATAAGTTCCATAATCTTGCACGAAATAGATGTGAGGGAAATATGTCTGTAATTGCTCGGTTCCTCCTTGTCTCCGGTTTTAAATATTGGTGTTACGTTACTCGTTTTCCAATCTCTGGGAACCTTGTGATCTACCAGAGACTACTTAAATATTATTTCTAGATATGGCACAACTTCCAAAGCTATATCCTTAAATATAATAATATATGAGGGCGTATTTCATCGGGCCCGGAGAATTTATTAGGCTTAATATTTTTCAGCAAACGTTCTATTCCATTAAATGAGATTTAAATTTTGGGCATCGGTCGACCGGCAAGATTAGGTAAGCTATTTGAGGTGTTCTGTAAGATGCGTATTGGGGAAGACGCTTTGAAAGAAAAAATTTAATAATTTAACTTTTTCCAACCTGCTGATTACTCTTTTTCGCTTTTATCATTTTTGAGTGGATAGCAGTTGAATTATTTCCCTGAATCTCTCTGACGTACGACCAAAATGCTCTTGGATTCTCTTTCAAATTTTCCGCTAACCATTTCATTTTGAAAAAACCACTGTGTCACACTCCACACAAATGCATTCAAGCATTTTTTTACCGTTTCGCCAACTTATCCTGTCCTATCCTTTTCCATAATCAATGTTCTGACCTCACGTGGTCAAGTCCTTTGAAATCCTTGGGAATGTTAAAGTTGAAAAAAGTACTCCTTCGTCTGACTGGGTTGTATGCGAAAATACTCCAGCATCCAACACGGACGATAGCGTTTGTCGTGTAACGGCGCAGAGAAGGCAAAGCAAATGGCTGCATTTGAAAGTTTTCTGAATATGGAGGTGTGTCTTGGTCATCGGGGTAAGCCAACACCCCCTTCCAGACGTTGGAGGCTGGGTGTGGCTTCCCAGGCGCTGCTAGGTTGCAAACTAGTGCTAGGGACCTCCGAGACTATTAGAATCGAGGTCGACCTCTTGCAGGACTCGTTCCGAATAAAAGGAAAATTCTACGCTGGTGGCTCAGCCAAACCAAGATGGCGATCATATCACTAGTTTTAACGGCATTGGGCGGACTCTGTGCTGACTTTGTCGGTCGTCATCACTGGAGTTTTCGGTGGAAAAAAAATTACATCGCAGAATTAATTTTAAGAAATAAGACGTACATTTGCCAATACTTGCAGAGAAGGTTCGAGTTCCAGTCAAGGCGAATTATTTTTACGCTATTAAATTTCTGCGTGACGGATTTTTAAGTATGTGGCGAGAAAAGAGGAGAAGTTGTGGAGTAAAATACGAAAGGGATTGGAAAGTGAGGGAATATGATGATATAAAGGATAGTGAGAGGTGTTTGAGGTCGATTGATTTTGGAAATCCATTTGTAAATCTCCAAGAAAGATTCAATGCCTCTGCGTTTCCACAGGACATAATGAATTTATAAATTGGAAGGATGTGTCTTTAGCATTGGTGTTGAAAATGTATTATTACCCCCATCTTACTACGGTAGGAGAGATCATGTCAATACAATTGAGTGATTATGTGGTGAACAGATAGACTTAAGATATAATTTTTTCACGAACAATAAGGGATCAGAATAACATTGTCCGACCGTGGTAGGGTCATATTCGGGTGAAAATTAGTCTGGTGCATGTTCACCCCCTGCCACACCCTCTAGCGGTGGCTTGCAGAGTATTAAAATATCTAAAAATATCTAATATTAGTTTAGAAAGAATTTATTATTGTCGACTAGTTTTGTTACTCTATCCAACTACACTAGTACAGTGTTACACTGGGTCCAGATGATGCTTCAGTGTAGGGTTAACTAGTTGACATTAATAAATTCTTTCCTGTGGAATCGCAAAGTGTGTGATTCTTTCTTTGTGCTTTAGAAATGATAATGTTGGGTAAGCCGGATCTAAGGGAGAGAATTGACTTTTAGACCAGCGGTCGCCAACCGGGGTTTCGCGAAAAGAATTTGTTCGCGAAGAAATTTCAAACAGGCTATAGCAATTAACACATTGATCAATATTTTACGCTTCCTTCTTATCATTAGATAGTCTACCGTTTAAGGGAGGCCTTGGATGGACACAGAATGGACAAAGACGTATTTTTTACCTCTTTCAACGAAACGTAATTTGACATCCGACACTACTATAAACCCCTCTTCAATTCCGCATACTCCCTTCCCCTCTTAATTCCATCCAACATTCCTAATGTTCTCCCCTCTATCACAATATTCAACACTCACTTCTATTCACAGTATTCCTTCGCCAATCAGAATGTATTGCTTCCACTTTTTTTTGGAGATTTTTCCCAATAATAAATTCTTCTCCGTCCCCACCCTGCCTCTTTTTACCATGCTTCCTCGTTTGTTTCCCTTCTCTCCATTTTCACTTTTCAAACCTTCTCCTCATCCACATTTCAAAAGCTTCCTTATGTATGTATCCTGGTGACCTCACACCCTCGCCATACGCCCCAGCGGCGGCTTCCTGGCAATTTGTAGATGTAGATGAAACCTGACCCGTGCCTCTCCTACCTCAAGAGATAGTGTACATAAATATTCCACACTCACGTGCTTTCTTCCAGCGTGAATTCTAAACTTTTGGAAATCCGATATTTTGTAGCATCTTGTAATGCGTTCTTTAGGTAGCATCTTTAAATACGAACGTGTTACGTTCACTTGGGGAATTCGCACCGCTATTTGCTCAATCTGTTTCCTGTGATTTCACTTCCCTTATGCGGATGCAGAGATGCGATTACTCAGGCATTTCTGTTCCGACGGATGGAAATCGATGGCGATAGAACGAGGTGACGATGGGGTTCCATCAGCATCCCTGCTACGCACTTTGACCCTTTCCGCTGTGCTGACTTTCTCATAATTTTCCTCTCGGAAGCGTCTTAGCCTTCCCGTCGATTTCGGGAGAAGATTGAATTGTCGTCGCCATCGACCCAACTGCCGTTTTCTCATTGGGTACCGAATGCGCGAACCTTGAAAAGTTAAACACCCGTCTTTGGGGATAAGGTCAAGGTTCAACACCTCCCCCAATCACCGCACCCCCGCATGATGGGATGTTTGCAACGACGCCCTTGCCAACCTTTCCCTTCTACGCATTATCGCAGCTTTAAAAGTGATCACTTTTTTTCGTAAGGATAACCCTTTCGCTCTAGAGTGCTATGGATTTATTTATTCATTTATGTACCCTGCCAGCCACTCCTAGGGTGTGTGGCAGGGGGCGAATACACACCAAACTAATTTTTACCCGAACATGGCCGTACCGTGGTCGGATAATCTGATCCCTTGTTGTTCGTGGAAAAATTGACATATTGAATTTACCTGTTCTACACTTTATTTGCCTCTCTAATTTTATCATTATATATTATCTATTTTACAGGGAACGTTAAGAAAGTAATGCAATTATTTTAAAAAATTAACATACTGAACAGATTTGGCACAAACAATTAAAATTCTTCAGAGTACTGTCCTTGGGACTCTCGCAGGGTCTTCCTCACGGTTGATTGGATATCTTCTATGGACAAAAACGGGTTCCTTTCAGGGCTTAATCCGAGGGTACAAAAAGCCGTCTGCTGGAGTGACCCAGGACTATAGAGGGGGTGGGAAAGCGTTGGCAACTGGTGTTTGGCAAGGAACTCGCGGGCTAGTAATGCAATGTGGAAAACACCTTGGGCACGAGCTTGACGCCCACTTTCCTCATCGCTAAATCTTCAGTAACAATGTGAAACACAACAGTTGACTACAAGTTCAGTTCATTGGCAACCATATCAGTACTCAATCGACGGTCACAGTCCAACAATCGTGGAACAAGAGCCACATTGTTGTCGGTTTTGCTGTTGACTACCACCCAGAGCGTTGTTCGTCGTGAACCTCTTCCTGGCCCCCTTAAAGGCCTTTAACCTCTTCGAAACTTGTAAGTAGGACAGGGCAGAACCCCCGTAAGCCTCACGAATCATTTTCTTAGTCTCCTCCAGAGATTTTTACGGTATAGCACATAACTTATTAATTGCGTAACGTTTCCACAGTTTGGAGAGCACTGAGACCGGTTTCTTAGCCAAGCTTTGCATCCTCCCCACCCACTCGAAGTGGTTCGACCCCACTTTGATCAATGGGAGCGGCACTGGAAAGTGAATTGCATTACTTTAGAAACGCACCCTGTATTGTCTAACATGTCATCTCCTACCCTATTACGATTGGGGTAATAATACATTTTCAACATCACTGCTAAAGAGACGTCCTTCCAATTTATGCAAGAGCTTTAATCTATAATTTAACCTTTGCTCCGTGAGTGATTCCAAGCCTAGCTGCTTCAATATTTTGGATACGCTACGCAGTTATCACAGCGACGTTTTACAAATCTAGCTCCTTTACGCTACCTGCGATCCAATTTGGCAATTAATTCAACTTCGTGAGGATCCAATTTACTTTCACCATGTTCTAAATGGATGATCTCGCTTAAGCGGGCGTGGTTCTCGCTAGTCCTTCTGGTGTAACTCGCCCTTTTACGTAATTTGTGCAGTTTTAAAATCGGATAGAATGCCAGCGGGGATTAAATGAATGCATTGCACACGTCATAGTTCGCGGTTGGAAAAATTAGCGGGTCTCGCGTGAGCCTTCCTTGCCACCGAACGGCGTGAAGTGGGGGTGTGGGGCCCTGTGCAGAGGAGTGCCGACATTCGCGGAATGAGGACTGTTGGAATTGTGTGATTGGAGTTGTTGCCATAGCGCGGATAAAGTCAGTTTCTAAATCTGTTGATTCTGGCGTCTATTTCCCACATTCTTCCCAATCTGAGGTTGGACTATGAATGATTGAATGTGCACTATACATATACACTTAAATGTCACTCTCCCTCTCTGAATATGTTCGAAAAATATTTATTTGTATTTACTTTAATCTGCTTTCTATTTTGATTCATGACCCATATCCGTAAGAAATTTAATTGAACTCCTTGCCGTACAACTGTATTGCCCACCCGTGGATTAACTTTGACCTAAGAATACGTCCAATACTTTTAAATAAATAGTTATTTTGTGGTGTTTTTTGTGCAAGATTAAAAATAACAAACATTTCCGAGTGGTATCCCATTTATCTGCATGAAATGGGTTAAATAATCATTTTAAAAACAATATTTTAAGTTTGTCCATATAGTATAAATTCTTTGTAACGCTATATTGTAAATTAAGGTATTGTCCCAAAAACTCTGAAATTTATGCTATCTCATCATCGCCAAAAATTATCTAAATAGAATATAATTCCCTTTTGATGATGCCCTTCCTGGCACCATTTTCAACTTTCAAGATCGCGAAATAGATGAAAAGGAATTGCACTGCACGCACGTTTGATGATGACTGAAATTTGATTTTTCTATCACGGATTAATATTGACCTTTCAAATAAGACATAACAAATCGGTGAACGACTTAAAAGAAAAGAAATATCAAAGATCGAATCTCCCCTTGCACCCCTAAAGGGGACGCAACGAGCGACGCTGGTCACGTAAAGCACTGGAGGGTGACTTCTGGCTCCTCCTTGGTCGCACAGCTTGGTCAAGTGTGCCCCAGAAGATAGCATAGCTTGATAAAATTAGAATATTCCAATTCCAAATTTGAAAATCAATCAATCAAGGTGTTCCACGTGCCTCTTTGAAAGTTTTTAGATGGTCCATCACAACTACTTATTTATTTATAAATATTGTAGGGACTTCCTCTTTCCTTCTTCATTTCCTCTTCACTTCTGCCGGTCTTCATCTGCATAAATACCCTGCGAGCCACCAAAAAGGTGTGTGGCTGGGGATGCAACACCAGGAGGAAAGGATAAGGGATGAGAAGATTGGAGTTTTTCAAATGAGTGGGGGAAGATGGGGAGAACCTACAATATCTATATATATATATATATATATATATATATATATATATATATATATATATATATATATATATATATATATATATATATATATATATATAAATTCACTGATAAGTCATAACAAACACAGAAACCAAAACACAAAAGAGGAAAAACTCACTGGTTCTCGAATTTTCGGTGGTCCAACCACCTTTCTCAAGAGGAATTAGGAACAGAACAGAGTTCTGTTCCTAATTCCTCTTGAGAAAGGTGGTTGGACCACCGAAAATTCGAGAACCAGTGAGTTTTTCCTCTTTTGTGTTTTGGTTTCTGTGTTTGTTATGACTTATCAGTGAATTTACATTACACGTTTGTGGGTTTTCCAAAAAAGTGTATATATATATATATATATATATATATATATATATATATATATATATATATATATATATAACTTTTGGACGGCACAATATAACACAGAATAAAGAATAAAACAGGTAACACGTAAAAGTTATATTGCTCTCGTGAGTACTTCCGCATCATCGATATATATATATATATATATATATATATATATATATGTAACCACGCGCTGTCTCTAACCAGTACGTTAATACTTATTCTGTCGAACTGACTCTTGAGGGATTTCGACTACAACCATTCTGGTCCCTTATCGTTCTTGGGAAAAATGACATTCCAAACCTATCAGTCTTGCCGTCTGTTTCTCTAATCTAAAATTCGTGATCCCTTCGACCGTAATACGTTGGGGTTTTTATTATGTTCTTGATGCCATCGGGAAAGGACCTATCTTTAAATGTTTTTAAATAAATTTAATCTATTTTGTGAACGCCGCTGCGTAAGAGAATCCCAACCTAAATTGTCTAGCAAAGTAGATACGCTGTTGCGTTGGTCATAAAAATGTTTGACAAATCTAGCCCCCTCCTTTGAACTCGATTTAATTCCGAAATCAAATGAATATTTTGAGGATCCCATATACTGGAAGCATACTCTAGATGGGACCTGAATAGGTAAAAAAATATCGTTCCTTCACTTTTTCGTCACATTTACGTAGCACTTTTTTACATATCCCAATTTTTTATTAGCACGACCGCATATTTCTCGTATGTACTTTCCCCAGGACAGATCGTGAGTAATTGTTACACCTAAGTATTGAAAGGAATCTACCCTCGCGATTTCGGTTTGTTTCACTGTGTAACTAAATGGAAGTGAATTATAAGTCTTCATGCTGTCTACCCCGTATACCCAACGCTCTCCTCTCTACGAAGACTTCAGCATACCTTTACTTTTCAATCTTCCTCATTCATCCGAGCTCTCTGCCTTTTTCGGATTCCCCCCACGAATTATACCCACTCTATCCAAAACTTAGGATCCCATCTCCCTTTCCGTCCAATTTATTTTATCCATTCTCCTCCACATCCGCATCTCATTCTTTGCTCATCCTCTTGACTCAAGGACGAAATCTCACATCCATGTAGCACTATTCTCCATATCAAAGCATTTACTAATCTTTTCTTCGCATCTTTATTCAGTTTACCAATCACTCATTCTCTTTTTCTTGCAATTGCCTCTTTCGCTCATGCAATTCTTCTCCCAAGGTCCCCAATAAAGTGCCCCTTTCCCATATAAAATACTGCCCAAATACATGAACTGCTTCACCTGCTCTATTGTATTCCCCCATACTTCAATATTTAAAGTAGTTTTCCTACTTCTCGATAATCTCAAAGCTTTAGTTGTCTTATGGCTTATCCTTATCCCATAACTCTCATTTTATTGTGGAAAATAACTCCATAATGACTGCATTCCTTCGGATTCTCAACTCACTACTGCTTGATCTTTCCCAAACCCAACTGACCCAATCATCCCGCCACCTGCCTTTATTCCCATTTCCAGCTCTTTCCATGCCATCCTTAATATATAATCATCGGCGTACATTTTGAAAAGGACCGGCAATAACGGGCACCCTGTCTCCCTCTTAGGCCTACCTCTGTCCATTGCGATTCGCGATCGATTCAATCCCGATCAATTTGAAATAGTAATGATAAAAAGAAGGTTGAGAGTCTTATTTTCTTTCTTTTCTCTCGCGAAAGACGAGAGTTCTTGGGATACCTCTCGTAAAATCAAGAATGTATCAAAATAATAAGAGAAGCTTCCCGAGTTGAGAAAAACTGCTTCGAAAGATCACACGATGTTCCGAGTCAGAGATAACCGGGAGCCTCCGTTCAAGGATATTCGCAATGCTGAGCATCATATTTGTTGTTTTTTTTATCATTCGAGTGAGTTTATTCTTGATGTACTGAAGAAATAATTCTTCACCTACACTCATGGAAGTTAATGCAGAACTTAAGAGGAATAAACCGTCGAACAGGTGTTTTCAAAAAGATTAAGTTTAAAAAATTTTTGTTAATATGTAGGGATACAACGAGTAAACTTTCACATAAACTACATAATTAGGTATGTTAAGTGTGATAATTGAATTATTTTATTCTTTTATTTGTAATAGAAATCGAACATTTTCGTAAAGTGACGCCGAATACACTGCCCTATGTTGGACATATTGGTCTAGAAATTAAGTTTAAAGTTGATTTTTAAGGTACGCTCTAATAACCGATTAAAATTTATTGTTTTATCCTTTAATTATGATACAAATAATGTATTTCCACGAAGTGAAGCCTGAGACATTTCCCTTGATTCGTTTTTCCGTCGCTCGACGTTCGCAGGCGGAAGATAAACACCAAAACTCAAAGCAGATCTTTCTTTTGCTAATTTCATCATCATCACGGCTAGTCAACTTATCGTAAGTTAAAGGTGTAAAGTTTAAGGTCTCGAGCGAATATTACGTATTTACACTTCGCTTGGATCTCATCCTGTGGCTCACCCTATATTATTGTTCTGTATGTGTTCTATATTTTCCATACTCTCTCCCGCCTTTCCATTCTCTCCAAAAATCCTTTTTTCTTTCCGTCCTTCCTTCCTCTCATTCTCACCCAGAATTCCGTCCTCCCTCTATCGCCGTCTTCAGCCTCCCATTTTTTTTTCCATCCCATCCTTTTTTTTATAACCGTTACCTCGACAATCCCTGCCTCACGCCTTCGTAGTGAATTGCCTGGTGATATACGGATACAAGCCTGTCCCTCCCTCCTCAAGCACCGACGCGGCTTAAAACTCGCCAGCATTTCGGAGGACCTTTCAAGCCCTTAAACGATCCCCACCTCGAAAGCGTCCGGCCGCGAATCTCCGTGATGGGACAGTTATACTTCTCTCCAAGAGGCTAGTGCGACTCCCGCCAATCTCTAAATTGATGATTACATGTTATGGCTGAGCCGGGGTCGTAAAAGTCTTCCGGGAGAACGATAATGGGCCCCAGGAATTCTTTCATTAAGGTAAAATATTTGGTTCCCGTGCGGATCCCAGAGGGATTTTTGTGATGAAGCCGAATGGCGAAGATATTTACGGAAGGATCGAGGCGTGAGACGCCTCATTAGAAGGAGACGTCCGCGAAATGTCTTTCGAGTGTTGTGGTCGAAAGTTTTGGGCGGTTATTTTTCATTAAATGATTAATGTTGTTCTCGGGACTGAATTAAACGAGTCGTTTCTAATATATATTATATATATAACTATATAAAACTTACATCTCTTCCTAACACTGCCCATCCGGACTCTCCGTTCTCCACTCGCACCTGAGCAGTCTGAGACATGTACAGGTTGATCCGCAACCGGTGTAAGGCAGGGTTGCCCATTGTCACCAGTACTGTTCAACGTATATGTAGAGGAAATGATTAAAGAGGCATGGGAAGAACTGGAGGTAGGAATGAAAGTCGGAGGGGAATTCGTAAAATCGGTTAGGTTTGCTAATGACCAATAATTAGTTGCTCAGTCAGCCAAGAGGTTGCAAGCATTGTTGAGTGAATTGGAGGTTCAGTGCGATAAATATGGGATGAGAATCAATATTAATAAAACAAAGGTTATGCGATTTTCCAGAAAGAAAAAGGCTAAGCTAAATATTAAAATAGGCGGGGAAAAAATAGAGTAGGTAGAACAGTTTACATATCTCGGAAGTGTTTTGGACCAACACGGTCAAAGTGGTAGGGACGTAAGGAGAAGAATTGCGCTAGGCAAGGAGGCTTTCTCAAGGAGAGAGTTGATGACGGGGACGTTGAGTAGGGATGTTAAGACAAGACTCGTAAAAACTCTGATATGGGGCGTAGCTATGTACGGCGTGGAAACGTGGTCGCTGAAGCAGGAGGATAGACGTAGACTGGAGGCTTTTGAAATGTGGGTGTGGAGAAGAATGGAGAAGGTGAAATGGACGGAAAGGAAAACAAATGAGAAAGTACTAGAAATGGTGGGGGAGGAGAGGGGTTTGTTGAGAGAAATCCTATGGAGGCAGGAAAAATGGGTGAAAGGCGTATTGAGCGGTAGTGGAATGTTGAAGAGGGTAATAGAGGGGAGAATGTTGGGCAAGCGAGGTAAGGGTAGGAACAGGATAGGGATGTTGGACGGGATGAAGGGAGGAAAGAAGTACACCGAGATGAAGAGGGACCTGATATAGATTAGTTTGCTATGTGGGGAGTCACAAAATGTTTATTTAATAGTTGTGTCCATCCAAAAACCTACCTTAACCGGTAGATTACCGAAATATATATATATATATATATATATATATATATATATATATATAAATATATATATATATATAAATATATATATATATATATATATATATATATATATATTTATATATATATTTATATGGTTTATATATTTATGGTTTATATATATATATATATATATAAACCATAAACCATAAACACAGTAATCAACCCGAAGGTCGGTTTAGTAGGTGATGGTAGAGCTCACCCGTGTACCAAGCCCAACGGCGTGTGAATATTCACACATCAGGGTAGGGGGGCCAGTTCCTTTCCCTGTGCCGGTTATGGTTTCCCAGGAAGATCTGGTACCCGAAAAATCAACTAGCTTAGGTGGAGCTGCAGGTGCCCAAAGTGCCTAGCCCGGGAATCGAACCCGGGACCCTCCGGTCAGTAGTCCAACGCTCTACCCGCTAGACTACCGCGACCCGCTATATATATATATATATATATATATATATATATATATATATATATATATATATATATATATATATATATAACTATATATTCATTCTTTACACACCCCCTATCCTAAGTAATCTTCTGAGGAAGACGGAACTCAACTCCGCCAAAATTATCAAGAAATAACGCGTGAGTGTTACTTTTATGTGTTCTCATATTGTGTGTTGCTGTCAAAGTTTTGTATTTAACACTTCAGTGTTAATTCGAAGAAATCGTCTATATATATATTTTTTTTTAGGTAATCTACCTGTTAAAGTAGGTTTTTGGATTGACACAACTATCAAATAAACATTTTGTAACTCGAAACAAAACCCAATCCAGCAACCTAATGTACATCAGGTCCCTCTTTATCTCTGTGTACTTCTTTCCTCCCTTCATCCCGTCCAATATCCCTATCCTGTTCCTACCCTTTCCTCGCTTGCCCAACATTCTCCCCTCTATTACCCTCTTCAACATTCCACTACCGCTCAATACGCCTTTCATCCATTCTTTCCTTCCTTTTTTTTTGACTTGAAGATGTCGCGCAAGTTTGACAGGCGTTTAAACGATACGGAGGGACAATCTGGGAATAAAGGTGATGTGGATTGACTATTGTTAATAATTAGGAAGAGTTCACGGATTATATGTTTAATTTTGTGGGGTCCGGGGAAGAAAGTGGTGATAATGTTAGGACATTTTGGGCGGTTTGGTTTGGGGAGAGAAGTGTATTGAGTTGACGGTTTGAGAATTTTCCTATTGAGCATTTTTACAGGGTTCACACATTCTCTAAGAGAGACGTGTAGCTGGTCCATGGATTTCTGTTTGGAGGGGGTGTTGTTGCAAAGACGGAGGCCACGGACTGAGAGTGAGAAGGGGATGGAGCGTTTTGTGTGCGATGGGTGACAGCTTTTGAAATGGAGATATTGTTGGGTGTTGGTCGGTTTAATGTGGACTGAGGTGTGAAACTTATTGTTCTGGAGATGAATGTCAATATCTAGGAAGGTGATATTCGAGTCTGATATAGATGAGAGAGCGTCAATTTCAAAGATATATATAAACTCACAAACACTCTGATACAAAATATTCCACACACAGAAACATAAAGGAAGGACACTCACAGTATGTATTGACGTTTCTGTGTGTGGAATATTTTGTATCCGAGTGTTTGTGAGTTTGTGCGTCGCCGGAGAGCGTCAATTTCATATATATAAATATATATTTATATATAAAACTTAGACAGCAACACACATCACGAGAACACACAAAAAGAACACTCACAATAACATCTTGATAAGATAAGATATGACTAAGTCATATCTTATCTTCTCCGAACTCCGTCTTCTTGGGAAGATAAGATATGACTAAGTCATATCTTATCTTCCGAAGAAGACGGAGTTCGAGTCCGTCGAAATTATCAAGATTTTATTGTGAGTGCTCTTTTTATGTGTTCTCGTGCTGTGTGCTGCTATGTTTTTTATTCAACACTTCCGTGTTACTTCGAAGAAATCATCTATATATATATATATTATTATTAGGTAATCTACCGGTTAAGGTAGGTTTTTGGATGGACACAACTATCAAATAAACATTTTGTGACTCCCCACCTAGCAAACTAATCTATATCAGGTCCCTCTTCATCTCGGTGTACTTCTTTCCTCCCTTCATCCCGTCCAACATCCCTATCCTGTTCCTACCCTTACCTCGCTTGCCCAACATTCTCCCCTCTATTACCCTCTTCAACATTCCACTACCGCTCAATACGCCTTTCATCCATTTTTCCTGCCTCCATAGGATTTCTCTCAACAAACCCCTCTCCTCCCCCACCATTTCTAGTACTTCCTCATTTGTTTTCCTTTCGGTCCATTTCACCTTCTCCATTCTTCTCCACACCCACATTTCAAAAGCCTCCAATCTACGTCTATCCTCCTGCTTCAGCGACCACGTTTCCGCGCCGTACATAGCTACGCTCCATATCAGAGTTTTTACGAGTCTTGTCTTAACATCCCTACTCAACGTCCCCGTCATCAACTCCCTCCTCCTTGAGAAAGCCTCCTTGCCTAGCGCAATTCTTCTCCTTACGTCCCTACCACTTTGACCGTGTTGTTCCAAAACACTTCCGAGATATGTAAACTGTTCTACCTGCTCTATTTTTTCCCCGCCTATTTTAATATTTAGCTTAGCTTTTTTCTTTCTGGAAAATCGCATAACCTTTGTTTTACTAATATTGATTCTCATTCCATATTTATCGCACTGAACCCCCAATTCACTCAACAATGCTTGCAACCCCTTGGCTGACTGAGCAACTAATGCTTGGTCATCAGCAAACCTAACCGATTTTACGAATTCCCCTCCGACTTTCATTCCTACCTCCAGTTCTTCCCATGCCTCTTTAATCATTTCCTCTACATATACGTTGAACAGTACCGGGGACAATGGGCAACCCTGCCTTACACCTCTTCCTAACACTGCCCATCCGGACTCTCCGTTCCCCACTCGCACCTGAGCAGTCTGAGACATGTACAGGTTGCGGATCAGTCTCCTGTCCCTCCAATCCATTCCTATTTTCTGCAATACCCGCATTAATTTTTCCCAATTCACTCTATCAAACGCTTTTTCGAAATCTACAAAACAGGCAAAAACGTCCTGATTGTATTCTATATTCCTCTCGACTAGTGATCTCATTACTGCAATGGCATCACGCGTACCTCTTCCTTTCCTGAACCCAAACTGATCATCCCCTAAGTAATCATTTGCCTTACTCTCTATCCTTTTGTTGATGATCCTGAGAATAACTTTAGCTGCGTGGGATATCAAACTTATTGTTCTGTAATCATCACATGCTATAGCCTTTGCCTTTTTTGGAATAGGAACTAACACCGATCTCACAAAATCTTCCGGCCAGATTCCTTCCTCATAGATACTACGAATCAGTCCATATATGGCCTTCTTCCCACCTTTCCCTGACCATTTCAGCATTTCTACAGGAATATTGTCCACCCCTACTGCCTTATTTGCTTTCATCTCCTTTAATGCCCTTTCTATTTCATCGTCGAGTATGCCTGGACCTAAGCTATCTTCTTCTACGTCATGTTCCTTTTCTATGTCTAACCTTGTCGGCCTAAGTTCTTTACCATACAGTGTTTCTATATATTCCTTCCATCTCTCTTGGATTTTTCCTGGTTCAACTATTATCTTACCCCATTTATCTTTAACTGTTAGCACAGATCTTGCCTTCTTACTTCCCGATAATAACTTAACCTTGCTGTATAGAGCACCAATTTCACCCTTCTTCTGTAAACTTTCCATATCCTCGCATTGCGTTTTCCACCATTCTTCTTTTGCTTTATTTGTGGCCCTTCTCAATTTATTGTTTAACTCTTTGTACTTCATTTTGCCTAACTCTGTGTTTACATTTTTCCATCTTCTTCTCTCATCCATCTTTGCAATCATCTCATCCGTTACCCATGGTTTCCTTATCCTTTTCCCGTTAACGGTTCCTATAGTGTCTTTAGCGGCTTCCAATATCCCTTTCTTGATAACTTCCCATTTTTCTTCGATAGTACTCAGTTCCTTACCGTCATCCATCATTTTCTCTACAGCCTCCTGATACTCCTTCCTCGTTAATTCATTTACTGCTTCTAAATTCCATTTTTTAACCCGCCGCCCTTGCCTTATCTTCTTGAAACGAACGTTACATTTCATAACAACTAAATTGTGGTCAGAGTCCGCATCCGCTCCTGGGATACTGTGCGAATTTATCACACTGTTCCTAAACCTGTGCCTAACCATAATATAATCTAACTGATACCTTTCTGAGTCACCTGGCATTTTCCATGTATACCTACGCCTTTTGTGGTGTCTAAACCATGTGTTAGTGATGACTAACCCCTGTCTCCTGCAGAATTCAATTGCTTTCTCCCCGCGTTCATTCCTCGTGCCTAACCCATAGTCCCCCACCTCACCACCATCTCTTCCTTCGCCTACCGTCGCATTCCAATCCCCCATCACTATTAAATGTTTCCCTGCAGGAACACTCGCGATGATATCCTCTAACTCATCATACATCCTATCGACTTCTTCCTCCTTGTGGTTGCTCGGTGGCATGTATACCTGAATAATGACCAAGTTCGTCGGCTCTGCTTTAATCTCTACGAGTAAAATTCTATCTGTATATATATATATATATATATAGGAAATATTTATATATATATATATATTACTATTATTATTAGGTAATCTACCGGTTAAGGTAGGTTTTTGGGTGGACAAAACTATCAAATAAACATTTTGTGACTCCCCACATAGCAAACTAATCTATATCAGGTCCCTCTTCATCTCGGTGTACTTCTTTCCTCCCTTCATCCCGTCCATCTTCCCTATCCTGTTCCTACCCTTACCTCGCTTGGTCAACATTCTCCCCTCTATCACCCTCTTCAACATTCCACAACCGCTCAATACGCCTTTCATCCATTTTTCCTGCCTCCATAGGATTTCTCTCAACAAACCCCTCTCCTCCCCCACCATTTCTAGTACTTTCTCATTTGTTTTCCTTTCGGTCCATTTCACCTTCTCCATTCTTCTCCACACCCACATTTCAAAAGCCTCCAGTCTACGTCTATCCTCCTGCTTCAGCGACCACGTTTCCACGCCGTACATAGCTACGCTCCATATCAGAGTTTTTACGAGTCTTGTCTTAACATCCCTACTCAACGTCCCCGTCATCAACTCCCCCCTCCTTGAGAAAGCCTCCTTGCCTAACGTAATTCTTCTCCTTACGTCCCTACCACTTTGACCGTATTGGTCCAAAACACTTCCGAGATATGTAAACTGTTCTACCTGCTCTATTTTTTCCCCGCCTATTTTAATATTTAGCTTAGCCTTCTTCTTTCTGGAAAATCGCATAACCTTTGTTTTATTAATATTAATATTGATTCTCATCCCATATTTATCGCACTGAACCTCCAATTTCCTATATATATATATATATATATATATATATATATATATATATATATATATATATATATATATATTTCTATGTATACATATATATATTATGAACTAGGAAAAGGCTGGAACAGGATAGGGATGTTGGACGGGATAAAGGGAGGAAAGGATTACACAGAGATGAAGAGGGACCTGATGTAGAGTAGGTTGCTGGATTGTGTTGTGTTTCGAGTCACAAAATATTTATTTGGTAGTTGGGTCTATTCATAAACCTACCTTAACCGATAGATTACATTAAAAATATATATATGAAAGAAACTACTTAGAAATATACTTAGAAAATACGCATATATTCTAAGTTAGATAATACCAACAGCTTGCACTCTCCTTACTTTGTAAAAAATCATCGCCAAAATATCCGAATACGACAATTGCCGCTATCAAGAGATGGTTTCGGTTTTATTTCATGAAAACAGTCGACAGTCATCTTCGCTATCATCACCCTCTTCATATCACCAAAGATATAGTTCTCTAGGGTTCAATAAAACGCTTGCTGATTGTCTTCACGAATTTAATTTTCCAAAATTATCGTTTCGTTGACTTAGTTGCCCTTTAAGGGTTGAAACGCTACGTAGTACGAAGGTAAATAAGAAGGATACATGGCAATTGGAATTAAGTTTTTAGAAATGCGTAGTGATACATTTTTGGGAAAAGAGTAATTCCCTCCCTTATAGTTACAGAGTAAAACAAACCAAAATCGCGAGGGTAGATTCATTTAAATACTTGGGTGTAACAATTACTCACGATCTGTCCTGGGGAAAACACATACGAGAAATATGCGGTCGTGCTAATAAAAAATTGGGATTTGTGAAAAGAGTGCTAGGTAAATGCGACGAAAAGGTGAAAGAACGATGTTTCCTTGCCTTGGTGAGGCCCCACCTAGAGTATGCTGCCAGTATTATTGGATCTTCAAAATATAAATTTGATTTCGGAATTAGATCCAGTTCAGCGGAGGGGGGCTAGATTTGTCAAACATTGTTATAACCAACTCAGCAGCGTATCCACTTTGCTAGACAATTTAGGATGGGATTCTCTTACACGGGGGGGTTTTAAATACAGATTAAACTTATTAAAAACATTTAAAGGTGGGCCCTTTTCTGATGACATCAAGGATATAATACGAACCCCAACGTATTACGGTGGAAGGGATCACGAATATAAGATTAGAGAGATAGACTGCAAGACTGACAGGTTTAAAATGTCATTTTTTGCTAGAACGATAAGGGACCAGAATGTTTGTAGTCGAAATTCCCCAGGAATTAGTTCATTACAATAAGTATTTACAGGTTAGGGACTGCGCGAGGATATGTATGTGTATATATATATATATATATATATATATATATATGCATGTATGTATGTATAAATATATTTTTTTTCTTACAGGTTCCCCCCACCTTTCCTCACCTATTTGATAACCCCAACCCCTTCATCCCTTACCCTTCCCTCATGGTGCTACACCCCCTGCTACACAGCTTTTTTGGTGGCTCGCAGGGTATTTATGTAGATGTAGGTCATAATTTACCTCGGTGGACGGAGATTGTCTTAAAACAAAGAGCTAACGGCCGAAGTAGAAGGGTATTTTGCAGACCTGAAGGAATCTAATTTTTGAGATGAGGTCAAGGGATTGGAACTTCGCTAGACCAAAGGAATCAGTGAACTGGGCTACTACGTTGAAAAATAAAATAGTTTCACTGGATTAATTTTTTTATTTCTATTCCATTCCGAGAACTTTCCTATTTACTCTCGTACTTACAACTGGTCTCTAATAACCATACTCGCTTCATGTCATTCGCCACGCAGTGTTCTATTACCTGTTCTCTTTAGGATGTCCTCGTATTTTACCTTAGCCATCTCGTCACTTCTCTTAGCTGCGGCTCGCTATTCTATCGTAATAATCCATTCGCTCCATTCATGTAATTTAAATTGCGTTTCCATTAAAAAAATTACAGTTATGCATCTATTATTAGTGTTATTAATATGCCAAGATAGACTTTATTAATTTTGTCCATCATAACTTCAACTTATTAAATTAATTGGATAGTATACAATACAACAATTTCAGAGAGCAAAAATCATTCGCCTTGACCGGGATTCGAACCCGGATCCCTCGATATCCGGCCGAGTGCTTTAACCGCTTAAAATTGTTGCATTATAATGCACACATAGCGGGTGACTCCGTTAAAGTTACTGTTACAGTTTCTTGAAATTTGGATAGTATACTTTGGGGATGAACTTTTGCGGCCAAGTTTCACATTCTATTGGCAAGATGCCAAACCCATGTAACTGATCTCTTGCATCGTGGGACGGCGATCAGTTTAATTAGGTTCATCTTTGATAAGCTTCGTTCTACGCTGATCACTGTCACGTGATGTGTCAAAAGTCCCTTCAAAATAAAATAAACTATAATAAATGATAAAATAAATGCCTTCGAAATAGTTCAATCATTAATTTCATTCCTCTTCTTAATGTGAATCAGAAATGTCTTTTGATCGCCATATTTAAGAAAATTATTTAAATCGAAACAATTGTTGTTAAAATTGTAGTCTTATTCTTGCGGCGTGAGTGTAGCTGTGTAGAAATTGTAGATGATCGCTATGATTCGTAATTAACTCAAGGCGTGTGTTCAGTGACTGGAGATCGTTGCTTAAAATGTTATTTATAAAGAGGATTCTAAATATTTCTTCCCTAGAATTTCAACTTTATCGCCGCATTTAACATGAGGAATTTTTTACTTAATTAGTTCAAATTTAGTTTTAATTTATAATCATACAGCGTACTTATATATAATTTCGACTGCAGTTAATTTTATAACTTCATGGATAACGATTTAAGATAATCAATTGATTTTGAAAAGCAGAGAGAGCTTATTCACATTGACGTCTCCGAATAATTTGGCTGGGATGTTATATTTATTTAGTTACCAAGGGTAATATCAAGAAATTTATCTGTTGATAAATGTGAAAAAAAACGATATCCTCTTCTGGAATGAAAAGTCATCAAAGATGACTTTTCATTGGCTGTAATTTCCGTTACATTCATTTATTCATCTGCAAAAACTGAATGTCTTTAAGATTAAAAGGGATCTATGCGATTTGTCAATATGGTTTCGCTAGGTTCACTCGTTTTAAAATATGTTTACATTTTCTTTGAGTGTATTCCAACGCCATGCAGACGACGAGAATGAAACGTAAATGCGGTTTACAATGCCGAAATCGTTACAGCTTTTTCGTTATAACATCAGGCGTCACCGTTGAACGTTAAATTTCCTTAACACAAGGAACAAGGAATGCAAAGGGCTCGTGAATTTAATGCTAAAATCCACGGCCGAGGGTAATAATACCTCTTCTTTCTTAAACCAAACAATGGAACATATCATTGTAAAACTACAAGGGTTTTTATTTGCTAAATATGAGCTCCAGTGATGATGTCAGAATCTACGGAACCCAAAAAATGGTCTAATATTTTTACATGATTGATATCTATTTCGTGCGATTGCTAAATTAAAATAAATAGTTTAATCCGTGTCATTTGTACAACTTGCGAAAGATCTGCAATTCAATCAGCATGAAAGAAATTATTTTTCAGTTTCTCAACACGATTTTCTCCATCCACAGTTTTACTCCATGTTAGAATATCTTAATGTTTTATATTTTTTACAAATAATAATTCTGATAAATTTACCTATCGATAATTCATCTTGGGTGTTTTATCACAATGGTGACAAACTTTGCTAAATGCTCTGCAATCTTCAAAACCATCTCATTTTCATGACTTTTTAAGCTACTTAATGTTACCCCTAGCGCTATAATTTTTGCGGCATTTTGTTGCATTACAAAGGAAAGTCATTCTGGGACGATTGGGCAATTTTTGGTATTTTGTTTTGTTTTTGGTGAATCTTGAACACTTTGAATTTGCTGTAAATTTAAACATTCTAAGAGATCCGTTTCTAATATGAGGCAAATCTACTGATCGGCACTTATTTCATTTATGTAAAATATATGGCTTACATTTAATCCGTTCGTTTAATCTGTCACAATTTAACTGAATGTACGTAAAACTATTTACGACAGGGAAAAACCCAGCATCTTCGCAATCTGAACACTCAAACCTGTCGCTTTTGCTCATTTCCCCAGTAGGAGCCGTGCAATAATAGTTGTCTGCGTTAATTTTTCAATTTCTTACAAATTGGATAATTAGGGAATCAGGGTTCGCTCGTGATTGCTAATTTAAAGAAGATAAAACAATTATTATTATCAAAAAAAGGATCTATTATAGATTGCATATTTTTCCGCCACCAAAATACGTACCCTGGGGGATTCGTTTCGTGTCTTTCTCTTCAGACGTACGTAGTCCTGATTCCATCAGAAGCACTTCCATTCGAAACACTTATAACAAACTTTCCACTTTAAGAAATCATTCTCCTTTACTTCCATCGTTGCTTGCAAAAATAACCAATTGAAAGTTAACTCTTGCTTGACTGGTGGGCGCCTCCGCTTCGCCCGACATATTAAAAAATTTAGTGATCCAGTCTTTATATTTGCACGCGAACGACTCTTTTTCAGGTTTTCCCTTCCAGAATTATGATCTAATTATTTTTCATAGAAGTTTAAATAAAATAAAATCAAACCGCAAATCATACCACAACTATTTTTTCTCATTAGATTTCATCGAAAGTTTTTCGCATAAAAATTGAACAGTAAAAATAAAATAGTTAATAAAATAATATAGTATTACAAAAATAAAGTAATATAAAAATAAATGTTGAATGAGCATTTATATCAACCACGTTAAAGAACCACGCTTTTGATATTGTTTAGTATTCTTCACAAGTTTCCATAATACTGCTTCATGTTGGAGGATTAAATATTACGTCTTTTGGTATTCCCCGGATATTAAAGAAATTTCGTCAAAAAAGACATCGCGGAATCCGGAAACAAGTTGGGGGATGTTGTCTGTTGTCTCTTCAAGGCGATATTGAAACGGATCAATTCAGCGTACCCGTCGGTTGCAGGACGAAGGGACGAGGCAAGGAGTGCTCTGTGGATTCCTCGCTCAATACGTGGGAAAAAAATTCGATTTCAATGATTATAGAAGTCCAATGCTTGATGGTCGTTATAGTTCTTGTTCCAGAGCATGTTGTCTGCCCCAGAGATGATCTGGAGGTCGATCGGCACGAGGAAAGACTATCCGCTGCACAAGGTCGTTTCGTTGCCTCCTGTCAGGGACGCGTTGGGTGTGGTTCACATTATCCTTCAAGCACAATTCCTGCTACAGTTAGCTCATCTTTTTTGTGTTGACTTTATTTGGCGTGGTTCATTTATATAACCTAAACATTGCATGAGAAGGGACATTCATACCTGCCAGACGTAATGCTATTCTTATAATAATCTTTTCTGTGTGTGTAGAAAGTGAATTCATAAAAAGTTGTATATATAAAAATATATTATATATATAGGGTTGCGGTAGTCTAGCGGGTAGAGCGTTGGACTGCTGACCAGAGGGTCCCGGGTTCGATTCCCGGGCAAGTCACTTTGGGCACCTGCAGCTCCACCCAAGCTAGCTGATTTTTCGGGTACCAGATCTTCCTGGAAACCATAACCGGCACAGGGAAAGGAACTGGCCCCCCTACCCTGATGTGTGAATATTCACACGCCGTCGGGCTTGGTACACGGGTGAGCTCTACCATCACCTACTAAACCGACCTTCGGGTTGATTACTGTGTTTATGGTTTATATATATATACATACTATATATATATATATATATATATATATATATATATATGTATATATATATAAACCATAAACACAGTAATCAACCCGAAGGTCGGTTTAGTAGGTGATGGTAGAGCTCACCCGTGTACCAAGCCCGACGGCGTGTGAATATTCACACATCAGGGTAGGGGGGCCATATATATATATATATATATATATATATATATATATATATATATATAGTGATAATTTCCACACAAAAATTGTGTGTCTAATATTTGTATCCGTGTGTTTGTGTGTTTTATGTGTTTTATTATGTATATAACATTTGGACGGCACGATAGAACACCGTATAAAATAGATAACACGTAAAAGGGCACTCACATTCTGGATTGTTTAAGCTTTCGGTCTACTCCGAGGCCTTCTTCAGGTCAGACTGAAAGGTCTTGGGCAAAGGATGGTATACGGGGAGGGAAAAAAGGGGTGGAAGGTGCAGGGAATGCGGGGAGGGGAATTAAAGAAGGTGGTTAAGGGTGGGAATTTTAAAGGATCGGAAAGCTAGGTATGCGGATTCGCGAGTTCTCACCTCTGTTTGTGGCTGAATCGGGTAGGGATTTTAGAATTGATAGGGAAAAACATTCGTCGAATGACAGGTTGTGGGAATTAGGGTGTGAAGGAATAGGAAGAGAAGATAGTGAGACAGAATTACAGGAGTAGCGGTGATTATTCATTCGAATGGATAGAGGGGTAATGCATTCGTCTATGTAAAAGGAAGAGCATATTTTGCATGACAAGTGATAGATAATTTTCGAGTTTTTCGAGAGGCAATTAGCGTGGGAACGGGGTGAAGGGACAATGCTGTGAGGAAATTTAGGATATGGGAGAAATACTAGGAAAGGGAAAGTAAAATCAAAGGCAATCCAACTCCGCTTTTATTCTGAGGTAATTGATACGTCTGTAGTGATATTAGATGACTAACAATATGTTTTTGACCCCAAACCATATAAAAAAATAGACTTTGATGCTAAACGGAAGATTGAAATAACGGGGAATGATTAAAATGAATAACTTTAGCTAAGGGAGGAAATAAAATTGAGGTTTCGAGCACAAGGGTGCAATCATGCTATTTAGGGATAACTTTATTATATTTATTGTTCAATTTTCAGAAAAACGTTTGGAAAGTGAAAATTCTTAATTGAAAAAAAATATTGGAGATGCTCAATCTCTTTTCGTTCTTAAGTAATCGTCCGAAAAGTTATCATTGCAAGATTGTAGCCATATGAACGTTTGATAATGTGACTGAATACCTTGTGGGTAACGGTCGTTTTTAAAAGCGTTTCGCCAACCATTATGTCGTCGGAAGTACGATTTAGGGCCATCCTCGTGTAATTGTCTCGACTCTTGGCTGCTTCTGGACTCGACTTTTCCGGGAGGAGCGATTTTGAACACATCCATATTTCAACCTTAATCGCAAGTCGAAAAGCTTTTTGTCATCTTCCGCAACGGTTTTCGGGCACGCTACCTTAATTAATATGCCTACTTATCTGCCAGGCAATTTCCTCTACGCCATTGTTTCGGCGAATTTTCCCTATTTTTCTAGATCCCACCATTCTATTATTTTTCCACTCTCAACCCCGTAGTGTCGCATAAAAAATATAAAAAGGAGGAAATACCTCTCAAGGAGTCTGGTTTTCCTCTCGTTTGTTTTTTCGTCGTTTCCGTTGTGTCCCTCGTGGTTCGTGCTCTTCCGGCCGTTGGTTTTGGCGGCGCCACCATCACCGCCCGCCGAACTAGCCGGTGAAGAAGGGGGAGATTTAGCTTCTGTGCCCCTGGAATCTGCCTTCCGCGTGATTTATTGGGTGCCCGCACGTGAGACTATTGCACAGGTACTAGTAGTACACGTATCCCTCCCACGACTAGCGAGGTCCCCGCTGTTCGGACAGTGGGAGGTCAAATGGCGAAAATTGAGGGAAGCTTCGACTGCTGCTGCCGGGTGCATTGTTGTCTTTCGTCCATTTGGAACAGTTCCTCTGTGCACCACAAAGGCACATTTTAAAGTCGCGGGAAGTTAGACTGTCACGACGGATTTTGTTTTCCTCTTTTGATTTCCACTGGTGATTTTTGAAAATTTTTTCTTTTAGGTCGAAACGAAAATTCGTGATCGGCGACCATTTTAGGAAATATGTGCACTTTTTTTTGGCTTATTTCCCTTTAAGTGCATGTATTTCCAGTGTAATTTATTTTCTGAGGTATATGTCGTGAAACCAGAGTGTTTTAAGATATTTTGTGCCAGATTTTACGAAAAGAAACCTGAAAACCTGCAGCCTGCAAGGCACTCTGGGCACCTGCAGCTCCACCCAAGCGTGGAATTTATCGGGTACAAGATCTCCCTAGAAAACCATAACCGGCACAAGGCAAAGGAAGTGGCCCCCCTACCCTGATGTGTGAATTACACATGCCGTCGGGCTTAGTACTGGGTGAACTCTACCATCACCTATCAAACTGACCGTCGGGTTGATTCCTGTGATGTATATATATATATATATATATATTATATATATTTATGTATATATATATATATATATACAAATATGTGTGTGTGGGTGTCTGTCTATATATAAATCTTGAAGGAAAGTCTCACGGATGTGAATAATAAATTAAAAGGAGAACGATAAAACACAGAGAAATGCATACAATTGAAACTCACACGTACTTCGAATTTCCGGTGGCCAAACCACCTTCCTCTAGGAAAAAAGGAACTATATATACTTTCACTATTATGTACTTGATGGTACTTGCGTACGTGATACTTTTACGATATTGATATTATTGCACTTGTTGAATCGATATATTGGGTAAAACCGGTCGTGTTACCATTAAATTTAAAGTGGAACATTACTGTCTACTTTTCGCTATCTTTTTATTATACTGCGCTTTCGCTAATTAACGTTGCACCACGTTCATTTACGTATCCTGAAAAAAAGTTGCCAACCTCGGTTCAACCGTCATCCTCAGATCATGATCCGCAATTTCCCTTAGCAAACTGAGACTGGGACGCAATGATTCTTGCATCGAGAAGGTGATATCTATCAAAGTTTCCTCGAAAACTTTTCAAGTAATACATAGATGCAAACCGAATATTATCTGAGGCACGATTTACATTTAGTCGAATGAACAAGTTACGGGTAAACCAACTAATGACGGGTAGTATTGAAAATCGATAGAAAATAACGTGAGTCTACAATTCAATTCGAAAGCATTTTTACATAATGGATAAATGTCGCTGATCGATAGTTTAACATGGAGGGACAAAATGGATTCAGTTGGAAATTTGCTGCTGGAGATGAAGTCACTGCCTTCTTTTTTACGCTGTCCTTTCGTGATAACTGGCACTTGGATCATCTCGTGAATGTTTGAGTCAGAAACTGTGTGAAATCATTCGGAATATTAACATGAGTATCTGAAATTTACCTAGGATAACCTTTTTGAAACTCTGTTTCGTCAAAAATGAAATAATTTCGAATCTTAACCCCCACAACCCTGTCCAAATACCTTGAAAAATTGAACATAAAAAATATATACCTCAGTTTAGTGCTGTATTGTGTAATTAAAATATGAAAACTTACTAATTACATATTTCATATCGATATAAAATAATCCCTGGCAATCAAGCCTCACTCTGTTGTTTTTATTATGCAGTCGCAACAGTGGCAAGTATGAAGACGATTTTGTCCTCTGGTAAGCACTCTTTTAAGAACCTGTAGACGCTAAATTGCACAGAAACTAGGTGTAATAATTAAAAGATACGCATCTTCAGTTTTACTGTTAGAGTTATTGTCTCTATTGCCACCTACTGGTTTCGATACCTAACGTAACTTTGGACGTAGTCTTAAATTATTTAAAAATGTCGTGATATATCGAAGCAAACCTGATTGTTCCGATTAAAGTGGAACAATACTGACGTGTTCCTTGTCATGACGAAGCCTAGCAACCGCATCACACCCAGAATCGTAATGCGAAATTGCAACGAATTCATTCCTTCCTGGATTCGGAAAGACAGCAGTTACTCGCATCCAGTTTTCCGTAGGTTAGCGTGTACTAGGTTAAGGTTGAGGACACTCACGCGCAGACAGTACGAGTCATCGCGGCGAGTGAAGCGCGCCTTTGGGCGGAGCGAGAGTGTATTTCGTGGCCGTCGGGTTGAGGGCCAGGAGACGGATCGACTCCGGGCTTGAGTAGCGTCGAGAGAGACGCAGAAGAGGTACGAGTTCAGCTCCGCCAAGGTCAGCCGGAATCCAGGCATCTTTGCCATCCTCTCTCATTCCTTTTTGCCATTTGGGCTCTCCCAGCCCCTACCCAGGAGCGACGATGCCCAGAGGTTTGTGGCTGTCAAGGCCTCGCGTGCCGCAACATGGGAAGGGGAGGCTAACTCGCCGCGCCGATATTTTCTGCGCGAGTAAAAGTTTACCTGCGCGATTGGCCCGTTTCTCTCTTTCGTTGCAGCCCTTCCCTCCACCACCTGACTTATAGCACGAAGTGATGATCTGATTACGAGCGGCCTGTTCGTTCGCCTTAAAACTCTCCTTGGCGAAAGGGAAAAGACTCAGTGAGAAAATTCACCGTTTTCGAGTCAAACGTCGTCGTTCAAAATTCCGTCTTGTAGAATTATAATTATCAGGTGGACCTGTTTTAAAGCCCCGGTGAAATATGCAGCGAGCTGAGAAACCCAATTCGTGCAAGCCGTGCTGACCTTTCATTAATTTTAGTATGCTAACGGCTCAACTGTCACGCAAATGTCGGTGCTTTGCGAAGAGTTTTTAGCTTCTTTAAAAAAACTGGGACAATTGAATTCATTGTTTTCACTCCATGTCATCAAAATCGTGAGATTTTTCTTCGCATCCGTTTAGACGCTGGCCTTGCTTGTGTCGCTATTTCGCATTCCCAGTTTAATTTTGAAAGTCAATATCAGCGATCGGAACAAAATATTCGTGGGGACCTTTTCGGTTGTATCTTTAATTACTGGAATTAAAATGCGGTGGCAAGACGTGCCCTGCATTGTAATCGTCTCGCTCCGTAAATTTCAAATGCTTCGATGAATTACATGGCGAGTCAATGGCCGCGCGTGGAAGAGCTTGCAATAATTTTATGACTTGATAACTGAGTGGAATTTTTGTAGGAGACCTACTGTTTAGGGGATTTCGAATTTATGAATTATTATATAGTACGGTGGGATCAAATATATCTGGGAATCGGAGAAGATTTGAGGAAAATCCGGCGTCCGAATCTGTGGTTTCTAAAGTTAAGACGTATAAGTGCTCGTTGTTTGACGTCTCATCCACATAAAATACGTACCGGTATGGGAATAGCGATCAGAAAACCAACCGCAGGTAAGGGGCGTCCGGTTAGTGAAATATTCGGGGTAAGTATAGCACGCTAAGAACGTCTGAGGGGCTGAGTCAAAGAAACTTAGCTTCGACGATATACCATTAAGAAGAAGTGAAGATGTGGTGTTATTTCTTGTGTTGGTTGGACTTCATTTTCAATACGCATTGTGTGTTTGTGGCCCTGCGTCGAAGGACATCTTCCGGATTTATAAAATATAAGTAAAAACTTCCCTTTACATGAAAAATCGCCAGAAACGAAAAGAAACCATCAAATTATTATTGCATTCTCTGTTTTAGGACAACGAAGATTGCATGCAAGGAAAAAACATTCGAGGAAACGCACTCAATGAGGGAATAATCTTTTACCCATATCGCATTGTTAGACGAGATTATAACGATAGGTTGAGACATATTGACTGCCGGACTGACCGATGTACGGAATCCATCTTCCTTCCCACCGGACTAAGTGCTGTCAAAGAAGCTTGCGCGCGTACCCTTAAGGACCTTCCGGAATCTGCCTACAAGAGAGTCAATGAGTCGTGGAAAAACCGCTGGTGAAAGTGTGTCGACGCTCAAAGGATGTATGTTGAAGAATGTTGTGGCATTGCAGCAATTATTTTTAGTATTAGGTAATCTACTCATAGCTACGCTCCATATCAGAGTTTTTACAAGTCTTTTCTTAACCTCCCTACTCAACGTCCCCGTCATCAACTCCCTCCTCCTTGAGAAAGCCTCCTTGCCTAGCGCAATTCTTCTCCTTACGTCCCTACCACTTTGACCGTATTGGTCCAAAACACTTCCGAGATATATAAACTATTCTACCTGCTCTATTTTTCCCCTCCTATTTTAATGTTTAGCTTAGCCTTATTCTTTCTGGAAAATCGCATAACCTTTGTTTTATTAAGATTGATTCTCATCCCATATCTATCGCACTGAACCTCCAATTCACTCAGCAATGCGTGTAACCCCTTGGCAGACTGAGGGACTAGCTTGGTCATCAGCATTGCAGCAATATCTGAAATGAGTTAATTTTACCTAAAATATTTTCCGATACTTTTTATAAAATCCATGCATGAAAAAGCTCCACGCTACGGCTGCCTGTCGGGCAACGGTGACATAATGTGATACTGTTGGACAGATAAATTTGGGGATTCGCCATTCTCTCGTAATGATTATGATCGCAGAATAAGTGTGGAAATATTTATACCACTTTCCCTTATTACATACTTCTTCCTAGCATTTTCTTGGATGCTGACAACCCCTTCCACACACCCCTACGGGGTATCGCTAGAAAAGGAAATCCTTCACCGAACGTCGAGAATTGTGCAATAAGAATCGCAAAATTCTGCCTTTTCGTGTTCGTATTATCCGATTTCGGGAAACGAATTCGCTGAAACTTATTTCGGATGCTAGCTTCTTTATCCGCAGCTCCCCACGATTCTTTGGCGATTATAATACGAGGTCTGTCCAATAAATACGCAAACTGATGCCTGGAAAACTTGACGTATTTTGCAAAATGTAGTCTAAATCGATTTTGTCCCCTTCATAGTACTCTCCATTCGTTGCTGTGCACTTATTCCATCTTCTTTTCCACTGTTTGCAGCGCCCTTGGAAGTCCTCGGCAGTTTTCTCGTCGTTTCTTGCTTTATTGTGTCCACATCTTCCCAGTTATGTCCCATCATCACATTTTTGCATTTTGGGAATAGGAAAAAGTCGCAGGGCGCGAGATCTGGCGAATAAGGAGGATGATTAAGGATGTCGATTGAATTTTTTCCAGAAACTTGCGATCAATCAATGCTGAGTGTGCAGGTGCATTGTCATGGTGAAGAATCCATCCATCGCGTTGAGTCAAATTTGGTTCCACGCGATTTCTCAAATGCTTAGGAACTGTAAGGTAGAACTCAGCATTTACTGTTTGTCCTTCAGGAAGAAATACTATACATGATGGGCAACACCTTCGACATCAAAGAAAACCAGGAGCATGACTTTGACTTTCGATCGGCTTTTTTTGATTTGTTGGTTTGATTTAATCCACTTGAAAAGGGATGCTTTCTTCAGAGAATTATTGCCATAAACAGTTGCCAACATTTCAGTAATTTCTTAATAACTTTTACCGCACTTCTCCAAAAAACTTGGTGTTGATTCGTTGCTCCGTGATTTCGTCAATTTCCATTTTCGACAAACTGTCGAAACAGGACAAGAGAAAGTAATGTAACTGGCACCATACGCACAGGTCGACGATCTGCCAAGCGCAGACGGCTGATTGGGTCTCCGGTAACCCCCTGCCACACACCTTTTTGGTGGCTCGCAGGGAATTTATGTAGATGTAACTAGCGCCGCTGGTGGAGGGACTACAGTCCGCGTCAAGGCCTCTAGATTGCACCAGTGCGCGTATTTATTGGATAGACATCGAAAAGCAAAATATAATAATTTTGAAGAGCTCACTTCTCTCCGGTAGATCCTTGGAAATGTGCTGATGTTATGGCAACTATAAATAGGAAATCCTGTCACGGGAGTGTCAGGTTATGATAAACTAGCCCACAAAAACGCAACGAAGTGCAGCGTCAGTGATAGCTACTCTCGTCACGGTTTGGCTAAGACTGATATTTCATGAAAACTGCTTTAAGTTATTCATAACTGCAAACTTTTGAATTCATTGCTGAGGCGTCCACGGATCACGCATGCTTGTTGCGCCATCGCAATTGTTTTATCGGCGCCAGAGTAAATTGCAACTCCGTGGGTTAATTGTGCATTGCGGTTAGTCATAAGAGTTCCGCGAATGACTTTGAAGTGAATAAGTGAAGAGCGTACGGTGTAATGAACATACAGTAATTAATGTTATGGAGGCAAACTTCCTTGTTCATTCTTACCACCGTCGTTTCTGTCGTAAGAAAGAGAGTAGTTGGCATCTCCGCTCATGAATTCGAATATTGTTGCCATAGGTTCACGTTTTCCATTCACAATGCGTTCGTGCGCTGTGTAGCAATGTGATTCAGAAGCCTCCTTATTGCGATTTGTGAAAAAATACGTTTTTAATTTCCTCTACGTTATACTATATACAAGATCTGTCCCAATAGTGGTAGGACTGAGTCGATTAAAAAAACATTAATTGCCAGAATTGATACAATCACTAAAAGTCTTCGAAGTAGCACCTTTGTGCGTCCATACACAGCTGCCAGTGGGTGTTTCACGGCTCGTACGCCTTCTGGAAGGCGCCAACCGGAATGTCGCTGAGCTTTCTCGTCAAGGCCTGTTGTAACGCGTCCACAGTGTCGTGGTGACGTCCTTTCAGAACAGATTTGAGGTGGGGGAAGGGGAAGAAGTCTGGTGGGGCAACGTCTGGGCTGTAGGGTGGCTGAGTCATGGTTGTCACGTTGTGCCGGGCCAGGTAGTCCATTACTTACTCAGTTACTCAGGGAGCACTCGCGGTGCCAACTTCGCACAAACCTTTCATATGCCCATGTTTTCGGTCGCAAATCAATGCGCATCCCTTTTAGGAATGCCAGGTTCATCAGAAACCATGCGAATACTTAATCTGCAATCCCTGCGCCACAAAGCCTTCACTCTTGTAAGATTTTCGTCACTTTTTGAGGTCGAAGAGTGTCCTGAACGTTCGGCGGTCTTCAACACCTTCTCTACATTCCCGAAACAACTTATGACACTCAAAACACTCGAACTGGTGTTATCACCATAAGCTGCCTAGAGCATGTTATGAGTCACTTACCCGGTTTTCCCCAGTTTAAAACATCAATTGATGGCGTAGCGCTGTTCCAATTACCGGGTCATGGCCAAGAGTAACGAGGTCACTCAATAGAGGTTTCGCAAACGAGCGATCCACATTCCGTAAAGGCTGGGAGCCAGCTGCCACCGGCCTTTCCTGAGACTCTCCTCCCTCGAACCCAACCAGAGAAACCGCCATCTGCAGGTCTCTCCGGGAAAAAATAAGTAATACTACTTTAGGGTCAGACCTTGTAGCTTACCCATTCTATACACTACTGTGTTCATGAAATCAGCCACCACATTAATAACACACAACATAGCCGGAAAAGCCAAAATTATGTACTCTTTGTTTGGACGCGACTCGTAAAAATAGCATAAATTATAAATGATATGCGTAAGTGCCACATAAAACAATTACCAGCAGGAAGGTCGTTTGCAGTAGGCATCGGCAGAGCTCACCTAATGCCCAACTGCGTGTGAAATTCACACATCATGGTTTTGGGGCCAGATCTCTGTGCCACCTATGGTTTCCCAGGAAGTTATGGTACCCGAAAAATCATATAGCTTGGGGGTAGCTGTAGGTGCTCAGAGAGGCTTGCTCGGGAATGGAACCCAGACCCTCCGATCAGTAGTCCAACGCTCTCCCCGATATTACCGCGCCTCTTACATGTTATTAATTTATTACGTTGATATATTGAGCCCATTTGAAACTTTTTCTATGCTATATATAACTCTCTGCAGGTAACTCTTCCAAAGAATGCTCAAAATGGCGCCGCGAACCTTGAACTGTATTTTAATCATTGGATTCTGGTCGGACGTAAGGAGAGAATCTATGAACAGAAGGTATTTCCCTAGAAATGTAGAAATTCTTAGAGTGGATTTTATACATCAGGGAATTTCCTATCTAGTTGACTTATTCCTTAGTTGACTCAAGGTAAAATAATGTTTTCTGCGAAAACGCAGTTATATCGAACCGTTTCATTGCTAGATGTTTTAAAATCTCCGATATCGACGCCGTAATTGGGGGACAAACCTCCTGCATTTAAATCCACAGTGGTTTTTCCACTCAACTGTATTTTTCATTTGCGTCGGTTTTCCCCAAACGATGTTTGAAATCCTTTTTAATTTTGTTCTCTCTTTGAAACAATTAAATACTTTTGCTAATTCCGACGCCTAATTAAAAAAAAATCCCACCTTGGTAATAAGCTTTTTCATGCAGATCTCTTTTATTATTATAGGTAATTTTAGTTGTTTCTGAAAATTATTCATTTTGTCCTTTTTTGATAATTATAAACATTAAATACGCCACCTGAAAATTGGATTCGCAATTTCGTTGCAGTTTTTTTATCAATGTGAATATAGTATGTAATTGATGTCATATTTACGTTATGTTTAAATAATACTGCCTCATTGCTCATTACTAATTATTTTAAGTGATATTTGTTTTAGGCGTATCTATGTTGAACGTGCGTATGCATGATATGTATTCATAGAACACCACTCGCGTTTCGGCGTAACTCGTTGTCATCAGATGATTTGCATAGTTTTTTGCAACTCATCTGTTGTCGACATTTACCGAAAAAAGTCTGGTCGTGCCATAACAAAATCGGTGGAAAAATCGAAGATTTTTGTTGATATTAATAAATTATTAGAGTCAACTATATCGAATCTCATCCTGGATAAAACAAACGACGCAATGATTTCCATTTGGATTGCCTCAAAATCGTAAATAAAGGACAGTAAGATATATCGATATCTACGGTTGCATCACACCTTTGCTGAACTCGCATTATAAAAAATAACAATATCGTAATTCATATATTTGTATTGTAAAACAACATGGTTAAAATGAATTTGTTACAAGCGGGCTATATTTATAATACTTATACATATATCTAAAGTATGTATTCTTCATTTGTTTAATGTCCATCACAGATTTTTTCCATTGAAAACTTTTAGAGCCCTTAATAATCTACGAGGATCGCTGTATAATACACAAGGTTTATGTAAACAGTTATCGGTACCTATTTTTTCCTGTTGTGTGCGTGAAGTGCTGAATTCAGAGAGTCAGTTAAGTATGCGCATGGTCGTAGATTGTATTCGCATTGATGACATGGCAGTGCATACCACTATAAAAAAAACCATAAACACAATAATCAACCCGAAGGTCGGTTTGGTAGGTGATGGTAGAGTTCACCCAATACTAAGCCCAACGCTATGTGAAATTTACACATCAGGGTATGGGGGCCAGTTCCTTTCCCTGTGCCGGTTATGGTTTCCCAGTAATATCTGGTACCCAAAAAATCACATGGCTTGGGTGGAGCTGCAGGTGCCCAGAGTGCCTTGCCCGGGAATCGAACCCGGGACCCTCCGGTCAGTAGTCCAACGTCTACCCCCTGAACTACCGCAACCCGCACACCATTATATCGCTGCAAATTTGGCGATGTGAAAAATCTGCTCTAAACCTGTTCTGAAGCTCTTGACGGACCACCAAAAGCAGAGTCGAGGGTCTATTTGCGAAGATATTCTGCAACGACATCGCCACTATTGCCCAACCCCCTTACAGTCCCGACTGGGTACCATTAGACTATTATTTCGTATTCCCAAAAGTGAAATCCACCCTCAAAGGACACCACCGTGGGACCCTTGGTGCCGTCTATTTTTTTTGAAAATGTTCCCGATACTTTTTATACAACCCATGTATTTAATATTTCTCAATGGCATAAAACCAGCTTTTTAACGGCGAGCTAATCGAATGTAAAACTGACGATTTGGAAGAGTGTCCCAACCTGTCGCGACGCGTATATCGCCCCCTCGATCGTAAAATGGTGATGAAACACGACTCCCATGACCGCTTCTATCTTCGAGGACGTTCGGTCTCGTCTCGTTTCTCTTGCCACGCCGTCCGAGAGCTCGTTTGCCGGCCCTGACGAGGGCGCTCGTCTTGATCATCCCGTATTTCCCGTCCTCCCGCGATACTTGGTACTCGCTTTTTCAAATCCATCTCGGGCAAAGAGACTGCAAGACTGAGTACTCTCTTATTTTTTGCTCCATCCTTTGAATCTCCTCCCCCCCCCGCCCCTGAGGCCTCTATAGGGAACGAGCTACGGTTCGGGATAACTGCAGTCCCCTCCCCGCCTCCCCTTCCGGTTTTGCGAGCGGGAGGAGACCTGAAACATTCCTTTTTCCTTGTTTGCGTCGAGACTGGAAAGCAGCTGTGCGATCAAAAGCCGCGCAATGAAGGTCGGTAGAAGTTGTGACGTTCATCGTGTGCCGCCCTGGTGCCTTTGCGGATGTAGGCCGTAGGATTTTGCCATAAGGTATCGTGGACAACGTGGCATATCGAATGTTAAAGTAGGAGGGAATGATGGATAACTGAGCTGTTCATGTATTCCGATGGTATTTCATGTAGAAAATTTGGAACAGTAGGTAAAGAGTTGCATTGGCGAAAGAACCATTTTCAAGATTGAAATATGTGAAGAAAATGGCAATGACTTTAAATATGGCGCGTACTATATGGATCTATAAGTTGTTCTTTGAGGCAAAAGGCTTTACCTAAATCAGAGGCTTTTGAGATGTGAGAATGTAGACAATGATTTTGAAAGAAATGAAATTCAAGGCTTAAGATTTGAAGAGAGTTTGCGAAGAGAGGAAGTTGTTGGGGGGGAATTCGGAAAAGGCGTAAAGAGTGTGTGGGGGAAATATGGAAAGCTATCCATATCTACAGCTATTCGCTATTATTAAATGCGTATTCCACTATATTTGATTGAAGAGCTTGACTGACTGACGAATCATAATCAAGAGGTTACGACGAACCTTTTGTAGCCTCTTTGAGGAATTGTCGACAAAAATTAAATCAGATTCCTTTATTAGTGTGGAATATTGAAAAGTGTTTTTTTATTGTAAATGCTAAGTGTCATTTAATCAAATGATAAATTTATGTTCCAGGAAGATTATACTGGCCGCTATTGACTCGCATGAAATTTTGGAATCCATGTTACCACGGTGCTAAGTCGTTTAAAGAGTCGTAAATTAAGCGTTAAAAATTGTGTTTTCTGTGGAAACTGTAACTCACGGGAAAAGTTTATCTTTTATTAAAATGTTCTAGCTCCGACAGTTGACAAGAGTATGGCTTCATTTACAGATCAACATAATTTCTTCACCACATTAAAAATCTCATCTGAGTTTGACGTGAAAACTTACGAATTCTGGGATGTTTTAAGTAATCTCTTACGTATGATAAATACGCTTCTTCAGGAATTGCGTCGCAAGAGCTTATTTTTGGCCTAATTATTTTTAATATTCCACGAAGTGTCCGTGAAGAAATCTCTATGTGACTGTGACCTAAGTTGACCTATGTGACCATGTGATTTGTAAATTATTTTTTTTATGCTAGTATCAATGAATGAAATGTTATGAATTTGCTCTGTCCCAAGGTCAAGCTTCAATTCGGCGTACGATTACGTATTTACGTAAGATTAGATTATGCATGACCCTTCGCATTTGCTTCAACATTCCACTACCGCTCAATACGCCTTTCACCCATTTTTCCTGCCTCCATAGGATTTCTCTCAACAAACCCCTCTCCTCCCCCACCATTTCTAGTACTTTCTCATTTGTTTTCCTTTCCGTCCATTTCACCTTCTCCATTCTTCTCCACACCCACATTTCAAAAGCCTCCAGTCTACGTCTATCCTCCTGCTTCAGCGACCACGTTTCCACGCCGTACATAGCTACGCCCCATATCAGAGTTTTTACGAGTCTTGTCTTAACATCCCTACTCAACGTCCCCGTCATCAACTCTCTCCTTGAGAAAGCCTCCTTGCCTAGCGCAATTCTTCTCCTTACGTCCCTACCACTTTGACCGTGTTGGTCCAAAACACTTCCGAGATATGTAAACTGTTCTACCTACTCTATTTTTTCCCCGCCTATTTTAATATTTAGCTTAGCCTTTTTCTTTCTGGAAAATCGCATAACCTTTGTTTTATTAATATTGATTCTCATCCCATATTTATCGCACTGAACCTCCAATTCACTCAACAATGCTTGCAACCTCTTGGCTGACTGAGCAACTAATGCTTGGTCATCAGCAAACCTAACCGATTTTACGAATTCCCCTCCGACTTTCATTCCTACCTCCAGTTCTTCCCATGCCTCTTTAATCATTTCCTCTACATATACGTTGAACAGTACCGGGGACAATGGGCAACCCTGCCTTACACCTCTTCCTAACACTGCCCATCCGGACTCTCCGTTCCCCACTCGCACCTGAGCAGTCTGAGACATGTACAGGTTGCGGATCAGTCTCCTGTCCCTCCAATCCATTCCTATTTTCTGCAATACCCGCATTAATTTTTCCCAATTCACTCTATCAAACGCTTTTTCGAAATCTACAAAACAGGCAAAAACGTCCTGATTGTATTCTATATTCCTCTCGACTAGTGATCTCATTACTGCAATGGCATCACGCGTACCTCTTCCTTTCCTGAACCCAAACTGATCATCCCCTAAGTAATCATTTGCCTTACTCTCTATCCTTTTGTTGATGATCCTGAGAATAACTTTAGCTGCGTGGGATATCAAACTTATTGTTCTGTAATCATCACATGCTATAGCCTTTGCCTTTTTTGGAATAGGAACTAACACCGATCTCACAAAATCTTCCGGCCAGATTCCTTCCTCATAGATACTACGAATCAGTCCATATATGGCCTTCTTCCCACCTTTCCCTGACCATTTCAGCATTTCTACAGGAATATTGTCCACCCCTACTGCCTTATTTGCTTTCATCTCCTTTAATGCCCTTTCTATTTCATCGTCGAGTATGCCTGGACCTAAGCTATCTTCTTCTACGTCATGTTCCTTTTCTATGTCTAACCTTGTCGGCCTAAGTTCTTTACCATACAGTGTTTCTATATATTCCTTCCATCTCTCTTGGATTTTTCCTGGTTCAACTATTATCTTACCCCATTTATCTTTAACTGTTAGCACAGATCTTGCCTTCTTACTTCCCGATAATAACTTAACCTTGCTGTATAGAGCACCAATTTCACCCTTCTTCTGTAAACTTTCCATATCCTCGCATTGCGTTTTCCACCATTCTTCTTTTGCTTTATTTGTGGCCCTTCTCAATTTATTGTTTAACTCTTTGTACTTCATTTTGCCTAACTCTGTGTTTACATTTTTCCATCTTCTTCTCTCATCCATCTTTGCAATCATCTCATCCGTTACCCATGGTTTCCTTATCCTTTTCCCGTTAACGGTTCCTATAGTGTCTTTAGCGGCTTCCAATATCCCTTTCTTGATAACTTCCCATTTTTCTTCGATAGTACTCAGTTCCTTACCGTCATCCATCATTTTCTCTACAGCCTCCTGATACTCCTTCCTCGTTAATTCATTTACTGCTTCTAAATTCCATTTTTTAACCCGCCGCCCTTGCCTTATCTTCTTGAAACGAACGTTACATTTCATAACAACTAAATTGTGGTCAGAGTCCGCATCCGCTCCTGGGATACTGTGCGAATTTATCACACTGTTCCTAAACCTGTGCCTAACCATAATATAATCTAACTGATACCTTTCTGAGTCACCTGGCATTTTCCATGTATACCTACGCCTTTTGTGGTGTCTAAACCATGTGTTAGTGATGACTAACCCCTGTCTCCTGCAGAATTCAATTGCTTTCTCCCCGCGTTCATTCCTCGTGCCTAACCCATAGTCCCCCACCTCACCACCATCTCTTCCTTCGCCTACCGTCGCATTCCAATCCCCCATCACTATTAAATGTTTCCCTGCAGGAACACTCGCGATGATATCCTCTAACTCATCATACATCCTATCGACTTCTTCCTCCTTGTGGTTGCTCGGTGGCATGTATACCTGAATAATGACCAAGTTCGTCGGCTCTGCTTTAATCTCTACGAGTAAAATTCTATCTGTATATATATATATATATATATAGGAAATATTTATATATATATATATATTACTATTATTATTAGGTAATCTACCGGTTAAGGTAGGTTTTTGGGTGGACAAAACTATCAAATAAACATTTTGTGACTCCCCACATAGCAAACTAATCTATATCAGGTCCCTCTTCATCTCGGTGTACTTCTTTCCTCCCTTCATCCCGTCCATCTTCCCTATCCTGTTCCTACCCTTACCTCGCTTGGTCAACATTCTCCCCTCTATCACCCTCTTCAACATTCCACAACCGCTCAATACGCCTTTCATCCATTTTTCCTGCCTCCATAGGATTTCTCTCAACAAACCCCTCTCCTCCCCCACCATTTCTAGTACTTTCTCATTTGTTTTCCTTTCGGTCCATTTCACCTTCTCCATTCTTCTCCACACCCACATTTCAAAAGCCTCCAGTCTACGTCTATCCTCCTGCTTCAGCGACCACGTTTCCACGCCGTACATAGCTACGCTCCATATCAGAGTTTTTACGAGTCTTGTCTTAACATCCCTACTCAACGTCCCCGTCATCAACTCCCCCCTCCTTGAGAAAGCCTCCTTGCCTAACGTAATTCTTCTCCTTACGTCCCTACCACTTTGACCGTATTGGTCCAAAACACTTCCGAGATATGTAAACTGTTCTACCTGCTCTATTTTTTCCCCGCCTATTTTAATATTTAGCTTAGCCTTCTTCTTTCTGGAAAATCGCATAACCTTTGTTTTATTAATATTAATATTGATTCTCATCCCATATTTATCGCACTGAACCTCCAATTTCCTATATATATATATATATATATATATATATATATATATATATATATATATATATATATATATATTTCTATGTATACATATATATATTATGAACTAGGAAAAGGCTGGAACAGGATAGGGATGTTGGACGGGATAAAGGGAGGAAAGGATTACACAGAGATGAAGAGGGACCTGATGTAGAGTAGGTTGCTGGATTGTGTTGTGTTTCGAGTCACAAAATATTTATTTGGTAGTTGGGTCTATTCATAAACCTACCTTAACCGATAGATTACATTAAAAATATATATATGAAAGAAACTACTTAGAAATATACTTAGAAAATACGCATATATTCTAAGTTAGATAATACCAACAGCTTGCACTCTCCTTACTTTGTAAAAAATCATCGCCAAAATATCCGAATACGACAATTGCCGCTATCAAGAGATGGTTTCGGTTTTATTTCATGAAAACAGTCGACAGTCATCTTCGCTATCATCACCCTCTTCATATCACCAAAGATATAGTTCTCTAGGGTTCAATAAAACGCTTGCTGATTGTCTTCACGAATTTAATTTTCCAAAATTATCGTTTCGTTGACTTAGTTGCCCTTTAAGGGTTGAAACGCTACGTAGTACGAAGGTAAATAAGAAGGATACATGGCAATTGGAATTAAGTTTTTAGAAATGCGTAGTGATACATTTTTGGGAAAAGAGTAATTCCCTCCCTTATAGTTACAGAGTAAAACAAACCAAAATCGCGAGGGTAGATTCATTTAAATACTTGGGTGTAACAATTACTCACGATCTGTCCTGGGGAAAACACATACGAGAAATATGCGGTCGTGCTAATAAAAAATTGGGATTTGTGAAAAGAGTGCTAGGTAAATGCGACGAAAAGGTGAAAGAACGATGTTTCCTTGCCTTGGTGAGGCCCCACCTAGAGTATGCTGCCAGTATTATTGGATCTTCAAAATATAAATTTGATTTCGGAATTAGATCCAGTTCAGCGGAGGGGGGCTAGATTTGTCAAACATTGTTATAACCAACTCAGCAGCGTATCCACTTTGCTAGACAATTTAGGATGGGATTCTCTTACACGGGGGGGTTTTAAATACAGATTAAACTTATTAAAAACATTTAAAGGTGGGCCCTTTTCTGATGACATCAAGGATATAATACGAACCCCAACGTATTACGGTGGAAGGGATCACGAATATAAGATTAGAGAGATAGACTGCAAGACTGACAGGTTTAAAATGTCATTTTTTGCTAGAACGATAAGGGACCAGAATGTTTGTAGTCGAAATTCCCCAGGAATTAGTTCATTACAATAAGTATTTACAGGTTAGGGACTGCGCGAGGATATGTATGTGTATATATATATATATATATATATATATATATATGCATGTATGTATGTATAAATATATTTTTTTTCTTACAGGTTCCCCCCACCTTTCCTCACCTATTTGATAACCCCAACCCCTTCATCCCTTACCCTTCCCTCATGGTGCTACACCCCCTGCTACACAGCTTTTTTGGTGGCTCGCAGGGTATTTATGTAGATGTAGGTCATAATTTACCTCGGTGGACGGAGATTGTCTTAAAACAAAGAGCTAACGGCCGAAGTAGAAGGGTATTTTGCAGACCTGAAGGAATCTAATTTTTGAGATGAGGTCAAGGGATTGGAACTTCGCTAGACCAAAGGAATCAGTGAACTGGGCTACTACGTTGAAAAATAAAATAGTTTCACTGGATTAATTTTTTTATTTCTATTCCATTCCGAGAACTTTCCTATTTACTCTCGTACTTACAACTGGTCTCTAATAACCATACTCGCTTCATGTCATTCGCCACGCAGTGTTCTATTACCTGTTCTCTTTAGGATGTCCTCGTATTTTACCTTAGCCATCTCGTCACTTCTCTTAGCTGCGGCTCGCTATTCTATCGTAATAATCCATTCGCTCCATTCATGTAATTTAAATTGCGTTTCCATTAAAAAAATTACAGTTATGCATCTATTATTAGTGTTATTAATATGCCAAGATAGACTTTATTAATTTTGTCCATCATAACTTCAACTTATTAAATTAATTGGATAGTATACAATACAACAATTTCAGAGAGCAAAAATCATTCGCCTTGACCGGGATTCGAACCCGGATCCCTCGATATCCGGCCGAGTGCTTTAACCGCTTAAAATTGTTGCATTATAATGCACACATAGCGGGTGACTCCGTTAAAGTTACTGTTACAGTTTCTTGAAATTTGGATAGTATACTTTGGGGATGAACTTTTGCGGCCAAGTTTCACATTCTATTGGCAAGATGCCAAACCCATGTAACTGATCTCTTGCATCGTGGGACGGCGATCAGTTTAATTAGGTTCATCTTTGATAAGCTTCGTTCTACGCTGATCACTGTCACGTGATGTGTCAAAAGTCCCTTCAAAATAAAATAAACTATAATAAATGATAAAATAAATGCCTTCGAAATAGTTCAATCATTAATTTCATTCCTCTTCTTAATGTGAATCAGAAATGTCTTTTGATCGCCATATTTAAGAAAATTATTTAAATCGAAACAATTGTTGTTAAAATTGTAGTCTTATTCTTGCGGCGTGAGTGTAGCTGTGTAGAAATTGTAGATGATCGCTATGATTCGTAATTAACTCAAGGCGTGTGTTCAGTGACTGGAGATCGTTGCTTAAAATGTTATTTATAAAGAGGATTCTAAATATTTCTTCCCTAGAATTTCAACTTTATCGCCGCATTTAACATGAGGAATTTTTTACTTAATTAGTTCAAATTTAGTTTTAATTTATAATCATACAGCGTACTTATATATAATTTCGACTGCAGTTAATTTTATAACTTCATGGATAACGATTTAAGATAATCAATTGATTTTGAAAAGCAGAGAGAGCTTATTCACATTGACGTCTCCGAATAATTTGGCTGGGATGTTATATTTATTTAGTTACCAAGGGTAATATCAAGAAATTTATCTGTTGATAAATGTGAAAAAAAACGATATCCTCTTCTGGAATGAAAAGTCATCAAAGATGACTTTTCATTGGCTGTAATTTCCGTTACATTCATTTATTCATCTGCAAAAACTGAATGTCTTTAAGATTAAAAGGGATCTATGCGATTTGTCAATATGGTTTCGCTAGGTTCACTCGTTTTAAAATATGTTTACATTTTCTTTGAGTGTATTCCAACGCCATGCAGACGACGAGAATGAAACGTAAATGCGGTTTACAATGCCGAAATCGTTACAGCTTTTTCGTTATAACATCAGGCGTCACCGTTGAACGTTAAATTTCCTTAACACAAGGAACAAGGAATGCAAAGGGCTCGTGAATTTAATGCTAAAATCCACGGCCGAGGGTAATAATACCTCTTCTTTCTTAAACCAAACAATGGAACATATCATTGTAAAACTACAAGGGTTTTTATTTGCTAAATATGAGCTCCAGTGATGATGTCAGAATCTACGGAACCCAAAAAATGGTCTAATATTTTTACATGATTGATATCTATTTCGTGCGATTGCTAAATTAAAATAAATAGTTTAATCCGTGTCATTTGTACAACTTGCGAAAGATCTGCAATTCAATCAGCATGAAAGAAATTATTTTTCAGTTTCTCAACACGATTTTCTCCATCCACAGTTTTACTCCATGTTAGAATATCTTAATGTTTTATATTTTTTACAAATAATAATTCTGATAAATTTACCTATCGATAATTCATCTTGGGTGTTTTATCACAATGGTGACAAACTTTGCTAAATGCTCTGCAATCTTCAAAACCATCTCATTTTCATGACTTTTTAAGCTACTTAATGTTACCCCTAGCGCTATAATTTTTGCGGCATTTTGTTGCATTACAAAGGAAAGTCATTCTGGGACGATTGGGCAATTTTTGGTATTTTGTTTTGTTTTTGGTGAATCTTGAACACTTTGAATTTGCTGTAAATTTAAACATTCTAAGAGATCCGTTTCTAATATGAGGCAAATCTACTGATCGGCACTTATTTCATTTATGTAAAATATATGGCTTACATTTAATCCGTTCGTTTAATCTGTCACAATTTAACTGAATGTACGTAAAACTATTTACGACAGGGAAAAACCCAGCATCTTCGCAATCTGAACACTCAAACCTGTCGCTTTTGCTCATTTCCCCAGTAGGAGCCGTGCAATAATAGTTGTCTGCGTTAATTTTTCAATTTCTTACAAATTGGATAATTAGGGAATCAGGGTTCGCTCGTGATTGCTAATTTAAAGAAGATAAAACAATTATTATTATCAAAAAAAGGATCTATTATAGATTGCATATTTTTCCGCCACCAAAATACGTACCCTGGGGGATTCGTTTCGTGTCTTTCTCTTCAGACGTACGTAGTCCTGATTCCATCAGAAGCACTTCCATTCGAAACACTTATAACAAACTTTCCACTTTAAGAAATCATTCTCCTTTACTTCCATCGTTGCTTGCAAAAATAACCAATTGAAAGTTAACTCTTGCTTGACTGGTGGGCGCCTCCGCTTCGCCCGACATATTAAAAAATTTAGTGATCCAGTCTTTATATTTGCACGCGAACGACTCTTTTTCAGGTTTTCCCTTCCAGAATTATGATCTAATTATTTTTCATAGAAGTTTAAATAAAATAAAATCAAACCGCAAATCATACCACAACTATTTTTTCTCATTAGATTTCATCGAAAGTTTTTCGCATAAAAATTGAACAGTAAAAATAAAATAGTTAATAAAATAATATAGTATTACAAAAATAAAGTAATATAAAAATAAATGTTGAATGAGCATTTATATCAACCACGTTAAAGAACCACGCTTTTGATATTGTTTAGTATTCTTCACAAGTTTCCATAATACTGCTTCATGTTGGAGGATTAAATATTACGTCTTTTGGTATTCCCCGGATATTAAAGAAATTTCGTCAAAAAAGACATCGCGGAATCCGGAAACAAGTTGGGGGATGTTGTCTGTTGTCTCTTCAAGGCGATATTGAAACGGATCAATTCAGCGTACCCGTCGGTTGCAGGACGAAGGGACGAGGCAAGGAGTGCTCTGTGGATTCCTCGCTCAATACGTGGGAAAAAAATTCGATTTCAATGATTATAGAAGTCCAATGCTTGATGGTCGTTATAGTTCTTGTTCCAGAGCATGTTGTCTGCCCCAGAGATGATCTGGAGGTCGATCGGCACGAGGAAAGACTATCCGCTGCACAAGGTCGTTTCGTTGCCTCCTGTCAGGGACGCGTTGGGTGTGGTTCACATTATCCTTCAAGCACAATTCCTGCTACAGTTAGCTCATCTTTTTTGTGTTGACTTTATTTGGCGTGGTTCATTTATATAACCTAAACATTGCATGAGAAGGGACATTCATACCTGCCAGACGTAATGCTATTCTTATAATAATCTTTTCTGTGTGTGTAGAAAGTGAATTCATAAAAAGTTGTATATATAAAAATATATTATATATATAGGGTTGCGGTAGTCTAGCGGGTAGAGCGTTGGACTGCTGACCAGAGGGTCCCGGGTTCGATTCCCGGGCAAGTCACTTTGGGCACCTGCAGCTCCACCCAAGCTAGCTGATTTTTCGGGTACCAGATCTTCCTGGAAACCATAACCGGCACAGGGAAAGGAACTGGCCCCCCTACCCTGATGTGTGAATATTCACACGCCGTCGGGCTTGGTACACGGGTGAGCTCTACCATCACCTACTAAACCGACCTTCGGGTTGATTACTGTGTTTATGGTTTATATATATATACATACATATATATATATATATATATATATATATATATATGTATATATATATAAACCATAAACACAGTAATCAACCCGAAGGTCGGTTTAGTAGGTGATGGTAGAGCTCACCCGTGTACCAAGCCCGACGGCGTGTGAATATTCACACATCAGGGTAGGGGGGCCATATATATATATATATATATATATATATATATATATATATATATATAGTGATAATTTCCACACAAAAATTGTGTGTCTAATATTTGTATCCGTGTGTTTGTGTGTTTTATGTGTTTTATTATGTATATAACATTTGGACGGCACGATAGAACACCGTATAAAATAGATAACACGTAAAAGGGCACTCACATTCTGGATTGTTTAAGCTTTCGGTCTACTCCGAGGCCTTCTTCAGGTCAGACTGAAAGGTCTTGGGCAAAGGATGGTATACGGGGAGGGAAAAAAGGGGTGGAAGGTGCAGGGAATGCGGGGAGGGGAATTAAAGAAGGTGGTTAAGGGTGGGAATTTTAAAGGATCGGAAAGCTAGGATATATGCGGATTCGCGAGTTCTCACCTCTGTTTGTGGCTGAATCGGGTAGGGATTTTAGAATTGATAGGGAAAAACATTCGTCGAATGACAGGTTGTGGGAATTAGGGTGTGAAGGAATAGGAAGAGAAGATAGTGAGACAGAATTACAGGAGTAGCGGTGATTATTCATTCGAATGGATAGAGGGGTAATGCATTCGTCTATGTAAAAGGAAGAGCATATTTTGCATGACAAGTGATAGATAATTTTCGAGTTTTTCGAGAGGCAATTAGCGTGGGAACGGGGTGAAGGGACAATGCTGTGAGGAAATTTAGGATATGGGAGAAATACTAGGAAAGGGAAAGTAAAATCAAAGGCAATCCAACTCCGCTTTTATTCTGAGGTAATTGATACGTCTGTAGTGATATTAGATGACTAACAATATGTTTTTGACCCCAAACCATATAAAAAAATAGACTTTGATGCTAAACGGAAGATTGAAATAACGGGGAATGATTAAAATGAATAACTTTAGCTAAGGGAGGAAATAAAATTGAGGTTTCGAGCACAAGGGTGCAATCATGCTATTTAGGGATAACTTTATTATATTTATTGTTCAATTTTCAGAAAAACGTTTGGAAAGTGAAAATTCTTAATTGAAAAAAAATATTGGAGATGCTCAATCTCTTTTCGTTCTTAAGTAATCGTCCGAAAAGTTATCATTGCAAGATTGTAGCCATATGAACGTTTGATAATGTGACTGAATACCTTGTGGGTAACGGTCGTTTTTAAAAGCGTTTCGCCAACCATTATGTCGTCGGAAGTACGATTTAGGGCCATCCTCGTGTAATTGTCTCGACTCTTGGCTGCTTCTGGACTCGACTTTTCCGGGAGGAGCGATTTTGAACACATCCATATTTCAACCTTAATCGCAAGTCGAAAAGCTTTTTGTCATCTTCCGCAACGGTTTTCGGGCACGCTACCTTAATTAATATGCCTACTTATCTGCCAGGCAATTTCCTCTACGCCATTGTTTCGGCGAATTTTCCCTATTTTTCTAGATCCCACCATTCTATTATTTTTCCACTCTCAACCCCGTAGTGTCGCATAAAAAATATAAAAAGGAGGAAATACCTCTCAAGGAGTCTGGTTTTCCTCTCGTTTGTTTTTTCGTCGTTTCCGTTGTGTCCCTCGTGGTTCGTGCTCTTCCGGCCGTTGGTTTTGGCGGCGCCACCATCACCGCCCGCCGAACTAGCCGGTGAAGAAGGGGGAGATTTAGCTTCTGTGCCCCTGGAATCTGCCTTCCGCGTGATTTATTGGGTGCCCGCACGTGAGACTATTGCACAGGTACTAGTAGTACACGTATCCCTCCCACGACTAGCGAGGTCCCCGCTGTTCGGACAGTGGGAGGTCAAATGGCGAAAATTGAGGGAAGCTTCGACTGCTGCTGCCGGGTGCATTGTTGTCTTTCGTCCATTTGGAACAGTTCCTCTGTGCACCACAAAGGCACATTTTAAAGTCGCGGGAAGTTAGACTGTCACGACGGATTTTGTTTTCCTCTTTTGATTTCCACTGGTGATTTTTGAAAATTTTTTCTTTTAGGTCGAAACGAAAATTCGTGATCGGCGACCATTTTAGGAAATATGTGCACTTTTTTTTGGCTTATTTCCCTTTAAGTGCATGTATTTCCAGTGTAATTTATTTTCTGAGGTATATGTCGTGAAACCAGAGTGTTTTAAGATATTTTGTGCCAGATTTTACGAAAAGAAACCTGAAAACCTGCAGCCTGCAAGGCACTCTGGGCACCTGCAGCTCCACCCAAGCGTGGAATTTATCGGGTACAAGATCTCCCTAGAAAACCATAACCGGCACAAGGCAAAGGAAGTGGCCCCCCTACCCTGATGTGTGAATTACACATGCCGTCGGGCTTAGTACTGGGTGAACTCTACCATCACCTATCAAACTGACCGTCGGGTTGATTCCTGTGATGTATATATATATATATATATATATTATATATATTTATGTATATATATATATATATATACAAATATGTGTGTGTGGGTGTCTGTCTATATATAAATCTTGAAGGAAAGTCTCACGGATGTGAATAATAAATTAAAAGGAGAACGATAAAACACAGAGAAATGCATACAATTGAAACTCACACGTACTTCGAATTTCCGGTGGCCAAACCACCTTCCTCTAGGAAAAAAGGAACTATATATACTTTCACTATTATGTACTTGATGGTACTTGCGTACGTGATACTTTTACGATATTGATATTATTGCACTTGTTGAATCGATATATTGGGTAAAACCGGTCGTGTTACCATTAAATTTAAAGTGGAACATTACTGTCTACTTTTCGCTATCTTTTTATTATACTGCGCTTTCGCTAATTAACGTTGCACCACGTTCATTTACGTATCCTGAAAAAAAGTTGCCAACCTCGGTTCAACCGTCATCCTCAGATCATGATCCGCAATTTCCCTTAGCAAACTGAGACTGGGACGCAATGATTCTTGCATCGAGAAGGTGATATCTATCAAAGTTTCCTCGAAAACTTTTCAAGTAATACATAGATGCAAACCGAATATTATCTGAGGCACGATTTACATTTAGTCGAATGAACAAGTTACGGGTAAACCAACTAATGACGGGTAGTATTGAAAATCGATAGAAAATAACGTGAGTCTACAATTCAATTCGAAAGCATTTTTACATAATGGATAAATGTCGCTGATCGATAGTTTAACATGGAGGGACAAAATGGATTCAGTTGGAAATTTGCTGCTGGAGATGAAGTCACTGCCTTCTTTTTTACGCTGTCCTTTCGTGATAACTGGCACTTGGATCATCTCGTGAATGTTTGAGTCAGAAACTGTGTGAAATCATTCGGAATATTAACATGAGTATCTGAAATTTACCTAGGATAACCTTTTTGAAACTCTGTTTCGTCAAAAATGAAATAATTTCGAATCTTAACCCCCACAACCCTGTCCAAATACCTTGAAAAATTGAACATAAAAAATATATACCTCAGTTTAGTGCTGTATTGTGTAATTAAAATATGAAAACTTACTAATTACATATTTCATATCGATATAAAATAATCCCTGGCAATCAAGCCTCACTCTGTTGTTTTTATTATGCAGTCGCAACAGTGGCAAGTATGAAGACGATTTTGTCCTCTGGTAAGCACTCTTTTAAGAACCTGTAGACGCTAAATTGCACAGAAACTAGGTGTAATAATTAAAAGATACGCATCTTCAGTTTTACTGTTAGAGTTATTGTCTCTATTGCCACCTACTGGTTTCGATACCTAACGTAACTTTGGACGTAGTCTTAAATTATTTAAAAATGTCGTGATATATCGAAGCAAACCTGATTGTTCCGATTAAAGTGGAACAATACTGACGTGTTCCTTGTCATGACGAAGCCTAGCAACCGCATCACACCCAGAATCGTAATGCGAAATTGCAACGAATTCATTCCTTCCTGGATTCGGAAAGACAGCAGTTACTCGCATCCAGTTTTCCGTAGGTTAGCGTGTACTAGGTTAAGGTTGAGGACACTCACGCGCAGACAGTACGAGTCATCGCGGCGAGTGAAGCGCGCCTTTGGGCGGAGCGAGAGTGTATTTCGTGGCCGTCGGGTTGAGGGCCAGGAGACGGATCGACTCCGGGCTTGAGTAGCGTCGAGAGAGACGCAGAAGAGGTACGAGTTCAGCTCCGCCAAGGTCAGCCGGAATCCAGGCATCTTTGCCATCCTCTCTCATTCCTTTTTGCCATTTGGGCTCTCCCAGCCCCTACCCAGGAGCGACGATGCCCAGAGGTTTGTGGCTGTCAAGGCCTCGCGTGCCGCAACATGGGAAGGGGAGGCTAACTCGCCGCGCCGATATTTTCTGCGCGAGTAAAAGTTTACCTGCGCGATTGGCCCGTTTCTCTCTTTCGTTGCAGCCCTTCCCTCCACCACCTGACTTATAGCACGAAGTGATGATCTGATTACGAGCGGCCTGTTCGTTCGCCTTAAAACTCTCCTTGGCGAAAGGGAAAAGACTCAGTGAGAAAATTCACCGTTTTCGAGTCAAACGTCGTCGTTCAAAATTCCGTCTTGTAGAATTATAATTATCAGGTGGACCTGTTTTAAAGCCCCGGTGAAATATGCAGCGAGCTGAGAAACCCAATTCGTGCAAGCCGTGCTGACCTTTCATTAATTTTAGTATGCTAACGGCTCAACTGTCACGCAAATGTCGGTGCTTTGCGAAGAGTTTTTAGCTTCTTTAAAAAAACTGGGACAATTGAATTCATTGTTTTCACTCCATGTCATCAAAATCGTGAGATTTTTCTTCGCATCCGTTTAGACGCTGGCCTTGCTTGTGTCGCTATTTCGCATTCCCAGTTTAATTTTGAAAGTCAATATCAGCGATCGGAACAAAATATTCGTGGGGACCTTTTCGGTTGTATCTTTAATTACTGGAATTAAAATGCGGTGGCAAGACGTGCCCTGCATTGTAATCGTCTCGCTCCGTAAATTTCAAATGCTTCGATGAATTACATGGCGAGTCAATGGCCGCGCGTGGAAGAGCTTGCAATAATTTTATGACTTGATAACTGAGTGGAATTTTTGTAGGAGACCTACTGTTTAGGGGATTTCGAATTTATGAATTATTATATAGTACGGTGGGATCAAATATATCTGGGAATCGGAGAAGATTTGAGGAAAATCCGGCGTCCGAATCTGTGGTTTCTAAAGTTAAGACGTATAAGTGCTCGTTGTTTGACGTCTCATCCACATAAAATACGTACCGGTATGGGAATAGCGATCAGAAAACCAACCGCAGGTAAGGGGCGTCCGGTTAGTGAAATATTCGGGGTAAGTATAGCACGCTAAGAACGTCTGAGGGGCTGAGTCAAAGAAACTTAGCTTCGACGATATACCATTAAGAAGAAGTGAAGATGTGGTGTTATTTCTTGTGTTGGTTGGACTTCATTTTCAATACGCATTGTGTGTTTGTGGCCCTGCGTCGAAGGACATCTTCCGGATTTATAAAATATAAGTAAAAACTTCCCTTTACATGAAAAATCGCCAGAAACGAAAAGAAACCATCAAATTATTATTGCATTCTCTGTTTTAGGACAACGAAGATTGCATGCAAGGAAAAAACATTCGAGGAAACGCACTCAATGAGGGAATAATCTTTTACCCATATCGCATTGTTAGACGAGATTATAACGATAGGTTGAGACATATTGACTGCCGGACTGACCGATGTACGGAATCCATCTTCCTTCCCACCGGACTAAGTGCTGTCAAAGAAGCTTGCGCGCGTACCCTTAAGGACCTTCCGGAATCTGCCTACAAGAGAGTCAATGAGTCGTGGAAAAACCGCTGGTGAAAGTGTGTCGACGCTCAAAGGATGTATGTTGAAGAATGTTGTGGCATTGCAGCAATTATTTTTAGTATTAGGTAATCTACTCATAGCTACGCTCCATATCAGAGTTTTTACAAGTCTTTTCTTAACCTCCCTACTCAACGTCCCCGTCATCAACTCCCTCCTCCTTGAGAAAGCCTCCTTGCCTAGCGCAATTCTTCTCCTTACGTCCCTACCACTTTGACCGTATTGGTCCAAAACACTTCCGAGATATATAAACTATTCTACCTGCTCTATTTTTCCCCTCCTATTTTAATGTTTAGCTTAGCCTTATTCTTTCTGGAAAATCGCATAACCTTTGTTTTATTAAGATTGATTCTCATCCCATATCTATCGCACTGAACCTCCAATTCACTCAGCAATGCGTGTAACCCCTTGGCAGACTGAGGGACTAGCTTGGTCATCAGCATTGCAGCAATATCTGAAATGAGTTAATTTTACCTAAAATATTTTCCGATACTTTTTATAAAATCCATGCATGAAAAAGCTCCACGCTACGGCTGCCTGTCGGGCAACGGTGACATAATGTGATACTGTTGGACAGATAAATTTGGGGATTCGCCATTCTCTCGTAATGATTATGATCGCAGAATAAGTGTGGAAATATTTATACCACTTTCCCTTATTACATACTTCTTCCTAGCATTTTCTTGGATGCTGACAACCCCTTCCACACACCCCTACGGGGTATCGCTAGAAAAGGAAATCCTTCACCGAACGTCGAGAATTGTGCAATAAGAATCGCAAAATTCTGCCTTTTCGTGTTCGTATTATCCGATTTCGGGAAACGAATTCGCTGAAACTTATTTCGGATGCTAGCTTCTTTATCCGCAGCTCCCCACGATTCTTTGGCGATTATAATACGAGGTCTGTCCAATAAATACGCAAACTGATGCCTGGAAAACTTGACGTATTTTGCAAAATGTAGTCTAAATCGATTTTGTCCCCTTCATAGTACTCTCCATTCGTTGCTGTGCACTTATTCCATCTTCTTTTCCACTGTTTGCAGCGCCCTTGGAAGTCCTCGGCAGTTTTCTCGTCGTTTCTTGCTTTATTGTGTCCACATCTTCCCAGTTATGTCCCATCATCACATTTTTGCATTTTGGGAATAGGAAAAAGTCGCAGGGCGCGAGATCTGGCGAATAAGGAGGATGATTAAGGATGTCGATTGAATTTTTTCCAGAAACTTGCGATCAATCAATGCTGAGTGTGCAGGTGCATTGTCATGGTGAAGAATCCATCCATCGCGTTGAGTCAAATTTGGTTCCACGCGATTTCTCAAATGCTTAGGAACTGTAAGGTAGAACTCAGCATTTACTGTTTGTCCTTCAGGAAGAAATACTATACATGATGGGCAACACCTTCGACATCAAAGAAAACCAGGAGCATGACTTTGACTTTCGATCGGCTTTTTTTGATTTGTTGGTTTGATTTAATCCACTTGAAAAGGGATGCTTTCTTCAGAGAATTATTGCCATAAACAGTTGCCAACATTTCAGTAATTTCTTAATAACTTTTACCGCACTTCTCCAAAAAACTTGGTGTTGATTCGTTGCTCCGTGATTTCGTCAATTTCCATTTTCGACAAACTGTCGAAACAGGACAAGAGAAAGTAATGTAACTGGCACCATACGCACAGGTCGACGATCTGCCAAGCGCAGACGGCTGATTGGGTCTCCGGTAACCCCCTGCCACACACCTTTTTGGTGGCTCGCAGGGAATTTATGTAGATGTAACTAGCGCCGCTGGTGGAGGGACTACAGTCCGCGTCAAGGCCTCTAGATTGCACCAGTGCGCGTATTTATTGGATAGACATCGAAAAGCAAAATATAATAATTTTGAAGAGCTCACTTCTCTCCGGTAGATCCTTGGAAATGTGCTGATGTTATGGCAACTATAAATAGGAAATCCTGTCACGGGAGTGTCAGGTTATGATAAACTAGCCCACAAAAACGCAACGAAGTGCAGCGTCAGTGATAGCTACTCTCGTCACGGTTTGGCTAAGACTGATATTTCATGAAAACTGCTTTAAGTTATTCATAACTGCAAACTTTTGAATTCATTGCTGAGGCGTCCACGGATCACGCATGCTTGTTGCGCCATCGCAATTGTTTTATCGGCGCCAGAGTAAATTGCAACTCCGTGGGTTAATTGTGCATTGCGGTTAGTCATAAGAGTTCCGCGAATGACTTTGAAGTGAATAAGTGAAGAGCGTACGGTGTAATGAACATACAGTAATTAATGTTATGGAGGCAAACTTCCTTGTTCATTCTTACCACCGTCGTTTCTGTCGTAAGAAAGAGAGTAGTTGGCATCTCCGCTCATGAATTCGAATATTGTTGCCATAGGTTCACGTTTTCCATTCACAATGCGTTCGTGCGCTGTGTAGCAATGTGATTCAGAAGCCTCCTTATTGCGATTTGTGAAAAAATACGTTTTTAATTTCCTCTACGTTATACTATATACAAGATCTGTCCCAATAGTGGTAGGACTGAGTCGATTAAAAAAACATTAATTGCCAGAATTGATACAATCACTAAAAGTCTTCGAAGTAGCACCTTTGTGCGTCCATACACAGCTGCCAGTGGGTGTTTCACGGCTCGTACGCCTTCTGGAAGGCGCCAACCGGAATGTCGCTGAGCTTTCTCGTCAAGGCCTGTTGTAACGCGTCCACAGTGTCGTGGTGACGTCCTTTCAGAACAGATTTGAGGTGGGGGAAGGGGAAGAAGTCTGGTGGGGCAACGTCTGGGCTGTAGGGTGGCTGAGTCATGGTTGTCACGTTGTGCCGGGCCAGGTAGTCCATTACTTACTCAGTTACTCAGGGAGCACTCGCGGTGCCAACTTCGCACAAACCTTTCATATGCCCATGTTTTCGGTCGCAAATCAATGCGCATCCCTTTTAGGAATGCCAGGTTCATCAGAAACCATGCGAATACTTAATCTGCAATCCCTGCGCCACAAAGCCTTCACTCTTGTAAGATTTTCGTCACTTTTTGAGGTCGAAGAGTGTCCTGAACGTTCGGCGGTCTTCAACACCTTCTCTACATTCCCGAAACAACTTATGACACTCAAAACACTCGAACTGGTGTTATCACCATAAGCTGCCTAGAGCATGTTATGAGTCACTTACCCGGTTTTCCCCAGTTTAAAACATCAATTGATGGCGTAGCGCTGTTCCAATTACCGGGTCATGGCCAAGAGTAACGAGGTCACTCAATAGAGGTTTCGCAAACGAGCGATCCACATTCCGTAAAGGCTGGGAGCCAGCTGCCACCGGCCTTTCCTGAGACTCTCCTCCCTCGAACCCAACCAGAGAAACCGCCATCTGCAGGTCTCTCCGGGAAAAAATAAGTAATACTACTTTAGGGTCAGACCTTGTAGCTTACCCATTCTATACACTACTGTGTTCATGAAATCAGCCACCACATTAATAACACACAACATAGCCGGAAAAGCCAAAATTATGTACTCTTTGTTTGGACGCGACTCGTAAAAATAGCATAAATTATAAATGATATGCGTAAGTGCCACATAAAACAATTACCAGCAGGAAGGTCGTTTGCAGTAGGCATCGGCAGAGCTCACCTAATGCCCAACTGCGTGTGAAATTCACACATCATGGTTTTGGGGCCAGATCTCTGTGCCACCTATGGTTTCCCAGGAAGTTATGGTACCCGAAAAATCATATAGCTTGGGGGTAGCTGTAGGTGCTCAGAGAGGCTTGCTCGGGAATGGAACCCAGACCCTCCGATCAGTAGTCCAACGCTCTCCCCGATATTACCGCGCCTCTTACATGTTATTAATTTATTACGTTGATATATTGAGCCCATTTGAAACTTTTTCTATGCTATATATAACTCTCTGCAGGTAACTCTTCCAAAGAATGCTCAAAATGGCGCCGCGAACCTTGAACTGTATTTTAATCATTGGATTCTGGTCGGACGTAAGGAGAGAATCTATGAACAGAAGGTATTTCCCTAGAAATGTAGAAATTCTTAGAGTGGATTTTATACATCAGGGAATTTCCTATCTAGTTGACTTATTCCTTAGTTGACTCAAGGTAAAATAATGTTTTCTGCGAAAACGCAGTTATATCGAACCGTTTCATTGCTAGATGTTTTAAAATCTCCGATATCGACGCCGTAATTGGGGGACAAACCTCCTGCATTTAAATCCACAGTGGTTTTTCCACTCAACTGTATTTTTCATTTGCGTCGGTTTTCCCCAAACGATGTTTGAAATCCTTTTTAATTTTGTTCTCTCTTTGAAACAATTAAATACTTTTGCTAATTCCGACGCCTAATTAAAAAAAAATCCCACCTTGGTAATAAGCTTTTTCATGCAGATCTCTTTTATTATTATAGGTAATTTTAGTTGTTTCTGAAAATTATTCATTTTGTCCTTTTTTGATAATTATAAACATTAAATACGCCACCTGAAAATTGGATTCGCAATTTCGTTGCAGTTTTTTTATCAATGTGAATATAGTATGTAATTGATGTCATATTTACGTTATGTTTAAATAATACTGCCTCATTGCTCATTACTAATTATTTTAAGTGATATTTGTTTTAGGCGTATCTATGTTGAACGTGCGTATGCATGATATGTATTCATAGAACACCACTCGCGTTTCGGCGTAACTCGTTGTCATCAGATGATTTGCATAGTTTTTTGCAACTCATCTGTTGTCGACATTTACCGAAAAAAGTCTGGTCGTGCCATAACAAAATCGGTGGAAAAATCGAAGATTTTTGTTGATATTAATAAATTATTAGAGTCAACTATATCGAATCTCATCCTGGATAAAACAAACGACGCAATGATTTCCATTTGGATTGCCTCAAAATCGTAAATAAAGGACAGTAAGATATATCGATATCTACGGTTGCATCACACCTTTGCTGAACTCGCATTATAAAAAATAACAATATCGTAATTCATATATTTGTATTGTAAAACAACATGGTTAAAATGAATTTGTTACAAGCGGGCTATATTTATAATACTTATACATATATCTAAAGTATGTATTCTTCATTTGTTTAATGTCCATCACAGATTTTTTCCATTGAAAACTTTTAGAGCCCTTAATAATCTACGAGGATCGCTGTATAATACACAAGGTTTATGTAAACAGTTATCGGTACCTATTTTTTCCTGTTGTGTGCGTGAAGTGCTGAATTCAGAGAGTCAGTTAAGTATGCGCATGGTCGTAGATTGTATTCGCATTGATGACATGGCAGTGCATACCACTATAAAAAAAACCATAAACACAATAATCAACCCGAAGGTCGGTTTGGTAGGTGATGGTAGAGTTCACCCAATACTAAGCCCAACGCTATGTGAAATTTACACATCAGGGTATGGGGGCCAGTTCCTTTCCCTGTGCCGGTTATGGTTTCCCAGTAATATCTGGTACCCAAAAAATCACATGGCTTGGGTGGAGCTGCAGGTGCCCAGAGTGCCTTGCCCGGGAATCGAACCCGGGACCCTCCGGTCAGTAGTCCAACGTCTACCCCCTGAACTACCGCAACCCGCACACCATTATATCGCTGCAAATTTGGCGATGTGAAAAATCTGCTCTAAACCTGTTCTGAAGCTCTTGACGGACCACCAAAAGCAGAGTCGAGGGTCTATTTGCGAAGATATTCTGCAACGACATCGCCACTATTGCCCAACCCCCTTACAGTCCCGACTGGGTACCATTAGACTATTATTTCGTATTCCCAAAAGTGAAATCCACCCTCAAAGGACACCACCGTGGGACCCTTGGTGCCGTCTATTTTTTTTGAAAATGTTCCCGATACTTTTTATACAACCCATGTATTTAATATTTCTCAATGGCATAAAACCAGCTTTTTAACGGCGAGCTAATCGAATGTAAAACTGACGATTTGGAAGAGTGTCCCAACCTGTCGCGACGCGTATATCGCCCCCTCGATCGTAAAATGGTGATGAAACACGACTCCCATGACCGCTTCTATCTTCGAGGACGTTCGGTCTCGTCTCGTTTCTCTTGCCACGCCGTCCGAGAGCTCGTTTGCCGGCCCTGACGAGGGCGCTCGTCTTGATCATCCCGTATTTCCCGTCCTCCCGCGATACTTGGTACTCGCTTTTTCAAATCCATCTCGGGCAAAGAGACTGCAAGACTGAGTACTCTCTTATTTTTTGCTCCATCCTTTGAATCTCCTCCCCCCCCCGCCCCTGAGGCCTCTATAGGGAACGAGCTACGGTTCGGGATAACTGCAGTCCCCTCCCCGCCTCCCCTTCCGGTTTTGCGAGCGGGAGGAGACCTGAAACATTCCTTTTTCCTTGTTTGCGTCGAGACTGGAAAGCAGCTGTGCGATCAAAAGCCGCGCAATGAAGGTCGGTAGAAGTTGTGACGTTCATCGTGTGCCGCCCTGGTGCCTTTGCGGATGTAGGCCGTAGGATTTTGCCATAAGGTATCGTGGACAACGTGGCATATCGAATGTTAAAGTAGGAGGGAATGATGGATAACTGAGCTGTTCATGTATTCCGATGGTATTTCATGTAGAAAATTTGGAACAGTAGGTAAAGAGTTGCATTGGCGAAAGAACCATTTTCAAGATTGAAATATGTGAAGAAAATGGCAATGACTTTAAATATGGCGCGTACTATATGGATCTATAAGTTGTTCTTTGAGGCAAAAGGCTTTACCTAAATCAGAGGCTTTTGAGATGTGAGAATGTAGACAATGATTTTGAAAGAAATGAAATTCAAGGCTTAAGATTTGAAGAGAGTTTGCGAAGAGAGGAAGTTGTTGGGGGGGAATTCGGAAAAGGCGTAAAGAGTGTGTGGGGGAAATATGGAAAGCTATCCATATCTACAGCTATTCGCTATTATTAAATGCGTATTCCACTATATTTGATTGAAGAGCTTGACTGACTGACGAATCATAATCAAGAGGTTACGACGAACCTTTTGTAGCCTCTTTGAGGAATTGTCGACAAAAATTAAATCAGATTCCTTTATTAGTGTGGAATATTGAAAAGTGTTTTTTTATTGTAAATGCTAAGTGTCATTTAATCAAATGATAAATTTATGTTCCAGGAAGATTATACTGGCCGCTATTGACTCGCATGAAATTTTGGAATCCATGTTACCACGGTGCTAAGTCGTTTAAAGAGTCGTAAATTAAGCGTTAAAAATTGTGTTTTCTGTGGAAACTGTAACTCACGGGAAAAGTTTATCTTTTATTAAAATGTTCTAGCTCCGACAGTTGACAAGAGTATGGCTTCATTTACAGATCAACATAATTTCTTCACCACATTAAAAATCTCATCTGAGTTTGACGTGAAAACTTACGAATTCTGGGATGTTTTAAGTAATCTCTTACGTATGATAAATACGCTTCTTCAGGAATTGCGTCGCAAGAGCTTATTTTTGGCCTAATTATTTTTAATATTCCACGAAGTGTCCGTGAAGAAATCTCTATGTGACTGTGACCTAAGTTGACCTATGTGACCATGTGATTTGTAAATTATTTTTTTTATGCTAGTATCAATGAATGAAATGTTATGAATTTGCTCTGTCCCAAGGTCAAGCTTCAATTCGGCGTACGATTACGTATTTACGTAAGATTAGATTATGCATGACCCTTCACATTTGCTATCCAGGAGCATATTTCATTCTAGTTTGCAAATTAGTTTGTCTCTGTGGAAATTAGTTGCAAAAGTTTCTTCCAGGACCGTACCGTAAAGTAATTGGCGACAAATGAGATAATAATTCTTTGAAATCAAAAGGGACATTAATATCTTTTGATTCAATTAATGCTTTCTTTGATTCAATCGATTTGGAAATTAGGACTAAATGAAGAAGTCGGCGTTAAACCCTAAACATCTTAGATATCATATTTGTTTTGCTATTCGTGTCAATGTGAGACCACTTTTGAAAGTGGAACATCGTGGATCTCAGGGGACATACTTAAGTCAACGGGTGGTTATGAGAAACTAAGCATCTTAACATGTTGGTGTTTGAGGAGGAACTCACGTATGGCGCTGGCCGAAATTAACGCCACATCTCGGAGCGTCCCGAGGAACTTTCTTCCTGTGACGGCAAGCAGACCTCAACACTGGACCGAGTCAGGGTGAGCCCAGGGAGGAAGGAGGAGGAGGAGGCTTGAGGAGTTCCGTCGGCGTATGTGATTCATGCTGGATTTCATTCCCAAGTTCTTGGTTGAGAAGTTTTCTCATTGCATCCTCGCTTCCTACTGCCAGGACTCAACTCTAGATAATGCTTGAAGAGAGAGAGAGAGTATTCCTTAAGGTCATGGGTGACAAAACGTAAAATAGTTTATAATCCGTGCAATGGAACATATCGAATATTCCCACGTAAACAGGATTTAGAACTTTAGGAAACGGAACTCAGTAAATATTACGCCTGACTATATCCCGGAACATTTATCAATTTTAGTTTTTGCGACTCCGAATTAAGAATTGATAGAACTGTAAAACATCACTTGGCGAACGGAATAAAAAATTTTAAATCACTAGATATATGTAAAAATTTTAGATTTAATTTCAAAGTTTCATTTCGACATAACTTCCGATACACCAGTGGCCGTTGGATACGCGATTCACGGACATTCACGCGGTTTCATTAATACGCGAAGTACTTTTGGCTTACGGGGTTATTTATTACATTAGGTTAATAACTTATGTAGTACGTTACTTGCATGATACTGGTGAGAGTTTCAACATTTCCATGGATGGGATTCGAATGGTCGATCTCATATTCCGGTTCACTACTTCAACATTCTCCTTGAGTAGAAATAATATCGGAACAATGATATTAACCAATTTCGCACACTCCGATACAATTGTGGTTGACAAAATAGATGTATGTTACGAATATCGCTTGGCCTTATATTGCCGTATCCGATGATTTTTTACACGAAAACAACAGGGTCAAAATCATCTCAATCCAAAACGGAGTTACTTTGGTTTTATCCTTCAAATTATTTTCTTTCATATATATTAGAAAGTGAATCCCGTTCAATTGTACTTTTGTCACTTGGGTTTGAGTAGTCTGGTGTTCCAGACGCAGCGTGGATTGGTTGCCTTGTTTTCCTCACCGAAGAAGCATACCTACGTATGTAATCACGTGGCCGCGAGGAGTATTAATTCCACGAGAAAACTCTCCGCGGAATTAATGAGGAGACGAAGAATTCGGGATTGGCATAAAAACCGGGCGTACGAGTCTAATTTCCGATGGGATGGTTGGGTGCGGCGGCATCATTTTGTTTTCCTTTTCTACGCACACACGCAACCGCAGATATTATAAAAATTGCCATTTCGTTTCCCATTCCTCACGGTGTTTTCGCACGCCATTCTCGCGACGGCGGTCGTTGGCGGAAGCACGCGTGCATTAATACCAGCCGCTTTTCCTAGGAAACGGGAAGATGGATCGCTAACGGTGAGGCGATAAATCATGCACGTCCCCTTGGATAGTTCCGCGAGCTGGCGCCAGAGGGTTTCTCCAGGGAGCAGGGTAAAAGCAGAAGGAATATGCTAATTCGGCGCTTTGAATATAAAAACAACTGCCCTCGCCTCAAGGCCGTTCTTCGCCCTTGGAGTCCATCAATTGGCAGCAATTGTCTCCGTCATTGCGATTGTCTCCTACGGAGTTATTCCGCCGACGGTGAATTTGATGGCTCTTTCACTGAGAATCGCTTTTTGTAAAATATCTCGAATCTCAATCTAGTCAGAATGGGACGTCATTTTTTCGTTTCAGTGTTTCGGAAAGGTGGGAACGGAAGGCTATGAACGAAATGGCGAACAAAGACTTGCCTGACGGAAACTTTCCCACCGAAATGCATGGTGCGCATTCTATTGGTGATTGCATTTAGTGCGCCAATCCAGCGGGCGATGCAACGTTGGGAAAAAAGTTAATTGCAGTGGGGTGGGGGTGTATATTCCGTTCGGTGCTATCCCTCAACCGGAGGCGGTCCATTCATTCAGGTGTTTCAATTAGAGGAGAGACGGGGGCCGTCGAGTACCTTAATGAATTACATTTCAAATTTTCTTTGGAAATTAAAAGACATCATTTGGCAACATGGTTTCGTGGTGAACCGTTCAAAACTTAAATTATAGATCACGCTATAAGTGTTGATGCTGATATAATAAATAATACATCCGGTTGGTATTTTGAAAGCTGAATTAATCTTTAATATATACGTATTAAACCATAAACACAGTAATCAACCCGAAGTTCGGTTTAGTAGGTGATGGTAGAACTCACCCATGTACTAAGCCCGACGGCGTGTGAATATTCACACATCAGGGTAGGGGGGCCAGTTCCTTTCCCTGTGCCGGTTATGGTTTCCCAGGTAGATCTGGTAGCCGAAAAATCACATGGCTTTGGTGGAGCTGCAGGTGCAAACAGAGTGCCTTGCCCGGGAATCGAACCTCTAACTGCTATTCTGGACTACCACACAAAAAAGACCACTCACACATTTAGTTTTGACATTTTGACGGCACAGCCGTTATCATGAGATGATTATGACGGCCGTGCCGTCGAAATGTCAAAACTACATATGTGGGTGGTCTTTTTTGTGTTTTTGCGTTTTAAAAGTCTTAATCAATATATATATTTATATGAAATGAAAAAAATTTTAGAGAGAGAGAGATGGTATTAACAGCCTCTGGTATCAACTGAAAGCGTACTCGTCCCCAATTTACACGTCTTTTATGGAATTGAAGTGGATTTCAATTCGTATGGAAGGGTTAGTTTATAGGAGAAATGCCATAAAAATGCAATTAGAATAGGGTACTTGGGGGATGCTTTTAGAAAAAATGAGAAGGTACTTTAATGCAGCAGTTGGGATTAAAGGATGTGGATCGAATCTCATTCATAGGCGGCAATGGAAACCAAGCATATGCAAGGAGATAAGTGAATGGTTTGAAAGGAAACGTCGCGATCAAGTAAGTCATGGGTGAATGTTGTCAAATGCCCTGGAGAAGAAATGAAAAGAATTTCAGGAGCAGGAGTGCATGTACTCGGCAAGTTTGTTTAAATTGAAACGAAATATATGCACAAAAAAGGTATTATTGGAGAATTTTTAATGGTGTGTGTTTCCTTTCATAAGTTAAAACAAATGATTTAATCGACCGTGCCTACTTAATAATAGGACGTCGTAAATTGCTCGTTTGTAAGTAGGCATGCATACAAGTGTTGTGTACCGTTAGTATTGATTGCGTATTCTACCTATAGAAGTATAGGGCTATATAAAACATGAGGATATTATTCCTTTCCATCGTTAATGGCCTTTTGAAATTTATAGTAAGTCTGCTCGGAGTATTATGGAGCGTGCCGTGATTTATGTCCGCCTTATTCGGTCTATTCTAGGCACCGTCTGTAGATTTCGATTCTCTTATGAGGAGAAAGATGAAATATGCAGGATGGAAATGCGAAAATAAACCTTGTGGTGAAAGAAAGAATAAAGCTTCGCCTTTTTACTATGGAGGTCGACCTCACTTTTCTGGATTATATATGCGAACATCTTATCGAATACTCGTGCATCTTATAAATATGCAAGTTTGTCAAATTTTCAACTTGAGTGTATTATCTTGGCTTTGGACAAACACGTGTTTCTTTTGTCCAATCCCGGGGCGCGGGGTTTGTTCATAATAATGTAAATTAATCTATCTTTAAAATCACCGTATCTTCGTTGTTCATAAATATGCGAACTCAATATCGTCAAGATATCTTCTCGTAATTCGCATTATTCTAGTAATAAACAGATTCTGTAATATGCATGGTGTTGGCTGATTATTTTTCTCACTGAATATAAGTCAGTGATAAACGCAGCTGCTGAATGTGTGTACTGCAGCGACGTGGGATTTAGTATCCAATGTATCTAAACAACTTTCGTCAATCAAAATGAAATACACTATGTTATCCCACATAAGAGCTTTATTGTACGACCCGGGTTTCGTCGAAGATCGACATCATCAGGTACAGAATATTTCCAGTCTAGGTTTAAATACATTTTTCAAACTTGGGGAGGGGGGGGCCTGGAGGGGGAGAGGGAGGTTTGCAAAAAGCGTTGGGAGGTGATTGGGATGAGAGGGAGAAAGGGTTTGGGAGTGGAGATGAGTGTCCAACTTGGGAAGGTACGGCGGTTGACGGTGAGGGTAGGGGAGGCACCACAGGTGGTAAAGCACCTAGGTACTTAGCTAAGTTAAGGAGGGGGGAATGGGAAGAGTCTATAACATCGTTAAGGAGAATATTTGGCCCGGACACATTTCTTAATATTTCGAATTTCTCTAAACAGTCGAGCTTGAGTCCCTTATTTTCCAAATGTAAAATTTTTGGTCTAAAATCACTATGATGTTCCTCTTCAAGGAGGTGTTTCGCGAACAAGGAGGCGGGGTTCTTATTGCGTAAACACGCTTCATGTTCCTTGATCCTTTCTTTGAATTTACGCCCTGTTTGGCCAATGTATATGGCAGAGCACTTGTCACAGTGTAACCTGTAGACCCCACTTTTTTCCATGATATCCACCCTATCTTTGGTGTGGCAGATCATGTTTTTCAGATTGGACCGGTTGTAGAAGGTGAATTTGTATCCGGGCATGAGTTTCGTAACTTGGTGGCTAATGTCTCCTAAATAGTTGAGTTTTTGCCATTTATTATCTCTATCCCTTGTCTCCCCATAGATATTATTGATAGCTTGCCTACGTAACTTTTTCTTGTGAAGGTTGTCTATAAGACTAGAAGAGTACCCATTGCTAATGGCTATTTGTTTAATAATCCCAAGTTCTTTATTCTTGTTTTTTTTCGGATAGGGGGATAGTTATTAGTCTATGTAGAAGAGAATGGAAGGCTGCATGTTTTTGTGTATGGTGATGTCTGGAGGTTGCGTGGATGACTTGATCTGTGGATGTGTGTTTTCTGAAGATATCGAATTCTAATTTTTTACCTGAACGCGTGATTTTTAAATCAAGGAAATTAAGGGACCCATTTTGCTCTAATTCTGTAGTGAACTGAATAGATTGGTTGACTAGATTCAAGGCCTGATTGAATATACTCAGGTGTCTTCGGGAACCACTCCATATACAAAAAATATCATCTACATAGCGGAACCAGCAAAACACATTTTTTGCCAGTTTGTCATTAGACAAAAGTTCCCTCTCAAAATTGTCCATGTATAACTCTGTGAGAAGCGGCGAGAGAGGGGATCCCATGGCCAGCCCCTCGTTTTGCACGTAAATGTTGTTATTAAACGAGAAATAGTTTTGCGAAACACACGCGTCCATCATGGAGCACAATTCACTAATCACTGGGGCCGCCACTCCCTTTTTCACTAGGGTGGCTTCAGCTAAAATGACTGCTTCTTTACACGGGACATTGGTGAACAAATTGTTGACGTCGAAAGAAACAAGCATACACTTAGTTGGGATGGTTAGTTTCGCTAGTCTTTCAGCTAACACCTTTGAGTGTAAAAATTGAAAAATTAAAAATCTAATTTCAGATGCATCAAATACTTGTTTCGGAACCCGGAATCGTTTCGGAAGCTTTCGTTTGCGTTGTCGGACTTGTCCTTGACTCGCGAATTAAGTCGAGACGGCAGGGGGGTCATAACCATCAGGGTGGCCTATCGGTTGACGTAACAGGAGTAGGTATTGCGTGGAGCGGGACAGAGAGGATGTGGTTTTAGGAAATGTGGCGTCACGTGAGGAATAGGAAGATGTGTAGGAGACTGCGTAGTAACACATTAAAATTTGATGCAAACGCTAAAGTGAAGTAGGACTGAGGCAGGAGGGCACGTGACGGCAGATATTTGACGGAAGGTGACTCTGGGAGGAGAGGGGACTGGGAAAAATAAAGAAAACATTAAGTACAGTGTGTATGACCTCTTTGAAAAAATTAGTGTTGGCCATAATAACTTCGAATGCGATCTAAGTGCTTTATGGTGTACGATAAGAGAGAAAGCAATGTTTTTATGCGACTACTTTTTATTTTTAATTTTTATTATTTTTTTATTGAAATGTACCCTGCAAGCCGCCGCTAGGGTGTGTGGCAGGGGGTGAATACACACCAGAATGATGTTACCCGAACATGACTCTACCGCGGTCGAACAATCTTATTATGATCCCCATACTTGCGCAGTTGAGCATGAAAAATTATTAGCGTAACTTTTGAGCCGTAAAACATAAAGCAAAAATGACTTACCTTGCTCTTACGTAGTGACAATATGTTCCTCAGTATTATTTTAAGAAAAAACAGTAACTCATACCGGATTGGCGTTATTTGAACCAGAATACAGTAAGTCAAACGAAAAGGGATTTCCGTTTTTGGTGATTTATTTATCGAAAATTGCCCGCCGGTCAAAATACAATTTTCGTCAATTCAATTATTTTTTGTCGATAGTGCAAGAACAGCATAAACATATCTTAAACATACTTGAACAAACCTTTAAGATTCCTGGGGTGTCGTCTAATCGTATTTTATAGGTTCTCTTTTATTTTGAGTTAGTTATAATGAATTTTTAAAACACTTTTGAATGTTCTTCCATATCTGCACTCCAGAAGTCGAATCAAGTGTGGGTACACTTCATATATTGTGACGCTCGTCTGGGGCACAAAGTTAATATGTGGATGCTCACCTAAGTGTTGGTCAAGATTGCTCATTTTAATCCTGGCAGGGCTAGTTATTTTGGATTTGCTATTTTAGTTGCGTGCATTGAAACGGAAGGCCAAACAGAAGCTAGAATGTATTTCATTCCTAGTTCTAACATTTTTAAGTACCAAGAAAGACTGAATACTAATGCGCACATGCTTGTAGATCACAAACAGAATTACCTTTAAGAAGCGCTCCTGGTGGCATGTGGAAGTAACATTCCCCCTCATCACGCATGCGCAGGTTTGAGGTCGTTACTTACATTCAGTGTATTTTGAGAAGCGGAAATATGGAGACGTGTCCTAGTGCTATCTCAACGTGAGTTAAACAACATGGCTTAAAAAGTGACTCTTACTGAGATTCGTCGTCATTTAAAGGATATTTATGGTAATGATGTTGTTGATAGGTCTACTGTAAAGCGATGGGTTGTGAAATTTCGTGGTTGCGTGGCTGCGTAACTGTTGATGGAACACGCAGCGGACGTCCGATCACTGCCACAGGTGATAAACATCGCAAACTCGTCAAAGATTTGATTCAAAATGATCGGCGAATCACTCAAGAGTGGATCGCGAACCATATTGGAATATTCAATGACGATGTCGGCTTCATTATTGAGCGATTGCGATACCGTGCACGATGGGTACCAAGCCGTCTCACAAACGAGAGCAAACAACGTCGATTGGAATTGCGAGGAACCGTCCTTATTTCCCCAATCTTGCGCCTTGCGATTTGAATTTTTTTCCTCAACTCAAGGGATACCTCTAGGGCAATCATTACACCTCGGACGATGAGTTGAAGGCAGCTGTCAAGTCTTGGATTCGAGGAAAGTCGGAAGAGCTTTTCAGTGACGGAATGAAACAAGTTGTCACACGTTGGGAGAAATGTGTCAGCCTTAACGGTGACTATGTTGAATAATACATATATGATTTTGAAGCTTAAGCATTGTACTTTGATTTACTTTTTGCCCGGTCTGGCTCTTTGTTTTTGTCTGTGCTATACAAGCATGTGTGCATTACTTTTCTGCCTACCCTAGTAGTACAACACCAAGTTCAAAGTTTTTTTCGGGAATGAATCCATATTTTCTTTGTTGAAAACTGTACAACAACTGTTTGACAACACTGTGATTCAGTCACATTATCCGTCAATGAAGAATGGATAGGCATGAGAGAAGAAAACGAGGGGAAGTAATATTAAAGAGGATATGCTTGTATCATGCTTACCGGTTTGATGAGGTTTGGGGGGTAATGCGGAGGATGTCGTTTGCTTCGTACCATTGACCCGACTGTAAATATCTCAAAGATTTCTCATCTAATTCTGACGTCTCTAAAAAAATTTCGAACCAAGTTTTTTATCCACCGCCACTTATTACTCTGCGGAAGAAGTTTCGCGATACCTTGCTCGCATCCCGGGTGAAGATTTGTGCCTTACTACCCTCATTTGTTCTTGTTCAATTGAATCAATTCCAAGATAACAATCGGTGATGCTTTTTTATTGACAGAAATAATTATCATTATTGTAAAAAATGCGTCTGACTCGAAAAATTGACGAAAATTCGGCGTGTATTCCGATCAGATGTACGGCTACAGAATACTCCGCAGGCCGTCTCAAGGGATCGAGGGTGTTGGAACAACAGCCTTTTACGCATACATATTTAGGAGATAGCCAAATACTTTGTGGGATTTCATGGTGATGCACAAGGAAGAATCAAATAACTTCGCGTTTCCACAGAATAGGATTTTTACTGTCTACTAGTTTTGCTGCTCTGTAGTATCATTTGGACAGGTGATGCTACAGTTTAGAGAAACTATTTGACAGTAAAAATTCTTTTGTGTTGTAACACAAAGTTATTTGATTCTTCCTTGAACATTATAAACATGCAACTCAATGTAAGATATATTTGCACATATAAATACACACACGAACACTTACGCATGCCTGTCAACATCATAGACTAATTGGTTTTAAAGTTTTAAATGTCGGTTTTTGAAGTTAAATGTAGTGGTTGTTACGTCTTGATTGCATGTCATGTGAGGGAGAACGAGTTATTAAATCTGCCAGCGCTTTTGTCAATTTCGCTTATTTTATCCTAATTGTCCAAAATGATGCGGGATCATATTGACTCTCTCGATGTCTTCAGGAAATAAACTCAGCTCTCTAGTTGGTTGAATTGACTGAAGTTGATGTCGGTAGAATACCGAGAAGTAAGTGGGTAGTGCATGCGTGATATAGACTTACCCCTAGAGGTTATTTAATGTTATGAATACTTACAATGCACCCATTTCAGAGAGTAAAAATCATTCGCCTTGACCGGGATTCGAGACTCCGTTAAAAGTTACTGTTGCGGCATCTCCCGCAGTTTCTTGAAATTTGTTATGAATAATGCTTGGTAGCTCACGGGAACCGAGCTAAATGCATCAACAACTGTAAATTTGGAATTGGTTAAATCTTCTCGGGTTTACCACCGGGTTAAGTCCTCTATCTCCGCCGACGTTTCGATAAACGACTCGCTCGTCTTCATCAGAGCCTTGAATTGCCTTGAATTTGTGATCATTTCTCCCTATAAAATTTGGATTTCCCGCCTCTTTCTCCAGTTCTGCCTAAGCTTACTCTCCCTTCAGAATGCGGAACATTCCACAAAGAGTGCTTATTTTTCTTCTACTTTGTAAAGGTCCCCAGCGTTCTCAACATTTCAGTCATAATAAAGCAAAAGGGAACGTACTACGGCCGAATGAATGCAATGAATACAAGTAACCCAAAGCCGTACTCCCTTTTAGTGCCCCCAAGAGTACGGCTTTGGGTTACTTGTATTTCAGTCATACTCTCCATCCCCCTATGCTTTCCCAATACATATCTGGCACCCTTTCTGTGCACCTCCTCCAGTTTTTCCCATAATAAATTAGTTAAAGTGCCTAATTAGTTACATTTTGTGTTTGTGCTCGGAATCGAGTGCGTGGCTGCAACCGACCTCTTAACTTCTTATTTTCAAGGCCGCCATCGAGAAATTATATTATTGTAGGCTCACTGGCAGCTAATATGGACCCATAGAAAATATTGTAAAGTGTATTTTTCTTATTTGGCGCGGCTGGTCAGGCAGCTTAAAAAAAATAGACTGAAACATATTTTCTCACCACATCGATCATTTTTCGCATTGCGTTTGCGGCTAAGTATATCTCCTGAGATCCATAACGGAGGCGCATGCGCGAGCAGCTGATTACATCCCACCGTCTTCTTCATTAATGGCGGCGCACTAATATTAGACGGCCTGTGGCAACGCCGCGAATCCCCCCCCCCGGGTCCCCCGCGTACAAACCCGTCGGATTGCAAATGCCTGCGCTTATTGGCAAATCACGCACGGGGGAGTCTTCAATGGTTGCGTATCGATCTTTTTTACGCTCTCCGCGCTGCTTTCCATCGTCTCGTGATGCGCTCGCAATGCGTCTTCGTTTTGGTCGTGGCCGAGGAGTGAGTGTAGCTGGAGATGGGTGGCAATGTCACAATCAAGAGCTGGTCGCTAGCCAGCCTCTGAGGGACGGAGAGTGAGTAATGGTCAGTCTCGGACTAAAATACGTATTCCCACCGCATTCACTGGGACGCTTTTAATATGGGGACCGGGTGGTCGGGTTATCCAGGCGCTTCGTGTTTCCTCCGTAGACGACGCGTTTATCGGCGGCCCTCATTATTGTTTTACTCAATATTTTTAAAATGACATCTGAGGCACTATGAGGATCTCCGTACACTTATTTAAAAATATGGAAAAATAGGCCAGTGAATCCCTGGTATGTGCGGGATGTTCCATTGGTAGTGGAATTTTCAGATCAAATATACTGAGAACGTTCCGAAAGAAATGCGATTTAATTTCACGCGTCGCTCCTATTGGTCGGAGTGGAATCAAACCACTTAAAGTGGGTGGGGGGGGGGACGCTAAGCTTTGCCACGAAACCGTTCTGAGTCCTCTCTATGCTGTGGAAGCGGCAGGACGTCAGTAATTATAAACCTCTGCGCGCCGACTCTTTCCCGAAAAAAATGATATCGACGATCGAGGAACGTTACACGATTAATAAGTTTTGTGCTAAACTGAAAAAAATCTCTTGAGGAGACTAACATTATTCGTGAGGCTTACTGGGACTCTGCTCTGTCTTGTTCACACTTTTCGAAGGGGTTAAAGGCCTTTAAGGAGGGCCGGGAAGAGGTTCGCGACGAAAAACTCTCTGAGCGGCCGTCAACCAGCAAAACCGACAACAATGTGGCTCGTGATCGACATTTGTTGGACTATGACAATCGATTAAGTATCAAGATGGTTGCCAATGAACTGAACTAGTCATATACTGTTGTGTTTCACATTGTTACTGAAGATTCATCAATGAGGAAAGTGTGCGCCAAGCTGTGCATCGTGAATTCAGTTTGTCGAATTATTTTTGCAAATTGTATTCATTGGTTTTAATAAATCCAATGTGAGAACCGTCGAGCATTAACCAGTCAAGGTTGCGACTGCGGTCCAGCTTTCAAATTAAAAACGTAAATGACACAGTAGATTCTCCGCCCCCCCCCCGCCCGCCCTTGCTGTGGCTTGTGGGGTGTTATGTAGATGTAAATACTATCATACAATTACGAGTTTTAGGCATCGGAATGTTCGTATAATGTATGCAATGTTTAAAAAGAAAACATCTCTCGGAGAGGTTGGTTTTGGAGACATTTGATTGCTTTGCTCTCTAGATGGATTTGCAAACGTCAACAATTCGTCAACAAAATTCATTGCATCTCAGAAAACAATTCAAGTAATTCCGGGAAGTCATCATTTCTTAAATGGCTCGATATCCGGAAAATCTGTGCGGTTATCTTAGAATGGCCTTTTTTAATAATGCATTCATTTTCTCGAAATTATCCAGTGGCTTTCTTTTTAGCATTTTGACTGCTTTGGCATGAAATGTGTGTGGAGCGATGAATGACTGTTGAAGTTCTTTTTGGCAGTCCGAACGCTCGTCGTTTATTGAGCGCCAATACTTAGCTGACATGCTCGAGTGTCCTTACTCAAGTAATCATTGCCATTTCGTATACTGCCAACTATTTTGCTATTTTATGTGCCATCGACCTTAAATTTTGTACTGACGCCAACTGAACTCTATTTTATTTTTTTCGATACACATTTATAAAAACAGAGTAATAGTAGGTATCCCACTTGACCTGCCCAGTATGGCTAAAATGTTTTCCTCCACGGATCTTTCAGGAGCAATTTAGGTTTTATCGGTGTGGTTGTAAGAAGTGATCAAGAGGATGTCATTGAGCTCCTCTGAAAAGGCGTTGGAAATTGAACAGCTTGATCAGCGTGAACCATTCCTGTCTAAGCTAACAATAAGAATTAGCGAATAAAATTTTTCGATAAAAAAGATTTGAAACAGCGTAGATTACTGTGCCATTGTCAAGGGCAAAGCAAAGTGAAAAACAGTCTCTAAGTGTGTATGTGTGTATAAACCCAGAAATAACTGTACTCTATAGTCTATTTCTCTTGGTTTGCTCTCTTTTAACTGTTGATGGCTTGCTATTAAAGCTTGCTTGCTTGTAAATTGCTTCCTATTAAAGGTACTAATTTGGCGAAAAAGTGTGGTAGTTATTGAAATCTTAAAATTGAATTAATTGATCACACCAATATGGGAATTTTGAACTTTGATAATATAAGTTTTTATTATCTCCATGTCTTATTGACCATCATTCCTCCACTCATGGATTAAAGTGCGCGTGGATTTATTTTGTCTCCGTAAAAACTCTCTGTTAATGTTTAAAAATGTGTATTTAAATTAGTTGTTTTCACAATATACAACCTTCAAATGTTAATATAAAAAACCATAAACACAGTAATCAACCCGAAGGTCGGTTTAGTAGGTGATGGTAGAGCTCACCCATGTACCAAGCCCGACGGCGTGTGAATATTCACACATCAGGGTAGGGGGGCCAGCTCCTTTCCCTGTGCCGGTTATGGTTTCCCAGAAAGATCTGGTACCCGAAATATCAACTAGCTTGGGTGGAGCTGCCGGTGCCCAAAGTGCCTTGCTCGGGAATCGAACCCGGGACCCTCCGGTCAGTAGTCCAACGCTCTACAAATATTAATATATGCACTTGTATATGCTTGTTAAACATTTGGTACGATTCATTTTTATGAAAGTTTTGTAGTTTTTTATGTATTGCTTTTCCATTGTAATAATTCCATTGATTTCATTTATTCCAGGTAAGTGCCATTCAGTACTTGAACTGTTGCTGCTGTGATTAGACAAATTGTGTGTAAGTATAATACAATAATTTGGGATAACTTATTAGCCAGGGATTTAGTCATTAGATTGTGACTCCATCGGATAGACTTAGGTCCATCTATAAGTGAACTTCGAGAGAAGTCAATTGGTAATTCAGGGAAAGGAACTAATGCCCTCCTCACATGTTCATGTGATTTTTTCACGCTTAAACAATTAGCGGGTGTTTCCTGCCTCCATTTGTGAAAGTCTTCCTTTAGGTTGAATACTCTGATAAACAATAGGATAATATCATGGTTATAAGAAATGGCGTTTGTATGAACCGGTGGACAACCGTACTCGTCGATGATGATATAGTAGTGTACTTAATAGTCATTAGGCTTGCATCTTCATTTATGTAAAAGCAAGGTGCAAAACAAAGCAAGGCTTGTACCTTTAAGACAAAACAGAAAAAAAATGTTTCCTTTTTGAATTCAATAAAAGCTTGGCAATTGAATACCCTGCTTAACTATCAAGAGTTAACATTTGATATTAATAGAAATACGTAGATATTTATTGAAAATAGGTTTGATAGTTCACCAAAATCCGCTGAAGTCGATTTGTACGTAATGAAAAGGAAAAAAAATGAAAAGTTTCAGCAACTTTTTAGTCCTCGTCGCGGGCATATATTGGATATTCGTCATTTTAAAAATTTCCGGAAATTGATCATTTTAAAGGGTCTTTTTTTCAAAGCTTATATGTTTCATCGCAAGGGATATTCCACCTCCCCGTGAATATAATTCTTCTGTATCAGCTTCGGCCCGTGAGTGGCCTAGTTCCGGCGATTTGTTTATGCTCTCGGCGCTGGGATCATCCGGCGTAGTAGCTCGCGAATGCCAATGCTGTGGACGGGGCAAGGACATCGAGATTAAGATTGATTGCTTCGGTTGCACCCGAACGCATGCACTTGCCCTTGTTACCATGGCGCGGGGGCGCTCATATCAGAGACACTCGAGTGCAACCGTCCTTTCGCACTACGCTCGCTCATTTTTTTATTGCCAAACCATTCGTCATGCATATCGACGTATCGTATCTGAGGTGGCAAATATTAAAATTAGATTTCCTTAAAATGCCCTTGCGAGTTTCCGTCGGTTTGAGCAGTTACACTCTAACTCCGTACAGGTTTAACCTTTATTTTTTTTGTGAGTCGTATCAGTCCTTTCATGAATACCCTTGGCCTGACGACGTGAATTTGCCAATTAATTTTTTGTTCACGGCCTAAATATTACGCATAATAAACATCTTTGTTGTAATATGATTAATATATATATATACATATATATATATATATATATATATATATATATATATATATATATATATATATATATATATATATATATATATATATATATATATATATATACAATATTACATCCTATCCTGTGGAAATTATATTAAACTGCGTAATTGGCACGTCAAGATGGTATAACTTTATGAACCTCGTGATGCGATTTACTTTAGAATGTTAGTTGACTTCAGGCTCTTTCCCGCTGAAAATACTTGCTTTGGAAAAAATCGGAAAAATATAATTATAAACATTCAAATTATATTTTTTTCCAAAATGGTAATATATCAATGGCATGCTGGTGTTTCATTTGTTTTATTTAGTACATTTTTACTTTCTGTTTGCCGTAATTACTGTAATGTGATAAAATGCGGAGCTGGCAGGAAATATTAGAAATAGATCATGCTATTTGGGAATACATTTTTCTTAACATCTTGATTGACAACTAAACTGAATATCTTTTTTGCGCTAGTTGAGTGGTTCATCAAATTCCATGTTATTAACGCCAAAATTCAATGAAAAATAATACTCTAACATAATTACCCCAGTCGAAATAACGTATACTTCAGTTTCTATATTGAAATTGTCGGAATACCCGGAAGTATATGTGGCCCTAGAAATTCTGTAATTAGCTATTTTGCATGAAAACATTTCAACCGTCAAGTGAGAGATTTTCTTAATTTTCAACATCCTTGAATAGAATTCTGTCGAGTATCTTAACTCGGAATGTCTTCACCCGCTGCGTAAGCATGTTTTATTTTTCGGTTTGATAAGATAATTTTCATTTTTTATCCTCTTTCATTCTATTTCGCTATCGTATTTGAAAAAAATGGCATTTACTAAAGATTACTTGTAAATATCTTGGGGATATTTTTGATAATTGAATCACTTGAGAATAATACATGAGGGATTGTAAAATGGCCAGCCTAAGACTTTCTTCACTTCATTGGAACTTTATTATTTTTTGACACATTTATTTCGATAATCTCTAGAAATATTTTCATTTTTTTGCTTCCTACCATTTACGATACATAATGAGGTATTTCAATCACACTGCTTGCCTGTATACGTTAAGGTGCTCAATGCTCATTTTAAAAATACTGAACATAATAATAATTATTATTATTGTCATCATTATTAGTATTTCGATAGGTTCAAAGATAAGACATTTTTTCTACGAGTGGTTCAAATTCAAACAAAATATGGTGAAAATACAGTGAGGTGGAATCCTATGATTTCCTCCTATATATTTGTTCCTATACTTATGGTTAGTTTAAAAGTACAAGAAGCAAATCAGTTATTACGTGGTTAAAAACAAAGAGTGATTAAGGATACAAGAATAGTAACAGGAATAAATGTGCAAGAGGAAGATTCCTGAATTAAATTCAAATGTAGTTTTTATTTCTACTTTGTCTACCTGACATGAAGTTTGTGTTTATATGAATGATACTTCTCCGCCTAATTATAATAATGATTTTCAGCAAATATTTCTCCACAGGTGTTATTCACTGACCATAAATAAATCATAAATATGTTGATATCTGGAGAGCCTTTCCATATAGGTCGCGTCCGTCTATTGGCCATATTGCGATTAACTTAGCACCAGGAGCAGTGCATTAGGGGAAATAGTATTAAGTCGTAGGGAAAGGGTATCCATTGAATAGGGGATGGAAAAAGAAGAGATCACATGAAAATGTCATTCATATCAAGTTATTCTCATAAATACAGTTAAAAACTTCGCGGAAGTTGGTCACGAATGTGCATATTTTTAAATGTCACTTTTGTATCAAAATTAAAAAATATATAATCCTGTTTAACATTAGCATAATCTTGATAATGAGTTACGACCAAGGAAATGGTTTTCATTTTAATTTTTCAAATGTAATTCCATCTTGTTTTCGACTTTATTTGCTTCTAAAATTGAATGAAATAGAGTAGAGTTTTTGTGAAAAATAGACGTTTAGCCTGTTTCATTTGCGGCCCTAAGGCTTGATTTTTTGTCGTGACTGTCTTACTTATCATAAAAATTCCTTCATTATTTAGAGGAGTACATTCCAAAGTCAGTAGTCTTATTCGTTGTCGATTGTTATTCGTTATTCGTTATTGTTATTCTTATTCGAGTCAAGTGTTTGAAGCTTAAGTGGCCGGAAGGCGTTTAGATCCGTTTAGCGTTGGCTTTAATGCTCTCCCGTCTTCATTGTTACTATTTCTCGTCACACCGTACGCCCAGAAATGTAAACATGTCACAAAAAACTAATAGCGAGTCAATACTTCCGTAAATATCTTTCCACCGTTTGGAAGTTGTGACGGTGGTTTCATGCAAGAGGAATGCAGGATGGGGAAATTAAAGACATGGCAACTCAACTGTTGTTAATACAATAGGCATAGGCGTCATCTGAAGCAAGCGACGAAAGAGCACTTTACCCATCTGCTAAGTTGTGTGAGGATCTTATTAGCATCGAAGCGAAAAATAAAGTTAATACGTGTGAGTTAATAGCGTTTAAGTGTGGTCCCGTTCATTCACTTGAGCGAGGAACCATTAAGCCGGAGGAATCTTGACATTGAGGTTGCCGAGACTGTCTGAGAGTAAACACAAGATGGCCGGAAGATCCACCCAGAGCCTACAACCCCTTCTTTTTTTGTCGGCCCTCGTAATAAACCTAGTGACCCAGTGACCTTTCACCCTTAATGGACTCTTTCTTCGGCAGCTGCTGATTCGTAAAACGGATTTCATTCGGAGGGTTTGGAGGAACGCCGGGGCCTTTGATCAAGCACGTGACGAAGGACTAAGTGCTTTTACTTTCTGGAATCACCTTGACTTGGGCGTTATAAGGGAATGGCTGAGGCACAATCAAGTGACTCCATCAGTCACTATCCCTGCCCCTACCTGTGTGTGTGGCTTTGTTTAAAAAAATATGTCATTAGCCTTGATAGTACGAGATGGCCTATCGGACCCACTCACAAGGTAAACTCCTGAAACTACGTTTAATCCGCGTTTTGAGTTTGTCGTATGCTTTGGCCTTATTCTTGCGTTGATCCTCAACAGCGGGGGTATTTCCTCAAATTATATTGGTCTAAACCGGAAGTGAAGTCACCTTCCTATCTCGTAGACATAAATGTATCTTCCGGTGAAGTGGAATTTGCATGAGGAAGTTAACTGATGGCAGCTATCCAGAATTATTACTAGTCTACCTTAGTCTAGTTATGTTTTCGGATGGACTCAAGACTGAACACCGCCACGTTTCTTAGCCCCTACTAATAAGCCACGTTTGACATCGCACACTGTAATACCTCACAATCTGTATACCCTGTAATACCCACTTCACCTGTAATACCCACTTCATTTCCGCATGCGCTCTGCCTGCTTTAATTCCTTCAAACATGCCTATCCCTTTCCTGCTCCTTCCTCGCTTGCGTTCACCCCCCTCAATCACAGTCTTCAACATCCCATTGCCAGCCAGAATACTCTACATCCTTTGTATCTCTCTCCCATTCCCATCATCTCTGACAATCCCTAGTGCTTCTCTCGTTTTTCTTCCCGGAAAAGTCTCCAATATACACCAATCATCTTGCTTCAATGACCAAGTTTCCGCTTCGTGCAACACGGAATTCCTAATCAAAGTTTATATGAGACTTTTCTTAACTTTTTCATTCTTGCATTCTTGCCATCAATTTTCTCCTCAATGCACGAGAAAGAATCAAATAACTTTTTTCTTCCACAGAATAGGTTTTTTACTGTCAACTTGTTTCGCTAAACTGTAGCATCATCTGGGCTGCTACTGTGTCGCGAATATAGTTGGCAGTAAAAATTCTATTCTGTAGAAAGGCAAAATTATTTCAATATCCCTTGTGAATTAAAGTGGGAATCCACAAAGTATTAACCTCAACTATCTCTCAAACAAATTCTATCCTCCTTTGTGGATGATATGTGAAAGTTTTTTCTGCCTAACGCAATTTTTATGTCCCAACTAATTTGACCAATTTGGTTCAAAACGTACGTCGTTTGCTCTTAATAATAATTAAAATAAATAATTTTTATAGACTTTTCTCTGAACTAATTTTAATTCTGAAATCATTATTATATCGAGCGGTTTTCGTATTTTCGCAGCGTTTTGAATGCGGGGCTCAAATAACGAATATTAACCTGATTCTCTCATCAAATTGAAAATTATCTTTTCGAAGCAAGCGTTTCATAATTTTCTTCTTGGCATCACTGGATACGTATGTAAGATGTGTAAAAGTCTTTCCCAGGTCAGGTCCACTTTACGACGTCATTACAAACGTTTTACGCTCCCATAATCTTATTGGAAGAACGACCTCTCCTTGAATCTTAAGGAGAACGCCGTTTTTTATGATTTGATCAAAGTGCATTTTTAGTATTTACTTTTTAATCTCTATCTGTGATACATTCTTCAGTGTCGGGAATACAATGATGAAAGTAATTCTTATGGAAGTGTCCTCAAGTTACGTCCCGTCGAAATCTGAATATTTTGTTCATTTCGAGGAAAATCCATGGAATGATGTTGTTAGGCACGAAAACGATCCGACGCATTCAAGTGGAAATTGATGAACAGCTCTCTTCTTCGTGTCAAACCAGGAGATTTCGTGAAAAAAGCAAACATTTTTAACAAGTTTTTCCAGAGTGTCTACAATAAAGACACAAATCCACCAAACGATCCTCCAAACCCACCCGGGGTACACATGAGCGACATAACACTGACCAAGAATGGAATAGAACATCTACTACGTAGCATCAAACCAAACAAATCACCTGGTACGGACGAAATACCTGCTAGAATATTCAAGGAATTAGCCAACGACGTTTTTAGAAATTGTTTTCCTAAAATCGATAGAAGAGGGCTCAGTACCTCGCGACTGGAAGCTAGCTCAAATAATTCCCTTTATAAAGGCGGGGATAGGGATAAACAAACCAATTACCGACCCATTTCTTTGACATCGATCTCTTTTAAAATATTAGAACACATTATTGTCAGTAACATAATGAGGATTCTTGATAGTAGGAAAATACTAAGCAACAACCAGCACGGATTTAGGAAGAACAGATCTTCCGAAATACAATTAGGTCTTTTTATTCACGATATACCTAGATCGGGAGAAAACAACACACAAATCGACGCAATATTCCTAGATTTCAAAGAAGCGTTCGATAAAGTTCCACACAATAAATTGTTATACAAACTTAGATGCTATGGAATCAATGAGAAAATTATTAATTGGATTAGAGACTTCTTGTCAAACCGCAAACAAATAGTAGTCATCGATGGGCTGTGCTCAAAGGAAAGAGATGTAAATCGGGCGTCCCCCAGGGAAGTGTAATAGGGCCTCTTCTATTCTTAATATACATCAATGGCTTAAGCGCACACATTAGTAGTAATCTCAGGATATTTGCTGATGACATGGTGGTATACAGGGAAATAAGGAGCCAACTAGATCGCGAGCTACGATTTAGAGACTTCGACACAATCTTGGATTAGTGCAAGAAATGGGGATTAATGCTTAATTTAGACAAATGCGCAGTTTTGAAATTGTGGAACAGAGGAAGTGGCGAACAGGACATAAACTACAAAATAGAGGGTTCAGTACTAACTACGGCCAAACAAGTTAAATATTTTGGGGTAATGCTAACACCACGCCTTTCATGGGGAGCACATATCAGGACAATATGCGGATCCTCTTTAAAGAAACTGAGCTTCATTAAACGGGCGGTGGGGAAATACTATAAAATATAAAGAAATAGTATAATGAGAAAGTTAAAGAGAGGTGTTATTTTGCTCTAGTTAGACCACATGTGGAATATGCCGCAAGTATTTGGGATCCTTGGGAGAAAATCTGGAAAAAAGAACTAGATAAAGTCCAGAGAAAATCCGTCAGATTCGTGAAAAATATATATGAGAGGAGCACAAGTGTAACAGGTCTCTTAGGGGATTTAGGCTGGGAGCCCCTTGAAATACGAAGAGAACAAGCGAGACTTAGAAAGATTCGGAACCAGCGAGTTTAGCGATGACACAAAAGGAATTATAATGGCCCCACACTACTTAGGTAGATCAGACCACAAAGATAAAATAAGGGAGATAGATCCCATTGTACAGATAGATTCAAATACTCATTCTCTCCTAAGACAATCAGAAATCATAATAGTAAGAATCCGAAGTCCATTTAGAAATATTAAAAACATTTAAGTAACAAGCCGGAACAAAATTAAAAATTCAAAGATTGTGCATGTGTAAGTTTGTTGGTAGTTTGTGTGTTTGCATGTGTGTGAAAGGGCTATTGCATGAATGATTACCATGCTCGGTTTGTGGGCTATAAATTTGTGGCTTCTGCATGCGGTTTTTTTCCTAATTTACGGGTGGTGCCCTAGCACCCCCCGCCACACGCCCGTGCGGCGGCTTGCAGCAGGGTATTGAGTAGATGTACATGAGATGAAGCACCCTGCCAAAGGAAAGATTAATTTTAAAACCGTTCAAAAGCCATTCATTCTGTTATAGGAAAAGATATGATAATTAGTCGGAAGTTTGTTTATTCGATTTTTCTCTAATTCAATGTTTTAATCACCAGCTTCAAAGGAACTGAAGAGGTGTTGACAAGTTATAATTTTGAAGAGGATATGTTACACTGATAGTAAACTAATTTATTATTTAACAAGAAGTTTCTTGATCATTCGACCCTATGTTATTTTCCCAAATTTCATCTTTGACTACCTATTTTAGTTAAAATGAATATTTTTTAGCTCCGTTGTTTTAGGTAATGAACATTAATAGCAATCGGAAATGGGTGACATTGTTTCATAGAGTGTGTGTATTAAGCACATGCATGGATAGCTTTCGAATGAATACAGGGTGCGTTCCAAAAATAATGCAATTATTTCTTAAGTAATCTATTGAACATACTTGCACAAACACTTAAAATTCTTCTAAGTACTGTCCTTGGGCCTCTACACATTTTTTCCAGCGACTCTGCCATGACCGGTGCGCGCCCTGGAAAGCGTCTTCGGGGGCATCACATTTGGTTTGTGGGCTCCAAATTTGTGGCTTCTGCATGCGGTTTTTTTCCCCTAATTTACGGGTGGTGCCCTAACACCCCCCGCCACACGCCCTTGCGGTGGCTTGCGGGGTATTGAGTAGATGTAGATGTAGAATGGAGGAGGGTCCACTTCATTGAACTTAAGAACAAAATTACCCTTAGAGGCTCCAACCCCTGTGTACCCCTTATCGTTCGCTTATCTAAGGGAGATAGATTCAAATACTCATCCTTTCCCAGAATAATCAGAAATCATAATAGGAAGAAACCGAAGTCCCTTTAGAAATATTAAAAGCATTAAATTTACAAGTCGGAAAAAAATTAAAATTTGCAAAGATAAAAGGTTTAAATGTAGGTGCATGTGTATGTTTGTTGTTAGTTTGTGTGTTTGCATGTGTGTTGGGCGAAAGGGTTCTTGCATGAATGTTTACCATGTTTGGTTTGTGTTATATAAATTTTTGGCTTCTGCATCCGTTTTTTTTATAAATTATGGGTGGTGCCCTAACACCCCCCGCCACACGCCCTTGTGGCGGCTTGCGGGGTATTGAGTAGACATCTCGCAAGGTCTTCGTCACGGCTGATTGGATCTCTTCCATGGACGAAAAACGGGTTCCTTTCAGAGTCCAACAATTGTTGTAGGTTTTTTTGGTTGACGGCCGCCCAGGGCGTTTTTCGTCGTGAACTTCTTCCCGGCCCTCCTTGAAGACCTTTGACCACCTCGGAACTTGTAATTAGGACAGAGTCCCCGTAAGCCTCACGAATAATTTGTTAGTCTCCTCGAGAGATTTTTTCGGTTTAGCACAAAACTCAGTAATCGCGTAATGTTGCACTTTATTCGTTTGCTTCCACTTTATTCGTTGCACGGTCGGCGCGCAGAGGTTTACACTAACTGATGTCCTGCCGCTTCCACAGTTTGGAGAGCACTAAGATCGGTTTTGAGGCAATGCTTACCGTCCCCGCACGTAATCGAAGTGGGTTGATTCCACTCTAATTAATAGGAGCGGCACGGGAAATTAAATTGCATTCCTTTTGGAACGCACGCTGTGTGCTCGGACAATACCCCGTCAAAATTTCACTAAAAATGTAGGTACGGCATGTGTTGAGTGTTCATTACTGGTATTATTGGAGATCTCTTGGTAGGGTACGCTTATTTTGGTCAATTGAAACCATAGTTTTACCTTTTGTACTAGCGAGTCATGATGACCGTAATTTGTTGATACTCCTTGTATGAAATGATCGAATTAAGTCTCATCACACGCATTACATTTAATCAAGATTCGACATAGATAGTGAATTGCGGTTATCAGATATGAATTGTGGTTTCAAATAATTTGGTGCAAACGAGTGGAAGTTTTGGCGATACGTACAAGATAATAGCGTTAAGGACCGCCCAAAACATTGAATAAGTAGCTGGATGAATGAATAGACGCTTTAATTTCGTAGAAGCCTCCAAGGAAATGAAGTTTAACGTAATATTTTTCCGTTTTTTAAGTAGCATTGGCTTAGTGTTTTTAATTGATCATTTTCTTCATTTCATGTTTCATACGTGCATAGTATGATTGAAAGAGTTTTGTGATGCCTTTTATAAATTTCGTTAATTTTCCGATTTCCGGGTTGCTTTTAGGCGACCGTCGGCTGGAAGAACATCATTACTTGTAGTTAGTTAGGCCATCACGCGACGGCAGGAGGTCACCATCGAGATGGGGAGAGGGGGTGAAGGGAGGAACGGGGTGAGAGGAGCCCAATGCGTCAGGATAAGCAGCACATTTTCTCGTTGAGTGGGATAGGTCGAAGGTCTCAAATTGTGTCCCCCGTAATGTCCTCTCATTCCGCTGTCCCACTCATTCGTAGTGCCACCTCCCATTCCAGATCCACTTCAGACGCGACTCTCTGGCGGAGAATTTGAATATTGCTCGTAGCAATGCGAGAGTGACTGCTACCATTCTGACGTGAAGGCAAGAGTAAGTAATGGATCTGCTCGCGCATCTGCGTTTAGCTGCGCTTTTTCGCCGGAAGAATTCACTAAATTATTTGATCAATCTGAATTATGAGTTATCATTACCCCAGCGTAAGCAGCTAACATTTAAAAAACCACTATGGCATATCTACTGACTGCGATATTTGTGTAAAGATAATGAAATGGACGGAAAGAAAAACTAACGAAAAAGCGCCAAATATTGTGCAGTGGGCAAAGTTGGTGGGAGAAATTTTGAGGCAGAAACAGTTGATTATGGTGACGTTGTGAGGCAGTGGAGTTGTTGAAGGCTTCGATAGAGGGAAATATAATAACATTCATAGTACTAGGACTAATGATCCTTGAGTACAACATATCACAAAAGAGTTTTATGTCAAGATCCTATTTGGTTTACATTTCACCAAAAGCAAATTTTAATACGATGATCAACCAGCGATTACTGCAGCCTGTTCACTTCACGCCCAATCCATCATGCGAATAAAAAGTTTATCATCACTGTGTATTGAGCAGCTCTCGTGGTTGATGTTTAGAGTCTGAATCTGGACCGGTGAACCGGTGATGACATGACTGAAAGCAGTGCATTACACTGCTTTGGTCAAGTTAAGAAAATGGATGAGTCGAACCGTGAAGCATGTTCATCAAAGAAAAGAACCGTGTGGAAGGAGTGGATCGTGGGCCTCTTGGGGGGAAAGAAGTTCAAGTCTCTCTCAAGGAGGGAAACATTCCGAATATCAGGACCATAAAGGAGGTGAGGTGACAGAGGCGAATGAAGTAAGCAGAGACAGTGCGGAATTGGGAAATTAGTTAAAGGGAGTAAGTTCCTGAAATAACTAATCATCATGCCTATTTGACTGTGCTTACCTCGACAGAGAATTGGATTAAATGTATGTGTGTAGAATTTATAATGCTAAAAGAAATACCCTTCTTGTGAATGGTAAGCTTGTGAATTGAGTCTGCATCATAGTGGCCAAACGGAAGTTCAATAGCTTACCTGGAGTTACGTTTTAAGACGTGAGAAATCGACACATTCGGTGAGGCCTGTTCCTTTCACTCTGTCGACATTTGTTTTTCCGCGACTTTCTAGTCGTCAGTAAATCGATCCGGATGACTCCGTTAATAGTTCCTGTTGTGACGTCTCCCGCAGTTTCTTGAAATGCGTCTCATTGTTTCTGTTTCTTTGATGTTGATTCATTGAGGAATAAAATTATCTATTATTATGTATGCATCTGGGTGGTTTTTTGTTATTTTTTACGTTCACGTTCTTTTGCTAAATGAAAGTGTATAATGTATGTTAAAAATAAAAAATTGGAAATTGGGTTGATGTTAATGCGATAGTCATGTTTTGCGTTTACGTTCACCTGGTTTAGTTAAACTGATTTTTAATGTCTTCGCGGTTAAGTACAAGTTAACATTCCACAAGTGTTTTTATGCTCGAATGTTCATATAATATCTTTATCCACGGTAGAGAGAACTCCCTTGTATACAATTGCTGGATACATTCCAGCATAAAAAAGATGGTGAGGTAAATCACAAGTATTAATTGTATTTAATTGACAGTATATCCAGATTAAATTGTATTCTAATTACTTATTAGTGCTATAGTTATTGATTACTGCAATACGCGATTGGCCTACGCTGTCCGACGCAACCAATCAGCTCACGCGAACGATGGGTGCATACTCCGTTACAACATAATTCTGATTATCGGATCAGACCCTTCGCCAATCGCAGACTTATTACAATGAGAAGAGAAATTTTAATACGTTATAGTTCATGTTTCTGGCCTTCCCTGGAAGTCACGCATCAATCCATTTGCGAAAACCGAGTTCGTGGTCATCATTTTGAATAATTGGGATTCCGGGATCAACTTAAATTTCATTTTGATTAAAACGCATTTGTTTGATAGTATTATTAACTTAGCTTTTAATGGTATCATTTGAAATTAAATTCGTCTAAATCAATTAGTTTGTATTCCATTTGCGGAAAGTCATTTAATGCGTTGCGAGGTCAACTAAGCCGTACGTTCAACGCTATTAATTACTCTTAATTTAAAGAATTAAAATTATTTTCGACAGAAAGGCAGAGAGCGTAAACTTTGGTATTCCCTAAAATGTAAAAGAATACCATTGCCTATAAAATATATATTCACTTTCTTGGAAAAGCCACGAACGTGCACAATAAAATTCACTAAATAGTCACAGCAAACACAGAAACTAAAACATATAAAAGAGGGACTCACTAGTTCTCGAATTTTCGGTGGTGCAACCACCTTTCTCAAGAGGAATTAATTTTTTTCTCAAGAGGAATTTCTGTGTTTGCTATGACTATTTAGTGAATTTTATTGCCTATAAAATATATGTACAAGCCTAGTAAATGCGTTATGTGCACTTTAGTGGTTCTGAGAGAAATCCGGAGAAAGTTGCATTCAGGGCAAATACGAGGAGGAATTATATATCACTTATCCTCATAAATTGAGGAGGAATTCAAAATGATTTAAGTTTATGCTATTTTCACTTTTAATTAAATATTCTACGAATGAAAATTATTTAATTTGGGGAAAATGATGTAGATCTTCGTTTAAATGGAAACATTCACAATAATATCCATTCGATGCCATTTTGTTATACTTTAACGGTAAAATACAAGAAAATACGTAGTCGGCCACAATTAGCTTCAGGCACGAAGCACAAATTTCCCATAATAGCATAAAAAATATATTTCCATATGGATTTCTACAGATGTTCGAGAGAGATACTCCAAAAGATAAATAGAATGCGAATGTCTTCTTTCGGTGTACTTTTAATGAAGTTTCATGGACGTAGGGCAATATTTCGTATTTTAGCGAGTGAAATAAAATCGATCTGCAAGGAAAATATTTGCTCAAGTGCTTAACTTCGCTTTAGTGAAAAATATCGTCACCGCTGGGCTCGAACCATGGCCAGTTTCTTTGGATTGTTGATTTTTTGCCAAGTCATCTAATGAACAGGAACGTCTCCTAAAATATAGTATTCTATATCTCTAGCTCCTGCAAAGGTGGTTAGGAATTTATGTCAATGATACAGCGAGTTCGTCAGTCAGTTTGTAGCTTTATACACCTACATACATGGGAAGAAACATGTATTTTCAATGCATAAAGATGTGTGATAATGAACTCAAAATCATTTATATGGTATGAAGAATGAGATGCATTAATATAGTATTTCACCTTTAATACAAGATTCCGGCATAACAAATGACAATCAAGCGTTTTTTTCTGGTACTCGTATGATACAACCTTATATTTTTTCTAATCTTTTCATATTCTTTCATCAATTCTGACTATCCTTCGGCATCAAATTACTCACATTCAAGGTTTCGTATCGGGGAATGACAGAAATCAGAAGCATTACTTGAAGAGGATTTTTTTCGTTTAAGAGAGAGGAGTCTTAAGCCAAATGATATTTTGATGTCTATGTGACGGCATTTCTAATACACTCGTATGCTTAAGCTGTGCGTATATCTAGCCTTATATGGCGATTTCATTAATACTGTTTGCAAACTGTAGGCACCAGTTTACTCTGTAAAGAGAAAGAGAACGTACTACGGCCGAATGAATGGAATAAATAAAAATTACCCAAAGCCGTACTCTTAGGGGCACTAGTTAGGGGACACGGGGGAGGGTGCAAAGAATAAGGATAGCAAAACTGCACACACTCTCTCACTCCGGTATTTGCAGTGCAAATTGACCGTTGCAAGTCACAAACACACACGCACTCAGGGTTTACGGGGGAAAAACCCCTCGCCAGGGACCACACACTCAGACAAGGCAAACAAAACCACACACACTCCTTCACTCCGGTATATGCATTGCAAATTGACCGTCGCAAGTCGCAAACACACACGCACTCAGGGTTTACGAGGGTTTAACCCAACGGCAGGGACCCTTCACTCAGACAGACGTTAAAAAAATAAATAAATTGTAAAGGAACAGCACGCACTCCCTCACTCCGGTATTTGCAGAGCAAATTGACCGTAGCAAGTCGCAAACACACACGCACTCAGGGTTTACGAGGGTTTAACCCAACGGCAGGGACCCTTCACTCAGACAGACGTTAAAAAAATAAATAAATTGTAAAGGAACGGCACGCACTCCCTCACTCCGGTATTTGAAGAGCAAATTGACCGTTTGTGAGTCGCAAACACACACGCACTCAGGGTTTACGGGGCTTTAACCCAGCGTCAGGGACCCGTCACACAGACTAGGAATACGGAAAGGGAAGTACACTGTGATGCAGTGTCCGTGGGGAAAAAATAGTGCCGAAAAACCTGACACCAGGTGTTTCGCCTGCCAAGCAGGCCTCTTCAGAGAAGAATAATGTTATTATATTATTACATTATTCTTCTCTGAAGAGGCCTGTTTGGCAGGCGAAACACCTGGTGTCAGGTTTTTCGGCACTATTTTTCCCCACGGACACTGCATCACAGTGTACTTCCCTTTCCGTATTCCTAGTCTGTGTGACGGGTTCCTGACGCTGGGTTAAACCCCCGTAAACCCTGAGTGCGTGTGTGTTTGCGACTTGCGACGGTCAATTTGCAATGCATATACCGGAGTGAAGGAGTGCGTGTGGTTTTGTTTGCCTTGTCTGAGTGTGTGGTCCCTGGCGAGGGGTTTTTTCCCACGTAAACCTTGATTGCGTGTGTTTTTGTGACTTGCAACGGTCAATTTGCACTGCAAATACCGAAGTGAGGGAGTGCGTGCCGTTCCTTTACAATTTATTAATTTTTTTAACGTCTGTCTGAGTGAAGGGTCCCTGCCGTTGGGTTAAACCCCCCGTAAACCCTGAGTGCGTGTGTGTTTGCGACTTTCGACGGTCAATTTGTAATGCATATATCGGAGTGAAGGAGTGCGTGTGGTTTTGTTTTCCTTGTCTGAGTGTGTGGTCCCTGGCAAGGGGTTTTTTCCCCCGTAAACCCTGAGTGCGTGTGTGTTTGTGACTTGCAACGGCCAATTTGCACTGCAAATACCGGAGTGAGAGAGTGTGTGCGGTTTTGTTATCCTCATTCTTTGCACCCTCCCCCGTGTCCCCTAACTAGTGCCCCTAAGAGTACGGCTTTGGGTAATTTTTATTTATTCCACCAGTTTACTAGTTTCACACGTACGTTGGTCATTCAACAAGTCGTTAGGAAGATGTAGAAAAACAATAATTTGGGTATAATTTTTTTATGTCCAACAAAAGACAAGATTTTTAACTCGATACACTTTTCTCATTGTTTCTGCAACTTTTTTAAGTCGTTCAAATCGTTGGATTTCGTAAGGTTCTCAGAATAGGGATCTCTGTTCGTGATGGCTTATTAGTTTGACCTGAATCGTTTTCCGCTGAGCCTTTTTTTTAAGTTTGTGAATAAAAATGTCACTGGGAGAAAAATCTGGGAAATACGGTGAGTGCTTCGACATTTAATTCCATAATTTTCGCCGTCGAAACTGCGCAGGCATGCACTCGTACTTGGTGTTGTTGAAAAATATTTTTTTATTTACTTAATGAGGATGTTTTTTCTTAATGCGCTTGCTCAGCTGGTGTAATAACGACACATTATACTCTGCATTTACTGTTTGTCCTTTTTGCAAATAATCGACGTGAATGATTCAGCGTGAATCCCAAAAAAATGTGGTCATAACCTTTTTAGCAGATTTCACCGTCTTCGCCTACTTCGGAGCAAGTTGTCCTTTAGAAACCCACTGTTTCTCTTCATGTGGAGTGCAGTAGTGTACGTATCCATGTGCCGCCCGCAGTTATGTGTGGATGCGCAAACTCGTCAGGATTGTGCCAAACCAGCCTCCAAATTTACCACACGATTGCGATTACACCGCATTGAACGTAAACGCCGAGATTTTTTCACATCCAATATTTCATGAAAAATTGAAAACCTTGTCATATGCATGTGGCCTCAACAATTTTCTGTGCATTGATTCGTCGATCGATTAGATCCATGTTTTAGATTTGTCAATAACTTATAAGCTTAATATATGATATGAGATACAGGGTTCGTCCGGAAAATAATTGTCTTGACAAACAAGTCTTTTTTGACAAAAGTTGAGTCGTCCACTACGAATTTGTACCTGAACGACCAACTGTAAATGCTGCATTTTACGTCCAAGTGCTCGACAGGCTTCGAAAACGAGTCGCCCGCGTCCGGCCAGCGATCAAAAACATCTGGCGGCTGCATCACGACAATGCGCCGTCTCACACCGCGCTTGTCGTGTCGGACTTCTTGACCAAGCACGGCGTGGCAACGCTGCCGCACCCGCCCTACAACCCGGACTTGGCTCCACCGGACTTCTTTCTGTTCCCGAAGATAAAGAGGAGTTTGGAAGGAACGCGATACGGGACTTTGGACGCCGTCAAAGAGGCCGTGACGACGTGTCTTCGAGAGGTTCCCGATGATGCCTTCGCGGAAGCGTTCCAGGAATGGGAACGCCGCTGGAACAAGTGTATCGACTCACAAGGGTCCTATTTTGAGAAATATTAGCTTAAGATGTGTAATAGTGTAATAATTTTTTTTCCTGAGCTCAGTACACTTATTTTCCGGACGAACCCTGTAAGTCTCTCCCACTTGAAGACCCAAACGTTGTTCATCATTTGTCTATCTACGGCCGCGTTTAAACCCATTCGCCCAATTGTAAATAGCCCCAAACGCATGAGCAGACATGCAATAACTCCATTCAACTCAGCTGTGGTCTTTTTCGGTATTAAGCCTTTTAAATATAAGTGTTCAATCACAGCACGAACGTCATGTTTTTTTATTTTTCTAAATAGACAAAAGTTCGTCTTTTTAATTGACTATGAACAGGAAATCACGTGATTGATATAACTGAAACTCTAACAGCAGCCTAGTGAGAGTTGAAACTTACTAAAAGTCAACTTTTCCGATACTAAGAGCGCCTTGACTTGGATTTTCTAAGGAGTTATTAAACGATCGACATAACGGTGGGAAATAATAGGTATCATGAACGGACTGAATGATTAATTTTTTAACGTGATATCATTTATTGAAAATCAGAATGATGAAACATTCTTGAAGGCCAGAATAATCCTTTGACTTAATTATGTACTAAACTTCAAGAAACTGTAATAGTAAGAGTGTAAGAGGACGTCTCGGTAGCTTAAGTGGTTAAAGCACTCGGCCGGATATCGAGGGATCCGGGTTCGAATCCCGGTCAAGCCGAATGATTTTTACTCTCTGAAATGGTTGCATTATATGTGCTAAACCTTTTTCAGGTTACGCCGTAGATGTGGTCGCAACGTACGTACTTTAGACCCCAAGAGGTACTCACTAAACTCCTGAAAATTCTCTTACATCTCCTTGTCTGGGACAAATCCTTGAAAATCCTCGGTTTTCTCTGCCCGCAGTGGGTAGTCCGTATAGACAGATGTTTTTTTCCTGGAGTAATCTAGAGCTGGTTTGAATTTGTTTGTATTAGCTTTTGAAGAAGCGTTCTTTATCTCTCTTCGTACTTCTCCCTCTCTCTTGTCTTTCTCTTACGTAATTAAGAAAATAATTCATGCGGCCTTATACGAAATTATATTATTATATTGCACATAAATATCATGATGGATGCAGGTAGATAGATAGTCGTCAATCGGCTGTTAAAATTGATGGAATTATGGACTGCTCTTTAGTTTAGATCTGCGAGTTTTTGTAATCTTGATGTATTGAATACTACAGTAGAGATGCTAGAGAACATTCTTTTGACCTCTCATTTGTCAATACGTTTATACTTTTCGGAGATCGTGAACACTAATGCCTCGTCTAGAATTCATTCCTCTCCATCCCTGAGAATCGATTTTCACTTTGGAAAAAATAATTCCGTAAGTCCGTAGAGTTTGCATGCTTTTTGAAAAGAGAATAAATTACGCCAGCTTAATGCCGCAAATTTCAACAGTAACGACTTCGTCAGTTGCTTTGCGAAACAAGTAAGTTTTATGTAGGTCAGGATCTTATCTGAAAACCTAGTTACTTTAACACGCAATTTTCATTAACGCATGAAGCATTTTTCCTTTCATTTCGAAAACGCCCAGTCGTTTCTTTTCTCGCGTTACGTCGAGAGCCGGCTTTCGTGTCAAAATACGCCCCCTTCTCGCTTTATCACTTTTCCGTGGCGGTCTGTAATGTTTCCTCGTCTCTCGATAATTGATAATGCTAGTGGCGTGAATATGTTGGAATTTCAAGTGAAATGTTTCCAACTTTGAATCTCCTTCGATTCTTTATAGAAAATGTAGGAAGACGTCAAGTTTTTTACGACCAGATCCTTTCTTTCTCTCCCAGGCATATGGCTGGTTAAATTGTCTTTTTACGGACTTCCTGAATTAGAGGCAAACGTACGGAAGTGCATCGTTGCCGTTCGACTGTAAAGATAGCCTCTATTTTGCATATGTTATATTTTTCATGAGTCTTTTCCTTTCAAGTAGGATATGTCCTCTTGAGTTTGCGTTTAGGTCCGTCCTTAGGATAAAAAAAAGGTCGTGTGGGGGAAGGTCGATGTGGAGTCGGGCGCAGTGAGTGTAGGGCTTATTGCGTGGAAATGAAATGCCGAAGAATGTGGCGGGTGGGGGCGAGCAAAGTGCGGGGAGGAAAAGATAAGGCATCTTGACGGGCACGAACGGAGGTAGAAATTCTGTGAATTTAATGAATGGTTTCTTGTAAGGTAGTATGTTTGACTATTTCGTATCGTGTTAGATTCACCTTGGAATTATAGCGATAATACCCCTCCGTTCTGTGATGAACCTACCCGGCTGTTAGATTAAGTTAATAGATATGTTTGTATTAAATAGATATCTCAAGATAAAACTGTGTTTAATCCGTTTAATGATTTATTGATGCGACTCGGGTTTCGTCACTTCTCGCGACGCCTTCAAGTCGTATTAATGAATCATTAAGGGGATTAAAGTGATTTATTTTCATTATCTCTGTGATGAATAACTTGCGAAAAATTAAGTTTCCTTCGTTAATTATATTTAAAGTGATAGCCTAGTGGATAAAATGCCCAACTACTCTCCGGAGGCGCCTTTGTTCAAGGTTCAGGTCCCTTGCGCCATTCTTTCTCTCCTGGTGTTGGTAGTAGAAGTCATTTGTTGACGTCGATGGTCTTTCCCTTCTCGATTCTTCATCAGTCGAGGTTTGTCCATGCTAGAAACGGTTTTACCAACGAAAACACTTTTCCTGACTCGTAAATTTATTGCCGAATGCCTCTCGAGTCATTGCATAAATTTCAGTTACTCTTTTGCAAAGGTTAAAACGAAATTCAATGCACACGCGCTGCTCTTTTAACACCTTCATTCCATCAAACACAAGAATTTGTGAAGCAAGAAAGCCTGTGCTCAGACAAGAATCGCTGTTTTGCGGAGACAAGTCGAGGTAGGGCTACGAGCAGGACGGCGTTTTACTTCTCACAGGCGCCGCTAGAAGGCGACACGTCACTAAATGTCATCCGTCAAGCAGTTCGAGCGTCACCATTATCAAATTTTTCTATAGACCTTGTTTACCCTTCCAGCAGCCGTGTGCTTACCTCAAATATCAAACCATGAATGTTTCAGTGGTAACCACTTTGAATCTAAACCGCCAATACTCATTGTATAAGTTATGGTTTCCTGGACCCTGCCCACAATTTCACGACTGTGATAACTTAAGTGCTATACATGGACTTCGTGGCCCTAAGAATGATGAATGAGAGATTTTTATTAGATTGGAAAGCAATGGGTCGATCTTTTGTCAGTTGTTCAACTGGCATAGATAGTAGCATTTGGCTGATCGCACGGTCGCTGCACAGGTGATTTTTTCTTTTAAATATTTGGCTTATTAATTTTCGACGATAGGTATGTCATATTCCCTGCCCTTGGGGACCTGTGTCTTTGCAGGCGGAGACCGTTGCATGCCAATGTAGTAGTGGAATTTCCCCTTCTTAATTTTCAAGTTTCTAGTTTTCACGTATTTGGTTACATTTTTACTACATTCTAAGGTGCACGTGTGTTTCAAGTAAAAAAAGGTTGTTGCATGAATTTATGTGCCCCTATGTTGCATATAGTTCTGTTTTCTTTTACCGGTGGTGACCTAACACCCCCCGTCACACGCCCTTCCGCCGTTTTTCAGGGTATTATGTAGATGTAAGTTAAAAAGGTTAAAAGCACACATCTTTCTTTTTTGGTATGGGTATTAAATACTTCCACGAAGTAAAGCCTGAAACAATAGACTGTATCTATGGTTTTGACGGGTGACGGGGAATCAGGGTTCGATCCTGAAGAGGGGGCCTACGAAAAGTCTGCGACGTCCAGAGGGGGAAGTTGGAACACAAATGACCAACTCCTGAAACGAGAAGGTAGTCACGATTCTCATCCGAGGTTCTTTCATCTGAGTGACAAATTTTCCCTTCCTTTAACCAAGATTTCATGGGGGGACGTCTGGTGTCAGGAATTGGAGTCATTCCAGCTCCAAGAGTGCGTATTAAATTTGTTGATTATAAAAAGTCCCTTAAAATAAACAATAACCTTAACGAAATTTTGCACTGGGCCACGAGATGAGGGGATGGGAAAACTTTAATTACTAAACGTGAACTAACTGAAAATAGGAAATAAGAAAATGTTTAGGGGTCCCCATATTTGATGAAGTGGACCTTAAAAATGAATTATATTATTATTTAATTCCGATTTAAAGGCCGAAGTGCTGTTTTCGGAATAATGCAAAATAAATTAATTATATGGTCAAGCTTCCTGCAATTATTCTCCTCATCTGCCTCAAATTCCTGTCGTTTTATTTATAAAACGCCAGCAGAAAGTCTTTAGGGTAATACGAAGGCGTAAGTACCATTCCCTTAATATATTCTGGGCCAATAAAGTGTTTTATAGCAATATTCCAAGTAGCAGAATTGAATTAATTGGGAGAGCCGGCAATTCATCACAAATGGTGTGAGTGTGTCCTTGGGAAGTGCGTTTTTTATTCTCCGGCAAATGATGCAACCTATTTCATTTGCGGCGTCTTTTTATCCGATTGCACCACTCAAATTATTATTTATCCCAATTTGCAAATATGGTATGGGTTCCAGAGATATATATTTCGTTTCAACTAAAGATATCTCCCACATTACTTTGAAAATACAGTTCCTAATGCGGTAATACACGGCGATAACGTAATCGGCCACTGATTTGGAAACCATAGGCTCGATTCCCGCCTCCCGGTATTTTTCGACACATAGCCTGGTCGTTTGCGATTGTCCTTGCTGTTGTTTAATTTTAATAAGTCGAAGTAAAACCCCTAAACATGGCTACTTTCGAATTAGTGCTAAATAAATGAAAAAAGGATTCTTATATTCAGTTCGAAGGGTAGTATTATATAAATATTATTATTATGAGTGTAATCAAAAAACCTTTAAGTGAAATTTTAATACTTAGTTTATATCTATCATCAAAACTCTTAAGTAAATACGGTAGACGTGGAGGGTTGATGGAGAAATGTGACAGGATTCCTATGTCAAGAAATACTGAGAGTTAGCAGAATGTGGAAGGCTTTGGTGGAATGAAATGATGAATATTCAGATGCCATCTAAGACCCACAATCACTTTGGTATTTCCGTTGAATGTGAATGAAAGGTTTTTCTCATACTTTACCAATTATCGGATGAATTTTACTACTTTTGCTGGTACCTGTGAATGTTAATTGGTTGTACATATATTTGCATGCTTGTAAGTTAAAAAGATTTTCGCATGAATATCGCATTCGCCTCTATGGGCGTATGTTTGCATCCCTATGTTGGCTTTGCATGTGGTTTTATTCTATTTTACGGGTAGTGCCACACGCCCTTGCGGTAATTTGATTCAAAAATAGGTCAATTTGCCAAATATTAGACGACACAGAGATACACAGATATGTGTGATACAAGTGAGCTTGGCAAGCCCCGTTGTAGGCCGAAGCCTCTTCGGGTCAGAAAAAAGACTAGTATGCATAGACTGAAAGGTGCGTTTGCATGTTAAAAAGGTTGCCATTTGTGTGCTTCGACATTTCGGGGAGGGCGTTCGGCCTGGCATTCACCCTTGGGAGTGAAGGAACCCGGTGAAACCTCACTCAGGCCGCCGTAGCATTTATAACTAATTGTGCATTTTACAAGTTATCTTATTGCAATTTCCGTGAGGCGGTAGCAAAAGGGGGTTTCATTCCGTGAGGCGGCAGGGACATTGGTTTGGACTAATGAATTCCCCCGTGTGGTCGTGAGGCGACGGTTCATCCGAGTCTTGAAGTCGTTTCTTCTCTCTTCTTTCTGTTACACGTGCATTTTCCGGTGCTTCGATGATTTCCCGATTAGTTGATTCCTGTAGAAGTTTTCTGGTGACGTTGGTCCATTGCTTTTTCCGGCATATCTGTTCAATTAATTAGAAAAGAGGCGGCAGATTACTGTGGTGAATAGAGAATGATTAGCGGTGGTAACTTAAAAAGCAGCACTTCCTAGCCACCCCGCCCCCGCGGCGGCTTACGGGGTATTATGTACGAGTAGATTATTATGTTCTATACATTTTTGTGGAGAAGAGGTAGGGGGGAGTTACTGCAAGGAGCTGAGGTAGGTGGTGATGACAAGGTAACATTTTTATGGCTTCTACGGAGAAACCTTTATTATGGCCGGTTGTCTCCAGTTTCTTATACCAGAAAGTCTATTGACAAGACTTTGGCATACTAATTAAAACCTTTCTAATGATAACGTATTTTTAACCCTCTGCGCTTCGCGGAAGACGTTGCATGGAATAGTTCGTATTACATTCAAGAACACTAAAAGTGACATTCATTGAGCGCATATGCCCAGCTGTGTCTGTAGCTGAAGTTAGAGTTTCGTAGATATCAAGTCAAATGCGACCGTTATTGTCGCATTTTCTCTTGAAAAATTGTCTCTGTTAGAACCAAAAGCCATCTGATGCGAAATTCGACAAAATGGACGTCGTTTCGCTCGAAGTGTATAGGGCTATGTGGTTCGTAATGGATTCCCGCAAAATAAAGGCACATTGGATGACCGCGATAGCCCAGTATTGCATTCGGTTAACTAAATGATTTCCAAGAAACTGCGGGAGATCCCGCTACAGTAACTTTTAACGAAGTCATTCGTTAAGTGTGGATTGGAATACAATAATTTCAGAGTATAAAAAAATCATTCGGCCTACACGGGATTCGAACCCGGATCCCTCGATGTCCGACCGAGTGTCCAGTTAAGCTACCGGGGCGTCCTATTAAACGCGTAGATATTTTGTACATACAATGTCACGGGCATTCGTAGTCGTGCACGATGAACCACATTCAACGCACGAGGTTAAAGCCAACTTTAAACGCTAGGGTTGTTTTACCTTTGACATCTTCCAAGAAACTGCGGGAGATGCCGCGACAGTAACCTTTAACGAAGCCATCAGCTAAATGTGCATCACAATGTAATAATGTCAGCGTAAAAATCTTTCGCATTGACCGGAATTCGAACCCGGATCCCCGAAATCTAGTGCAGGGTTGTTTTTCCTTTGACAAATTTTAACTACACATCTGCAGCTAAACTAGCTCAAGCACTGTGCCGGAGGACGAGGGATCCGGGCTCGAATCCCGGTCGAGGCAAATTGTTTTTTTTACACTGTGAAATTATTTCATTGTAACTTATCGATCATCGTGCTATCCATTGCTCCTGTGCAGATGACCACCGAGAGGTTCGACGAGCAGTGTGATGGAGTTGGCTACTGATTTGCACCCGAGAGAAACTTTTGTTCGGCTTCTAAACGACTCTGCCGATCTCCGCCAAGTCCCCCAGCACGGGATGCGCAATTCTGTCTCCTTTTCCCTTTCAGATGAAAGCGGCGGAAGGCCTCGTCTTTCCGACCACTCGCGACGCTTTGAATGAAAAGTCGGACGTCGTCGTCTCTCCCCGCTTTGCTCTGTCCCAACTATATGCCGCATATCTTTTTTTTGTGCATGCATCCCTTAGCTGTGCGTGCTATAGAGAGATACTGTGCGTCGTGAAAGCAAAATGGAAAAAAATGGCTCCCGAGTATGGTGTCGCGCTAACGACCGCAGATGACTTATTCCCGCCCTATCTCTCCCCATGCCGCATGAAAGGCCACTATCTGTTCTCTTTTTTTCATGCCTCGTCCTCTTCCTGGCTCTTTTTTTAATAACCCCTTCCCCCCCATGGTCGTTGGGGGAAACAGCGGCAATGTTGAAGGTCTCTTTCCCCATTTCCTGTGACTCGCTCCTCTCCTCGGTCTCTCCGTCCCCCATTTTGTCGGCAATGCCGCGCGTTTCGTCGCTTCGCACGCACCCTGGTGCGAACGATTAGAACGCCTTCTCTGTCTGTTACGAGTATTTACTTTTCCTTTCAATCTTGGATGAGTAGTGATGATTGTGGATTGTACCCACCCCGCAGTTGTAAATTATAGCCTATATCCATTTGAATTACTGGGATTTTTTTGCATTGATGTGGTTCAGACATACTTCATTGTACCTACGTATTATAAACCATTTACTCTGGATTATTGTAGCTATACCTTGAAATCTGTCGATGTGTATGTACTTATCTATCCACGGGTCACAATGTAATTCCACTTATAATTGGAGAACTACAACAGTCCCGGAGGTGTAATTTTCACGAAACCTTTACAAAATGGTCGTAGATTTCTAAGTTTTCAAGGGAAATTTTATTTTAAAATTCCCGGATTTAACAGCAGTGTTGTAGTATTTTTTCCATTGAAAATGTATTCATCTGGTTAGCAATGCAATACACGTATTGTGTGAGTCCCTCCCCATGGACTACAACCTTGACTTGGTTGAAGGGCTTCTGCGTTCTGGTTACCACTACAGCTGTTCTGGCGGGAGTAATAACACTTGGTCCTGGTAGGGTCAACCATGCCAGATAGGTCGAAGGGTAGGGTACGGTATGTTCTTCAGTGAGGTGTCTGCAAACGTGTTTGGCACCATTGGAGCGGCCATTTGGATGATAAGTCACGTAAAAAACTTTAGAGAACGGTAACGGTAGACTGCATAAATTACATATTTCATGCTACTACGATGGACAGATCGGAGTACGAATCCTAGCAACTACGGGACTCGTCCCACTGGGACATGTGTCGTGCTCGGCAGCGGAAGAGGCAAGACTTCCGCTGTCGCTATCCCACGAAATGCTCGCAAAGCGAAAATGACAACAGATGCACAGAAGAAATAGCAATTATCGAACCAATTAGATGAGTAACTTGGAATGTTAAGACAATGTTGAGGTCCAGAAAATGACAGTACGATAATAAACTGAGATGCGAAACAAATAAGGCGAAAGAGGCGTTGTGGAACACGCATCGAGAAGGAAAATCTTCGGAGTAAGGGTGAAATAGGTACGTTATACAGGAAAATTAAAGTACTTACAGGATGTAGTAAGGTAAAATTCATGCGAAGAATCAAAGAGAAGTCAGGAAAAATCCATAATTAAAATAAATGCATAAAGGATCCATATGGTAGATACATTAAGGTTAGACATAGAAAGATTATGACGTAGATGAGGATAACTTACTATATGTCGTCTAGGAATGCTTAGTGGCGAGATAGAAAGGTCATTCAGGGAATTGAAATCAAATGAGGTCATGGGGTTGGATGAATTTCTCGCAGAAATACTTAATAGGTAACAGAAACGTTGGAAGATGAATTTTTATGAGCTAATTGGTATCGTTTAGGAGTAAGGAGTTTGACCGGAATATTTCATCAGAGCAATGTTTTTCCATCCCATAAAAGGAAAAGGCAGCCATATGTGAGAACTATAGAAGAATAAGTTTGACTTCACTCGCAGTTAAAGTGGTTCTCAGCAACAATGATAAGAGGATCTAGAGGAGGAAAGTAATTCATTAGGGAATAATCGGTATGCTCCGTAAATGTACGCTTAATGCCATGGCATTAGTGAGGTCATTATTAGAGAGGAACATATACTCGCATGTCGATTGCAATCAAGATGTATTTGTTTGTTTCGTGTTATTCGAAAAGGCGTTCGATAAAGTAAATCGGGTAGAATTAGTGAATTTATTGCAGAAACGGGAGTAGATTGGAGGGATGGGAGATATATCTGCAGCCTGTGCGGGTCTTAGATTACTCAGGTGCGAGTGGCGGATGGAGAATTGGCCGGGGCAGTGTTATGGAGAGGGATAAGGCAGAGTTGTTCATTCCATCTGTGATTTTGAACATACATGTGGAAGAATTGGTTAATGAGGCATGAGAAGAACGTAGAGAGAACGGAGGTAGAACTGAAAGTCAGTGGGGAATTCATAAAATCAGATAGATTTGCTTATAAAACACTGTATCAGGCGTTACTCGGTGGCAGTCTTTCATACTAGGCCAACATGAAGGAAGACTTAACTTTTCTAATTCCACTTGCAACCTGATGTTGTGTCCTTGCGACGAAATCATGGTCGGGAAAAATGAGAATTATAGTGTAACTGGAAAAGTTAGTCTTCCTTCATTAACGCAATGATTGCGAATGATCAAGATTTAATTTGCCGGTCAGCCAAGGACAAGTGAGCATTACGGAGCGAATTGAAAAGTTATTGCGATATGTATAAGGTATGAGAATAAGTATAAACAAAACTAAGATTATGTGATTTTCGAGAAAGAGCAAAGTTGCATGTGAAAATAAGGGTTCATTGGAAAATAGGAGCTTATAAACTAGAGCAGGTGGAGCAGTTTACGTATCTCGGAAGTGTTTCCAAGTGGGAGTGGTAGAAGAAGTGGAAGAAGAATCATCAATGCTGGTTACTCATTATTAATACTTACCGTATTGTGTTTACAAGGGTATTTACTGACGAGGTGACTTATATGCGTGGAATATAGTTCGTTCATCTCTATCATATTTGAAAACTTGTAATTAATTTTTGGAACAAATGATATATATCTATTAGTTGTAAAATAATATATTCTTTCTGTACTTTGGATTTTTATCGTACTTTTTGCTTTAAATATTTTGAAAACTATGCCAAATGGTTCCATGGAAACCAATAAACAACATAGTGCGTTATAATCAGTGACGAACGCTTGAAACAGGTGGGTATATTTCGATATATTTTTACTTAGATACGCATTAGGAAATGCCTAACGTATTTGAGTCCATTCGACATTTCCGCATTCGCGATGCTAATGCGGAAAACAGTGCACCTTTGAGTTCTTGCACATCTCACAATTTGACACCGGACCTCACCTTTATATACCGCCATGATAAAGAAGTGTTAAATTTATATGTAAGATATAATTTTGTTAATACATCCCATTCTGGGATAAACCTTCATATTTGAAATAATATTTTAAAATTAAATATATATTCGCCGTTCATAAGAGCCCATTGTAAACGTGGCCTTCCGTTTTGTTGGAAAAATTGCGGGAAATGGAGTTGGGAATGCAGATATTAAAACATCCGAGGAAGGAGACTCCACTTAGGGATCCATTGGAGATATTTTCAGGATGTCTGAGCGTTTCTCGACTCTTGAGGCGGATCAATATTATGGTAAAAGTTTTGATATAATCATTACTTTAGCTTACAAATCCGACAGTGGTTGTGTCATTTTATTTTACTTACGGCTCTCCTACCCTTTCTATCATGTATATCCAATTAGAGGGGATATTTGGGGTTAGAGGCGCGCAGTATGGGGTATTTTGCACTGACAGAAATTATAATCAGTGGATATCTCGGAAGGAACAACTGCTTCTGTCATACTGTAATACGTAAGGGCCTTCAAGTTGATCCAGTAGGGAGAGGACCGGTAGGCTGTAGGACTTTGTGCTGTAAGATCCCCACGAAGTTTGTCTTGTGAAGGATGAACTAAATATGTATCAAGAGACTAAGAACAAAAGGATAGAAATGTGTAAAATATAAGTTTTATACGTATTTTTAATCAATCATGAAAACAGAAATCGTAGAAAGTATAAGTAAAGCTCAAGTATATTGTAAGTGTATGTAAAGTTCTACGAGGGTTGCTATTTATTTATATTTTGAAAATGTCCCCTCTAGTTACCTTGACTCCTTTGTTACCAAATTCTTGTGTTTATTTTATTGCATCTTCCAGGTATACGTTGAATATTGCTTAGGCTTATGTTTGGTTTTGTTGAGAATGAATTATGCCTCCAATAGCATCGCGTTATCTCGTTATCTGTAGAAGAATATTTTTTTCTGGCTAATTTTCTTTGTCCTTTGTTGCAGAGTATGTGCAAAGTTTACTGTCTCATGACGTCTCTTGATCTTTTTTGTATGCATTGTATTCTCCCCCAGAAACTTCACAGACTTTTAGGTTACCTTTAGATAGTCTTCCCAAAACTATCCAAGTGTCTAGGGTTCGGCAAATGTTCACCTCAAGTTCTGGGTTTTTTTAATAATGTTACCAACATAAATTAGTTGCAAATATGCTTCTTAAATCATGGTCACTAATAGATCTATTACAAATCTTCACTTATTCTGTAATGGGCACATGCATCATAGTAGATCTTATTTGATTTAGTACTATTACGCGATTTTTCACCTGTGGTTACTAATAGTACTCGTATTAATACGAATCAAGGGAAACATAAATTAGTATATCAAACAGTTGGTTACGGTTTATAGATATGCACTCGTTTAGCTTATGGCCACTAATTAGTATTAGGATAGGATCTAAAATAAATTAATATAATACGGTATGTAGATGTTGAGTATGTTGAAATCTGGAAATATTTGTTTTGGAAAAATTGTCTTCCATAATTTAAAACAACCTAACTTCACACATCTCAAAAGATTTCTCTACTAGATGAGGGTGAAAAATAAGGGAAACTTTACACTTTCACACACCACTTTCAATGCAATACGACTCAACTCATCGTATTGCATTAAAAGTGAGTGGAAGTGTAAAGTTTTCTTTATTTTTCTACCCTCACCATGAAGGAATTCCACAAAGTTAAGCCTGAAACTATTAGCTTTCTCTACTAGAATTGGTGAACAGATATAATTTCGTATTTGGATGGTATTGGAGTCGTTTCTTCGTCGTATTAATCTTTCTTCAGTGTTAAGTGGGAGAATATTGCCTTGCAATACTAAACCCAGTCGTTAAAAATAAGTAACAGGAATTCAAAACATGAATATCACGTCATGATCAACGACGAATTTTTAATTGAATGAGACTTAGTATCGAATATGTGCGGTGCTATCAATATTCGGAACTTAAGCTAGTTTTATCAAAACAGTCCAAGGGGCATGAAATAATGGCATAATTCTCGGAATGATTTAAAAGAGTAGGGCAAGTCGTCATTAAAATAGGTCTAATGCGTCTATTACCCTCTAAAAATATTGACTGGTGTCCAAAACTGGTTTCGTCTGACTAATACTATCTGAACTCTTTGTTTCCCATTGCCTTACAATTCTTGTGCGTGACAACATAATGATGTCATAACCCAGCCATGAGATTTATTCGAAAATACAGTGAGGGAGAAGTTTATCCTAAATACAGCCCGTACGTGTCCTGTATAAGCAATCAGTACTTGAGTTTCGATGCATTAACGATATCGTGCACCGCTTGTTTTATGATTTCATTCAGGAAGAAGGGACTATCTGGTCTCATCTTCGCCCCAATAAACACTTTTATTATTATTAACATCTAAAAGTGCCGCTCAGGTAAGCAGAAATTTCCCCCGGTCGCCATGGCAACAGTCTCGCAATATCATCCGACGAAAAGGATATTTACCCGGACCAAAAATATTCGGCGCGCCACTTAATTGTGTTTCAGATCTCACGGTCCCCCTTAGACGGTAGGGCCCTCCTGGATATCATGTATATTATGTTTGATTTTCTCCTTTACCCTATTTTTTTCAATTTAATGGAATGGGAACTAGGGGTGGGCGAAATTGAGAGGAAATAAATAAAATTAAATTTCTAGGACAAACTTGAAACGTTTTCTCAATCTCATTTTTGAAGTCCTTATTGCCCATACCTTTGTTATTATTTGTTCATTGCAATTTGTTCAACACTCATATTTCTGTCCTTGCCAGAGGCGTCTTCGTGTTCCCCACATCTCCCCTCATGCGGGCATTTCCTTCATCGAAACATATCGCCTATCCCTCGAGTTCTTCAACCCTTTGCGGAGGGCGGGACTGCTGGGACCGCGAGAGGAAATTGTGGTGGAGGGAAAAGCGAAAAACCTATTTCTATCCTCTTTCCCATTCCTTTCTTTCCTCACTGAGACTTCATGGCAAAGTGGTTCATATTATAAACACTATTAGTTCAAAGACAAATAAAAAAGGGTACTTGAAGAAATATTAAGGGTAATCATGCGGTCAAGCCGCCTTCTTCTGTCGGAGAATGACGTATTTGAGATGAAGATGAGAGGGAGTCAATTTAGGATGTAGACGGCCACGGATTGGAGGGGTTCCTCGGTGGTGGTGAGGAGGACGGCGCTATTGGTTATTAGTGTGGTCGGTTTAAACCGGGGCAGTCGACTTTCCTTTGTAGCCAAATGTGTGCCAACTCCCGAGCGGTCAAGCCGCCATCCCCAAACGAATTATTCGAACGATTTCCACGGGGTGAGTGTGGCAGAGTTGCTTGAGGAAGAAAAGGATTGGAAGAGGTGAGGCTGAGGGGTATGTCGATAGTGGTGGGGAGGATATTGGTGCTTAAATAATTTTGTTTATTCCTGGCCGTTCGAAAGCATGTGGGTGAATTCACCATATCACCCTTTCCATTCCTATCGATTTCCCTTGTAACTCCGCGTAATCATCGATCAGCCCGTTCCAAATCACCTGTCTTCCCACAGTCAGTTTGGCAGCCGCTTCACTTTGACAATGATATAATTCGTCTCCCAATCAGCAAATGTCATTGAATTGAGAACCCTTGAGCCGGCGGGTGATTAGGGTTCAGAGAGATTTTGAACTACTCGGGCTAAACAAGGCATACTGAACAAGGCTCACTTTTGTTGTATTTAGGAATTTTGAATAGGCAAATGACTTATTTTTCTTGCGCTTCTATTTCTGTCTAGCCTACTTATAAAACGGGGTTAATAATCTTTGCCTCTATTTCAGAGTTAATATCGTAGAGGTTGTGCTTTTATCCCGTTCAAGTCGTACACTCTTTAAATTATCATGCCCCGTGTACTTTTATCTGTTCGTTAATGAGAAGTTGCAGCGGTTTGGACCTCTGATTCTGTCTTATTCAGCCGAGAAATGAAACATTTCAAGTTTATTCAAAATGGGATCAAGCTAATAAGATATGACGTTTCTTCCCCTTGACTTTTCCTTCTGAATGTTTCTCCCCTCTTCCCTTAATGGAGCCAAATTTCTTGTTTCTCCAATGTAGTGCCGCACGTGTGCTGAATGTGTTACCCAATGTTGTTTCCAATTTTCGTGCGACCTCCGTGTATTTTACTTAGGCCTTTGTGCTTATATGTCTCTTTCCAAGCCTACACGCGTGGGTGATCTTTTAAATGACCTCATTCGTGACATAGAGCAGTAAGGTTGCTGAGGTCGCCCGAAATAGTCGTCAGTAAGTTCTTTCCCGTTTAGTACCCGCATGATCATCTAATGTTTTAATTTTGCTGGTATTTTTTTAATAAATTTCGTTTACGGAAACGAGCAAGAGTAGGGACTGACCAAATTCCTTTCGCGTACGCTGGGGGCCACTGAAAACGCGTTCTAGTGTTTTGTCAACGCAAGTTAAACAGCGTGCTATTGTCGAATTTTTTAAGAGCTGAATGAGTGACTCCTACAGAGATTCATCGTCGTTTAACGGCTGTTTATGGGGATGATGCTGTTGATAGGTTTACTGTAAATCGATGGGTAGTAAAATTTCTTGGGCGCGAGCCCATAAAAGCCATAATTGTTGATGAAACAGGTAGCGGACGTCCGATCACTGACACAGACGATAAACATCGCAACTCGTCAAAGATTTGATTCAAAATGACAGTCAAATCACTCTAAAGCATATCGCAAACCATATTGGAATATCCAATGTGGAACGTGTCGGCTTTATTTTTCAACAATGGACAACGCTCATCCACACACTTCGCGCGCAGCTGGAGAGGCTCTGCGAAACCTGAAATTTGAACCGATTCCACACCATCCTTATTCCCCCGGCCTTGCGCCTTGCGATTTTTATTTTTTTCCTCAACTCAAGAGACACCTCAAAGGTAATCATCACACCTCGGGAGATGAGGTGAAGGCAGCTGTCAAGCATTGAGGACTTGAGAAAAGTTGAAAGAGTTTTTCAGTGACGAAATGAAAAACTTGTTACACGTTGGAGAAATGTGTTAGCCTTAACAATGACGATGCTGAAATATTATTTTGAAACTTGAGAATTGTACTAAAAATAATTTTCGCCGGATCTTGGTATTTGTTTTTGTTCACGTTCAACAAGAATTTGTGCATTACTTTTCAGTCTACTCTCGTATAAGTATCATTAAATGTGATGGTAATAGATCTTTTCCTTTAATCAGCAATTTCAGTCGTTCGAATAGCGTTTGAGGTCAAGTTTCGGAGTCGCTTCATGTCCAACGCTGCGTAATGGTGAATTATTATTTGCAATTCGCGTGATACCCCCCCAATTCACTTTTTCCACGCTGCAATGGACGCCGTGCTCCCGTGATCCATCAGCCTTTATGAATTTTTTTTGTTGCGTCACTTCTTTGCGTGCCGCTCTACTGCGAGGTTACGTCTGGACCGCCCACTTATCTACGCCCGGGATGCACTTTATGGCAGGGTGTCCCCCTCCCCCCCCAGCATACGTGGACGCACTCCCGTGGATCACTCGGCTGGTCCTTGAACGCCCGCTGTCCATCGGGTATTCCGGACGTAACCCCTCGACGTCCCGCGTCCTATCCCCACCACCCACCCACCTTACGCCTTTCCTCCTTTCGTCCCCCCGGAACAAACTCCCCTACAATCCCAGTGCAGGGGTCGTGTCTTCATTTCCTCTTCGCCAGCCTCCCCTCTCTGTCCTCCTCCCACCCCTCACGCTGGCCGTGTTCCTCATTGGCGAGCATCGCTCGACTGGAGCACCGCGATATATCTCGGCGAGTCCGCGTTGTTCGCGCAGGGAAGACATCATTGCCGAGGATATTTTGAGAAACCTACTGATGCAGCATGTAACATTGGGTTGCAAATACGCACTAATCGCTACACAAAGTCGAATGTCAACACTCGAAATGAACGCTACCGAGACGATGATCGAGAGGGATGGTAGACATTAAAATATCGTTGTGATTAATATCATATAAAGTGAATGCGGAGCATTTTTATTGGCATTGGAATGTTGAAGACTGTCATAGAATGGAGAACGTTAGGTAAGCGAGGTATTGTGGAAAAAGAATATCGGGGAGAAAAGAAGAAGAATGAATGCAAGCAGAAGCTATGCGGATTTGAAGAGGTTATTGTAGAGTTGGGTGTCAGGTTTTGAAATGAGAGGTATAGAAATTAACCGGTTGATAGTCAGAATGGCCATCCCAAACTACGTTACACTCTAGAATACCAAGCTAAACGTATAAAGTATATGTACACGTGTAACCATTTACGTACGTCCGGAATCGAGGTGATGACAACTATAACGACAGACCTTATAAAGTCGAAACATTTTACGACTATTAATACTAAGAGTATTCATTTAAATGATGCTGGTGGCTTTAGTGGTTGTAGTTTTTAGGAGAGGCGACCGACAGCTGTAATCATTTCCACCATTAATGATGAATGGGAATGGAAGGATGGAGAGAAATCCGGCGTCGGTATTAGCCTACTCTAAACGAAAGGCGCCAAGGGGTTCAGGAGTTTAACGTCTCATCCGACGGACGGCGTACTCATTCAAAGTGGTCTCCACAAAGCACCTCAGGTAGGGATACTACTGAAAAATATTTGTTGTCTCCAAAATACGAACCCTGGCCCTCTCGATGGGAAGCCTGTAAGTTAGCCTCAGCACTATCCGGATCTCCTGGTGGCTTCTAATAGAGCTCCCCTCAAACTTACGGCCTGCCATTTAATTACGTGAGGATTTTGGCGGAGATGCCATTTCATCTCTTATCGAGTTCAGCGGAGGGGGGCTAGATTTGTCAAACATTGTTATGACCAACTCAGCAGCGTATCCACTTTGTTAGACAGTTTAGGTTGGGATTCTCTTACACAGCGGCGTTTCCAATATAGATTAAACTTATTAAAAACATTTAAAGATGGGCCCTTTTCCGATGACATCAAGGATATAATACGAACCCCAACGTATTACGGTCGAAGGGATCACGAATATAAGACTAGAGAGATAGACTGCAAGACTGACAGGTTTAAAATGTCATTTTTTCCAAGAACGATAACGGAACAGAATGCTCGTAGTCGAAATTCCCCAGGACTTAGTTCATTACAATAAGTATTAACGTACAGGTTAGGGACTTCGCGAGGATGTGTATACATGTGTGTATGTATGTATGTATATGTATGTGTGTATATATACATATATATATATATATGTATATATATTTTTTTTTCTCCTACAGGTTCCCCCCACCTTTCCTCACCTAACTCCCAACCCCCTCAACCCTTACCCTTCCCTCATGGTGCTACACCCCCTGCCACACACCTTTTTGGTGGCTCGCAGGGTACTTATGTAGATGTAGATGTAGATTACATTTCCTCACGTTGTCATCTACATCTACATAATACCCCCCAAGGTGCCACAAGAATGTGTTAGGTTATTGGCGTCTTGCTCCAGAGAAATCTTATTATTGTATTATTTCAGCAGATATTGATTAAGAAATTATTTAAATTATTCTTGATCTCAAATAATGGCCAAATTACTTACAAATGAAACTCTCTCCTTAGAATAATTGACGCATTTATCCAGCTCTTGTACGAGTTTCGAAATATTTGTTTCATTTCACTGTGCCTATGCGTCCTGATGTCACGCAGTGAAAACACAATTTATCATTGATTGCGTGGTGCTTTTTTATAGTGCAAACACTTTGTGGAAGTGATCAGTAGTCAATCGCATTCTAAAACGCTAAGTCAAACCTACATTCACATTTCATTTAGAAAAAGTTTCCATTTGGATGGCTTAGATGTATAGATATTTGTTTTTATATGTGCCTTTATTTGGGTGAAATTAAGATCTAATGGTCCCTTCTTCCAATCAATCCATCGTAGTATACATATTATATTATGATAAAACGTATAATTACATACATATAGATTTGGGGAGTCCATATCTTTCGGATCTTTCCGAAGGACGGCAAGTATTTTAAAGCCAAAAAGGCATAAAATAATTTAAACATGACCCCTTAAGCTCCCAAGTTGTGTGAGATACGCTCATTCAGGATGAGGGAGGAATCCCCTTCACGGGGCACCCCTTAGCAACGTCACAGTGAAATCGTACCTCTTCAAAGGCATCCCTCGGGATGTGGGCCATGAAATCTCCCTTCGGTGGAAGATCACTCTCCCTGCTAGGCCTCCAGTGGACAGTGTCAATTTCATAGTCCTAAGGTAAATGCGATACTACGTGGCGATAGGCGATGCCCTCGAACTGAATTGCAATTCCGATTTCTTTGTACTCCGCGAGCATCGGTCAACAATGCTCAAAATCGAGCATCGTCCGCTGCCCTCTCTCCCCGGCAACACGATCCGCCATCGCTATTTTGATTACATCGACCGTCCCGCTGTTTTGACCCCTCGACCACCCCCGCCCCTCACCCCGTCACCCGCGTACAATTTCGTTCCCCTCTACGGTGTACACTTTTTTTCCCTCCCCTTCTCTCAGTTTTTGTTCGCTCTCTTCCAGAGCGTTCATATTCAGGTCACGCTTAGATTTATTACTGCGCGGTACTCTCTGGGAGAACGGGAGAAAATTATTTCTCGGAAATAAGGCGTGGGACATTTGCTCTCGGTATTACAATTTAACCGGAGGGGACGGTTTGGGAATTGGGAGCGGGGGGAGGGTGGGTGGTGAGCTCAGCAGATTGCATCTTTTTCGAGGAATCCTTGACGTCTCCTCTTCAGGAGGAAACGCAAAAGCTGCGGATTCAATTTTTCCGTGGAAATTTCGTACTCTTTTCGAGCAGTTGCCACAACAACATTCTGGAGGTCGTTTTCTTTTGGGCTCGACTTCGCGAGGACACGTTGAGTCAATATTCTTGTCAGTAATTTAGCGAACGTGCATTCAATTCAAATTGATTTAGCAATGATGAAAGTTGGACTAGTGCCATTTTAATATTACTGAATAACGCAATAGGCTATATTCCTGAGAGGTAATTTATAAAATACGATCTATTTGTCGGCGCATTGTGAAATTCGTGGCACCTAAATTTTTTTTTTCTCTCAGAAGAAGAAAGAACTATTCTTTACTGGTGCGAATAAAAGCCAAATTTTACTTTATTAATGTACGGTCAAAGTCAATTCTAAAAGGAGTAACTTTTGTTGTGCGTCATTACAATGTACAGGTTACCTGTATATAGTATACAGGTAAGATGGGTTTTGCCAGCTAATGATCACCAATTTGTCTAAACTGTAAACTGAAATTTAATTGACCACAAGTGCGAAAAATATTTGAATCAAGTAAAAATTTTCCCCATAACGCCGAGAAATCAAAAACTATAGGTACTTTAAACAATTTTATTTCAGAGATAAAATGGAGAGAAAATTTATTTACGCGGGAAGGCGCGTATGACTGTTCACAGAAACGAACCTGTTAAATATTGTTAATAAAATATTATATATTCCTTCATATTTAAATTGTTTTAATACTGAAGTTGTTGTAGTCCACGAGAGACCAAATTAAGTATTTATTTATGGAGAACTTATTAGGAAAAGCTAGGGTGAACAACGCCGCCATAAAGACTTAGAAAGGAGGAACCTGTATTTGCGAAATTTCGCATTTGGAACGATGAGGAAACGACCTATTTCTTCTTTCCATTTGATTGAAGGGCAGCTCATACTTAATGCTTTCATTATTCAAAATATGAATGCTCCAGCAGAGATGAAAATGAAAAATGTAAATAGAATGAAAAGTCATCTTACTTGGGTATAACGAGGCGGTGAATTTGTAAGACATGAAGGTCCTAAAAAAGCATTGATTGAAGGAGTCTACATACATTTATCAAACAACTTTGCATACATTTTTCCAGGATGTAAACGCAAACCTTTGTGACCTGCAGTCTCTTTCGTAGGTTCCCATTAGTTTTTCCCTCTCGTCATGCCTTTCGAAATGCATCATGCCTCTTCCCTTATCGCTGTAGACTTGATATTATTCTTTCCATGGAATCGTTCGGCTTACACCACATTGTATTTTAATATTTTTTATTCTCTCCTTATTCTCTTCCCCCAGTATTCTCTTACCTCACCCTGTACAACACCTGCTCATCCATATTCCTGTCGATTGAACTTTTTTTCTCCATGCTTTTCGAAACCAACATCTCAAAATCCTAGATCTGCAACTTTGGATTGTTCAATATACCACTTTTTCGTGAATACTTGCTTTGAATGAACGTTGAGATATGGAAAAAGTATGCCTTTAAACATGAATTCTGATTTTTCTTCTAATGGGAACCACTGAAGGTGGTGACCACCTCTCCATATGACTAATTTTGTTATACATCTACATCTACATAAGTACCCTGCGAGCCACCAAAAAGGTGTGTGGCAGGGGGTGTAGCACCATGAGGGAAGGGTAAGGGTTGAGGGGGTTGGGAGTTAGGTGAGGAAAGGTGGGGGGAACCTGTAGGAGAAAAAAAAATATATATACATATATATATATATATGTATATATACACACATACATATACATACATACATACACACATGTATACACATCCTCGCGAAGTCCCTAACCTGTACGTTAATACTTATTGTAATGAACTAAGTCCTGGGGAATTTCGACTACGAGCATTCTGTTCCGTTATCGTTCTTGGAAAAAATGACATTTTAAACCTGTCAGTCTTGCAGTCTATCTCTCTAGTCTTATATTCGTGATCCCTTCGACCGTAATACGTTGGGGTTCGTATTATATCCTTGATGTCATCGGAAAAGGGCCCATCTTTAAATGTTTTTAATAAGTTTAATCTATATTGGAAACGCCGCTGTGTAAGAGAATCCCAACCTAAACTGTCTAGCAAAGTGGATACGCTGCTGAGTTGGTCATAACAATGTTTGACAAATCTAGCCCCCCTCCGCTGAACTCCATCTAATTCCGAAACCAAATTTATGTTATGAGGATCCCATATACTGGCAGCATACTCTAGGTGGGGCCTGACCAAGGCAAGGAAACATCGTTCTTTCACCTTTTCGTCGCATTTACCTAGCACTCTTTTCACAAATCCCAATTTTTTATTAGCACGACCGCATATTTCTCGTATGTGTTTTCCCCAGGACAGATCGTGAGTAATTGTTACACCCAAGTATTTAAAGGAATATACCCTCTCGATATTGGTTTGTTTCACTTTGTAACTATAAGGGAGGGAATTACTCTTTTCCCAAAAATGTATTACTACGCATTTTTAAAAATTCAATTCCAATTGCCATGTATCGCACCAATTTTGAATTGCATCTAGGTCGTTGGCTAACACGACTCTGTCTTCGTGACTTCGGATGTCCCCATAAATTACTGCATCATCGGCGAAAAGACGGAGCTTGCTATTAACTACGGTACTGAGGTCATTTATGTAAATAAGGAAAAGGAGGGGGCCTATGACACTTCCTTGTGGTACCCCCGACGTGACCTTGACAGTATCGGATGATACACCGTCCAGGACGACTGTTTGGACACGATCACTTAAAAATTGTTTAATCCAGTTAATAATACTTTCGTGTATTCCATAGGTTTCCAATTTCGCCAGTAATTTGCAATGAGGGACTTTATCGAAAGCTTTCTTAAAATCTAGGAATATCGCATCAACTGGAATATTACTTTCACCGGAGTTTAATACATCATGTACAAAAAGTGCGAGTTGAGTTTCGCAGGATCTACCCTTACGGAAGCCGTGTTGGTTATTAATTAATAAATCTTGGCTATCGAGGTGCCTCATCATGGAACTAACAATGATGTGTTCAAGAATCTTACAGGAAATGGAAGTCAGCGATATTGGCCTATAATTACTGGGGTCCTCCCTGTCTCCGTTTTTAAATATGGGTGTTACCGAAGCTACCTTCCAGCCGTTTGGCACGCTTTCTTCTGCTAATGATTTCTTAAATATTATATCTAGATATGGGGCAATTTCAGCCGACAGTTCTTTATACACACGTGCCGGTATCTCATCAGGTCCCGGAGATATGTTGGGGTCTATGTTTTTAAAGAGTAATTCTATTCCGCGGGTGGAAATATTGATTGCTTCCATTGAATGCTGAAATATTTTCGGAAGGTTCTCGGGTTTATTTTGTGAGGATATGTTGAAAACACTCTGGAAAAATGAGTTTAATATGTTGGCTTTATCTAAACTACTCGTTACTTTATCCCCCTTTTCGATATTCAATGAGTTTACGGTGGACTTGTTTCCCTGCACTTCCCTGACGTAGGACCAAAACATCTTTGGGTTATCGTTCAAATGTTCGCCTAATTTTTTCCTTTTGAATTCCGCTAGCGCCTTCCGGAAGGCCTTCTTGGCAGTGGACCTAGATGCTTTGTAGTTCTGTATGGTTTCGTAGATTTTATCAGGGGAGGAATCTTTAACTGCGTTTTTCATTCTGGCATGGCACACCCTTTGCCGCCTAAGAGATTTCCGTACTTCAGAGTTGTACCATCGGGGTTCCTTATTCTCTTTTATATATTTACTAGGTATGAACCTCTGTATTGCTGAACGTGTTATCCTAAGAAAATTATTCCAAGTATCCTCGACACTACTAGTTTTGCTTAATTCGTCAAATATAAAAAAAGAACTTTTTAATTCACATTTTAAGCCATCATAGTCCGCTTTATTGAACAAATACACCTTTCTCTTAGGTTTGTTGACTTTATCTACACTTAGAGAAAATTTAGCGTTTACAGCCCTGTGATCACTGATTCCGTCAACAACTTCTATATTTAAGACCTTTTCGGGTATATTTGTGGCTAACAGATCAAGAATGTTCTTTCCCCTTGTTGGTGAAGTGACTAATTGATGTAGGGAATTCGAGGTGAACGCGAATAAGAGGGACTCGCATAGATCCTTGTCTTTACCTCCATTTATAAAATTGTACGAATCCCAATCTATTGTGGGAATATTAAAATCACCTCCGATAATTAGGCTATGCTCACTGTTGTGGGATGTAAAGCTTTGTATCTGTTTTTCTAGGTCTGGTATTGAGTTAATGCTAACGTGGGGTGGTCTATAATACGCACAGATATATATTCTTTTCGATCTGGGTGTTTTCACTGAGCACCATACACTTTCTATACAGCTATCAGGAAATAACTCGGCTCTACTGACGTTAGAGTTTTTAACCGCAATAAACACTCCTCCTCCGGCTCTATTTTTTCTGTCGTTTCTATAAACTATGAAGGACTTGGGAAATATTTCGCAATCTGCGATGTCATCTGTTAACCAACTTTCAGTTCCTATAATGATATCCGACTCTGTGCTATGAATGAGATGGTGAAATTCCGATATTTTATTTTTTAAACTTCGGCAGTTAACTACTACTACGGAAATTATATCCTCGTCTAAAACCTTCTCTGCGGTCTGCTTTCTGGGGATGCTATTTAATCTCTTTGATGTCTTAGTATGCGATCGGCCTATATTCTGATTGGTAATTTTATCTTTTGTCTCATTAGCAGTGCAAGTACTTGGAAGAATCTCTTCTGGTAACCTAGTATTCTTAGACCCACTAATTGACCTACACCTTATTATATCGTTATTTAGGCAATCTGCTCCACTACCTAACCTACGAATTTGCCTAAAAAATATCTACAGTGCTCGAAGATCCTATGAGCCACCCGAGTCGACGCCTCAGGGGTGTAGTGAACCCCGGAACGGTTCAAGGGAGTGGGACACGACCCGAGCACCGGTCTCAAGTCCACAAACTCGGCCCCTATGTCCCGACAGAATTTCCACAGCCTTCCGTTCAGAGACTCAATACGACTCCAAACGTAAGCACCGCAGTCAGTCCGCGGGACAATGCTACATATGGATAACCGTAAGTCCACACCAGATGCCTCCCGCACACGATCCACTTCGGATTTTAGGTCCGTAGGTAGATTTTATAAAAGAGTATCATTTCTTAAAAGGCTGTGTGCATTCATGGCACTAATATGGAAATGAACTTTGCCCTAGATCGACACGGCTACACTTGGAACGCCGATCTCTAGAATCACATGGTGCACTTCTGCGATTATATCCGGTGTGGTTGCACTTTTCGGACGCCCTTCACGTGGATCATCACCTTGAGGGGGGGGCTTTCACGGCCACATTTAAACTCATCCGCTCATTTCTTCTTAAGGAGGAGAAGATTCCCCATACGCATTTGCAGTAATAACGCAGCGAATGTCGATCGGTATTAAAACTTCTTTTACGATGAATTTTACTACTGTACGATACTCTATTTTTTTCATTTTTAACAACACACACCGCAACGTTCAAACGACTGCTAAAAGACAACCGCCGGATGTAAAGATTTGCGATTTCACACGGGGTTTACTTTTTGTTAAGGCCAACATGAAAGAAAGAAATTCGTGTTAAAAAAATCATGTGATGTCATTTGCGAAGCCGAAAACTTTTCAGGCCACCCTACATGTCAAAATAATTTGAAAAGCTCTATATTTAGGTAAGGGTTCGACTGTTAGTGTTTGAAAAAGACTTTAAAATAATCTTTTCTTCCTATTAATAAGGGTGGCTGTGAATAATAGCTGTGCCTATCGTGTTCACAAGGTCGGTAACGCTTTGGTCTAGCTAAAAAGGTGAGTTCCGATTCTTCTATGATTATTCATCTGCATCTACATAATACCCTGCAACTCGCAGCAAGGGCGTGTGGCGGGGGGTGTTAGGTCACCACCCGTAAAAGGGAACGAAACCACATGCAAAATCAACACATCCATGCAAACCTACACCCACAGTGGCGTACACATTCATGCAAAAATCCTTTCCATTGAAAGGCATGCAAATACTATCAAATAACAAACAATTTCCCCTTAGGATGCAGTAAAAATGTATCCGCTAAAATTGTTTGTTTTGTTCGGACTAAGATTCTATAATTATGGTTTATGGTTGTTTCTGTTGGAGCACGTGCAGTCGACATATGCCATTACCCAAATATCGAGCTTCGAGAAACTATTGATTAATGCGTACTAAGTTTTCAAGATCTCTTTTAATAATAGTAAATAGTATTTAATCACTGCAAAACTTCAGTTTTGTCAAAAAAGTGACGAAAGCTCTTTTTGCCGAATGTTTAGACAGATATTTACCATTAAAATATTGAGAATATGAACCCCAGGATAATGTCACATAATTTCTTCCAGTGACTCTTGTAAATTTTATAACAATAAGAGACGCTCAGCAAAACCTCCTCAGGTACCTCCTAGACTCTAAAAAGAAGTACTCCATAATAATTTTACAGATAAAGTGAAATAATAGGCGAGTTTTATTGAGTGAAATCATGTAAATGTTATTCCATAAATCTGTATATAAATGAACGATAACGCTTGATTATGCTGCATAAGGATACATTTACTTATGCTTCGTTCGTAATTGCTTCTTCACAGAGTAAACAATAACGTTTTTCGTATATTTTAAGCAGAAATATAATTAGCCTAATGATGCTTTCCGTTTGATTGAGCATAATCATTCTTTTTGAAAAGAATGATTATGCTCAAGAAGAGCATTCATAAATTATGAAAAAGCAACGAACGATAATCAGTTATACTGCCCATTTCACCTTGAACTGAGGGACTTGATAGAGTAATAAAATGGAAAATATTAATCACTGGATCCTCAGGTCAAACTAACAGATACATTTACTTGCGAAGTGAGTATTCTCCGCCTGTGCTTTTGTGATGATCTCTGTCAAATGGACGAAATGGTTGGTTCGCTCGAGGAATCAGTTTGCAAATACGTCTCCTTAGTCATCCAATTAGATACGCCAAGAAGACCTCTCTGGATTCTGCCATGAGTCCGCTAGTTCTCTCTCTGAAATTTAGTATGTTTCGTAAAATAAAACAGTTTATGGCGTAACTTGGTGGAAAATCTTCATACTGACTTTTAATAATCAAACCATTTTACTTTTTCACATAAACTTTATATGGAAAAGAGTATGAGTTTATGTGGAAAAGTAAAGTGGTTTGATTATTAAAATTCAGTATGTAGATTTCGAACTAATTCTTTAAAGCTGCCAAATTTTCATTGAATTAAGTTTTTATTACCAATCGAAGTAATGGATTTCGATGCGAATGGCTTTTTATTAATTAACGCTAAATAAGGGATTATTGTTACCAATCATTAGTTGATTTAAACCGGAATAAATGAGGATATGAATTAAGATGAATCTGCTAATTAAATGTTAAAGGCACAAGTTTTACTTCAGGATTATTAATTGTGTATAGAAATTTCTCTAATTAAGTGATTTATGTAACCGCTTTGAGTTAGATGTTATGTTTCTATGAGTAGAGGAAAAGGAAATGGCAATTACTTAGGGAAGTAGGAATGAACACTGAATGATTCTTATGAATTTTCTTACATTGATGTGCCTTCTTCGTTGGCGTGGCTTTGATGTCTGGAAGCTTGAAACATTACGTAAGTGGTTTTACCAATTCTTAGTTAAAGTGAAAATCATTGCTGCGATAATTCATTATTTCACGATGCATTTTAAGTGTTAGGACGGCTTTTGTGCTAGAAGATAAATCTGTCTATATTTCAATAATGGTAAACAGTCATTGTCAAATATAATTCCTATTTTGTGCCGAATTTAACGAACTTGTGAGCTTCTTCCCTTATTTATTCCTGTCCTTTAACCCTTCCCTTCCCGTCTCTAGAAATTAATAAATGTTGTGACCATTTACTTTGGTCGCGATGTTTATTAATTTAGAGACATTAGTCGTTTTCCTCATCTATGCTGCATAACAGACCGGTGTTTGAAGTACTCCAATTGGTAGCGACTGTTTTTATCGGCTCATCGCCGCTGCTTGGGTTTCAGTTGTTACGCCTTTTATATGTTTCCCGATTTGGTAAATACTAACCTTCGATACTTGAACAAATAAAACTTGCATGCAATTTCTGAAAAATTGAATATCTGGAGCATTTACGCGGATGAGTGAACAGAAAATACGTCCTCTCGTCTCTGTGGGAATTAAAACGTTTTTGCCCATCGAAGTCTTCATTGACAAAATACCGAAGTAGATTGAAGACATTACCTGGAAATTTTTGAAAGACTTTACATAACGGCCAAATTTTAATCGAGCTTTCTCGCTCTCACCACTTTAGGCATTTTAGATTCCAACTTTAGAATCATCTTCATTTCTCAAGAAACGGTAACAGTAACTTTAACGGAGTCACCCGCTATGTGTGCATTATAATGCAACCATTTCAGAGAGTAAAAATCATTCGCCTTGACCGGGATTCGAATCCGGATATCGAGGGATCCGGGTTTGAATCCCGGTCAAGGCGAATGATTTTTACTCTCTAAAATGTTTGCATCATCTTCATTTCATTGAAAAGGCGCCGAGGAGTGTTAATTCTACGAGGATATATTACATAATTCACTTCACTCCGTTTAAAAGGATTTAGATCAGCAATAGAATAATTCCTTCCCTAAAACTTGGCGCTTGGGATCGCTACAATTGCCGCCTCATAATTCCTCATCGGTTTATGGATTTGGAGTTGCGCAGTTCGTCGGAAGGGGCGAGGTCGCATAATGAGTTCCAAGAGCCGTAATGTAGTGGAGCAAATATGCATAGCTACGAAGGTGCTAAAGGTAGTTTTTACCAAAACATTTTGAGGATTTTGGTCACGAAGATACCTTAATATGTGCCACAACCCTTTCGTTTCAGGATTATCGGTAGACGCGTGCATATTAATGAGCTGCTCAAGTGCCCAGGGAACGGCTTGAGGTCATCGGCTTGCTAGGGTCAATTCTCGATAGCGCTCCGTTTTCCCAGGTTCTCTCTCCTCTGCTGCCCCTCCATTTTATCTGTCTCTCTCAAGATGCCATTATTCCCTCAGTCTGTTTTCCAAGGGCTTATTCTTAAGATTTTTTAACTCCCCTTTCTCCCGGGAAACACCCTCTTAAATAAATTATCTTCGATTGCCACGCCTTCTCGGATGGTCTCCTCCCGGGCCGCTTCCCAACGATCCTCCCATCGTTCGCTTCACTCTTGCTCTCCTCTCCCACATCGCATTGGCGCCTAAGAATACGAAATTAATTCTTTCGCCCCTGATTTCCACTCGAGATTACTCGCGAGAAGACTGTCGCACCTCAGGGAATGTGCCAATTCAAGGGTGCTTGGTGTAAAGATTTGTACGAAAGCGTGCTTATTATTCACGAGATTGAATCTGGCAATGTGGATTACTTTTTTTTGCTGCCGCTAAAGAAGCTCCCTCCATTATTTATGCAGCGCAGTCAAAATGTATTTCGCGCAGTGTTTTTTCCATTATTAAGTGTGGGCACTCTTTGGTGGCATATTAAGGAATCCTGGTCTCAGATGATGTTTTCAATGCAGTATTTAGTTTTCCATTCATTTTAATATCCAATTCTTTAGATAAAAAATTGTATCAGCATCTCTTATGTTAAGAAGGTAAGTGTGATATTTTTTAAAAATTCACTCAAATGTTATTCCTTGATGGAGAACTTCCACTTAGTGAAGTCTGAGATAGCGTCATTATGTTAATCGAAATTATGTATTCTGAATATTTAAGTGAATTTCGATTAATTAAACTACGTTGTCACTGAAGTGTGTTAGGCAAAACCCTCAATTTTTTACAAAATATATTTTAAATACACCGAGGCGTTCAATGGTGCCTTAGAAAATAACTCAAAGACTATGAAAACGGTATCAATTTTTGCACTGACGGCTCAATAAAATTCTCTATATGCCGCGGCATTACTTATTCTTATAATTACTTATTACTGATAGCTTTTTTGTAGTTCCCCCAATACTTTTATCGTTTTTGTAGCATATAGCTCAGTATTCCTTTAGTTAACTTTCAACTCGGGTATTTGGTTCCTTGAAGTGAGTTACGAATTCCAGACTGATCCGTCTCTTGAGTAGGTACGATATAATGCGATGCTTAAGTTGAAATCCTTTTGAATTGCCAGAGCGTTAAACGACCGGAGAGGGCATCCATTAAGTTTAAGAAAAGGGCCAGTTGTATTGCCAGAGGCGCCACCATAACCCAGCGACGCTTATTGCCAGGCGCCCAGCGAAAAATGGCGCTGATCGAAGGAGATAAAGAGGCGGCGCGCGAGTACAAGCGACGGAAATACTCTAAAACGGTGGCGCTTGGCGTCGTCCCCTCCCCCCGACCCCGCTCCTTAAAATTCAGCGGCCATCCGTCCGAGAGGGCGAAACGCATTCGAGTGGGGTCGACCCCGGCGAGGGCATCTCGCGCAGTGAACTCGCGCCCAGAATGGCATCCGCAACCCGCGGAGCAATCCGCTTTACGGCGAAAGAGGTCGTTAAAATCTGCAGGACGGGAAGTGTTTTGCGGTTCAGGCACGCAGACCCTCTGATCTCTCTCTCTCTCTTTTCACCCCCCTCCTCCCCATACCACGCCACCCCCCTTTTAACTCCCCCCCTCCCCCTGCCCCCTCATTGGCTCCCGCAATGCACATGGAGCGAACCGTCTCGCCCCCTGCATCGTAACTAGTCGGGTCGGGAGGGTGTAAATACAAGCAAGCCCTCGCCGCTGGCGTGCGGTTCAGAGGGCGGGGAGGGGGACGGGGGTTGGTTCTGCGGATCTGCGCACTGGATGTGATGGAAGGCTCCCGGGAAGGTTTTAGTTTTGGATCCGGAGAAGCGCGTGCTGCGTGTGCGATTTCGAGATTGTGGCCCTAAAACAATACGCAATCGATTCTCGAGAACTTGTGTCGTGGGCCGTCTTAAGATAGCACGATAGCGTGTTTTATATATTTGTACGTCACCGAAGAACCTTCCATTTCAGATATGTATATAAATATATTACTTAGCATCTATATCCAAGAGAGGATTAGCTTTGGGAGTAATGCTTCACAGTCAAAGAGGGCGCAAAATATCTTGAATAATTAATTGCGACAAACATAAAAAAAAACATAACTATTAATCTGCAAATGAAGAGGGATTAACAAACATTTAGATTGAAAATCCACGCCATCACGGACTGACATAAACTTCTTACATGCTAGAAACAACGTTTTCCCCAAAGTGCTGAAAATAAAACCATCCAGACATAACTCCAAGCCCACAAAACCGTCCACATGGCCGAAGTATTTTGATTGAGCACGGAAATTGAGCAAAAGCATGCACAACGGGCACTTAAAACTATCGATCGAAGACACGCACTCGTAGCCATAAATAACACCATGATAGAAACCCCAAGTGAAAACCACGAGACAAAATTTCCATTAAATCATTCTACTAAACATTTTACGATTAAACGAAAATCTCCTTTGAAACAGAATGAAAACATTTCCTTCCGAACAGTCAGCCAGCACTGGAAGACTTAGACATGGAAATGGACTCCAAAATTTAGACGCTATGGTGAGACCAAGAAACAGTTCCCAAGACATGCTAGCCAAACCAATTAAAAAACTTCATGAAGATAACACGCAGACCGCGTAATTAATTCACTCGCGAATTTATAATACGAAAACTCTCAGCGAAAGAGTTTTAATAACGTCAATCAGACAAAGGAATTACTACCATCAAATTGTGAAAAGCCAACTACATGCGCCACAAAACCGTTGATTAATTTCCCTGTGTTAGTGTACGGATAATCCATGTAACGAAATCATCACTGACACTAAGAACACACTCGACGGTTGCACCACAATTTTAGGCAAATAATTGTTTCAGTTTATAAACCGCTTACTCAATTGGTTCCCTAATATACGTACTGTCGAAGATACACAAACCTGGCAAAAATTAGACCCATAATTGTAGCTTTGGCACTAGCAAATTTGCCGAGTGGTTCGACAAAGTACAATGCACTGGGCTCCGCAGGAACATAAAAAGCACCAAAAAGTCATTGATGACATCCAAAACGTACGCCTGCTTCCTATTGTCCGCGGGTTGTCCAATGACTCCTTAGAAAATGCGAGCAATGGCGCTCACAGTGTCGGAAAATGTTTTCTTTCACTAATGCTCAACTCTCACCGGACTGCTCTTAGAGTTTCAGCTAGGTCCATCGCGTGGTTTTAATGTTTATAGTCTCCGAAGGCACCGAAGAAGGCGAAGACGGTGAAATCGGCGGATAAGGTGATGGCCACGTTTATTCGGGATGCACTTGGAATCATTTCGATGGATTCTTGCAAAAATAACAAACGAGAAATGGAGAGTATATATGCGTCGCCATTGCACCATTTGAGCGAAGAAATCAAGAAAAATTGTTACTTGGCAAAGAAAATATTCTCTACCACCAAGACAATATACGGGTGCCCACATGCGCAGTTTCGATGGCGAAATTTATTTATTTACAGTTTGAATTGTTACAAAATCCTCCGTATTCACCACATTTACCTCTCCCCCACCCCCTCCGTGATCTTTCTTTATTTCCAAACTTGAGAAAATGGCTCAGTGGGAAACGACTCACGTTAAACGAGGAGATCATCGCCAAAGCACAGATACCTATTTCGAGGACGGTCAGAAATCCTACAGGGTGCGGCCCTTAAATCGGGACAAACACGCGTTTCCTCGAATGAGATTTCCTCGCCGGGTTAGCGAAACCTTCCCCAGACTTCTCCGAAGCATTATACTTAACCAAAATATAGTAAACAGTCGATCTGGGCACCCGAAGAATCGAACTATTTCACTGGACGAACGCCCAGCGCGAACACTTTCGACACTCTTCGATTGTACTCCGTACATGTACGTAATATCTAGGCCATTTTGAGGTTGCGACTGTTTACTAGATGCCTATAGCTTTCAAGAACGCCAATAGCGAATTGGAACTACGATATGGCAAGAAATTAAAATTGAAATTTGTCCGGATTTGAGCGCCGCACCTTGTACTTTTTGGACGGCTTAAAAAACGAAACGCTAAGAAAAGCGTATTGAGCTAAAAGGTCGTTTTGTTTGTTGGAGACATTGAAAAATTAAAGAAATCTACCCAAAATAATGTTTTTCTATTTTGCCCTAAGGGCCCAGGTACGCATAAAACTAGTAAACTGGTGTCTGCAAGTTCTGAAGTTTTCTGCAAGGTGTCTGAAGTTTGCAAGCAGAATTAATGAAATCGAAATAAAAATGTAAAGAGCATTGGCCATGAGGAAAATATCATAAGATAAATGCCATGAGATGAACATCAAAATGCCATTGACAAATACACAAGATACCTATTTTGAGGACCTTCCGAAATCCTACTTTTTGGAGGACTTAAAAACTTTGGAGAAGCGCTGAGAAAATGTCACAGAAATGAAACACATAGCCCCAATAAATGGATAAGTACCAAAGCTAAATCGTGAGGTAAATCGGAAGAAAAAACTTGCAAACAAACACACTATATTCACACCATTGAACAATCCTTCAAGAATAAATTCATTTCCATTCCTGTAGAACCCAAACTCTCTGAAGAGCTCCATTGCATTTTCTAACTGGTGGACACCAATTTCATTTTCAAACACCCTACGAAAGGGTACCTGGGTAATCCTAGTGACAAAACTCCCGAAAAGCCTGAAAATTACGAAATGAAGTGCAGCACTTATCAAAAAACATACATTGGACAGAAAAAACGTACCAGGCTCAAGGAATACCTAGTGCACTAAAATAACGGCCGTATTGGAAAATCGGCCATCGTAAAACACATTTACGAAACCACCCACCCCTTTACACGTATTTAAGATTCATTCCTATTTAGGCGCACCCAAAATTTCAACCTCGACTCCTCCGAGAACTCGTGCATACACATTCGTAGAGGTGACATTGTAAACAACGAATCGGGAATCATCACCAGTTCCTTACTCGACTACGTCCCCCACCCTTTCGCCTATTATTTTAGTGGGTGTAAAAATTTATCCTCTGTGCAATGCATTCAAGTAAAAAAAGAAATTCTGTCCGTCGTCGATATAAAAAAATGTTAATTTTACGGAAAAAATTCGATGTCTCAATATGGGTTTTAACAAATCCATAGGTCGATCAATGGTGGGAGCAATACGTTCTACGTGTTATTTAGTACCGATTTATAACCACAGTGAGATGTGATTCAAAGGGATGAATCAGCGATGAAGAGAAACCAGTCATAGCAAAGCGTCCCCATACTGTGAAAGAGATGCGTTACTACTGGGGCCATAGTTCAACGTCCCTCTCGACATTACTTTCTCTGTGCCCGAACCGTTTCCCGGTCGAGAAATGCTTCCATGCCTCGGATATAATTTCGGCACATCCGGAGCTCGACCGTGGGCCTTCGGCGTTAGAATCCAACGCAGAGATCACCGAACCAGTTCGCTGTAGGCGTCCAAGGGGAGTCGGGAGTGAGTGCGGAGAGGAAGGCTGTCACCGTCGAATCGACGCGACGTCGCCGAATTCGGTGGAGTCGAAAGGTTGTAAGTGGAAGGATGCTCAATATCCTCCTCTCTCGGATCTTATCATCCGGTCCACCGAATCTTCCTCCCCCTGCACCCTTTCTCTTCTTGATACGTCCGGCGGCATTTTCCGCCACACACACACTCTCGCTCTTAATATACGTGGAGATAGATGGGAGATAAATTGCTCTTGGGTAAACACTGTAAGAACAAGCTCGTGAGTACAGAAATCTTTGCTTTGGGATTCTTAACGTGAATTATCACCAAAAGGGATAAATAATGATCAAAAAGGGATGTATTATTCACAGAGACAACCGTGGTTTGATTAGGATACTAAAAAAGTAAATAACATACATGCCAACTCTCCCGATTTAAGCGGGATACTCCCGATTTTTCCTTCTTACGTTCTTGATGAACTGTTCAAATTGTGTACTTAGCTTAACATGTTAATAAAGTGTGACATTCATTAAAAATTGGCAAAGTGTCATAAAGGGATTAAGGTGCCATGCAAATATTGTGGTAATTAAAAGTGATTACTTCATGATACACTTCTAAAAATCTCCCGATTTTTCATTTTTGAAAGTTGGCATGTCCTCCCGATTTTTCATTTTTGAAAGTTGGCATGTCTGAAATAATATCGTTACTGCTCTTGTACATATACATGTTTCACCGTAAATTCAGTTAACACATAAACGTAATTCATGATATGAAAAATACATTTATCTACATATTACCCCGCAAGCCGACGCAAGGGCGTGTGGTGGGGGGTGTTAGGTAATCAGCCATGCATGCATAATCACAATCATGACACCACTACCCAAATTTACGCTTCATTTAACGCAGATGAGTAATATTTTCAATGTGGTTTGAGAAACAGCACCCTTCTATCGGACAGTTCGCCTCATTAAACAACGAAATGATTCTACCCACTCTGCCGTGTCACTGATTCCATCCTTACTACTTCACGTCGATCAATGGACCGTTCAATAGCCTGTGGACTGTCAATAACCAAGCAATTCGCGTGAGTTACCATCAGTGAGGCAGCTTACTTACAGTGCGTCTAGGTATACCCTAAGACCAATTAATTGTGTGATGCTGTAGACCCTTATTTCTTACAAAGCTCTTTAAAATTATAAAAATGAAGTGAACATTTCTTAAGAAACTTACTGAACTGCAGTGACTACTTTGTAGCATACGTACTAATGTCAGAAGAATAGATAGAATCGTTACTGGATGAATATTCTATGGAACCCCCTGCTACACACCCTTGCGGTGGCTTGCAGGGCACTACGTGACTGTGCATGTAAACAAAATCATCACAGAAGTTTTGCAAACTAAAAATATTTTAGGTAATATTTTGCGCAAAATTTGACAGAAATTGTTCAAAGCTGCTCCAGGCATGAGTCGTACATAACCATGGCGAAGGTTTGAAATTTTTAGAAAGTTTTAAATGGTAATGCAACGACATTTAGTGAGCGTGCTAACTTAAATATTAGCACGACGGATTCGGGGTATTTATCCTAGACTTCCAATGTTCCACATTCGGATGCCTACCTCCTTCCTTCACAAATAGCCCTCACATGCCGACCCGAAACCTAACCGCCTGGCTTTGGGATCGGCCATTTGAATGTACATGCTGTTATTAAATATTGTTGCATGCATTCTTTCTTGTGATTAAAATTTATCGAGTGCATGATCAAACTAATATTTGTGTAGAGGTAACATGATTTGGTTTTGTATGTGGTTTTATTCTGTTTTACGGGTGGTGACCTAGTACCCCCCGCCATAAGCCCCCGCGGCAGCTTGCGGCGTATTATGTAGATGTAGATGAATAGTGAAATTAGCTTCTTACATGCTTATAATTAGCTTTGGATTTGTGATACGAAATAATAATTGTAATACGGTTTGAAATATTGGAACTATAAGATTATGGAGACCATGAGTGAAACTGACAGATATAATGTGTCATTTTCCTTATCACATTCACCTACACCCATCTTGCATCAACATCTACATAAATAGCCTGCGAGCCACCAAAAAGGTGTGTGGCAGGGGTGTAGCACCAGGAGGAAAGGGTAAGGGATGAGGGGTTGGGGTTTTTCAAATAGGTGGGGGGCACCTGTAACAAAAAAAAATATATCCACACGCAGTCCCTAATTTGTACGTTAATAACACAGGCCAACAGTGGTATTGGTGCCGGAGCTTTTAATGCTGATTTAAAGAACAATTGGGGTGCTGAATCCAATTATGACACTAGTTTTTTCCTATCACCTATAGTTTTCAAGATAAAGATATGTTGTTACTTACGTAAAAAAATCTTCTACATGATGATATGGGAATATTATATTAATAATAAAACCCACTAAATATAAAGACTTTATTTATTTCTAGGGCTGTTAAATCACCCACAAACACAACAGAATTTTACAATACAATTGAACACAAATACTAAAATTTTTTACTGTGATAAAACAAATAGAAAAGAAAAAAATACATAAAAACATCACTCAACACATCGGAAGCTTCTTTTGCGCGATTTTCTTGAGTGTACTTTGTTCAAACAGTCTCGTTTTAAGCACCAGCAGTAATCTGCCATAATATGGTTATCCCATCTTCCTTGGTAGCGAGCTTCCATTGTTTTTATATCCTGGTGAAATCTTTCACCTTGTTCTTCACTTGTGCCTCCTAAATTTCCAAGAAAATTGTCTAAGTGGCTGTGTAGGTAGTGAACTTTTGTGCTCATATTACATCCATGTGATTTGAAGTTACTGAGCATAATGTTTACCAGCTCAATATAATTGTCACTTTTGTGATTTCCTAGAAAATTTTTTATGACCTCAACAAATGATATCCAACTAATTTTTTCAATCTCATTCATTGACTCGACAAAAGCAGAATCCTTTGTAAGTTGTCTGATTTGTGGCCCCTCAAAAATACCAGCTTTAAGTTTTTCAATACTTATATGGGGCATCTTTAGTCTTAAGTAGCCGAAGCATGGTCCATCCTTGTCAAGAGCCTTTACAAATTGCTTCATTAGGCCTAGTTTAATATGTAGAGGCGGTAAGATGATTTTCTCTCTTTCAACTAAAGATTCAGCAATGATGTTTTCTTTCCCAACAACCAAGTTTTCTCTCTTAGGCCACTCCTTCTTAATCCAGTGGTTTTGTCTGTCCCTGCTATCCCAGAGGCACAAGAAACAAGGATATTTTGTGTAGCCACTTTGCTGCCCAAGAAGAAAGTTCACCATTTTTAAATCTACACAAATCACCCAGTGGTGTTCCTGGTATTTTATCTTCTGTAAGACCAATGCTATTGTATCGTATTCTTCTTTCATTTTAGTTGAATGAGCGATTGGTATTGCGCCAAACCTGTTACCATTGTGAAGAAGTACACATTTTAAACTACGCTTGGAGGTATCAATAAACAAACACCAATCGCTAGCATCATAAGTATTGTGATAGTAGTCCCATCTTTTCCAAAAGACCCTTAACGTCTAAACAAAATGTAAGATTGTCTTCTTGAGTAAAGAAGGGTAGCATATCCTTTTCCCTTGTGCGATAAAAACTTATTTTGTACCGGGTTGCAGTAAATTCTTTTCATGGAGTCTTGATGCTAGTAGTTCGGATGCTTCCTTCGATAAGTTAAGTTCTCTAGCAAGATCGCTTAGTTCATCTTGATTAAATAGTTGAGGAATTGTTGATACCCCCTCGTAGTCACTGCCACTATCGTCAATAGAATGAGAAATGTTTTCAAATAGCTCAAATTCTTCCTTAGATATATCTGGTAACGTCTGAAATATTGGGATCGGTGTTTCTTCTGAATGGGGTACCGGGCGTCTAGCTGAAGGCAAATCTGGATATGTCCACTTGTGGCGATTTTTTCGATTAATTCCCGAAACATTTACTATGCAAAAATAACAGCCGTCAATATGGTTCACAGGTTCTCTCCACACCATTGGCACACCAAATTTTAGACTTTTCCTTTGCCCTGTTGTCCATTGCCGCAGATGTTCAGTACATGTTTTACACACAAAATGCGGTGCCCATGTTTTATCTTGGTCACCAAGCTTAACACCAAAATATCCCAAGTATGCACGTTTCACAAAGTCTGTGATATTTTTCCTATTTTCTTTTACCATATATTCCCATGTATACTTATAGATTTATTTAACTTTGAAAATTATTTTCCGGAATATATCAAATATTAAAACAACTAATCGTAAGATGTGCCATATCTAAAAAAGTAGAGCTGTTAAATAAAAACGGATTTCATATTTGGATTCAGCTCTACAAATATAGCTAAAATCAACACAGATTCCCGGCACAAAAAAAAATTTTTGTAGGCCTGTGCAAGTGTTGCGTTGAACTGACTCTTGGGGGATTTCGACTGCAAGCATTCTGGTCCCTTATCGTTCTAGGAAAAAATGGCATTTTAAACCTGTCAGTCTTGCAGTCTATTTCTCTAATCTTATGTTCGTGATCCCTCCGAGCGTAATACGTTGGGGTTCGTATTATATTCTCGGTGTTGTCGGAAAAGGGTCCATTCTTAAATGTTTTTAATAAGTTAGTCTATATCGTAAACGCCGCTGGGTAAGAGAATCCCAACCTAAGTTGTCTAGCAAAGTAGATACGCTGCTGCGTTGGTTATAACAATGTTTGGCAAATCTAGCCCCCCTCTACTGAACTCGATCTAATCCCGAAATCAAATCGAAACTCGGCACAAGAGCGCGCGGCGATGGGCGTTAGGAAGCTAGGATTGGAGAGTGTTTTTTGGGGAATTTAATCTTGTTATACCCTTATTTTCGGCAGAGCGTACCTAATATTTCCTTAGGTGTTCCCCCTTTTATTGTTGTCGCGAATAGTGGGCGCAGGAAAAACAAATACTTGAATATATCAGTTCGACAATCTAACTCTCTAATTTTGTTACAATTGTCGTTCGGGATTATGGCAGCTTTCACTCTTTTAAAACCTGCTTACTGCTAAATTCACGGAGTGCATCGTAAGAGCAGCCATGCATCCTCCTGCGCCGTGCATGAGCCTCGGAATGATCTGGCTCCTTGAAAGCCGCGCGAGTTGCTGGGGCCATACAGGGCCATCTCCCGCACTTGGCGTGATGCACTCAATCACCTCACGCTCCTTCCAATTCGGACTACGTTATTTTTACTCCAACCCCGCTTGAATTTTATGGCCGTTTTTTAATAATCATCAAGCCTTTCTCTAAACGGCCCGCAAAATAATTTCACAAAATAGTATCGTATTCATAATCACGTTTATAAGTTGGTCGTGTAATATATTTCCTCGGAGGTTGAGTAATAGCCTTCCCCGCAAAAAGTCCATCGTCCATATTTACCACCTTCGTGGGGAACAAACGCGTATGGTCGGCGGTGCGGAAAAATTCTGACCCAATTCCAAACCCTTACTGCATGACAAGCTATGGGATTAAAATTGCTATTTCAGTGGCGAACGTGTTTTACTCATCAAAAGGTTTGTGGAAGCGAGGAAAAAATATTTATGTAAGCGATTCCCCAGAGTACGAACGGAAACGCAGAATACCACGGATACCAGCACTTGGTTGGATGCCCCACCCGGCGTCCGGCGTCGGCGTCCCTCGCATCGTCCTTGCGCCCGTGATTCATTGGGTGCATTGCGACATCCCATGGAGTCGCCTCGCGTTTAAATCGTCGTGTTGGGAAAGGTTAAATCAGCCGTTTCATATTCGTCGCCGTCATCAACCGCGCAGTTGTTTGCCCTGCCCCTCGCAGTAACGCGAGCGGCTTGGAATAATGCCGCTTTCGAATCCGTGATTGAGGGGTGACGGGAATCGTAACGCGAATTAAATCGAGCGAAAACAAATGTTCGGACCAATATCCGAAAGTCAGAACGCGCGCATTATTCTTTCCGTCGTCGGCCGAGGATCAGAGTGCGATTCATAATTAGCCACTCCCACTCAACTCCCTCCCCCCTCAAGCCTACCAATGTGAACCAATTCCGAAACCCTGGAGTAGGGTTGAGGGTTTGCGGTTTGCGATATGTTCAAATATTTGGAACAAGCCTTATCTTATCACAAGCTAGAGTGTGTAGTTTCAATGGAGTGTGTACTGCGAGACTTCTACAGGGGATATATTAGTTTACCAGCGTGGATAACGGTAGTGAATTGGATTATTTTTGCTTTTTTCGCTATCTGTGCCGATATTTTTCTCTTTCGTTCAGTTTGCGAAAACGAAGCGTACGATTGTCATACGATGATTCCTCGTAGGGAATTATGTTAATCCCAAGGCTCCCATCTGCGTGAAGTTCGTGAAATGGCAAAAGTATTTCCGATATCCATCGCCTAAATATCTATGACGTTTATAATTACACCATTATAAGCTCTCTGGTGATATTTCAATAATAATTTCATTGATTTCAGTGATGTTCTAATCTTATTGGGTTCAGGATGGTGCAGTGGCGAATGCCCTGGATTCATAACCCAAGGTCTCGATTTCAAATCCCGGGAGTGCTGAAGTTTTCAATGGTATCCATATCTCTACTTGGGGTGATATGCAGAGGGCCCCTCACGTGGAGTAAGCCGCCCGTCGGATGCGACGTTATAAGTTGTGAACCCCTTAGCATCTTTTTTTAAGAGTAGTTTTCTCTCCACCATTCCTTCATCCCTGAGGAATTTACTTCTCCATACCAAATTAATCACCTAATGGCGCAAATGACATCAAGAGTTTGTTGCATCCTCGAACTACTACCCAAACATTAGTAATCAATTTTGAATTAAATTTTATCACTTGATGAAGTTCATTAATATCAATTAAAAATATAGGCAAGTATACATAAGGAGGCCGTCGATTAGAACATCTCACATCTTTGAAGATTATTGAGGAGCAAAAGGGTAGATTAATAAGCGAAGTGAGACGACTAATTGAGTTTGCGTACGTATAATAGGTGCAGGAAATCGATGAGGTATGTGAGTACGAAAACATTAGTAGTGAAGAGGAATCTTAATTGGTTTAATCTTAAATCTTAAAAGTAGAGGTTAATAGAATAATGACACTAATTCAGCATTCAGTCTGATTACTGCTGATGAGGACAAATATAAGAGAAACTTTACACTTCCGCACACTTTTAATTTTCTACGACCATGGTTTCAGTGCTGCGCATCATCATCAGGTACAATACAACGAATTTTTTCAACCTATATAGTCAGGCGCCAGGAGGGGCGTGTACTCGTATATATAAGTTGAAAAATTTCGTTGTATTGTACCTGATGATGATACGCAGCATTGAAACCATGGTCGTAGAACATCAAAAGTGTGCGGAAGTGTAAAGTTTCTCCTTTTTTTTACCCTCATCATGAAAGAGTTCCACAAAGATAAGCCTGAAGCTGTTAACTGATTACTGCTATTAGGCTAACCTTATTCATAAGATTAATTAGGTTGCAAGTGCAGCGTAGCATTATACTTTTCAGAAACGTAGTTTACGTGGAAAAAGGGTGATCGTTGATTTGTGAATTTAATATTACGAGAGCCGAGGAAATGATAAAAAGTAAGGGGAAGGGATATGCCAAACGAAAGTGTATAAGACAGATTAGGGGAAGGTAATGGCTTGGTGGAATCATTGAAGAAAACAACTGCATGTATTGAAGATAGAGGAACGCTGTTGTTAAATCATGGTAATCAAATCGAAGGTTGGTTTGTGGGAGGTCAGGATAGATGTCATACTCAAGCTAAGTCCTAATTCGCGTAGAATCAGACGGGTGGAGTATGGGGGACGTGACTTTTCCCCGTCCCAGTAAACGGGTTCCCAAGAAGTTCTGGTGATCATAAAATCGCAGGACAGCAATTTTTGGGAGGAGTTGTTCGAAGGCATCGCCTTGGAAACGAAACCAGGATGCATCCACGCCGCTGCTTTGAGCGCTCTCCCCAAATAAAGGTAACCTCGTAAATAAATTAATGAAAGGGAATATTTGAACGGATGGAAACTATGAGAAGCTGAAGAGGAGAAGAAGAAATGTTATATATTAGTTCGGAAATACACAGTTGGACGTACTGATTTCAGGGTCCGTCCAAATCCTGCTTCTACACTAAAGTCTATCCGTGATTGATACTGATATTTAAGTACTTAAGATTTTTACCTTAGGCACCAATACTACGATTCCCGGCCCAAATACTGGGACTTAGATAAGGTAACCTAGTTTTCTATCCCTCTGTACCAATACCCATCTTACCAATAAAATATTTTTGACATTATACAAAAATACTGCAAAGCAATCATCGGGAAAATATCCTTTTAGGTACTTTTTTACAAACCTCGTATACTATATATGATGTTTGTTGGTGCCGGCACAACTACCGGTATCACCAGAGTGGCGATCAAGGAAACCATAAATTTTTTTCAGACCTTAGGTAAAAGAAGCCGTGTACCCGTGATAAAAACGTTTCTTTAGTTAGAAAGAGCATTAGTCATCGGCGTACGGCGGGTCTGCTTTACTCTATCTTGGGCCTGAATGGCTGGCTCCGAGAGTGGATTGAGCAAGGTCGGAAAGGTTTTACTCGGCCGAGCCTTGACGTAATCCGTAGTTTTCCGCGCAGGGGATGACGTCCCACCGAATGGGGAAGAGCGGGAGGGGGAGTTCAAGCATGGGCATCACCTACGCCTCTCCCCGGTGAAATATTCAGCTGCCGAGTGCATCGGCGGCGTCCCCGGAATGTTTGCACTTTCGACACCCCTCTTCTCTCCCGCCACCGCACAGGAGAGCATCCACCAGGAGAATACACACGCATCCACCTCCAGGAAAACTCACCTTCATTAGAGGTGGCGGTTGAGTCAGAAGTGATGAAAACGCAAAGGAGATTCGTCATTTCGAATTAGATCGGCCACATTCCAAAATGGCGTTTCCCTCGAAGCCCATAGTTTTCATTTCGAGAATTTTTTGGTGCTCCTAAACAAAATGTTACCCCGGAGAGGAAGCATGCTTATTAAAATAAATGTTGGAGAGTGGATATTAAAGTTATCCTTTTTACTACTTAATAGCAGATTAAAGATAGAGGGTTGGGATCTTATAGAATCAAAAAGTGAATTGTTTTTACACCCATAGCTGTTAACCATTCTTTCTTATTTTGATTTAGAAGACTCACGGATAAAATAAGGGGAACACACATTCCGCGTTAATAGGTTTTTTGTACAAGTTAAATTTGAGATTCGTTTCTCTCTCACGCCAGTCGTAATTTCAAGAAATAATAACATTTGTCAATACGCTTTTCCCTCATGCACTCAGGATAAGCAACTTAGAATGAAAACTTAAAGTTGCCTCCATGATTGAAAACCAGCAGTTAGATCGCCATCCTCTCATTAAATCAATTAAACAAGGAATAATATTTTAACAGTCGTGATGCATATCCCCTGGATTCGTGTATCATTTCCTTTGTGCCCGCTACTTGCAAATTCCTGAATACCTTGTTGCTATTATGTTTCCAAGTGGTGGGGATGATGTTGTTGTAAACAAAAACAGAATTAACCGAATGATTTTGCGCATATCGAGGAAGAAATAACGAATTTTATTGTGGAAAATGAAGTATGCTATCGCAACATTTTAAGGATATCGCGCACGAGCAATTCATCAAACAAATTCGTGATTTCCTTTTGTTAAATCATATTTCATTAATGCGTGTGGATACCTGTGAATGGTATATTTAATAAAATTTTACGTGATGGGCGACATCCGGGCACTGTCCAAGTGGTGGGATGCATTGCAGTGGCAAATCCCGCTCTTCCCCGTCCTCTAACCGCCTCGACCCCTCTCTCCCGCGCTTCCTTCCCGCCACTTCTCCCCGCCAATCCCCTCGTGGGGTCGGGAAATGGCCGCCCGACCGCTGCATCTTAAGCCCGTCCCCAATCCACTCCCAAACTTAACGCTGTATCACAGCCCTCCTCCCTCCCTCCCTCAAGTTTTACCCTTGGCCACCAGCGTGACGGCTAAGGTTGAATTTTCACTGGCAATTAGTCCTACGCTTAAGCTTAAATGCCGCACTGCGGTGAAGTCTTGTATTTTACAAATTTGCCGGTGTAGCGGCTTGTGTTTTGCACAGATCTAGTTCATATTGAATAAATTTTGAAAGGTCACATTTCATATTGCAATCGATTTTGCCACGGTTTATATCGTATTCACGCGCATCGCACGGCTATTGTATGCAAGGTACTACACCCGATACCTACCGTTGAATTAATTACCTTTACGTTAAAATGTCATGACCATATATCTTTGCGCTAGATCGACTAGTTTCCAATGCCCTTATATCTACGTGGATGTGTTCGGTACACCCTTACATATAGGTCCTAATCGATTCGATTGTTTTATTAATTTACCAACAATCGATATTAGTGTAAAAACATTGATCCACAAGCATTTTGCGGAGTTTGCGAAGCATGTTATGTTGCATGTCCACGTGGATGTGGAATTTCGCCTTCTTGATTTTAAAATTCTAGTTTGCACGTTATTGGATAAATTATTGTTACATTCTAAAGCGGCATGTGTATATTCGTTGATAATTTTATATATTTGAATAGGTTTAAGTTAAAAAGGTTTTTGCATGAATGTTGTACGCCACTATGAGTGTAGGTTTGCATAAATGTGTTGAATTTGCATGGGGTTTTGTTCTCTTAAACGGGTGGTGACCTAACATACAGGCTTAAATGTAACATGCCCTTGCAGCGGCTTGCGGGGTATGATGTAGGTGTAGCTGTAAAATGGCAACAAACCAGCTAATTATTTGAAAGATTGTAGCCAATGTGGACTTTCCTTCTGCGTTTGAGGGCAACCGGATTTTGTTTTTACTCCATTCAAATGAGTGGCTTCCTGACCTTGTTCAGTATCGAACCCTGATCTGAGAATGTCCTCTCGTCTCGCGGAGAGTGTCGACGTTTCCCCGAGATGTCCGATTGCCTGCTTCGAGCTAAAGTGGAATTATATAAGAGCCCCGATGTCGTGCATCCTTCTCGCTCCACTTTAAGGGCACATTTTCGCTGCCTCCGACGACGTGAGAAGCGACGATATTAATAGATTTACGAATTTTCCCATTCATTTTTCTAGCAGCGTTAGTAAAGCGAGCCTATTAAATAGACAGAAAGGGGTCAACGTGTCACCTTGAAAAAATCATGATCCCCTCACAAATGCATTACTCGTTTAAATGCTTATGGAGGTGAAATTCAGTCTTGGCGAGTGAGTGGGTCACAGTAGTTGTTGGTAGTCTTTCAAGAGAAACCCTTTTAAATTGAAAGGAGTCGCGGTTTTTTCTAAGGCATTCAATCAAAATCTAAATCGTATGAATGTTTTTGGAAAATGATTTTGATCATTTAATGAAGTAACTTTGGCTATTCAGTTTTTTCATTAAATATTTGCTAGAGCTTTTTGTGATATTACGCTCGATATTTCTGGAACAAGAAATGAACACCCAATGCATATGCATGTGTGCGCGTGCATGTGCATGTAATACGTATGCTAGGCATAATAGGTGCGTGCCTATAGTGCATAAATGAGGAAATAATCAAGTATTAACAGTCATGTTGTTAAGATATAGTTGTTTTTATTATTTATTTAATTAAATTTAAAATTTTAGTCTTTATTTAATTAAAAATACGATTTTATTCCATTCTTCTCCCCATTTATGAATAATTAATTAATCTAAAATTATTAATATTTCGTGGAAAACACCTTTGTCTGTGGGAAATGGATGACTCGAATAATAAATGAAATGATCGATTAATTCTGTATTCGGCACATGGTAATTCAGAGCTGTTTCTTTGCGAGGGAAATTTATGCTGGAGAAAGTTTTAGAATAAGTTACCAACTTTGACAAAGACAAAACCTTTGAATTTTGGTCGGTTCTTGACAGTTCGGTCTGTCTCGTTAACTTGGAGTTTGTTCTCAAACCCAGACTAGAGTGTTGGGGTATGTTGCTTGCCGAGGCAATGTGCCATCAACGGTTATGTTAACGGTGCGCGACCAAATCAACTGGGAGAGTGCCTGTAAATTTGCAAATGTCTGGCAATACAAGTGTAATTAGTTTAAAAGAAACAAATTAGTTCAGGGGACCCATAATATTGGCGACTTGTTTGTTATAATATTTTATTTTTCTATTAACACTTATTTTGAAGCATACGTAAATAGATGTATTTTTCTTCTAAAAATCAACATTTTTTAATATATGAAACAATTTTTCTTAGTGCCTTGTCGTTAACTTCGTGATAAAGAGCAAAGTGATGGACTACGAAGTGAGTACCGGAAGCTAAGCTGATCTATTACTTACTTAATTTCTTAACTTTCAATTCCAAGGCCCGAATGAATGGCTACTCGTATTCAGGGTTTTGATTGTTTTATCCAGGCACCAAAAAGAATGTTATCAACCCAAACGTTGTTTTTTCACCTCGTATATAATCCTTCGCCCGGAGTAATTTACACACTTAAGGAAGATAATGGCCGTTTCTTGTGTCAAAATTCGATTTATCATGGAGGTTTAGTACCCACCTTGAAAATCACGCAGGTCCGGTCTGGACGCAGTGTTCAGACTCTCCGCCCGAAATTCAATTCGGACCCTCAAATTGGAAACCGATCTCTTCACCATGTTTCCCTCATTTATTCATCAGCATTGACATTATCCATCCGTGAACGTCGATTTATTACGCCATCCATTAACATCGAACGTCCATTACGCTCTCAAACAATTAAGGGTAAACAAATTTTAATGAACCGCACACTTCAAATGTTATCGCTAAGGGAACTTCATATTTGCCATCAAATGTTAGAATTTTTGGTAATACTTGCATGTTATTTCTTTATTTATTTCAATTTATGTCCTATATTTAATTAAAAATATCAGTTATATTTATGATCTTTGCTGTCGGCCCTCGACTTTCGGGTCGACTTTAGTTTTCCTGCAGAGCAAATATTTGCATAAATTTCCAAAATTAGTATTATTTAAACATATATATATATATAAATAGGGTCGCGGTGGTCCAGTGGGTAGAGCGTTGGACTACTGACCAGAGGGTCCCGGGTTCGATTCCCGGGCGAGGCACTCTGGGCACCTGAAGCTCCACCCAAGCTAGTTGATTTTTCGGGTACAAGATCTTCCTGGAAAACCATAACCGGCACAGGGAAAGGAACTGGCCCCCCTACCCTGTGTGTGAATATTCACACACCGTCGGGCTTGGTACATGGGTGAGCTCTACCATCACCTACTAAACCGACCTTCGGGTTGATTACTGTGTTTATGGTTTTTTTTATATATAAATATTTATATATATATATTTTTTTAAGGTAATCTACTGGTTAAGGTAGGTTTTTGGATGGACACAACTATCAAATAAATATTTTGTAACTCTAAAAAAAACCCAATCCAGCACCCTAAACTACATCAGGTCCCTCTTCATCTCTGTGTACTTCTTCCCTCCCTTCATCCCGTCCAACATCCCCATCCTGTTCCTGCCCTTTTCTCGCTTGCCCATCATTCTCCCCTCTATTACCTTCTTCAACATTCCACTCCCGCTCTATACGCCTTTCATCCATTTTTCCTGCCTCCATAGGATTTCTCTCAACAAACCCCTCTCCTCCCCCACCCACCATCTCCAGTACTTCCTCATTTGTTATCCTTTCGGTCCATTTCACCTTCTCCATTCTTCTCCACACCCACATTTCAAAAACCTCCAATCTACGTCTATCCTCCTACTTCAACGACCACGTTTCCGCGCCGAACATAGATACCTACGTTCCATATCAGAATTTTTACGAGTCTTGTCTTAACATCCCTACTCAACGTCCCCGTAATCAACTCCCTCCTCCTCGAGAAAGCCTCCTTGCCTAGCGCAAATCTTCTCCTTACGTCCCTACTACTTTGACCGTATTGGTCCAAAACACTTCCGAGGTATGTAAACTGTTCTACTTGCTCTATTTTTTCCCCTTCTATTTTAATGTTTAGCTTAGCCTTTTTCTTTCTGGAAAATCGCATAGCCTTTGTTTTATTAATATTGATTCTCATCCCATATCTATTGCACTGAACCTCCAATTCACTCAGCAATGCTTACAACCCCTTGGCTGACTGAGCAACTAATGCTAGGTCATCAGCAAACCTAACCGATTTTACGAATTCCCCTCCGACTTTCATTCCTACTTCCAGTTCTTCCCATGCCTCTTTAATCATTTCCTCCACATATACGTTGAACAGCACCGGTGACAATGGACAACCCTGCCTTACACCTCTTCCTAACACTGCCCATCCGGACTCTCCGTTCCCCACTCGCACCTGAGCAGTCTGAGACATGTACAGGTTGCGGATCAGTCTCCTGTCCCTCCAATCCATTCCTTTTTTCTGCAATACACGTATTAATTTTTCCCAATTCACTCTATCAAACGCGTTTTCGAAATCTACGAAGCAGGCATGTACAAATATGTATATATATATATATATATAATATCAATGATGCGGAAGTACTCACGAGAGCAATATAACTTTTGGACGGCACAATAGAACACAGAATAAAACAGATAACACGTAAAAGGACACTCACACTGTAGATGATTTAAGCTTTCGGCCTACTCCGAGGCCTTCTTCAGGTCAGACTGCATACATAGACAGTTATATATATATATATATATATATATATATATATATATATATATATATATATAATATTTGTATAAACTGTGTTCTTGTCCGCTTTGTGAAGCGTTGAAAGCGGTAGGCGGTTTATTCATTCTTCACTGCGCACGATTTGTTTTCTCTACGCCGCAAAAAAATGCAAGCAATGGAACCCTAGTTATCATGAATCACTTTCTGTCGTTACTTTTTCGTTTACTAAGAAGATGCTAAAGTGGAGGCCTGTCACTCCAAATCTCATCCCAAATGGTATGAATTACTTGTACAGTCATGTATAAATGCTAGATTTTGGCTGAATACGCACTCGTTTGTATCAAGCTCGCCGTTTTCCATAAAATCGAAAAGTATTGAGCTTGGATATCTTCAACGTCTCTTTTTTGTGCTTTTTTTATTACGCAAATCAATGTTTTGCACCATTAAGTAGATGAGAATCTGAAGAGTACTATTTGTTCCATCGAGTGGGAAAAATGATACATTTAAAAAGTCCTCAATATCGCATTTATTGATCTTATTTTCGACAATCCGACTTTTCCCAGAAAAAAATGTAAGTACCGATTTACCGTCCCACGCGTAATCAATCATTGCATTACTAAAAAATAAAGTGGGTATTCTTTCACACTAAAAATACTTTATAATACTACCGGTTTCGACTCATTGTGTAAAAAAATATCAAGTATATTTATTTATTTATTATGAATTTTCACAAAGTAGGGTGTCAAACCAGCAAATTAATCATTGCATTGGTTGATTTACACATCAAAATATTTGCGGGGCGTATAAATTGTGACCTTTTTCCCTGTTTGTGTCGCAACTATATCCTGGGCACAGAACAAATGAGGCATGGCAAAAACATAGGTCGTAGTGGAGTTGTGTCTGCCGTACATTCCACAAGTGTGCCTCTGATCGACTTACTGTGCAGTTACGAGTTCGGTTGTTATCCTTGACTCTCTGGGCAAAGCTTTCTAATCTCATAAATTTTCAAGGTTCTGATCGTGTCTGCACCATGTTACGTATCACGTTTACCCGTCCATTCACGATTGACCGGGGCACCGCATTGGTGATGTGTATGCAAATGAAGGATTTATTATCATAATGTGTTATATTAGTTAGTATGCGTATATATATTTTATTCCAGTCGGCCAATTGATTATAAATTGCAAGAGAAAAAATGGAGAGTGTGAAAATCTCGTTCAAAAAGCGTTGTTTGAACGAAGCTTTCATTTTCTCCATGTTTATTACATTCATTCGTTAATTTTGTCGTTTATTTTGTTTTCTCGTCGCATGGCGTCCGATTAAAATTTACTCACTCATTATTACGGGAGGTTATTTCGAAAAAAGAAAAATGTTATTGTTGATGTCTTCAATTATATTGTGTCTTATGTGTGCCACGGATAGCTGACTAATTCGTGTACGCAGGCGTGAGTCAAGAGGACCTAATGTCGCCATAATAGAGATTTTTTTTGTTAATTTTCATTTGGAATAGCCAATAGTAAATTAGTTACTATTAGTAATTATTAGTAATTAGTAGCCATAATCGTAGTAAATTCAAAGAATAGATACAATGACGTTAACCTCAGGTAAATATAATGTCAGGTAATATACTCAGGTAATATAATATAAGTAGTAAATTATATATTTGGGGAGTTGTAATTTGTTAGTTAGTTTTTACTTTGGTTAGTTTGGTTTTTTGTCCGAGCATGTGCTACAGATTGTTAAAGATAATAATTCATGAGTAAATGAAATATTTGGTGATTATTATTTCAAATTACTGAAAGAATTATTTTCCAACTAGTAATTTAAACTTTTTCGAGTGTGGGCTATGAGTCAGGAATAGCTAGGGCAAGAATTACATTTAGTAGAAAAGAATTTCAATTCATAGTACGTGTAACTTCTGGTTACAGACTCGAAAATAATTTGCGTATATTTCCTTTGGCAGATCAAGATATAAACTATCGTTTTCACTTAATGCCGTGTGTGATTAAAAATTGATAGTTAAAACTAGAATGTTGGTACGGAAATGCAATTTCAAATCTGCAATGAAAAATATAGAATTTAACGATCATCACGGAATTTGCGATGAAATTCAGAGTTGAGAAATTGAAAAGTCAACTATTAGCATAAACCTTGTAGATACGAAATTCTAAGCCAACTATGATTACAGTGAAGAAACTAACTCCAAATGTTTTCGCTGCTTGAACGGTTTTGGTAGCGGTGGGGTTGTTCCTCGGCGATTTCACATTAGTAAAGTTTGGGAAAATTTTGTTTTCTATGCATCGTTATTAGAGCCCAATGTCAGCAGCCAGTGTTTTCATTTTCAGCTATTGTTTGCGGTTTGTAGAACTCACTGGGATGGAGAGTCATGCGTTGAAATTGAAAGTGCGAGCTTTTGGCGTACGGTTTTTAGAAGAAAAATTCTCAGCCAACATGACTAGCTATGGTAAACCTTTACTGAAGACTAGTAGAGGAATCAACTAAAGTTAGTTTTATCCCCAAAGTCTCACTCATTGGTATAGAAAATCTTAGGAACGGTTCATGAAGAATAACTATAAATCGATGAATTACGGGATTCCACGCTTGGTAGAGGTAGTTGAAACTTCAATGTAAAAATGGAGAAAAGGGGGAAAATCTATTCAAATGAGGACCACTTTGCCTAAACAAGATAAGATACGCACGCCCCAGTCCAGAGGTGATTCTACATCTACATAGTACATCGCAGGTCTCCGAAAAGGAGTGTGGCGGGTGTTAGGTCATCATCGGTAAAAGAGTAGAAGAGATAAAACCGCATGCAAAACACACAAAATAATGCCAATCTCCACCCACAAAGTCGTATATATTTATTTGAAAACCTTTGTAACTTACACGCATGATAATAAATATACCATCAAATAACATACACATGCACCTACGAATATACCTAATGTCTTTATAACGTTTAATCTTGTCCTGACGTGTAAATCGAATGTATTTAATATTTCTCTAGTGACTTCTACATTTTTAGGAAAGTGTTCAATAGCATAGGCAAAGTTTTTTAATTTCTTGGTGAATTCCACTGAGGCTGGACTGAATGGAAGTGTTATTAGTCCACGAGAGGAAATCGTTGTTAGGGGTCTGTATTAAACATACTACCCATGACCGAGGAAACTTCAGTCCATCTTCAGGACGGGGACCTTGGCTAATGCGTGTACGATTAAGGGGATGACACTACCATAATGAACAGAAAGAGATAGGAACGTGCCAGCAGGCTCAATTAATGTTTTATTTTTTTTCTCCGCGGGATGAATAGGTGTTACAATTCAGGAAACCTGTCGAAACATAAGGGTGTAAGTATACGAGGTTTTGAAATGTAGTGCCACCGTTTTTCAAGGAATGATGAAGCCCGGTCTATGTGCTCGTAGTAACAGCTATACAGCAACATCTTTGACACTCCATGTCATCCGTCTATTTTTTCCACTTAACAACCTCCTGATAGATTTTAACTACATTCGTGGGTACATGTGCATGTTAGTTGATATATGTATATGTATTTGCATGCATGTAAGTTAAAAAGGTTTTTGTCTGTTCTGTCCATGAACTTCCTCGCCAGTCTGAGTGCAGGTGAGCATGACTTTGCTGGTTTTGCATGTGGTTTTATCCTATTTTACTGGTGATGACCCAACACCCCCCGCCACACCATGCGATACGAAGGTAACACGCACACATTTGAACCTCAACTTACGCAAGAAAGAATAAATTTTTTCAAAGTCGTATTTTGTGGAGTAAATTTTTCTCTTTCCTGCGATTTCGTTGATGGTTCTCATTAATTTCTTTTGCGTCGTTGGGACAACAACCTTTAAGAACCGTGATGATTAGAGTTCTTGAGGAACATATGATGCAATGATCGCTCCAAAGTAATATTTTCTCTTATCGAGCTAAACTTTCCCTCGTCGAGGCTTAGACTAGTGCGGGCAAAATTTTTACTTAATGGTGGAAAAACTTTCGAGGTTAAAAATCATAAAGATAATGATTCGAAAGCTTTTTCTCCGAGGAATGTTTGCCATTTCCCTTAAAAGTGTGTTTTTATGCCTTTTCCGGAAATGAAAGTTTAACCTCGCGCCGAGTTTAGAGTGCTCGTACGGACTTTTTGTTTAGCGGCATATATTTTTTGTCAATGTTTACAGGTTTACCTGTATTCTCTCGCTCAAACATGCAAATGAGTGCGGGAAACGTAAACGCGGCGAGGGAGATCACACCATGCCCAAAAGTATTCGAGGCGAAAAAAAATCCAGTATCATTTGGCGTCTGCTTTGTTTTCCTATCCTGTCGTTCGCATTTTTCGCCGCTCCGCCGGGGATTCAGCGGTCCACGGAGGGAGGCGGCCGAACGGAAACACCTCTTCAGAGCTGCTTTGGTGCTAATTCGGATTTGAAATTAAGTGTCGAGGTTGAGTGGTCATGAGAAACACTTCATTTCACGGAGAATTCCTTCTTTCCTTTTTTTATTCTCGTTCCAGACACCGCGTCTTTAAGAATTCCTCATCTGAATATCTGAACAAATCAAGAAGTTCATCATGCGATATTAATGAAGTGGCTAGGTGTCATCAAAGTCGCTAAATTTCGCTAACTTTTAGTAGTTTTGCTAATGTTACGCGTAGAATGAGTTTTCGATAGCATTAACGACAGAAAAAAAGAGAATTTTTGTTCATACCACAATTTCGCCTAAGTTCTCTACCCAAGACTGTTTCTATGTATTACTTCCATCTCTCTGGGATCTTTTTTGTGCCAGCTAATATCTTACCCCGTTTATCTTTAACTGTTAGCACAGATTTCCCCTTCTTACTTCCTGATAATAACTTAACCTTGCTGTATAGAGCACTAATTTCACCCTTCCTCTGTAAACTTTCCATATCCTCGCATTGGGTGTTCCACCATTCTTCTAATTGCTTTATTTGTGGCCCTTCTCAATTTATTGTTTAACTCTTTGTACTTCAATTTGCTCAACTGTTTACATTCTTCCATCTTCATCTCTCATCCATCTTTGCAATCATCTCATCCGTGACTCATGGTTTCCTTATCCTTTTCCCGTTAACGGTTCCTATACTTTCTTTTGCGGCTTTCGATATCTCTTTCTTGATACATTCCCATTTTATTCGATAGTACTCAGCTCTTTGCTGTCATCAATCATCTTCTCTACAGCCTACTGATACTCCTTCCTTGTTAATCCACTTAATGCTTCTACATTCCATTTCCTAACCCGCCGCCCTGGCCTTATCATTTTGAAACAGACGTACATTTCATAACAACTAAATTGTCAGAGTCCGTATCTGCTCCTGGGAAGCTGTGCGAATCTGTTATCACACTGTTCCTAAACCTATGCCTAACCATAATATAATCTAACTGATACATTTCTGAGTCTCCTGGCATTTTTCATGCATACCTACGCCTTTTGTGGTGCCTAAACCATGTTTTGGTGATGACTACCCCCTGTCTCCTGCAGAATTCAATTGCTTTCTCGCCGAGTTCATTCCTCGTGCCTAACCCTTAGGAAAAAATGAGGGTGTATACAGATAAATAAAAATTAAATGTAGAAAACTTTCTTGTAAATACTTAATATTAATATGTTTTAAATTTCATCCTATATCGAAGAATGGATTTTCCAGCGTATTATACAATACTGTAAAATGGCGGAGCAATGTCATACATCACTGAAACCAAGCGACACTTTCGATTCTATTATTTGGCCTGACGTCGCTTGCCACCAGTATCATCATGTTTCTGAGTTGTTTTTTTGAATTTATACGGTTTCAAGAAACTGCGGGAGAGGCCGTGGTAGTAACTTTTAACGGAGTCATCCACCAAATGCAGATTAAAATTGTTGTATTGTAATATGGTTTATTCAGTTGATATATTTTATACGCCAAGATTCCGAAACAACAAGAAGCAACTGCACGCAATCATCGGGTAATCTATTCTATATCCATATCCCACTTTTTAGTTGCATTAAAAATAGGGATTAAAATATTTGTCGAAAGATATGTTAGGAATAATGGAAAAATTCCTCAGCCAATTCCGTCAATACTTTGAAAAAGCCGTTATGAACCTGTGCCTTAATGCAGCATAAAGTAAATGTATAACCTGTAAATTCGACTTTAAAAAATCGTTCAGCCATGGGCACTCGTTCGAGCGAGGCTGTCGAGAGCGTCGGTCCTCATCCTTGCGTCTCTCATTCAGGCGTCCGTCCGCTCTCGCGGGGAAATCGCCCGCCAGGCAGATGGCCCGCATGAATAGCCGCGGCTTTCTGCGTCAAGCCAATTGACCTGTGTGTCAATCACGCATTGATCCCGGCCTTAGATATGGATAGGCAAATGCAGGGTCGACTCAAGGACGCCTGTCAACGGCGCGTTGTCTATTTACTCCCCGATCTACTCGGGCCTTCTCTACGCTGAATCTCCTACGCTTACCGCTTCGGTGGTGCCATCCATGTCTCTGACCAGCTGACGACCTCTCTTGCCCGAAGAATAACCTCCACAAAGAGAAGGAGTTGAAAATATCAGAGGTAACTTTGATACAGAGCGTTGTTCTCCAAGAACTTTGGCACGAGGCGTATTCGTTGAGGCAATATAATAAGGTTAGGCACCTGTGACTTTGGAGGCGGAGACCATTAGTTGCATGTCCATGTAATAGTAAAAATTTCCCTTCTTACTTTTCCATTCTGCATAACAAGTCTTTCTACGGTGGAGGGCTGTCGTATAAATAGTTGTGGTTCTTTTTTACATAACGAATAGCTAATTTATCAGTTGACTTGACCCTTGCTTTGAATTAAGTCTTGTTCCAGAATGTATACAAAATTACACAGTTTTTACTGGGTATTTTTTCTCTTTTTTCTTCCTCTCCCATATCTTCTCTAATCATCTATCCTTCCCAGCTCGTACTTATTTCTGCACTGTCATTTATTTTGAGCATGTGTGTATGTTTAGGTGCGCCCTTAATTTTTATATTTATTTATTTATTTATTTAACAAAGCAGCCAAAAACGGCACAAAGGCTTTTACATTGGCTGACAGACAGTGCATATAATATACGTACACTAAGAAAAACAACGGGTGAAAGCAATAAACAATAATGAAAAGTTAACAAATAATGTCAAGAACAGATATAAGATGGCAGGAGAGCACATATGCAACCAGAGAAAGCTAAGCTACTATCTGGCGTTTAAGGAAGGAGGTGAACGCGTTTAGGGAGTAAGAGAGGTCCAAGGAAGGATACTGGATGCTTAGGGAATTAAATGTAGCGGGGAGTCGATGGAATAGGGAACGTTGAGAGACCGAGAGACGGAAATTTGGAATCTGCATCAGACTCAAGTTACGTGTTGGTCGAGGGGACCATTAGATCTCAATTTCGCCCAAATAAAGGCTACTATCTATCTATCTGGTGCCTAAATCCACTGCCTCACACCTTTTTGGTGGATAGCGGGGTATTTATGTCAATTTCGAAGGTTACTGAGCAATGATTATAGACATGGATAGGAAGTTTTTATGATGTTTGTGTGTGTGGGGAGAAAGGATTGAAAAAAAAGAAAACGGATGGCAAGGAAAACAAACGCATAAAGGCATATTTCAGGATTAAAGTTGCTTTCTGGGAGCAATTCGAATATGTCAGGACAAGCGGAGGCAGGGGGCGCTGAGTGGTGATGGAATCTTGAAGACTGATAGGAGGAGGAGAATGTTGAGTGAGCGAAGTAGTTGGAAGAAAGGAATTGGCATTATGTCCTGCACGATAGGAGGTAGAAGTTATTATTACTTAGTAAATCGCCGTTTAACCTAGGTTTTGGATGGACACAGATTGGACTCACCTCTAGCCAACTCCTCAACATTGGATAGGCAATCAATATCCTCAGCGTCCTCCTTAGGATTTAATCAGATTCCTCTCCTTTGTAGGGGAGTTAAGAAAAATTATGCGGAATTGTAAAAGGGGGTTTATTGGGGTGTTTGAAATTTTGTTAGTTTGTTTGAAAATACTCTTCTCTCGATGAAAATAGCTTTAGCCTGATTATGTTTCAATGTATCATCGCTCGTTATTTCGCATATCGTTTTCGGGATCTTACACTATTAGTTTTTCCGATCACTTGTCCTCCTATTATGTTGTTCGCAGACTATGGTTCTACTATGGTTCCTGATGAGCTAGTATCCCTTTGTTTTAAGTGGTTTTATAAGACTTGTTAATGCCCCCAAACCGTCAAAGCATCTTCGTCGTTTGCTCCATTTCCCCATATCATTTCACCCTTCCTTTATAAGTTACTCATTTCTATTGCTTATTTTCTCACGAAGCTGTGACCGTATCGCCTTGTTACTGTGAAGAGAATCTCAATATATCCGTGAATTTCGTTAAATTTAGAACTCCTTCTGTTAATTCGTACGTGAGGGATGAATCTTTAGTTGGGTATTATCAAAATTACGGCGGTGCATCCCAAAAAGCCCATTTCTTCATTCTTTGTATGATGCCGAAAGCTTTAATCATTTGAAGAAAACATCACGCGTGATATTGCGAACTGCAGAGTGTAAAAGGAGTCGGAATCCTAATTCACTAGTTGGTCACTGGATACCCAAAGGGCAGGTGAACACCCTCAAACCACCGCACTCTCCGTCTTGTCGTCCTGCAGGGGAAGATAGGATATAGGTAGATGCACGCGACGGAACGCCCATAACCGCCGACCGTATTATTGGTAAAACTTTCTCCGAGCACACGAGTATCTTTGTCGCCAATAAATTCATATCGAATTTAATTATCGAGTACCTAATGCTCGGCGAACAAGATCAAAGGCAAACCCTCTCCGTCCCGTCGATTGAACTCGGGAGAAGAGCGGAATTCGCTGAAGCGGGCATGCGAACTCAAGAGCCTTCATTTCCAGAAGAGGAAGGCTTAAGCAAATTTGAAAGAACTGATCAAAACGCACAAATCCGTAATTCATTTAACTGCAAGGATATTCAAATGCTCGATGCAAGAGGTTGCGATAGTCAAAAGTGCTAATGGCCCTGAGCTTGATGTGCATTGTGTCAACATAACCTTCCTTTTCCACGCGGAAACACAACCAGTTAACACAACTTGACGCCGCATGACATCACACAATTTATATTTTTATGAATTCAATTATTAGTGCTCACTTCTTTTGGTCTAATCATTGATTTTTACTGCAATAAATTATGTGATAATGAGTAGATTCAAATTCCTATATGTTTGTCATGGTTGAAAAATAATGTCCAAAGGGTGACCAAGGAGAAGAATATTGACTATTCCGATAGTTATTCTGTACCTATCTACATCTACATGATACCCTGTAAGCCGCCGCAAGGACCTGTGGCAGGAAGTGGTAGGTAACCAGCCATTCCACATATAATCCCTCCATTTTTTTATGCACCTGGCCCCCCGCGATCCACCCTAAAACCGCGTGGAAAGGGGTCGACCGAACACCGACCATGCAACCTACCCACATTTATTACGAGTTTATAGTTTAGTTAGTGAGTTTTAGTTTATTACATGGTTAGCAGCTATTCCTATACCTACGCAAAGAGGGCAGGTGCATATTCAATTCAAACATTTATTACAGTTTTACATTACATTCTACACATTCCGGACGTACAATTCACAAATACAGTACTCTTTATACACATTCGCCTGCACCCCACCTGGCACAAAGGCGCACAGTGTTAGGACGCCAGACTTGGAGAGTTTTTTGTGGGAATTTAATCTTATAAACCAATATTGTCGGCAGCGTGAACCTATTATTTTCTTAGTGTTCCCTCTTTTATTGTTGTCACGAGTAGGGAGCGGGAAAACGAATATTTGAATCTATCAGTTCGACTACCTAACTCTCCAATTTTGAGACAATTGCCGGCCCTGCCAATGTAATTAGGGGGCCTGACTATATCTCCATTGTCGATTGCGAAGTCACACGCCTTATATCTTTGTAATGAGTTTAATCTAGCCTTGAGTCTTCGCATATCTAAAGGATTCCGTCCCAGATTCTGCATTAAATGTGTGATGCTTTGTGTCCTTTGGTAAGAGTTTTTCACGGACGATGTGCGATGCATCGCATCGAATGACTTGAAGCCTTAGGATATATTCGTTGACTAATTTGTTCTAACAGCATATAGCAGATAACGAATTTGCGACGCTGCTCAGGTCTAGGTGGGCGCTTGCGTGACTAACGACCTTCGCAAACATTTCGATCACAATTCCGCCGTGAGCGTAGAGTTTGCACGAACTTCCACAAGAAACCAGCTCAATAGTCATCCCTCATCCTCTCCTAGCAACCCAAGTTTCAGAACACATGCCACTGAAGAAAGGGCGTCAGTCAAAAGCATGTTAGCAAACGCGCGTTTAATAGGGACGATGTGGTTAAGAATCTGGGATGTTCCCAACGGCTTAAGAGCAGAAATAAAAGCAACTCACATCTAATTTGTGAGTCCTTGGGTTTAGAAGACGAACAAAATTGGATAGGAATCCGATTAAAAAGGGATGAAAAATCCAATAGTCAAAGTTCTCCACATAAATATGAACTATACCTTATTTCACCTTTAGGTCGTCTTTCCAACACTTATAATTATGCTTTACCCAAATATTACTCTGCATTTTTTCCTACAGAAACGTTGATCGTACTCCAAAAATAAATCTGGAAAATTTGAAAAGACTATTGGATAAATTTACACCCGTCTGCATGTAAATAAATGTAAAATGAGTCCTCGTCCTTCAAGTGTCTTGTAGAACTGCGAATTAAGTGGTCTGATTTGACGACGTGTATTTTATTACCCTGATTGAATAAAGATACAAAAACACGTGTGTCTGATAGAAATGAAAAATCACCTATGCAATCAAGTCCGTGCTTCTTGCTGTGGTTAAAAAAGATCGGCAATTATCTGCGGTGTGTGGACACTAACTAGTTAGGGAGCGTAAATTTTTCGTAACATCGAAGGTATTATTAGCCTTCCATCACCCCACAATTGGGATTTCCGTCAACTTTTTCGTCGACTTTTAACTGTTATTTCTTTCCATAACCATTCTCTAATACATTCTTGTCGCGAGTGGAACAAACTCAGTCCAGCCTTGAGGGAAGCCCTTTCAATTGTATCTTTAAAAAAACTCTACATAAGAGACTCCTGAAATCACAGCAGAGTTGCAAGTAAAACACTTCAGGAGATCATGGCCATATCATCATCATCTGCAGCTCTACAGCCCGGTGTGGGCCATGGCTTCCTCTATGGTATGCCTCTATTCAGTTCTTATTCTTACTTTTCCCTTCCATCTTGTAACTCCCATTGCCTTCAAGTCATCCTCCACATCCTGTAGCCATCTCTTCCTTGATCTACCTCTGCAAGTCAACATGATATTCGTAGCATTTCTCCATTGTTTGTCTTAGCGAGAATATCTGGTCAATGCCATCTTCTCCTGGAGCTGCGTCATTCCTCTGTCTTCCTATACTTTCAATTACCTATTCTATTGTTGGAATGAGCACTTCCTGATCTTCTGGGTGACTTTGTTCACGCTCTTCAACATGGCCATATCATAGTCACATAACTATTAGTCAGAAATATTCACTTTACGCATTAATCATACTGTTAAAATCTCACTTCGGGTTATAATTTAAATTTTGTTGCTATTATTGACGTGATTGATTTCACTTCGTCATATGATATTCCATAATTTTTATCTATTTATTCTTTTAAACTTTCATTCAAAGGCATTGTATTAGTAATTTTTCTTTCATTAAAAATATAGTTCTTACTTCTGTTTTATTAATGTGTGATTTTATTTCAATTAATTTTCTCCACAGTCATATGCGTTTATCAATTCTCTTATTGTTCTTCTCTTATTTTTCACGCATTCACACACTTTATTTTTATTAATTTTTAAAATTAAATAGATCATAACATTAGCATTATTTATTTGTAGGTTTTCGCAGGTATTTCACACTCCCCTTCATGTGTGTGGCTGTTTTCCTGCGGTGGATTTTTTTCGTCAATGATTTAGGCTAGGCTTAGGCTTAGGCTAGAAATTCCTTACGTTTTTCCTACAATTTTCTATATCTCTCTCCACTCTTTGTACTCATGCATATTCACTGTGAATCGTTTACTATTATCTAGTTCACTTTATTTCATTTTGCACTCAAATATAATTATGTTTTCATTGGATGCGTTTTACGATGGGTTTTGGAAGAAGCGACTGCCGCAGTCTCAATATCGCCCGAATAAAACCGAATCATTGTCATGCATCGCACCTTAAACCGGAAGGACCATTTTCTCGATCTCGAGGAATTTTGCTAAGGAAAAAAACTTGCCAGTTTTTGCATTGCTGAAGCAACATGTTAAGATTCGTTTAGTACACATTTTAGGGTCCTCTTTATCATATTAGACATGAACTTAATAGATCTCTTCATGATTCCTGTTTCTTACCGAGATCATTGGCTGGGAAACGCACAATTTTCCTAGAAATCCTGCTAGCGTCATCAGGTCGAAGGCATCGAAATGTGACTATTTTACCGTGCTCTGGCCGGCCGGGTTCTATATATACGTGTAACTCTTTCCTTGAATTACTCCGTCACATCTGTTGAAGTTCGTAATGTGTTTAAACTATCTCTATGGGTTTTCTTATTCATTGTGAATAGAACTGACTCTCCTTTCGCAATGACCTTTGTTTAATCGAATTTTATAGCGTGCCCTGGCTCGCTCTATTCGTACTCCGAGATGGTGGACAGACTGAATCATGAACTAAAGTCCTTGCGAAGAAGAGTCGGTATTATCCGGGACAGATAAGAGAACTCACATGTCACTATCCATTTCTACTTATATCACCAAGTATGTTTACACGAAAAAGCAAAAATTAAATCTATTTTTGTGAAATTTCGATTTTTCAGTCGGTTTCCTAAACGAACCTACATTACATGCTCCGTTTCCGAAAGCGGAAGCTGTTAGATATTTCAAATGTTTAAACAATCGCTTTTTTCGTCTCCAAGGATCATTTTTATATAAATATCTTTTTTTAACCTCTTGACGACTGGATTCTCAGTTGGGTGTTCTGATAACTACATAGTTTTTACTGCTAACCAAATACCCAATGCTATTTTTCATTACTGTTTATAGTCTTTTTTCTCCCGAAACCTTTTATAAAAAGGCATCAATTTTAGTACTATAATATATTCTCCCACTTAGTCACGTTTGTCTTAGTTGTTAATTAAATTCTTAAAATTGAAATGATAAATATGAAATAATGGTGTCGATTTTGGGAAATTTTGAGAAATCTCTAACTAGACGTGGCTTGCAAACACAGCGCTTTGATATTGACGCATTGTTGTCTGCGTGTGTAACAAAGTGGATAAAATGTACGGCGGCAGATTTTCTTCAGAGAACTGATTATCTTGTTAATCGTTATGATAAAAGCCTCAATTTGAATGGCAAGTATGTAGAAATATAGTTTAAGAATAGTATGCCTTTGATATGTATTTAATAAAACCTTGTCATGTCACTAGGTTCATATTTTAATTTTATTTCAATGCGTAAATTACTTTCTGGACAGCTATCGTATATCACGACTCAATGAATACGCATCTACCTTTGATGATAGCCCGCTATATTATGGGTGATATTATGTGCCCAGTTGATAATTTGGGTTTTATAGCAATTTTACGTGAATATTTTATCAACATTTTATCTATTCAGTCTAAACATTTTAAGCATTAGGTTCGCATAGCCATATTTTTGAAATAGAAATTTTAAAAATGTATCTTGAAGATTTGGATATTTATTTGTTTATAACCAAAGCTTTGCAGTAAAGTTTTGAGCCCCTAACCTAATTTCAGATGTTTTCAGATATGAATTCAATTATGAAAACTCAGCCTATGGCCTGATATCTTAATATTGACTTTTGGATAGTATTTCATCTCACCGAAATGGGCTGTCACCCTCGAAGGTTTTTTTTTATCTCGAATGGCTAGAAGTTCAATAGTGGAGACATATTGATTATGTCAATAGGGAGTATCATGCCAGTGCATTAAAAATTCCGATTACTCCAAAAGGCTGATCCATCACTGGCCTAAGGCAAGTGATGGATTAGGAGTTTTATGAATTCTTACTCTTATGCCCGTCTGTTGTATTGGGTCAGATTAAAATGACGATGACGCTCTCTTAAATAAATATAAAGTTAATTCTCCCTGAGTGCTTAAGGAGCATCGTTTGATTATTATGTTCATATAAAGTATGCTTTAATTTTAAAATCGGTTACTTTTTTAACCGTTTGTGCTTATAATTTCTGACGCTATATTTTCCATTGTGTATTAGTGCTATTTGTGATTTTGTGAATTCTCTTTTCTTTTCAGGTAAGTCTTCTCTGAGATATTCTAGTTTGCTGTCTTCAGTCTAGACCCAAATTTTGGTCACAAGGCATGGATATCCGTGAGTATTTGAGGAGTAGAGTCTGGAGAAAATATTAGTATTCCTTAACATATATTAATGTGTATGTAACGATGAAGCTTTCACTCGATACCGTTTTAAATTAAGAGACTGATTAATGCAATGATGTTGAAAATGTTTTGCAGGTCAACTCAGTGGAAAGAAATTAAGGAAAATCAATTTATTTATATGTACCCTGTAAGCCACCGCCAGGGTCTGTGGCAGGGTATTAATACACACCAGAATAATTTTGACCCAAATATGATCCTATCGTGGTCGGACAATGTTATTATGATCCTTTATCGTTCTAGGAAAAAAATGACGTCTTAAACCTATCTGTTCTACACTTATTCTCTTTAATTTTACTAACATGATCTCTCCTACTGTAGGACGATGGGGATAATATTATCCTTTTCAACATCCCTGCTAAAGAGACCTCCTTCCATTCTATGAAAATGCTTCAATCTATAATTTAACCTTCGCTCTGTGACTGATTCCTAGCCTAGCTGCTCTAATATTTTGGATATGCTACTAAGTTTATCATAACAACGTTTTGCAAATCTAGCTCCTCTACGCTGCACGCGGTCCAATTCGGCAAACAATCCAACTTTGTGAGGATCCCATATACTTACTTGCAGCATATTCTAAATTTGGTCTAACCAGCGAAAGATAACATTTCTCTTTGAACCATTCATCACATTTGCCAAGTAATCTTCTAATAAATCCTAATTTTTTGTTAGGTTGTCCACATATTCCATTAGTATGTTTCACCTAGGAGAGATCGTGAGTGAGGGTAACACCTCGGTATTTAATCGAGTCTACACATTCCATTTTGGTGTTCCCAATGCAGTAGGTGCCCCCAATTAATGTCTATTAAACCCTATTTGCTTCGCTAACGACAAAGCAGCATGCGGCTTTACATTTTGAATAACCATTTCATTACTTCCATTCAGTGATTTCTCGTCCATGGATTGGAAATGTCAAATAATTTATCTTTTCCCTCAGGACTAAGTAACTAGATTACATCTATTGAATTAATGGCTTTAGCAATAAGTAATTTTTACTGCTTTTAATCGCCATTTTCGTGTGAAGTCATCGTCTAGAACATAAGCCCAATGCAACTCCGTTTTCTTCCCATCGTTTCTCTTGATTCTAATGACTCTCCAAATTCACATATCTATATATAATGAAAAGAGAAACTTTATAATTCCACATAGATTTATTAGACGGACGACCTAGGTTTCGACGTGGCACGTCATCATCAGGTAGATCGTCCGTCTACTAAATCTATGTGGAATTATAAAGTTTCTCTTTTCATTATGTTAAGTCGATTCCATGAAGTCACGCCCGAGACAACGAATTCACATATCTAATTATCCCATCCATTTTTTTCTCGTGATGCTTTTCCGATTTAGTTTTATTCAATCTTCCATGCACATGTGTTCAATGGGTTTCAGTTCCTTTAGTTTTAACCAATGGTAGATAGATAAATAAACGTCTAAATGAGCGAATTTGAAACCATAAGCTTTCTTCTTGCATTTAACCCATCTTCAAATGCTTAACAAATAATAATGAAGGGAAATATAAAGCGATATAAATAAAGAAAAGAATGGTTTAGTATAAAAAATATATAATGGAAATTAGCACAAGTTGTGATTATTTTCATGCGTGTGTTGTAGGCTGTTAGTAAATGTTACTTCTAGCCAAGCATTCCCTTGCCCTAGCCTAATGACATCTACTTAAATAAAATTGAATTTAGATTCTTCATGGCATCTTCTTAAATAAAATTGGAGTTAAAATTTTATCACTCTGATACGATAAATTATAATACGAAATTCTTTTAGTATTTTGAAATAATAATAAAAAAAACGATCTGGAATACCAGATGGAAATATTTACATCGTGAACTACTAAAAGCCTGCCTGAAAAGAGTTACAAAACTTGTAAAGTTTGGTGACCATGCTAAAATAAACAATCCATCAAAGAAGATTGGATTGGTTGGCATCGGAAGAACTCAAATAAACTGTCAATTAGCCATGTGACTAATGAAAGTCATGCATCAGGGTAAGGGTAGGCAGTTCATTTCCCTGTACCGTCTTTAGTTTTGTTGGAGGAAGTTGTACTTTAAAAATTGCCCAGCTTAGAAAGTTTAGAAGAAACTGAGGAGTGAGATCAACGGAAATCTAATCCGGGTCTTCAAGTCAGATATTCCATCTTGTTTATGGAATGTTTCATTACTTTTTAGTCCCTAACTCTACCCGGTGGAATATACCATGTTCGCTGCAATAAAATTGCCCTCAAATTATCATGCGCACTTTATTTTCGGTAGATATTCACTCCATCAACTTATTGTATTATAAATATGCAATCCAATATTCGGAAGCCAACCTGAATTATTTCTTATGCCTTTTAGCGGGTGGCTTTTCTGAGGAATACATTCTGGAATAACTATGCTTTCTATTTAGATAAATTAGTTTCTAAACTGCTTAATGATTTTTGTATTGCATGCAGAAATCTCTCCTGTTTTAAGTGTCCACAAAATGGCTTCAAAATGGTTCGCGGGCTTTAATATTCGAGTCAAAACAACTCGTCAATTCATTAGCCGTTGATTGTAAATATGGAATTTGAAACGCTAGCATACTCTGTTATTTTGTTACATTATTGCAATGGTATATTATTTTCCTCAATGAAAGCAACTGTCAGTATTTTATTTTTATATTGAATCCATGGCAGTTTGAAAAATATATTATAAGTATGGGTGTATTTGAAGTAGCCGCATTCGATGTTCTGAATTAGTTCAACTACTATTTTGACCTAGAAGAATTGTGAATTTTCATATCTAACAAGTAGTGAATGAAAATAGGAGTTTCATATGATAAAATATTTTTAATTCGTCTACGGGAGTCCATGCAAGTCCTCGGGGTTCCTAGAGCTCTAATTTCCGCTCATTGGAAACCACATATGTATTGTTTTCTTCGCTCTAATCCGTGAATTGCTTGCCGTCTGAGGACAAACGAACCATTTCAATCCCTCCATTGTGTTCATTGCAGTTTATTCCATTATATTTTCAAATTTGACAATTCAACGTGTAAGCTAGAGCCTCTGGAACTTGTTTTATTAATGCTGTATTTATTTACCAGAGAGACTGAAATAATATTTCGATTCAATTTTAAATAAAATATTTGAATTTGGGATAAATTTAATTTAATTATTAAATTCAAATTTCGTTTTCCTCGATGGAAACCAGTTTCATTTTCAATTTCAAGTTAATTCAAAAAGTAAATGAGTTTAATTTAATTTAAACTAAAAAAACAGTCCGAAAGCAGTTTAATAAGTATTTTTGGTGCAAATTACATCAAAGGGATTTTTTGTTAGAAAACATGTCGTGTGAGTTTTTACCGCGAAGATGTTCAAATTATTGTCAAATTCAGGTTTGTATTACCAAATCCTCTCTCTCGTCCCTTTGACAAATATTGTATGCAGCACGAGAGATTGTATATTGCCCTGCAAAGTGGTCGGCCTATCAGTTTTTTCCCCGTGTTAGCGTAAAGTCGCGTTACTTATGGGTTCTTTGATCTCTTTGCCGAATTCGCGTGACCGTGTCGTGACGCGTGAAATAGAATTTCTCAATCCATAGCCTACTATTTTCTTCTCGACATCCAGAATTGACATTTTAGCAGCATTGACTAGAAATAATTTGCGGGAAAACGAAACGAAGTCCATCATGCTGTTCCAAGGGAATCTGTCGCACCCTCCAGTTTGCGAAAGGTAACGAAATGCACATAAATAAAAATGTCTATATAAAATCTGTCCTCCGTTACTATATACACCCAGTTACTCCTCATACTCTGATTAAGTTAGGACAACCGAAATATAAGTCTAAACCGTGAAGGAAAGTCTCACGGATGTGGATCATAAATTGAAAGGAGAAGCGAGATAGCGCTCGCTAGTGGACAAAGCCACCGAGTAACACGTACAAATGAAACTCACCCGTATTCCAATTTTTTAATGGCCAAAACACATTCCTTTAGGGGAATTCGGAACTGGACGCTGATTAGAAGGGGAAGGCGGATAAGGTTTTGCGAGGAAAAGAGTTGGGAGGGGAGGGTTTGGAAGTGTGGAATTAATATGGAAGGCTTTGGGAGCGGAGGGGGATGTAAATATCTTGAGATTGGGGTGATTGTTGTCTGATGTTGTTACCTGGCACATTTCAGGAATTGAAGAGTCAGATATACACCTGCTTTATGGTTTTGAGCTTCAGTTGAATGTTATAATGGATACATTATAGCATTTATCAAAGGGAGTGTTGTGTTCGAAGGCGTGTTTGGAGATTGGGAGCATCCCAATCAGGGAATAATTCTTGCATGAGGCACGGTGGTTATTGATCCTAATATTTAGGGGTAGCACATCCCTAAATATCTTAGGTGTGCCATCCAAAGGGTGACATACCACTAAATATGAGGATCTTAGGCTCCCTGGAAGGTAGACTCCGGAAGATCAGTAAGTGTACGCGTTCAATCTTTTTTGACGCCACTTGGGGTCCCATAGCGGTGTCCTTTGAGGAAGGATTTCACTTTTGGGGATAGAAAATAGTGTGCTAGTGCCAAAGCTAGACTGCTCAAAACGTCGGGGTCTTCTTCGACGCGTTGCAGAAGGTCTTAGCACTCGAATCACTAGGTCTTAGCACTCGGTCACTTGAATCTGCTATTGGTCGTCCGTCAAGACCCTCTGGACGAATTTAGTGCGGATATTACGTAGCGCCAAACTTTCAGTGATTCTGGTGAGCACTGTCATTTTTAATGACAATATGATCTGCGATCATACGCACACTTAATCTACGATCTGAATGTAGCACTTCAAACATACAAGTACATCGCACGTTGTCGTCGCTTCTTGACGTCGACGACCGTCCAGCGTGGGACTCGTCCTCCGCCCTCTCTCGGCCATCTTTGAAGAGTTTGTTCAACTTAAAAACTGCAGTTTGTGACATTCTTTCTTCCTTAAAATCCTTGGCAAATCATGCCCAACGTCTCCGTACTCGATTTACCCAGTGCAACACAACATTGGATGGCCTACCACTGTTAAATCGTTCGTTGCATTTTGCGTTTGCACCGAGTCACTCGACAGGGCTCCACTAAAAACACGATCTAGCCTAAGCTAACGCTCCCCGGGGATTGGCGCTTGGAGCGTGTTGAAGATATGACCCCCCACAACCGAGACTACGCCTTGTAAGCGCGCTGCAACGTACATTCACGTCAGGAAAAAATTTTCCGTAAATGTTTATATAAATCTTGTGCTCTAATTTTTCTGCGAGGTAGTGACATCCATTTAACCGAATTCAGTAACTTTTTCAACGAATCCAAGCTCGGGAAATTACAATTTTAACCGATGATACGGATCCAGTTATCTCAAGGAAAAATTATGCGATGATCCTCATTGTCAGCTCCTTGTTGGTTTTCTTGACACCAGTACCGTAATCCACGGAGTCATGCGATTTTTCCATGGAGTGAAGAGTCCACATCAAAGGTGATCAAATAAGATGAATGTCAACGTTCGGATGATAAGAGCCGACGGCGGCTAGCCAAGGTTTTCTTCTTATTTTTTGGCGTCCCGGCGTCCGACGGAGGGAAGAAGGCTTTTTCGTGGGAGATATTTTTGTCCTCCGTCGGAATGAATCTTGGATATTGCTCTTAGCAATAAGGTTTTCATTTCTTCCTCGATAGCTTTATTTTTTTCCATTTCATTGCAAAGAGTGCTTGATGGGTGGTGTCTTTTTCTTTAATGGATGCTCCCAAGTTTTTTTATTTCTTTTCCTCATAGAACGGCCTTCACTTGCGTGTGTTTCACTTAACTCTTCTTACCTCGAGTGACGCATTTAATGGTCTCTCTTTATTTTTTTAGAGTGCTGGCGACTTTAACTGCCTTGTTAATCCCACCGTTTTCGTCGAATCAGTGTTTTCTTTTAGTTCATAGCCCTCCCGCAGATGCCTGTGCACCTCTTTCCGACCTGATCTCTCTCTCTCTCCGACCCTGTCCCCAAGAGGAGCTAGCAGTTGAATGGGCGCATGTTTGCTGAATTACTCAATCCCTAGAGGGAGTAACTAGTCTGAAATGACTGGGAGAGCGGAAGTAGAGAAGGAAGAAGGGAATAGGTGTTTGGTGGCATACGGGCACATATAAACTGTTTTTAGTGATATATTGTGGGGCTGAAAGTCCATATATTTTGGCAATTTAGGAAAACCCCAAGAGAAACTAATTTATGGTTGGAGACAAATTTAAAAAAAGCATCTTTCAGCTATAAAAAATGTGTGTAAAAATATATTTCGTTAATGGTTTTTGCATTCATATTTAAGGCATTTAGTATTGTGTGAAAATCCTGCAAAAATTATTTATGAATACAAAATTAGGATATTACTTTTCAGGAACGTGAAACCAACTTAAGCGCGATGCACTGGGTACATAGTAATAAGATACGTATATTATGTGGACCACTTTTAAAGTTTTAATGCTGGAAAACTTTTGTCATACCTTCACCACAACATGAATTCGTTCCTCAATTAATCTTGTATTACCCTTGCCGTAAATTTTTTATAGTCTAAAATCCATCTTATATTTTGCTTAGTGCTATCTCTTTTATCGATCTCAATCATTTGGCTTCACCTCAGTGTATCCTACATCGACGTCTTCTGCCTGCTTCCAAAGTCCCTGACCAAATTCTTGTTCTCCTCAACTCCCTTTGACGTCATATACAACCTAGTGCTTTTTTCATCCGTCTTCTTACCCGTGCCTTAAAAGCCTCAGGTTTGCTCTCATCTGCTTCCTAACGGTGGGCAAACATCCGAGATTACATGATTAACGCATCTTATTCAAGTTTGGAAAAGCTTTTTCTTTTGTACCTTTCGTCTAGATAATTGGGATAGTAATATTTTCAAGACCGAGATGTTGGTTGGATTAACAAATTTTTTGTTTGAAAACTGTTTCGCTTTAATGGCAGTACCTTTTGCCAGGTGTGATCTACAAGCTCTCTTTATTAATTGTTTTAAGACAGCTAACGTTCAGCTTTGATACTCTTATTTGGTGCCAGGACTGTAAATTTGACGAAATGCTGATCTTACGCTTTACAAAACTTGAAGAAACCGCATTTCAAGATGTCATTTCCCATCCGTTCGGTTACCATCAAGCTCAGAATAAATATTGAATGACTTAGAGACCTATTTCTACTTTGAAAATGAGGAAACAAGATTGAAGTGCTGATATCTCTTTTCAATGAACCTCCTAGGGTTCGTATAAAATAATACTTTGTAATTCCACAGATTTATTTCACAAACACATGACCCGGGTTTCGACGTACAACGTCATCTTCAGGTCACCTGAAGATGACGTTGTACGTCGAAACCCGGGTCGTGTGTTTGTGAAATAAATCTGTGGAATTACAGAGTATTATTTTATCCGCTTAAGAATGAACCGATTCCATAAAATAACGCCTGAAACCATCGATTATACTCCTAGGGTTCCTTGACACATTTCGTCAAAGGAAAGGGAGGCCAACGGCTTGTGTGAAGTAGTTCTTTTCATCGTGCCGTCGTCCATCTCTTAACTTCCTTCCGTTTCCCGGTGTTTTCCCGATTGCTGAGGATTGCGAGCGCAACCACGCATTCCCTCTGCCGAGGCGGTCATTCGGGAAACGCTGAGGAATGAGGACACGTAACGTTCGCTCCCGGCGCAAACTTCCGCTCATCAATCAAAGGAGAGTTCCTATCGATTTCCTCCAATGCACTCTCCAAGTTCTTACGTTCTTGGGGGAGTCGGGGAGGGGGCAAGAAGAAGAAGAAGAGGGGGGGGAGCAGGGGGCGCTCAAAAACTTCACGCCGGCGTCGGCACCCTTCTTTTGCGCCGGACTGCGGGGGAATCATTTCCCGTTTCCTTCCTCCCCACTACCCCCGACATTTCTTCTCCTATCCTCTGCCTCTTCCTACCTCCCCTCCCCCCCGCTTTCTTTCCACCCCAACAATGGTCTTTATCTAACGTCCTCATCTTCCGCTTTCTTTCAATATGAGTCGACCTTATGGGTCAGGCGGACGAAATGGATTGAGCGAATTTGTTTTCGGATCCCTGCCACCGCCCCTCCCCACCTTTGCCAGCCTTCCATTCCCCCACACCCTCACCACTTCCCTTCCAAACCCCGTCCCCTTTTCGACGAGAGACAGCGAGGAGTGGACGAATGTGACAGCCTCGATGCTCACCTCTCGGTAGCGGCGACGTCCATCGGGAATGCTGAGGGAATTTTAAAAAGATAGTCATGTTTCAATCGTTTCATTCCGGGGAACCAAATGGTGACATCAAAATTAATTTCCGAGGATGAAATTCGGGGACGAGACCCTAAATCCCGGTGTGAGCTGAGATAAAGATCCCTGACGAAACCAAATCCATTCGTAATTAGCATTCGTATTAAAATATAATTGAATTGTGGGAGCTATTACACGGAACTTTTACGGAATAATTTTGCTCGATATTTTCATGTCTTGACTTGACGTAAAATCCCCTGCCCCACGTCTCTGAGACGAATTGTGGAGCAATGTATACACGCCCATAATTTCCATGCGAGCCACTTTCTTTGGAAACTTCTGGTGCGGGAGGAATATTCCGCCCAGAGTCGCCCTGCAATGCATAATGCCGCTCGCGGGAGAGTAGATTCGGCTTGGGTCACTCCAAAGAATAGAGCGATTACATTAATTACTATAGTTCCTACCGTATTGTTAAATTCAGCCCTTCTACAACCCAAAAACCGAAATCCCGCAAGTGCACGCTTTTTAGCCTGCAGCGACCGCTTCTCTGAAACCAAATTAGCCGACGTTGTTGCTCGTTCCCATTTCACTCGCAATACGGAGCGGTAAAATACAACAGCGGCCTTGGATTGTGATCTTAATATTCATTGCCGTTAGAAGTAGGACTCTTTAACTGCAATCCCCTATCGTAAAGTCTACCTCCAAGATTCCCATTAATTTCCCAAGTCACACGATCAAATCTCACGATAACGGTAGTTCTGTTGCAATTCATTTTGCGGTAGTTATTATAATGTGAATATTACCCGTGTTAATAATGAGCAAGTGGTAATGATATTCTGACACAAAGATTATCTAGGACATCGAAAGAGGTCTTGTAATCAATCATCATCTTGTAGAAAAGTTTTTCCATTTGGCGGATATTATGTTCGAATTCCACCATATCACACATAAAGCCAGGCAATTCATTAATCGTGTTATTTGGTTATTACATCTACACCTACTCAATTACCCACAAACCGCCGCAAGGCCGTATGGCGGGGGGTGTTAGGGCACCACCCCGAATTTAGAAAGAAAAAAACCCTATGCAGAAGCCACAAATTTACAGTCCACAAACCAAGCATGATAAACATTCGTGCAAGAACCCTTTTACCCCACACATATGCAAACCCACCAACTACCAACAAACATACTCATGCACCTACATTTAAGCCTAATTTCTTTGGATATTACGTTGCTGCCGAGCATAGCGTTGCACTATCGAATTTTCATAAACGAAAGTCACTGGTTATTTCTCTTGCTATGTCAGTAATTTATAGTTTATAGCTAATTTTTGTTTATTTTATAGATAATTAATAGTTTTATAAGGAATTAATTCTCTTCCTCCGTATTCTAAAACACGGACTTGCCCTTGACTCAATCCTACGTTTAAACCATCGACGCATTCGCAACCAGAATCTATTTTATTTGAATTTTTTGTTATTTTTTTGCGGAATCCAGAGGTTTATGGATACTAAATAGGTAGGCAAAACCGAGGAGTAACGTAAATATTATGCCTAAAGAACACGAGTGACTGATGTTTTTCGAATTTACATGAATGTCACTCTTCGAAGTAGTTGTTTCATTAATTGTGATTCCAACATGATCGGCTACTATTGTTGTGCGGGAAAATCTCATGTGGCATAATAATAATTTATTCGGAAACAGCCTTAAAACTGGAATCGTGCCTTGTGTGACCGCGTGGAGAAGTAGTGAGGCTGGCCCAGTGTAGTCCCAGGTAGACTTGAAACTGTAAAAATTTATTTCCTGGGCATACTCTTGGCATGATGCACTGTACCCAATTTTTGCAGATTTTTTTACCGAAGAAAGATTTGACTATTACCTGCCTAGCAGCCGCCGGTTCCCACGAAGGGGTCGGGAACTGCGATGGGTTCTGGTTTGACACTATGAAGGGTCACTCGTTTAATTTCTTCCCAATGCGACGACGAAAGCCCAATTAATTCTCTGTTGCATATTGCTTTATTGTTATTAAACTTGATCTCCCAACGCCGACCACGGATATCAGAATATTTCCTTATGTTTTTTTCCTGTCATTCGAAATCTGTTTGAATCAATGCGAATTGTAGAGAGAGATTAGGCACCTGTGTTCTTATCATTTCCTATCAAACACTGATGTAACCACGTCTATTTTTATAAAAACACCTTTAATTAGCCATCCGTGCGAGGTAACTATTTCAATCTTTGACAGGTTACGAACTCTCATGTCTTGCAACCGCCATTAATTTTTTAAGTTACCGTGAATGAAAGTTTCTTTCACGTTTCTACTTCTTAAACTTTTTTTTTAATTTCTCCTTCGTATCTTAAAAGTGTCCCATTATGCTTAATCAAAAATGCTTAAAAGCACTTAATTAGCGTTATTTCCCTTCATCCGATTTATCCCAGTTTTCTGCCTTTTTTCGGTGTCCTAATAATATTCTCTGGCTCTAAATATTTATCTAATTGCATCATCCGAACAACCAGTAATTGTGAACCAAATTTAAATTAGATGCAAGAAAAAATGGTATCTTCTGGAAACGTTGCTTTCTTGCTCGGTTAGTTGCAGAGAAAAGGCTGCTAATTAAGTTTGGCCCAAGACATTCGATCTCTATATACGCATGTTATCCATTATAAAGGCTGATATCGACTGTTTAATTGAAGTCTATAATTTTTGCATTAATTTTGCCTTGCAATTTTACAATCCATTCGCTTAGTTGGAAAACTACTTGATAGTTCGATGGTTGAACTATGTAGAATAACTACTGAATAAATGCAATGTGCGTTGGTATGATTTTCATTTAGAAGCCTTCGTGGTCAACAAATCCAATATGTTGGTATCATGCGTGATGGAAATGGAACTGTACATCTCCTAGGACGGATTTATTGAAGTCTAAAGGCTTTAAGAGCTGCATTCATAAAAATAATACTTGGAAATTGTAATGAAAGGGTCAAGGAAGGCTTTGCTATTTCCTGTTAGTTAGAGCCCATATTGAGTATGCTGCAAGTGTATGGGATTCTCATGAAGTAGGCTTACTTTGGGAACTAAATCGAGTGCAACGGGGAACAGAGAGGTTGGCGAAAAGTTGTTATGAACAAGGCAGCAGTGTCGCGACACTATTGGAAGAATTAGGATGGGAGACTAGCTGACCGAACGTGTATCTGAGGGTGTTACGGAGATATTACTGGCCCCCACTTATAATGGTACATGAGATCACCAACGTAAAATCAAGGAGATAGATAATTGAACGGTTAGAGTTGAAAAGGTAATTTTTTCTCGGACCATTAGAGATGATAATGGACATGATAGTAATCGCGTTGGAGATAATTAGAATGGTTAGTCATGGGTAGTTTACGTATATATTTGTCGATATTCGTTGTGTTATCCGGTTTTTATCTTTATTTAATAGAGCCATCTTTTTAACAGTTTTACAGCATGATTTGAAGAAACGTACCCTGTCATTGATTATTGTTCCGTGTAAGTACTTTCTATCGTGTGATTAAAATTTATCGAGTGCACGATCAAACTAATATTTGTTTAGAGGTAAAATGATTTGGTTTAGCATGTGGTTTCATTCTCTTTTATGGGTGGTGACCTAACACCCCCAGTCACACGCCCCCTTGGTGGCTGGCGTGGTATTATGTAGATGTAGGTGCTCTTGCAAAAGGATTACAACAGAAATTGTGAGCGCCTTGAAGTGCACTGTAACCGCCGGTATTTTATGTCTCAATGCTTTTCTGAACAGACTGCCCGTCTAGACTTAGGATTCAAGCGGTGGGGGGGAGGAGAGGGGAATAGATCTTTCTGCGTCTGAACCACCCTTGTGCCCATTTGCACCGTCCTCCGACCACATCTTCCCTTCACTAATTCCTATACCGCAGAGACCACGGCCGACCCCTTCCGCCATTTCATCTCAGATCTGTTCGCCGGTGTCATCAAACACATAACTGCCTTTCTGATCTTTCACGATCTCGAGCGCTCTTCTTTAACTGCTTTGGGCTCAGGGTTGCCGCCACTTTTACACCCGCTTCCCCTTAAGCCTCCTCCTCCCTCTTCCCACCGCTTATCATCATGGTCTCGGCAAATTTCTCTTCGCTCCTTTCCATCGAGCGTGTATTTCCTCTCCGGTATCATCATCATTTCAATCCGAGGATTCGTTTGCTTCAGTCCTCTGCTCTTTTCTTCAAAATACGGACTTCATGCCACCTCGTATTCGGTCTTCCGCCTCTTGGTTCCCTCTTTCCTTGGCCATCGTGTGTGACCTTCCTCGTGGGGTCCATCCCTTCCTCTATTACATCCCCGTATGCTTCCTTATACTTTATCTTAAGATCATTTGATCATATGCCCCAATGTGCGCTTCCCGTCTTTCTTTTGCGCGTCATGTTCCATTTTGTCTCCTTCCCATCGAAAAGTAAAATGGCAAATGCCATATGCCTTGCGTTTCCATTCTGTGCTTCATAAAATTAAGTCGGAGGGTTTTATAATTTCTGTATCAATCCTCATTTCCCATTTATTCTTCGGAATTCTGAATTCCATGCCTAACGCGCCGAAACTCCCTCAGGAACTGTCTCTTCCCCTGGTGCTTTAAATTAATTCCTTTACCGCAAGTACTTCACATGATCCGTGCTTAGTCTCAACCGGCTGATAATTGGCAGAAATGTGGCCCTCGGAAGCAGTTCGTCAGGGTGATTTATTTCAATTTTTTTCATCTCGTTCCAGACTTAATTTTATCAATCAAAACATTCAGAATGAGAAAACCTCCAAACTTCCATTATGTACTGTTCACATCGAATTTTAACTAAAGGTTAGGCAAGTGGCAAGGTGAAAAGAGAAAGCTGTCTCGTGTACACCCCAAATGCATGTAGTATGTACAACACGGACATGTAAGTACTGAGACGAAGTTATGAAGCGCAAGTAAATTAGCGATCGCAATCTGTAAATTCTTTGTCACAAATTTCATTAATTATACGATTAGGTCAATATTACACGATTCTATATGCTGTCTTATTTTATAAATTACAGATTCAGGTGTGATGTGGTGGAACTATTTCATAATAACAGAAACGAAGACTATTGCAATCTTCCACTAAATAAAAAATTATTCCCGATTAGCTTCGTTGTACTACACATTGCTATTTATATTTTAAGACTAATAATGAAAAGTCGGTAATTTACTTTTGAAAATGGCTTTATTGTTTTTCGAAGTATTCTCCATGATAATCTATACACTTTTGCATGCGCTCGAACCAATTTTCGTAACACTTTTTCCACTCTGATTGAGGTGCCTCCAAAACATGGTTTTTGAATGCATCAACGGCTTCTTCAGACTCCGAAAAACGTTGGCCACGCAATTTGATCTTGAACGACTGGAATAAAAATAAGTCATTTGGTGCTAAATCAGGGATGTATGGAGAATGAACCGTCAATTCGACGTTTTGGCCAGTCAAATAGGTGGTTGTTTCAGCCGATCTGTGAGAGCATGCATTGTCATGATGAAGACTGACCTTTCGTTGCCGTTTCTTTTTCCATGTTTCACCAAGAACTTCTGGCCAACAAATGCTCGTGTACCATTCAGAATTCACGGTTCTACGTTTCTCTAACGGTACAGTTACCACATGTCCAGTTATTCCGAAGAAACAGGCGATCACTTGCTTCCATGTGCTTCGTGCACGAATCACTTTTGTCGGATTTGGCTTGTCTTGGAAGACCCATACAATGGATTGCTGTTTTGTTTCGGACCCATGCGCATAGATCGAAGATTCTTCATCTGTATAGGTGTTATACATACAGATTTTGATGCACCGCGATTGTATTTATCGAGCATTTCTTTGCACAAATTGACACGAACATCTTTTTGAGGTTTCGTCAAATCATGCGGGATCCAACGAGAGCGAACTTTTTTTACAGCTAAAGGTTCATGCAATATCTTATTGATGCTCATGCTACTGATTCCTAAGGACGCCTCAATCTCAAGATAAGTCACATGCCAAACTTCCTTTACTACTTCGTACACAGTATCAATGTTTTCGGGCAAAACAGCTGATTTTGCTCGACCTTCACGACTTCCGTCGCTGAGCGAACGGCGGCCATGATGGAATTCGTTATATCAGGGTTTCACAGCGGCAAAGGATGGGGCTTCCCCCCAAAAGAGGTAGGAAGTTGATCGATGCACTACTTTATTTATAATCCACGTCGAAAGTCGTAAAAAATCATCTCACGAAAGTGTTCACGAGTTTTCTCAATTTTTTCGCTGAGACAAAATTTTCGAGTCACTGTAAACAGCACAAGTTATGATCAAAGGATAAAATATTCTGAAAAAAGTTAGCGTTAAAAGGGCTAAACTTTCAGATGGAAACGTCAGATGGCGCCAGTGTCAGTCATGGATCAGTCTTGTCAAAGCTCATTGTATAAATAGCAACCCTCGTGTGTATATGTATATATACTATATATGCGGGTCGCGGTGGTCTTGTGGGTAGAGCGTTGGACTACTGACCGGAGGGTCCCGGGTTCGATTCCCGGGCAAGGCACTTTGGGCACCTGCAGCTCCACCCAAGCTAGTTAATTTTTCGGGTACCAGGTCTTCCTGGGAAACCGTAACCGGCACAGGGAAAGGAACTGGGAAAGGTGGTTGCACCACCAAAAACTCGAGAACTAGTGAGTCCCTCTTTTGTGTGTTTTGGTTTCTGTGTTTGCTGTGACTATTTAGTGAGTTTCATTGTGCACGTTTGTGGATTTTCCGGGAAAGTATATATATATATATATATATATATATATATATATATATATATATATATATATATATATATATAATTGTACCAGTCTGACCTGAAGAAGGCCTCGGAGTAGGCCGAAAGCTTAAATCATCTACAGTGTGAGTGTCCTTTTACGTGTTATCTGTTTTATTCTGTGTTCTATTGTGCCGTCCAAAAGTTATATATATATATATATATATATATATATATATATATATATATATATATATATATATATATATATATATATATAATTATATATATATATTTTTTTTCGTATGCATTGGACTCTGTACAGTGAGAGCTTGAAAATGATGTAGTGCATCGAAACTAGTCGGGAATAAATCTTTATTAAGTGGGAAATTGTAATGGTCATAGTCTCTGTTATGTTGTCTAATTATTCCTCGTTCCCTTCTTAAATTCTCGTGTGGTTTTCATTTCCCATTCCACGTATCTGTCCATTTGGTATTGATTTGCCTTCCTCCTCCTCCAGCTACGGTTTCGAAGGATTTCGTTCGTCCCTGGTCTGGCTTCCGAATGGTCCATGTCTCTCTTCCGAGTGGCGCACAACCATCCCCTCCCCATTAATGCTTCCTCCTCGTCCGTAGCTCCTCTCCAGGGTCGCCCTCACTTTCCCGTCCGCGCTGCCGCCTGGGAGGCCTCCCTCCGCCAGTGTGGCAACCTTCGAGCCGATTAATTAAACCGGTGGCGGGATTAAGCCACATTTCGTCCAATTTCGGGAATGAATGGGTGCGAGGTGCGGCGTTGCGTCACCTCGCTTGATTGGTACAAATCGTTTGACCGTCGTTGCCTCCGACTCGAAGAGCGACGAATGGGTGTGTGGGGCGGTGCTTCCGCGTGGAAGTCGCGATCGCGCGTCCCCAAATGGGTCGCCTACTACGAAGGAACGCTTTTGGCGCGGGGTGGCAAGCCCGACGAGGGTGACACGGAGAGGTGAATGTTGGATTAAGGAAAAATTCGAACGAAAGAAAAAAATCGTGCCTGTGGAGAGTAGTTCGATGCTTTCGAAGTATTCGGTTTTTTTGCTAATATCCGACGGAAATCTCGGATTCGACCAATTATCAGCCAATTAGGAACAAGAATACATAGTTTTTAAAAATCATTTTTGGTAGAAGGTTACCATATCCTCTAGGGAATTGAGATTTTTTACGGGATATGGTTTTAGGTGTACAAAAATAATAATAACACATTTAGTTCCCTGCAAGCCCCCGACACCCAGTTGTGTGGCTGGGGGTTTATACACACCAGAATAATTGTTGCTTAAATATTATCCTACCGCGGTCGGACAATGTTAATATGATCCTTATCGTTCGTGGAAAGGATTAAATTTGACTCTATCTGTTCTATGCTTAATATCTCTAATTTTGTTAACATTATCTCAGTATCTCTCCTACCGTAGTACGATGGGGGTAGTAATACATATTCAACAAAACTGCTAAAGAAACTTCCTTTCAATTTATTCAAGATCTTCAATCTGTAATTTAACCCTCGCTCCGTTGAGTGATTCCCAGCGTAGCTGCTCTAATGTTTTGGATACGATACCTGTAAGTCTATCATAAGAACGTTTTGCAAATCTAGATCCTCTGCGCTGCACGTGATCCAATTCGGCCTATCAATCTAACTTCGTGAGGATCCCATATACTTGCAGCATATTCTGAAAGAGGCCTAACCAGCGAAAGATAACATTTCTCTTTGATATTTTCATCACATTTACCTAGTACTCTTCTGATAAATCTTAATTTTTTGTTACCCTGTCCATATATTCCCCGTATATTTATCACCTACGAGAGATCGTGAGCGAGGGTAACGCCTAGGTATTTAATTGAGTCTACACATTCCATTTCGGTGTTGCCGATGCTGCAGTCGTTTTGAAGGGAATTCTTATTTTCCCTAGAAGTCATCACTAGGCACTTTTTTAGTTTAATTCTAATTGCCAAGTTTCGCACCAGCGTTGCATAGCATTTAGGTCATCTGAGAGTGCTGGTGGGTTCTTAGGATCACGGATATCACGGTAAACCACTTCATATTCAGCATATCTTACTAGTGACTACGGAATGTCGTCAACATAAAGTAGGAATAAAAGAGGTCCGATAACATTTTCCAGGGGAGCACCTGAAGTAACTTTTACGGCATTTGAGCTAATTCCACCTATCATTACTCCTTGTCCCCGATCATTCAAGAAGTCTTTGATCCAACCCAGGATTTAATTCAAATTCAAGAATCCGGCGCATTTATGGACCCAAGGATGTACTTGATATGTTAAAGCCTCTAAACTGCATTTCTGACGCGAGGCATTCACATGCAAATCATTCGATGGTGTTATCTCTTCTCCGTAGGTCAAATCAAAGTGCTCCCAAGGAGAAGAAGCGACCGATTTCCCTCCACTATCAATAAGGATATATTCTCGTGGTCAGGAAATTCTGTACGCAAAGATGTTACATGAACTTCTACTGCCAGCCCAAAAATGGAATATATTGATTTCTCCGACAAACATTTCTATTTATCGCACAGGCAGCTTTAATTCATCCATTTCGGGCAATTCGTTTGGCAATGGGGGTTATACACTTAATTTCACATGTGTTGATGACCTACGTGTATGTAGTTTCATACGATTGCTGAATTAAAAGTTTATCATTTTCGTAAATAGTTTATCGTTTCCATTTATTATCAATAAAAATCGGTAAATTAAAGTATGAGAGTGAACAAAAAATGTTAAGAGTATTCAAATGTTTACTTTTCCAATATACGAAAAAATTCAGTTGTTTTTTGCGCTTTTGGTGCCGATAATTTTCATATTCGAGCGTATTTGCAGCTCAATTTCTTTTTTCAATATTTAAATGCGTTTCATATAAATCTATGTATGGGTTAAGTGTAATATTATCCGTAAGGGTCCACGGTTAGAGTTTGACGGCATTATCTTGTCTTTTTCCCTTGTATCATCATCGCTTTTAACTAACACGCGGCTTTTCTCTCCGACAGTGACCTGTCAATATCAGTAATGAGTCCTTATCAACGCACTTGTACTTTACTCGTATAGTATTTAATTTGATCCAAGAATGGTTTTCACTAACGTGGAATATTCAAAGGCCTTTTCCTTTGACATGTCCTACAGAATTTGATGAAAAGATTCCGATTTTCGCGAGGGAGATGCTTCTCCTTTGGTGGCGTTTTCCGTGTGGGTGTACTTTCGTAGCCGTTCTGTTGAGGGACACAGGTGAGTGCGCCCGTCACGCGATTGGCTGGAAGGTGGGGGGGAAGGGGTGGACGGGTGAGTGAGGGATGGGAAGCGGCGCGTGGAAGGGTGGATGCGAGGCAGGGAAGAAAGAGGGCCACCGGGACACGCCTGTTGGGAATCCAAACTCAGTGCGCGTTTTCAATCCATTTATGAGTTTCGCCAGCCCAGAATACATATTCTCAGGAATATTTTCAGAACAGTACGCACTAAGGAACTCATTATCCCATTTAAATCGCATGAATTCAGTGTTTGATATCGCACACGCCTTATATGTCGCTAACTTAATTGCATCCAATGCCACCCGTCTTTGTGGCGTCTTCCAGGATAAGGTGTTGATGTTTGTTACGCATTAGTTTCTGGTAGATGTAGATCATTATTGGGATGTAAGGAAATGTCGAATTCAAAGATAATGTAGTGCAAGATGAAACTTACATGTACTGTATTGTGATGTACTGTTACTTTACATGCTATGGATAAAAAGTATTGTAAAAAATGTTTCCCTAATGTAATTGTAGATCGCATCGCACTGCGTAGGCCCGGTGGTGGCTGATCTGACCTTCAATTCGCGCAAATCGCCTGCGAGCGTTCAATCAGGTTGGATCTCGCTTTCAGTGGACTTCTGTCCAGTGATTCGGCGCAAGCGCAAAATGCAGCGATCGGTTAAACAGCGGTATGTTGTCTTGGACAGTGGAAGTTGGGTACGGAGACGTTGGGCATGATTTGCCAATTGCTTAAGGATGAAAGCATGTCACAAACTGCAGTTTTTAAGTTGAACAAACTCTTCAAAGATGGCTGAGAGAGTGTAGAGGACGAGCACCGTGTTGGAAGGCCGTCGACGTCAAGAACCAACGACAACGTGCAACGTGTGCGTGAAGTTATGAATTCAGACCGTCGGTTAAGTGTCCGCATGATTGCAGATCGTATTGGCATTGGTAAGGTGACAGTGCACTCAACTAATACTGAAACTTTTTCGACGACAAGATCTGCGCTAAACTCGTCCTCCCGAAGGTCTGTTGACAGAGGATCAAAAGCAGACTGAAGTGACTGTTTGCCAAGACCTTCTGCAACGCGTCGAAGAACACCCCGACTTTCTGGACAGTCCCGACTTGGCACCAGCACACTAGTTTCTATTCCCTAAAGTGAAACCCACTCTCAAAGGACCCCACCATGGGACACTAAGGGCCTTCAAAGAAACCTGCACTCGTACCCGTACCCCTTCTGGAATGCGCCCACCAGGGAGTCTTCGAGTTGTGGAAAAAATGCTGGCAAAAGTGTGTTGCGCTCAAGGGATGTACTTTGAAGAATTTTGGGGCATTGTAGAAATATCTAAAATCAATGTTTTTCCCGAAAATTTTCCCGACACATTTTATACAAACCTTATATGCAGAGAATGACAAGTCTTCACGAATAAGTGGTTTCGTAAATATGCTCACACATTATTTTTCTCCATTATGACGTTGCGTAATGTACTTAATTGAAGGATTAATTTGACAGTGAATTTCGTGCACGTCCAGTAATATTTTTTTGTGGCGTATCGTCATCTTAATTATATTTATGACTCTAGTTGCGGAAGCCATGAATTGCATGCCCACGAATTAGTGTAACTTCCTTACCTATCTATTCCTCCTTCTCAATTTGCAGTTCTGCATGACCCGTCTTGGTATGGTGGTTGTATAAATGGTTGGGGATTGTTGTTATTCCCTCTTTCTCTGTATACCAAGGAATGTTTTATTAGCTGAAATTTCCACTTGTTTTAAACTAAGTTTCCGACAGAATGTACGAGGGTCATCCGGAAAGTAGTACCCGTTCGTGCCGCATGAAGTGCTGACGACGCGAGTAGCCGCTGGACGAGGTCAGATAGCTTCAGTGGCTTGTCTGCCTTCTCTGAGCCAAGTTGCGTGACGCTAGCATTGCCTGTGTTGTTTCTGTGATTGTTTACAATGTTTAAAAAAAATTGAGAACGCCGCCAGTTGTGAAGTGAGGGCAGTGATTAAATTCCTCAATGCAAGAAACGTTCGCCCATGTGATATTCATCGCCAATTAAAGGAGGTGTATGGAGACAATGTAATGGACGAGTCGTCTGTTCGGCGGTGGTGTCGCAACTTCAACATGGGGAGGGGGAACACACACGACGATGAGCGTTCGGGGAGACCGTCTGTCATTACAGACCAACTGGTGAGCTCAGTTGACGAATTCGTGAGGAACGATCGGCGCGTCACAATTGATGACATCTGTGAGCATTTTCCCAATGTTTCTCGAACAATTGTTCATGAAATTGTTAAACACCATCTGCATTATGCAAAAAATTGTGCAAGATGGGTCCCTCGCATGCTTACAGATGAGCACAAAACCAAGCGTATGGCTGCAGCACTGACGTTTTTGGGACGTTATTCTGATGAAGGAGACTCTTTCTTGACTCGCATAATTACTGGTGACGAAACATGGGTTTGTTATGCATCACCTGAGAGTAAACGACAGTCAATGGAGTGGCATCATGCTCATTCACCAAACAAACCAAAAAAATTCAAGACAGTTCTGTCCACCAGGAAACTCATGGCAACCATTTTCTGGGATCGACGAGGTGTATTGCTTATTGATTTTATGGCCCGTGGAGACACTATTAATGCCAATGCGTATTGTGAAACATTAAAGAAATTACGGCGGGCAATACAACATCGGCGGCGAGGTCTATTGTCTACTGGTGTCATTCTCGTTCATGACAATGCCAGGCCTCATGCAGCTGGGATAACACAAAAACTTTTGCAGCAATTCAAATGGGAAACTTTCGACCATCCACCGTATAGCCCGGACTTGGCCCCTTCAGATTTTCATCTCTTTACAAAGCTTAAAGGCTTTTTGGCAGGAAAAAGATTTGACAGCGAAGAAGAACTTAGAGAAGGAGTGACCCTGTATCTCAATGAGCTGGCGGCGAAGGACTATGCAGCAGGAATACAGAAACTTGTCACACGTTATGACAAATGCCTTAATTTGCTTGGAGATTATGTTGAGAAGTAGTTTAAAGTATCCTCTTTCAAATAAAATTTTTTATGTTTGTTAATATTTACTTTTGTGTCTTTATTTCACGAACGGGTAGTACTTTCCGGATGACCCTCGTATTTAAGTATGCACGTTTTTGGAGGTTTTAGTTAATGTTTTATACCCTTTTCCCTTCCATTTCCATTTCCTTCCTTATCCCTTATTCATTCCACCTGGCGATTGCGCTACCTGCCACACACCCTTTTGGTTGCTCGCGAGGTCGTTATCTAGATGAAGATGTAGAAGGGCGCGAGCCATTAAGTGAGTTGATGGGGAACGTAACTAGTATGTTTCTAGAAATTGAAAAATAAAATAACATGGCGTTTCCACATGGAAATTTTTTATTTACTGTCTATGTTTCGAGATGGTATAACATCTTCGGAACCCGAAGATGTTGTACCAAAACGAAAACTAGGTAGAAAATAAAAAAAAATATATGTGGAAAAGCCAAATTATTCATTTTTCAATCTCAATGTGAATATTTTCCGCCAAGTTACATCGGAAACTGTTTTACTGTATTTAGTATGTTTCTTACTATTTTCGCTCGGGCTAACCTATTTCTCTCTTAATGTTTCCCCATTGAGTTGTAAATGAATGCGAGGCCGAATTGCGTAAGGGCCCAGCTGGTCATTTTGATTGTTGATCGAGACGGACGACCTCTCCGAGCCCACCCAAGTCGGTGGCCGAGCCCGTCGCAATTAGGTGTGACCCCTTAGTGAGCTCGCGAGCGTCTTCTGGATGGACATTGGACACCGTTGGAAGCAGAATGGACGGCGGGGTCACCCCCGGGAAGATATGAGGGTCACCTCTCCCTCTTCCCGGTTGGAAAGCTGTCTGCCTTCCTCGACGACGCCCCACCCCCTCCACCCCGTCACACTTCCGCTCGTTCCGACCGGTTAATCACTCTCGTGAATCACCACTTAAGTCGTTTCTGTCACAACTTCCCCTTATTTGATGTGAAGCTATAACTCAGCCTTCATTCAAGTCACACGGCCAGCCATGCAATCAACCTGAATGTTGGATGGTCTGATAGGCGATGGTGTAGTTATTATTTTGATAGAAATATAAAGCAGATAGAAATGGGAATATTTTAAAAACTGTTATGGTGTGTGCGCAATCGATGCATGTTGGATAAATGGTGGTCGTTCGCGCATAATAGTTTAACCCGATTTCTCTTTTGTTCAAGAAGGCGTAAGTAAGGTTTTTAATAATAATAAATTTGATCAAATGACGGACTAAAATTACTGCAAATTCACAGAGATGAAAAATCAGACTCGCTGGAAAACCGTCTCGGTGAATGACGAAATAATAATGCTTGTTTAACATATCTAAAAAGGTGATCCGTTGTAGGTGAAAAATTCAACATTTTACTATGTTTTCAGTAGGAATTGTATCATATTGAAAATAATATTCCCCTTTATTTTTTCCAGAAAAATGCCATTGAACAAAAGAGTGGAGTATATAATGCTAGATTCGATTCATGGTCCTCATAAATTGTAATTCCGGGCTCCATGCCAATTCCGAGAGATGTATTATGGCCCACGTAAGAATCGAAGAAATACATTGCAGTATATTAGAGCATTTTCCATCGCGAAGGTTATTAAAATTATTTGGCTTAAGGGATATCAATACTGATGTAACTAGATGCGGGAACGGGATCGCTTTCCGGGGCACGCTACCATCAAGCTCGAGGGAGGAGGGAAGGCGAGAGGGAAAGGGAATTAATGTTAGTAATAATACTTCTTTATTGGGGCGATGCTGAAATTGCTAGATAGTTCCTTACTTCACCTATCGCATCGTCATTTGCATGCATGAAAATTTGTTCAATCCTTGAATTAATGGTTTTTAATTACATAAAAGAAAAAAGAAAGAAAAATTTTTAAGAGTGTGAAAAAGCAATTGAAACAGTTATGTAGTTAGTGTGCGATAACAAATGATTGTGGCTTATTCAGGGAATTAGTTTGCGTGCTCCCTTATCCCAAGGTCAGCACAAAGTTCGCCCCCTTGGCGGAGCAGTCGCCATCTCCAAACACCGTACGAAACGTTAAATCGACCGCTTCTCGATTTGAATTGCCCTCGTCGCTATCGTGACCCCTGAATAAATGCAGATGAGAAGCTAAATTATACTGGCATCCCGAAAGTGGTGCCGGTCATCTTGTCGAAAAAATTTGCTGTCCATTAATTTTCTGGTTGATCCTTAACCTACAGAAAAACCGAGGAAATCGGAAAGACTGGGGGAATTATTTTCTTCTGGAGAACTCAGTTAAAATAGGAGGGTGGATGAGGATAAATGACTTTTGGTCACTTATGTGCAAGAAGGCACACGCTCCCACGCTCGTCATAGTGTGCGCTGTGATCAATGGAAATTTTCTTGGATTTTATATTTTTTATGGAAGTATTTAATTAATTAATTAAGGAGGGAATTATGTGAAACAAACTATGTTTAGTTCACACGATACGTAGATCATACCAGCTATTAGAGAGCGTCTAACACCTACCTTCTATCGGTTTATATACATATATAATATATATGTATATATATATATATATTATATGTACATATATATATATGCATACATACATATACACACACATAAACTCGGACAGAAACGAACAATATAGGTACAAATAACAAGAACACTCATTCGTTATTTCTTGATAATTTCGACGGAAGTTATCTCCGTCTTCCTCGGAAGAAACGATAGGTCTTCTATTATAATTACTTATATTTGTGTGTTTGTGTGTGATCTCGTCGAAGTAATACGGAGGTGTTGAATAAAAAACTCGGACAGCAACAAACAATGTAGGTATTTGTCGAAATAACACACACGTCTTCCTCGGAAGAAACGATAATACTCTCAGTACTACCAGTAGTATCGTTTCTTCTGAGGAAGACGGGGCTAACTTCCGTCGAAATTATTAAGAAATAACGTGTGAGTGTTTTTTTACGTGTATCTATATTGTTTGTTGCTGGTTTTTCAAAGATTTTGTTGGCCAATTTTACCCCTTGCTCCTTCGCTCGAATTATTATATACATCCGCACACTTTCGTATAATATATGTAAAAATTTTATCACATTATTATATGTTATAACAAATTAGATTTCCGCAACTGTGATCACTTTAATTTCTTTAGCTAGCTGGACAGTATTCCGATCAGATCGATGTTTAAAAAAAAATATTTCTGCTCTAACACTCTTATTGTACTCCTAAGCCTTAATTCCGAGGAAATGCATATCTGCTCCAGTCCCTCAATTTCTTGGTGCTTTTTCATGGGTTATAAGGCTTTCTGGTGTTTGATGATACAAATGGATTCTTGACGCGTGTCTACTTTCTTTATCGCCTTCGTTGGCATTTTTGTTTGCATGAATTATTTGACCCAAAACTGCAAAATGCACTGGAGAGCAAAAAAAAGGTCCTTTGATAAAAACTGGAAAACTGTGGGAGGGGGGGATGGTAGACACTCCAGTTTTGGAGCTTTTCCTCGTTCGAGAGAAGAGCCAAAAAGTTGAGCTTGCCGAGTCTGTTCATTTTCATGCGGCGGAGCAGAAGGTATAGGACTTCATATTTGACGCGCTAAGCATAAAACTCTCAATCGAACCCCAGACATCATTGAATGGAGGATTTACGCGTGAAACGTGCCTTCAGAAGACATCTGGCGCTCGTATGAATATGGAGATTTTTTTAATTCTCCAATATTTCACATAATTGATTTTTATTAAATGTGGAGAAGTACATCCCATTTAAATAACTAAGAACGAGAATATTCTGAACAACTCCATTTATAGAAGTAATTAAACCAGATTTTTCTTCAAAATTGCAGCTCTCTAGATATTACCCAAACTTGAAGAAATTGTAAAGTTTCCCTGTTGAATTATTTTCTTGGGAAAAATTATTTCACAATGTTGCCGTTGCTTGTGTGTTGGAATTCACTGAAAGTACGAAGATTAGGTCAATGTGCGGTGAATATAAACAATTTATTTTAGAGATTACCTAGTGAATGATGGTAGTGTAGCTACGATGATGGGCGAAGCCTCACGAATAGTTTAGGAATATTAATCGCCAAATATTGCGATTTAATAAATCTCCTATGCACTATTGCTGATCAGAATAGTACAAAAAAACAGATACGAAAAGTTGAACTGACGGAAAGTAAGATGATAAGGAATTTAAAATATTCCTGATGTCCATTGACTTTACACCCCACTTGCCTTACAGCCTTGCTCCACAATGGTGTGTGGCATGGTTGTTGGGGTGAATGTAAATATTTGAAATGCTCATTGCAATTTCTGCGGCGAATGGTTCTTCTATGATACAAGATTAGATTATTGTAGCGATGCGCATTTTGATCCTCATCTTAAAAATTCACATGCCCTGCCTAGATCCTTTCTCGTGAACCTATTGGTTTTTTATTCACAGAAACGCAGCGACGTTCTAGGGACCACGTCCTCTGTTAGGCGACACACGCATTGTTGTGGCCATGCGTCACGTCACCCTCGCGGAACGCCTTTGATTACGTCTTGTGTGGTCAACCCAAGAGGTTTTTGCATAAACCCCATTCCTCCTGAGTACCATCTCAAAGGAAGTTAATTTTTGGGTGCGTCCTCCCATCTTTCTGCCTCAGTGTACCAATTCCATGCTTTTGGGTAACTAATTGAATTGAACTCTCGTTCAAATGATTTGAAAATAATATAGCGTCTAAAATCATTTTGGCTTTCAATAGAAAAACCATTGTTTGCGCATGATTTATTTTACTCTAGAGTCTTCTTATATGAAGATAATATACGTTTTATAATGTAGGGAGTATTCCACCCACGTCAAGTTATGTTTTAATAGTTTCAGTAGTATTCCTTCTGTACTATACTTCCAAGACCCATCCATTACTATGCTAAATAAACTCTACAGTAAAATAAACCATCCTTCTACTCCGCAGACTTCCTGTTTTCCTTCACTCCATCCAAGATGCCTATTCTCCGCATGTCTCTTTGTCGCTTGATTAGCAGTCTCCCCTCTGCCACAATATCCGGCTGTCATTTCCCGATCAATATACCCTGCATTCATTATTTTTGTCCTCTTTGCATTTCTCCCAATAACCCTCTCTCCTGCCCAGCATGCTTAGATATAATAAAATAATCAATAACACTTTCCCTGCTGATTTAACTTTCTCGAATTACTATAATCTCCTTAAACACGTATGTTATTCCTAATTACGGGTGGTGACCTAATACCCCCCCCCACTTGTCTTTGCAGCGGCTTGCGTGGTACTATCATATGTATATGCTTGCTAATACTTTATTTATTGGCACTACTATTTCTAAATAATATATTTTTGTGTTGTAAATTATTTTACTAACTTTTACGAGATTTTCCGATTAAGATTTTGTTTTAATGGCTACCCTTTATTTTCATTATTTAAGTTGATATTATGTTGTCTACCCCCATATCATTAAAATTACCGAATATAAATCGAAGGCTGTAATTAGACCTCACCTGGACAAATCATTCTTTTCCTTTGGTGCAAAAACACATTATATACTTTGGCCGTGTTGTACTTTAAGAATACGATTATGATATCACACACGATATCAATCGAGCCTAAATCTCTTTCGCAGGAACTCTCATTGCCCGTATTGATCTCAGCTCAACTGGGCATTTGCTTGCTTGTATGTGTAAACCATACTCCATTTATTAAAGTCCGAATTCCAGTCAAGATTGCAGAATGAGATCCTTACGGGATGTGGAGAGGTTATGGAACGATGCTGTAAATACTTCGAATTAAGTTTCAAATTGATGAGTTTTGGAGAGATTTCCATGCTTTTAAGGGCGGCTGTATTTGGACAAATCGTTGTAATTGCAGGAAATTAATGAAAGAATGTAATGTTTCCACTCCAGGGGATATAAAAAAAATCATCACTCAGGAGGATCCTTCATTGTCCCTTATTAATTTCCCTCGCTTTCAGAAAAGAGCGCAAAATGGGAGCTGTGGCTCCAAACATGAGGGTAAAAACTCCGAGCAAATTAAAGTGACTCTAATTCCATCGCGACCCGTAGATTAAATGTAAACTTTGTGGATATCCAGGCGAGGCTAAAAATCCCGGAAGCACTGTTGTTTGGACGGCCCTCGTTTCTTTTGCTGGAGGAGGACGGAGTCTCGGGGGCTGGGTCGCGCAAATGGCGGTGCCCTGCTCTCGTTCCCTTCCTCTTGGTAGCACTTCGGTACTTCCCCAGACAGTGGTGCCATTCCGCTCTTTCTCTCTCCTTCTCGTTTAATCCCCAACGTTCCATCTCCCTTTACCTCTCTTTCCCTCCGTGTTCCTCTCGCTCTTTCAACATCTCTTCCTCCTTTTCTCACTCAGTAGCTCCCTCTCCCATTCTCTCTCTTTCTTATTCTCTTTCCTCCTTTTTCCTCAAACGCTTCACCTTTCTCTCACCCTTCCTAAAGTGCCTTTCTCTATTCCGCTGCCCTTTAATCATCTCCTCCCCTTCTTCTTCCTCCTTTTATTTCTCTGTCTCTCTCGTTTATCACCCTGTCTACTGTTCCCTATCATATCCTCTCCCTATCCCTTCTGTCTACCTTTCTTCATCCCATTTTCTCACTCCCTCCCTCATCTACTCATATTTATCGTCCACTTTTTCACTTCCTTTACCTTCATTTCTCTCCAGCGCTTTCTCTCTCCTTCTCCTGTCTTTTTTTCCGGAGCACGAAGGACCTTCCGGGGAAAAATTCATTTCGGTGTAACGACCCTTGCGTGGTTCTGTTTTGTGTGTCTGCTATTCAATCGGCTTGATGTCCTGCGCCTGCAACTCCTCCTCTTCCTCTTGACTGTGTGTTCCTCTCTTCCGTGGAACGCATCGCTGTATGCCCAAGGTCGTTGAAGAACTTCCTGGCTGTCCCTCAGGCGTGAACCTGTTGTTCTCTAAGTGCTGGAGGGGGTCTCGCGACTGCAGATAGTCCAGACATTATCTATCCCTCAGAGTATTTAGCTAGTTATCCAGGCCAATTTTAATTCTAGCCGTTTTAACGTCAGTGAGTTTTTTAATGTATTCAATTCTCCATTTTAATTACTCTAGAAATCTCAAAAGTATGACGCAAATTGTGCAATATAATTTCTATGGATTTTCTATTGAAGTTTTTCAAAAATATATATCTATAAAAGAATAAAGTTATTTGTTCAATAATTATTAAATTCTGCCAATATGATGTAAACTGTACTCTAGAACCTATTTATAATATACATTTTAAAAATTTGCATAATACTTTAAATTATTGAAGAGATATACTTCGCTGTTCAAACGGTGTCACCTTGCATTTATAATTTTTTTAATCGCTTTTATAACACAAAACATTGTTATACCTTCTCGGGATAGTCAGTGATATTACACATCACATAGCGGTGAGGTGCACTGTAATTATCCACTGTATAAGTAATCTTGCTTACATAATCCTTCTAATTGATAAATAGAAATGATATACTGTTCATTCATTGTTGGTACACTCTAAGCTAGGTTATTGCTGCTATCGCAATCACTAAACTTTCTCTAAGTTTTCCTACAGACTTAATTTTATTTAATTGAATAAAATAGGATTACCAGTTTGTGTGAAACGAAGATACGTAGGTTTTCCACATGCATCCTGGCTGCACTTTCGCCACAAAACCTTAAGTACCAGAAGTAATAAGTTGTTCAAGTGTAAAAGGGAAATATGCAAATGAAGCTAGCTTTACAGAAATAAAACGAAATTTCTATGAACATTGTTTATTCTCAATTATTAGTGCACCTACGTTTGGATTATTTTTTATGAACTGAGCCGCATGCGTGAATGTAATCTCAGTTAAGGTCCCAACAAAGAATGAATTAATCTTTATTATGTGATTGAAGAACTTCGGTTTTGTCATAATTTAGTAATGTCTGCAAAAGGAGCTCTTTTAACTTGTTTTACTGTTTACAGTGGATGTCGTGGTATTTTCCGAAATTGATACAATTTGCATGAGGGAACAAGTTTTACGAAACTCACTTCCTTTTAATCAGATAATTTTGTACCATTGACGTTTATTTTCATCAGTTTAATTAATTTCCAAAATAGACCAATGGATTAAAAGTGACCTTTTTAAAATCGCGCCTTGGAATATCGATTTATAATGTTTAAACTTTGCTTCATGCTGATTGGGTAAACAAATTCAACATCGACGATACGATGAATAAAGATTATAAGTGCACATAAAGTATTTGTGCATACACCTATGAAACCATTCCATTGTTTTAATCGGTCAAATTATGTTATTTATTGTAATGCATGAAAATTACGATAACTGTGTAGTAACTAGATGGAATGAAACTGGTGTGATTTTATCTAATTCTATTTTTTTTTATTAACATTTTTTATTAAATTTATTAGACTCGGGCGTGCTCTTTAGAGTGAATTCGTGGAAAAATGTTATGAGTACAAATGTATACAACGACCTCAGTTCGACGAGTCATTGCGTCCGAGGTCTTTCATTATTATTTCCAGAGTGTGCTAGTGATAAAAAAATTGGTTACTTAAAAAACTGGGCGTTGAAATGGGAGAAAAAATATAAACATTTTCACAAAATATTTGTGATCAATATGTTAACATATCAATGGGTCAGCTACCATTTGAAGACTCTTTCTGCGTTATTTTTCCCCGTGGTCACCTTCATGAAACAATGGATGTTTGTTTCGTCGAAAACGCAAATGGGAATTCTGATTCACGTTCCATGTTCTTTGTCAGCATCTCGGCCAGCGTCGTGTCAACCCACTTCCTCGCATCATGTTTGTGCGGTCCCAAGGATTGGATCTTCAATATTTTTTTCCTCTCTCGGAACAGGCTCGGTGAGAATTTTATCGCTCCTCTCCTTTCCCTCGATTCTCGCCTCAAGAGTTCGTCGATTCCCATTCCGCCTCACCGCCTTTTATTTCCTCTCTTCTCCCCGTCTTCCTATCTCATATCTGTCCTTCCGACATCTCCTCTGCCCTTCCCCTACCCATCCCCCCTCCGCCAGCCGACTTCCGAATCATTTCCCTCTTCGTCCATTTTCCCGTCCCAGATTACGCCCACCACAACAGTCCCCTCAGGCTCACGCGACGGGAAAAGGAAAATAAACTCCCTCCATTCCCACTCGTGCGCCGGGGGAGGAACAGCGCAGCGCACCCACCGACTCATTCGGGGGATGTCAACCCCTAAGAGATATTCCCCCACGTCTCTTTAACCCAGCTCGCGAATCCTTGAGTCGGGGAAAAAGAATATGCCATTTCCCTCGCACTCTCTTATCTTACTTCTACATAATACGCCGCAAGCGGCCGCCGGGGCGTTTGGCAGGGGGTGCTAGGTCACCACCCGTAAAACAGAATAAAACCACATGCAAAACCAAATCATTTTACCTCTACACAAATATTACCTCTAAACAATTTTCGGCGTCCAGAACGGGGTTCGTCGGCCAACTCCTCCCGGCCCCCGAACGCCTTATGCCACCTCTCGGACTGTAACCTTGAAATGCAGTCGTCCTTTAAGGCATCTCGAAGCATCTGGAATGTTACGGTTGCATTCTTTCCAAGCTGCACGAAAAACTTGATGGCGTATCGTTGTTCAAGCGAACGCTCCATCGCGCCACGTTACAAAGTCGAAAAACGCACTTCACGCGGAGGCACATCTTTCCGCTCAGACTGCTCGGAGCAAACTGGCAATCGGCAGTTTGCAGGGCAGGGCAGGGAAGGGCAGACCCTCCACCACATTTCCTGACCGGTTTTACCACGCTATCGAGGATAGTCGTGTCACAATAAAATCATGTGCATTACTTTCTTGATGAACTATGTGCACACAACTAATTCTAATAATCTCCTACGCAATGCTTATGTATGTCGTTGCCATGGCATGTGACCATCATCAAAGGTCTCGTTTCACTGTTTAAACCTAAATCAAATGTGATCCACTCAAAAATGGTAGGTTTTAAGGACGGAATTTTAGAGCCATTATGTTCAACGTGTTGAGTGAACTTCCCCTTTTTTTCTCTAACAAAATTCCGGTCCTTACGTCCCTTCCCTGACGCCTATTATCATCTACTCATCGTGGGAACTTCCTCTTCCTTCCTCCAACATTATTTCCATTTTCAGTTCTTCTCCTCTTCTAACTCTAATTGCCTTCATTCCGTCTGAAAAGTCTTCTCTCTCCACCTTAACCTATTCCACTTGCACAACTTTCTCGCTTGTACTTCGGCATTCTTCATCCCGCTCTATCTCATTATTTTCCCCTCCCACTTTCTTTGCCTTTTTCGGCATTTCCCCCGCAGCAACTTTTTCCCTTTTCCATTACATTTACAACGTCTTGATTGGTTTTTATCTCAGTCCCTACTTATTTTCTTAATTCTTCACCGTATCGCATCTCAATGGAGTCAAATTCATACTCTTCTTCTTTCCTCAAATACTAAGTTTTGAATCCATACATTGTTTTCGTTCCACATTACAATATTCACTGGTATTTTTGCCTTACATAGAGCATGTATTATCAGTTTATACCATATACATGTGTTGCTGTTTGTTAGTCACGTCGAGGAACCTTCTGTTTTATATCCTCCATCCCCTTTAAGTCTCCCATTAGATCTTCTTCATACTTAAGAATTGATTCTGTGAGCCGTTAACATATCAATCAGGTAGTAAGTACAACCTCTTTGGTCATGTGAGCATAATTGGCTTAAAATTATCGCATTGGCTTAAGTTTTACTTTCTACGTGATACCTCCCTCTTCTTGTCGGCAGAGTATTCGCTTTCATTTGTTCTTAGCTTATTGACCTTACCCCATGTGACGTGGTGGTCCAGTGGGTGGAGCTCTAGGTTACCTACCGGAGGGCCCAGGTTGACGCTTCTGGGAACTGTCAGGTTTACCCGAGCCGTGTGATATTTCGGGTTACAGTTCTTCCTGAGAAAATTTAGCCGGAAAATGCACTTCCTACCCTGATGTGTGAATTTTCTAAGGAATAGAGAGCATAGTGCTTGGTGATCCCTACCCTCAACTACCAAACCGACCTTTGAGTTGCCAACTGATTTAAACCTTTCTCTTCTTTCCCTCATTTACTTTCTTCTGGAATAACAATAGCAGAATAAAATAGGTTTAGTCGTTCGAAAGAAGATGATGCGGAAAAATGGTGAGCATTAAATGACCATAAGCAGCAAAGAGGCTGTAATATTTGTCTGAGGAAGAGCAGGTCTAATTGACGCTTCAATAAGTATGGTCGACCTAATATCGTTACATCTCTAGTGGGTTTCGTCTACGGTTGTGAGGCCTTACACGGAGAGAAGATTGAAAGCATGGAAAATGGTGCATTACAGGAGAATGATGATCAAACGAGCAAATAATAAAATACATTAAAACTGAATACAGAGGGCAAGGTGGAAAAGAAGTCAAGAGAGGACGTTTGGAAGAAGAAGGGATAGTCTTAGCGACGAGGGGCTAATGAAGATAGTCGTCGAGGAGTGAACGGTAATGAACTAAATGGAAATAATTCGGGTGAGATAACATGAAACCATTAGTGGAGGGCGTCGAAGAGAAGAAATGTGTGGACGTGAAGGGTTAGCCGATTAGTGGTTTGAGTGGGGTGCCGCGTCGAACCAAGCTACGTATTGATTTTATCAGTTATTTTGATGGTGAACCGTTAATTTTTAATGCTGATGTACGCATATGCTTTTCGTATTTAATTCCTCAAGTTCATCGCGGTCTTGCAGTATCGATTTTCATATTTCAGGAGGTGATTTTTGAGAAGCTCACTTAAAATACAGTTAAATAATGACTTCACAAACGGAGTATCCATGTAGAGCAGTCTCCTAAAGACTACATATTTCATGTTTTCGAAATATTTCGTCGCGCCCCTGCCAAAGTTCAAGGCTAATCCCGTTACGTTTGATTATTAACATCAAGGAAAATTTAGAATACACCGTTGGACGTTTTATGTAAATTAAGCGATGATTTATGTGGTATTTTCGGGCACATCTTCAAACTCTCTATCTATGTAAACCAAAAAAATGCCGAGACCGTAAACTTGTTTAAAATGTTTACGGTCTCGGCATTTTTTTGTTTACATTGATTCACGACCGTAGCTACGTTCCTTGTATATTTAAACTCTCTATCTTTGGGATATTTATCGCCTTTGACTGGGAGCCAAATTTCTTCTTCACATCACAATTTCAATTGATTTGATAGAAGCAACTTAAAAAGGGGAAAACGGCGTCAAGAAGTCATAAGTATATGGCATATTGTAAAAAGGTAACTTGCGTAGTTGAGAAAAAGATATATACATTTATATGTATTCATTCATATGGAAGTGAATGTAAGGAAAATGTATGGGAACACACATAAATGACCAACGCAGGAGAGGTGGGGAAGGCGGAATTGAGCAGATCGTAAGCGTAAAAATGTTTCCTTAACCGGAGCTTGAACACCGGATCTTTCCTCTTGCCGGGCAGATGCTCTAACCACTTAGCACTAGCGAACAAAGACACAGAAACATACAAAAAGAGACTCGGGTGTATTTATTTTCAGCATTAGGTCCTTGTCACCATCAGGACTTTTGTAAGTTGAAACCCAGGTTGTGCATAATAAAATATATGTGGCAGAAGCAGAAGTATTTCCTTTTCTGATACGAATCGCTTCCACAAAGGGACGTCTCAAATCATTCTGCTTCACCGCATTTCTCAAGGGAGAGAAGGAAGAAATTGAGAAGAAGATTTCAACACTAAGAGGACGAGAACGTTATCTGGGACTACGATATCAACTGTAAGCATACATATACACTGCCTAAGGACGTAACTCGCCTATGAGTCTTTCCTATGTCTGTTACCATAAAGTTTTATTCATTCTCCTCTTAGTGCTAGTTTGTATTCCACCTTAGTCCACCTGTACGGACAATATTCCAAATTCACACATATTCTTTCAAATTCTATGCCATGTAATAGCTTTTCTCCGCCAAGTTTAACCTAGTTTCTAAATGAGCCGTTACCTGTCGGCTTCAACCACTATTGTAAACCTCTGTTATAGCATAGCTTACTTTAAATCATAAGTTTCTCGTCTCTCACAAACAACACGCCCACGAATGAGATGTTTTTTTGGAATGTCATGGCTTTATCTTGTTTGTTAAATGACCGGTTAGGGTGGGTTTTCGCTCACCGGGACGGTGTATGTGTGCCCGTATGGGCCGACAATGAACGCTTGGATGGAAGGGGAAGGCGGGGAAAGGTTTGCGAAGGGAAGCGTCGGGATGGGAATTTTTAGAAGTGTGGGAATAAAAATGGAAGATTTTGGGGATGGATGGATGATGGATTTTGGGAAGGAGGGATAAAAGTACCTGAAGATTGGGGTAATTAATGTCTAATATTAATACCTTGTTCATTCCAGTAATAAAGGAGCCAGATAAACTCCTGTTCTATTGTTTTGAGTATGAGTGAAGGGTGGGAGGTCGTGAAAGAGGTCACCACTATTTGCAGCTTGAAAATGTTGTCGAAATGTGCTTAGAAGCATGTGTCGGAAAAAGGACGTCCCATTGAGTGTCCGCTGACTGTAAAATTTATGCACGTGAACCATATGAGACATTTGCATAGAAAATATTCAATGCCACGATTTAACTTTTACGATCTTCAGCAAACGGATAAATCTAAGATTCAGAGTGTAATTTAAGAAAGGTGAGAATCCAATCTTGGTTAAAAACAATTGAAATCAGTAAAAACTTTCATACTTTGCTGACTTCTTAATTGGAAATGTAAAGACAATAATTTTCTTCACAATCATAGTATCAGTAATGTCAATTCGGCTCTTTAGCACCTCATATCTGATGTGTAATTTAATGGTTTGTTTTTATGCTGTTATTCAGTTCTCGCACACTGATTAAATGTTTTTTACCGTAATAAAAGGCCGTAAAAATTTTTGCTTTGACTTTTTGAAACCAGACACACGTTTGAATAACGCGCATGCAGTCTTTGAAGATCCTTGACAACCGTAGGATGAGAGGTTGCTCACTTGAATCTTTATATTTTTGTAGGAATCTGAAGAACTGAAGTTTCCCATCGTTAATAGAAAGACGGATGGTAAAATAATTTTCGTGTGGGATAATTGAACGAATACAAGGTCTGTCCCAAAATTGGTTGGACTGAGTCGTTTAAAAAAATATATTTTCTGAATTGATGCATTCACTCCAAAGTCTTCGAAGTCGCACCCTTGTGCGTCCACACACAGCTGCTAGCGGTATTTCCACGCCTTGTCCCCTTTCTCGAACTCGGCGCCCGGAATGCTGCTAAGTTCTTTCGTCGCGGCCTGTTGTAACGCTGCCCATCGAGCCGTGGTGACGTCCTTTCAGCGCGTATTTGAGGCGGGGGAAGAGGAAGAAGTCTGGTGGGGCATTGCATAAGAAATGTTGATCCTCACTCACATGGTCGAGAAGCTCTCGGCGGATCCGCGTGGGAGTTTCCTTCTGCTCGTCCGAGAGCACTCGCGGCACCAACTTCGCACACACCTCTCTCATGCCCATGTTTTGGGACACAAATACGACACACATCACATCATCTTCAACATCTTCTCTACCCTCCCGAAACAACTTGTGCAACTCAAAAACACCCGATCCACCCATGGCGTTATCACCGTAGAGCGTTACATGAGTCGCTTTCCTGGTTTTCCCCAGTTTCACGCAAAATTTGATGCTATGGCGGTCTTCCATAACCGATTCATGATGGAGCTCAACGAGGTTAACTTGTGGATGTTTCGAAAACGAACAATCTATGCTCCGCAAAGGTTGAGAGCCCACTGCCCAACGGCCACCAGCCTTTCCTGTGTCTCCCTTCCCTCGAATCCAGCCGGAGAAACCGCCCCCCGTCCCTCCGTCTATCCGGTAAAAAATAGTCATACTACGTACCTTTGGAACAACTTTGTACTTAAGTATATTCTCTTTTTATGGAATTCGCAGTGATGCACATTTAATTTTGTTAATGAGACCGAAGTTAGTGATGGAAACTCTGGATTAATAAATAAAATCACAGTTGGCTTTATCGGGAACAGTAGTTGCGCTCCGGCAACTGAAGAAGAAGAACTAAAGGAAATGTGATGACAGAACCGACATCAGAGAGCCGAAAATATGGCGAAAAAAAGTTCCATTTATCCCAGTTCTGTACACCTTCCCCTCCGCCCGCTCCGTTCGCACCTCTTTGCGCCCTTAATCCGCCCTATTTCCTCGCTCCAGTTTCGCCCCGACCCTTTTAAGGTCCTCCACCCCCAACGCCTTCTCCCCCATCCAGTCCTCCACCGGCCGACCACCCGGTGGCCCTCCTTCGCCAAGCAACCGTCTTCATCTCGTTCGCCCTTGAATCCCGTGGAAGATCGATTCCGTAAACAACCCCTATCCTTAGCTTCTGCACTCCCTTCCCGTCCATCGTGGGCAGACCTCCCTTCCCCTCCGCCCCACACCCCCTTCCCTGCACTCCCATTGGCCGTCCTTACCCCGCCGTTACGAATTACCCCCCCCCCGCACATCCACCCCTCTTCGCCGTCCTCCTTCGCTTCTTCTCTCCTGCTAGAGGCCGTTCTTTCGCTTCGTGCCCTCCCTCCCCCCACCGGCAGCAGCGGAGAGAGGGTCCTCCTCACCTCTAAGAGCCGAGAAAGAATGGAAGGGCCCTTTGTATTAATTGGCCATCCGTCTTGCCGACCCTTCCTAGTAGCTCTCCCGAGCCCTCGCGGTCAATGAAGTTTCAGCTTGGCCTCTGCTCCCACCCTTTTTATCCCTCTCCCATTTTTTGGTGACCACGGACTCTTTCCCTTACGGTACGAATCAATATTCAAGTTGCTAAAAATTCGCTTATTTCCTATCGAAATATCGCGTGTCATGTCGTAATATGTTGCGCATATCACATGATCCATGTAGTCTCAACGAGCGTATTTTTGATATTATGTGTAAATAATTATTATTGACACATATAATCAATTATAATTAAAAGCATTCAGACGTAAGAAAATTTAAGAGATTGGCGTTGTTGGTTCCTGTATTTTGAGTGTTGGGTGCACCGACGATGTAAGGTTGATGCAAAACTTTCATAAAATTGGTCTGTTGGTATTAAACTATATTTTAAAAGTAATTAATAAAATAGCATTAACACCCGCGTTTTAAAAGCTCGAGCATGCGATAGCAGGAATGCGCACTCAGATTATTGGCAACATTCTATTACGGTAAAAATAACAGTGAGCATTGCACACTTTATTCCACCATTCTAAATTCTATTTCTCGTGACTTCTCAATGATTTTATGTTGGAATTTTTGTTGGAATTTTTTTATATATTATTCCTAGCAATAATAGTAGTTCACGGAGTTTTTCCCGTGTGGAACTTAGGTAATTATTCTGTAGACCATGCTAAAATCAATATGATTTCAGCAGGAATGTCTAGCCAAACTTAGATTCATATAAAACAGCTCTTAGCAGAAAAAACATGGTAAAATTAATATTGATTTATATACTTTTGATGATTTTATAGTTTGTAGTATGATCTTTGACTTTATGCCATGGGACGTTCATTAAATCCGTAAGAAAAATAGAAAAAACAATTCTGATAAATATTTTTTATTTTTCAGCATAATCTCTTTTTAGCTTGGTACATTTTAACCAGCGTTGGTCCAACTTTTTTAAGCCGTCCAAATATTAGGTTTTCGGTACGTCTACAAATAGGCATCTTTGTTGGCAATGATCTACTCGTTATAAGTGAATCATTTTCTTCAGAGTCATTTTTTCAAGTTCGGAAACGGAGAGAAGTCATTGGGGGCCACATCTTGTGTTTAAAGTGGATTTTGTAATAATTCGAACCCTAATTCCATAATTTCGGAAAAAAAATCGGGGTTGTGCACTCGTGCATTGTCTTCATGGCAGAGAATATTTATCTTTGGCTAATAAATGACGATTTCCTTTTATTTCTTCGCTCGACCGGTGAAGTATATACGCATAATAACCTTCATTTATCTTTGGCCCTTTTTGCAAGTAATCGATGTAGATTGGTCAGCGTGCATCCCAAATAGCCGTGGCCATCACCTTATCGGCCGATTTCACCGTCATTTATTTATTATTTACATTTAAGAAACCCACTGTTGCGAATATTCGTATGTCTCTAGAATGCAATAGCGTGCCCATGTTTCGTCTACAGTTATGTACAAGGTGTGTTAAAAAAATAACGAGAATTGTTATTTTTCGGACAAAATATTTATTTATTCTTATACATTGATGTTGTCACCTTCAAAGTAGTCCCCATTGGAGATTATGCACTTGTGCCAGCGCTTCTTCCCATCCCCGAAACACTTCTCAAACTCGATCTTTGAGATAGCCTTTAGTTCTTTCAGAGATGCGCTTTTAATGTCATCTACGGCTGTAAAGCGAGGGCCTTTCAAGGTTCTCTTAATTTTTGGAAATAGGAATAAGTCACACGGAGCCATATCTGGCGAATATGGAGGCTGGGGCATCGTTACAGTATTCTTTTTGGCCAAAAATTGACGAACAAGCAATGAAGTGTGAGCTGGTGCATTATCGTGGTGCAAAAGCCATGAATTGTTTTTCCACAGATCTGGACGTTTTTTTCGGATTGCTTCACGCAAAAGGCGTTGAACATGTAGGTAGTACTTCTTATGGACCGTTTGATGGCAATATGCCATTAAAGTCGAAGAACACAGTGAGCATAACCTTTACGTTCGACCGCACTTGTCGAGCCTTTTTCGGTCTTGGCGAGCCAGAATGCCTCCACTGGGATGATCAACGTCATATCCATAAACGCATGTTTCGTCACCTATTATAATACGTTTCAGTAATTCTGCATCGTCGTTCACTATATTTAGTGTCTCCTGAGCAACTTCCATCCGCCGCTGTTTTTGTTCAAAATGAAACAATTTTGGAACGAATTTTGCTGCCACGCGTTTCATACCCAAATAATTGGAAAAAATGTCCTTACATGATCCAATCGATATGCCAACATCATCAGCGATCTCTCTCATTGTGATTCGATCGGCGATCGTTCATAACCATTTATTTCACTTTTTCCCCGTTCTCATCGATTGTTGATGTGCTGGGGCGTCCAGGCCGTTCGTCATCTTCAAGGTCCTCACGGCCTTCTTGGAAACGCTTATACCACTCGTAAACTCTTGATTTACTCATAATAGTCTCACCATAGACCTTTGTTAATATTTCACACACTTTGTTACACTTTATTTCATTTTTTACGCAAAATTTGATAAAAAATCTTTGATCCATTTCTTTTAACAAACGAAAATCATTGCCGAGCTGATAAACACGTCTAACCTTAGTGGCTGTCACAGTCAAAGTCCACAATGAAAACAGCTGAAAGTTTTACCATACTTTAGGAGCATATATACCAACACATTAAAAAAAATTGACAATCGGATTCTCCAAGCCCGCGAAATGAAAAAATTCTCGTTATTTTTTTAACACGCCTCGTATGCATGCAGAATTTCGGAATTGCAACAGAAAAGCGTCAAACCAGTACCCGCTTTCCAGGGGCATGGCATAAGGTGCCAATTGCCGCTCTATTGAATCCCAATATCGCCCAGAAGCTAATAATTATTTTAAATCCTGAAAATTTTAAAAGTTATACGAGATGGACGTCAAAAGTTTTTTTTGTCGACGAATTTTGTTATTTCACAAAATCTTTATTAAAAATGTCTTAAAAAAACTATTCCAAGTCCTTAGGTATTCATTGGTTAAAATGATCATCTTTCCTCCCAAACATTTTTTTAGACGAAGTGGAGAAAATGCGATATCAAAAAAAGAAAAAATAGATTAGATCAAATTATATTTCATGAATAGATCAAAAAATAAAAAAATGGATACCACTCTTAAACCACCTTCTTCTGCAGCCGACCATAAATTCCCAGCGGTGTAGTAAAATAGCTCTGAAGCCTGAATTATAAACTAATTTAAGGGATAGACAATGTCAGAATGAGTGGTAAAATTAACTTCGAGCATTCCAAGTTAATATTTTTTTTCCAAATGTCTATTTCCCAAAACGCACGCAAATGTTTCCCCCAGAATTGGCAGTAGCGGAAGAGCTAATTTATCTGCCCTACAATCTCGGAATTCCTCCTTCTAGAATTGTTCCGATTTACATACCATATCTTTAACTATATGTTTTTCATGGTAGATTTTTTTCATAAAAATCCACGTTTCATTTCTATCGTACCTACTGAAAATACCTTAAAAATTAGGAAGGCGAAATTCCTCTCCGATAGTTAGGGATGGTTAAGGAAATCAGGCCGAAGGAATGAGAGCGAGGAGGTACGGGGGTTATTGGGTTATTATTGAGTTCCGAATGCATATTTCCTCTTTGAATTATTAAGTTTCCCCGAGTGTCTTAGAGTGCCCTTTTGCGGAGGAACTTCTGCGGCGAAGAACGCTCTCCAGGAAAGGCTCTATTATCTTCCCGTATCTTGTAGAGGCATATTCAAACCCAATGGTCTTGCTGTTTTATTAATTACTCTTGATTCAATGACACTGTTCCTTTTAAATTTTAAGTTGTTCATTTTATATTGCTACATCAACATTTTCACAGAGAATTTTCAATACTTTTTCGTTCAACAAGCTCTCTCAAATTGATCGGTCCACACTAGTTTCGTTCCGCGATCATCATTTGGTTAATAAAAACGTCTTAGAAAGATTTTGGTCTTATTTCATGGTGATATTGTCAAAATATTTTACAGACTTTGCATCACTTTAGGATGGCATGAGGCAATGTTATTTATATTATTCTAAGGGTCAAATTTCATCTTATATTGTGAATGACAATTTTCCGGGGCTACCTGCATGGGAAAATAATTATTTAGATATGTGCTGCCTTAAATAGAGGGGAGAAATTGCTGTTTCTTTACGAGGCTTGTCTTATTTAGCGGTAATTTAATATTTTGATCATAATTTTCATTGAATAAGGCACTTGCAAAAGGGAGCAATTCATAGTATCCCGGTTGAAATAATGATCAGTTCTGTGAGGTGCAAGTTGTCGAAAGGCTTGAGGTTACATCTGTTTGAAATGCCTCGAGATAAGTTGCTGTCCTCCACACCATTTTCCCTCCGGTCTTTCTCTCTCTATCCTCTCTTTCACCTCGGGAGTACAAATGGAGATTTCCCGTCTTTAATGCTCCGGTGAAATGCAGAATAGTCGAGGTGGCGAGGCAAGACGTTTTGTCGTCGAGTTGCCAGGAGGAGAATCTTAAATTTGTGTATACAGTCTTTTTCTCGTCAATTTTTAATGTTAATTTTCAGTAAATCATAATAATAATTAGTAAAGTACACCGTTTGTTTTGTCCATTTATTTGTGAATACAGTTAATTTTTAAAGTGGATAATGCAAACGGTATTCTTCATTTATGCAATGCTGTGCTACCAAAACAGGCAGAATCCTTGCGTGAGAACCTTATCTTTGTTTCCCTAATATTTTATTGTGACAAAATGCTGTATTTATAATATATATTCTATGGGATTTTAAAAATTTAGTTTGACTGTAAATACTATTCGTTCTTTCCTTTTCTCGGGAGACTTGGAAACCGAATAATGCTTCCGGAGAACGTAGTTCCCTCTCTTGAGGCCGCCTTAAGCCGTCGCATTCAGAGAGGAAGGAGGACGGAGCAGCGTTACTTGGAGACCTCGTGGGCGGAGAGAGTACTGGCGCCGCGGCGCCTCCCCTTCATTATCTCCGAAGGAATCGGCTTGAGAGAATCTTGTGTGTGTTAGGCGAAATGTAGGCTCGCTCGCCCCCACCCCTCTTACGCCCCCCGCGTGTACGGCCCACTTCCCGACTCCTTTCCGAGGGTTGAAGAGGAGTTGCGAGTCTCCTTGCCTTCGGATTAATCCCGAAATTCCTTCTTATCATAATTTTGATTTTGGAATAAATAATTACGGACTTGCAAAGGAAAGTGTGTGTTTGTGAACGAGCGATCTTTTTTGTATCAGTTCCGATCTGTCATCATTGAGTGCGCCCATATCGCCGAATTCATTTGCTTAAGTCCACTCCATAGATGGTTATATTATATCTCGGTCGGATTAACGTTCTATTCGGCGTTCTTGGGGTTCAATTGGAAAATTTATTTGATAACTTTTTTGTAATGCAGTTTTTTAAATTTTAATTGAAAGAGATTTTGAGGAAAATATCATTGTTCCTTAAAACTTATTATTTTCCGACCTTTCTTCGTTATTTCCAACATATGTGTATTTATTCTTGCAGGTTCTCTTCTTTAGTTTTTCTGCATTGTCTCCGCCATCCGATACCTCTAGTGTCACCATCTCCTCTCCTAACTTCCTAAGTGGTGAATTTTGGCAATCAACCTTACATTTTTCATTAAATAAAATTGGCAATTTTCCACAAAATAAAATTTAATACTACCGGTTTGAATGTGACTACATCATCTTCAGGCCCTTCAGGTCACCTGAAGATGATGTAGTTACATTGAAACCGGTCGTATTAAATTTTATTTTTGTGGAAAATTGCCAATTATAATTAATCATAATATTCCACCATTAAACAGAAATTGAGTCCTGGCAACAGCGGGACTCGGCCCAAGGGGCCGCGTGTCGTGCCCGGCAGCGGGGGAGGCAAGGCTTTCGCGGTCGTCATCCCACGAAATCCTTGCGAGGGAGAAATAACAGCAGCAGGACAGAAGATGCAGAAGAAGACGAAAGTAGTTAGAATAAGAACCTGGAACGTCAGGACAATGTTGAGGAGAGGCAAATTAGAAAATATTAAGCGAGAGATGGAAAGAGGTAATATATATGTTTTAGGTCTCTGCGAGGTGAGATGGAAGGATAGCGGGGATTACTGGAGTGACAATTATAGAGTGATATACAGCGGCGGGGACGAGAGCCAACGAGGGGTTGCCGTAATTTTAAATAAAGTGGTAGAAAGAAGCGTAGTCAACATAGAGCAAGCGACTGATAGAACTTTACTCGTAGAGATTAAAGCAGAGCCGACGAACTTGGTCATTGTTCAGGTAAACATGCCACCGAGCAACCACAAGGAGGAAGAAGTCGATAGGATGTACAATGTGTTAGAGGATATCATCGCGAGTGTTCCTGCAGGGAAACATTTGATAGTGATGGGGGATTGGAATGCGACGGTAGGCGAAGGAAGAGATGGGGGTGAGGTGGGGGACTATGGGTTAGGCACGAGGAATGAACGCGGGGAGAAAGAAATTGAATTCTGCAGGAGACAGGGGTTAGTTATCACCAACACATGGTTTAGACACCACAAAAGTCGTAGGTATACATGGAAAATGCCAGGTGACTCAGAAAGGTATCAGTTAGATTATATTATGGTTAGGCACAGGTTAAGGAACAGTGTGATAAATTCGCACAGTTTCCCAGGAGCGGATGCGGACTCTGACCACAATTTAGTTGTTATGAAATGTAACGTTCGTTTCAAAAAGATAAGGCAAGGGCGGCGGTTTAGGAAATGGAATTTAGAAGCATTAAATGGATTAACGAGGAAGGAGTATCAGCAGGCTGTAGAGAAAATAATGGATGACGATAAAGAACTGAGTACTATCGAAGAAAAATGGGAATGTATCGAGAAAGGGATATTGGAAGCCGCTAAAGACACTATAGGAACCGTTAACGGGAAAAGGATAAGGAAACCATGGGTAACGGATGAGATGATTGCAAAGATGGATGAGAGAAGAAGATGGAAAAATGTAAACACAGAGTTAGGCAAAATGAAGTACAAAGAGTTAAACAATAAATTGAGAAGGGCCACAAATAAAGCAAAAGAAGAATGGTGGAAAACGCAATGCGAGGATATGGAAAGTTTACAGAAGAAGGGTGAAATTGGTGCTCTATACAGCAAGGTTAAGTTATTGTCGGGAAGTAAGAAGGCAAGATCTGTGCTAACAGTGAAAGATAAGTGGGGTAAGATAATAGTTGAACCAGGAAAAATCCAAGAGAGGTGGAAGGAATATATAGAAACACTGTATGGTAAAGAACTTAGGCCGACAAGGTTAGACATAGAAAAGGAACATGACGTAGAAGAAGATAGCTTAGGTCCAGGCATACTCGACTATGAAATAGAAAGGGCATTAAAGGAGATGAAAGCAAATAAGGCTGTAGGGGTGGACAACATTCCGGTAGAACTGTTGAAATGGTTAGGAAAAGGTGGGAAGAAGGCCATGTATGGACTGATTCGTAGTATCTATGAGGAAGGAATCTGGCCGGAAGTTTTTGTGAGATCGGTGTTAGTTCCTATTCCAAAAAAGGCAAAGTCTACGTCATGTGAGGATTACAGAACAATAAGTTTGATATCCCACGCAGCTAAAGTTATTCTCAGGATCATCAACAAAAGGATAGAGAGTAAGGCAAATGATTACTTAGGGGATCATCAGTTTGGCTTTAGGAAAGGAAGAGGTACGCGTGATGCCATTGCAGTAATGAGATCACTAATCGAGAGGAATATAGAATACAATCAGGACGTTTTTGCCTGTTTTGTAGATTTCGAAAAAGCGTTTGATAGAGTGAATTGGGAAAAATTAATGCGTGTATTGCAGAAAATAGGAATGGATTGGAGGGACAGGAGACTGATCCGCAACCTGTACATGTCTCAGACTGCTCAGGTGCGCGTGGGGAACGGAGAGTCCGGATGGGCAGTGTTAGGAAGAGGTGTAAGGCAGGGTTGCCCATTGTCACCGGTACTGTTCAACGTATATGTAGAGGAAATGATTAAAGAGGCATGGGAAGAACTGGAGGTAGGAATGAAAGTCGGAGGGGAATTCGTAAAATCGGTTAGGTTTGCTGATGACCAAGCATTAGTTGCTCAGTCAGCCAAGGGGTTGCAAGCATTGCTGAGTGAATTGGAGGTTCAGTGCGATAAATATGGGATGAGAATCAATATTAATAAAACAAAGGTTATGCGATTTTCCAGAAAGAAAAAGGCTAAGCTAAATATTAAAATAGGCGGGGAAAAAATAGAGCAGGTAGAACAGTTTACATATCTCGGAAGTGTTTTGGACCAATACGGTCAAAGTAGTAGGGACGTAAGGAGAAGAATTGCGCTAGGCAAGGAGGCTTTCTCAAGGAGGAGGGAGTTGATGACGGGGACGTTGAGTAGAGATGTTAAGACAAGACTCGTAAAAACTCTGATATGGAGTGTAGCTATGTATGGTGCGGAAACGTGGTCACTGAAGCAGGAGGATAGACGTGGATTGGAGGCTTTTGAAATGTGGGTGTGGAGAAGGATGGAGAAGGTGAAATGGACCGAAAGGAAAACAAATGAGGAAGTACTGGAGATGGTGGGTGAGGAGAGGGGTTTGTTGAGAGAAATCCTATGGAGGCAAGAAAAATGGATGAAAGGCCTATTGAGCGGTAGTGGAATGTTGAAGAAGGTAATAGAGGGGAGAATGTTGGGCAAGCGAGGAAAGGGTAGGAACAGGATAGGGATGTTGGATGGGATGAAGGGAGGAAAGAAGTACACAGATATGAAGAGGGACCTGATGTAGTTTAGGTTGCTGGATTGGGTTTTGTTTGGAGTTACAAAATATTTATTTGATAGTTGTGTCCATCCAAAAACCTATCTTAACCGGTAGATTACCTAATAATAATTCCACTATTTCACGCCTGAAACGTCTCTTGTTATCAACCTCATAAATCTTCAGCCATCGGGAATGAAAAAAAATTACGTCACACCCCCTACTACTCGCTGAATCATCTGTCGTAAAATCTTGTGTTTCTTGCAATTTAGTGTTTGATCGCTGGTCATGACTTGGTGTTGTTTTTTCCTAATTTTAAATATTATTCGTATAATTTTTCAAGGCGGAATTCATACGCAGTGACGGCCATGTTTTAGTTAAGAGTAGCGAAGGTATGTTTTTGCTGGAACCAAGGCAGTGTTGCTAGCACGGCAGGACATTTATACCTTGGTGTCACTTATTACGATAAACGATTTTTCACCTCTGCGTAAATATTCCTCTCCCTCCTTGGCTCCCAATATATTTAACGTCGTCGCTTACCCAAAATTCTCCACTCTCTCACAGTATTTATTCAACATTCCATTGCCACTCAATATGTCTCGCGTCCACTTTTCCAGCCTCTTTAACATTTCTCCCTACAGTCATCTCCTACTCTATGCCATACCTAGAACCCTAAAACCTTCCTTGCTTATTTTCAATTTTATTTTTAATTCTTCTCCAAATCCTTCTTTCAAAAGGCTCCAATTAAAGTTTGTCCTCTTGCTTTATCGGCTAAGTTTCCCTACCGTACAAATATAAAGTTTTACACCTCGTCTTCTATCCAATCTTGTCTTCGAATGTCTGCACAAAGTCGCTATCATCAACTCATTTCTTTTTGTGAAAGCTTCGTGACCCGGTGCAATTCTTTTAATTCACGTACTACTTTTTTCTTCATCTGAAATACATACTAGATAAGTGCAATGTTCTGCCTGTTCTAGTTTCTGTCCCACAACATTTACATTTAACTATTCTATCGGTTTTTTGAGAACCATCTCATTCCTTCGTTTTTTCATTACTGATTCTCACCGTATATCTTTAAGAAATGCCAATCGTGAAGTTATACTATATATTTTTATTTCGAGGAAATTCACTGATAATAATGGTTTCATATCCAGTGGCAGTCAGGCGATCGCGTTTACATGCTCCCGCTCAAAGGACATCCTTTTCTCTTAGGTTCTCTCATTCTCGCCTTTTCGGACGGAAACTTTCAGTGTTCCTTTCGAGTGTCGCCACGGATGGGAATGGGACAGACTACAGGAATGTTGGCCTCTGTATTTGAAGTGCCGTGGAAGCAGAGGGCCACTGTTTTGCACTGCTGATTGTGGGTAGCTAAGATCGGTGGATAATATTATATCTGCAACAACATCAACGACCGGACGTGAATAGTATATGATTACATGAGTACACTCTTCCCTGGCCGAGTTATAGTATGTTGGACGGTGCTGCAGGATGGCGTCAAATGCGTTGACCACTTAAGTATGAAAATAGAAAGATATTTTATCCTGTATCGTAGCGGGGACGATGGGTCCATCCATTTAATCAAAATTTCAGTGAAAAGGAAACTAATCAATAGACAGTAAGACTTGTAAGCATAAAACTGTATATTCCCTCTGAATAAAATGAGCAGTGAAGAGTTCTTATCATTAGATTACGTACTAGGACTAATCGGGTTTCCATTGCGCCGCACATGCGCGTACAGTAGCTCTGTTGGGCACTTGAAGGCAGTTCCTTTTAGTCGAGCTACCGAGTGACCTCGGATAAAGGTTAAAAAAGCCTCCGACAAACGCTACTTTAATTTTGTTTGCAGAAGGGGGAGGGGGTCGGAATACGTTTTTTGTTTCAAGGTGAACTGGACCGTGGATATAACATTACACTCAGAGAAACATTTGGGTTTGTTTTTAAAATGAGTAAATTTCGTTGAGTTGTTTTTGTGGTGTCCTGTATGAAGAACTCGAGGCCAAACGTCAGCAAGTCTTGGAATCTGTCACTGGAAGACGTTTGAGTCGGGAAGATGAGAATCACACGCTGAGCCAAGGAATGCTCTTTAAAATTTGCTACAAATGTAAGGGTTCCTCTTATTTAGACTCCTAGTATTTGCATACTTGGTGTATTCGTTTTATTTTCACAGGTAATACGAAATTTCTATTATTCACACATCAAGTAGACATAGACTCTCAAAACATGACTTAATAATTAAGAGACTTCTTCATCGTGAAGAACACATTTAAGGCCATTCACTCTGTTAAAGTGGGGTCCAACACAACTCATATACCCACCAAGTATTTCAAGATGATTCAACCAATGTTTTTCAATGATTTCAACCACTATTTTTAAGACATTCTATCACTCTAATACTAACACAATTTACTACACCAGAGACAAAATGAAAGGGATCTTTGGCACACGTCTAAAGTTGTACAAAATGAGAGATGTCATTGAGTTGATTCAAATGGAACGCAAATGAGTATATCAATCGAATATCTACCTTCATCATATTCTTTGTGATCTCAGTATTGCTTGCCCAGCTTAGTTTTTTTCAAGCTTCTCCTTTCTTCCCTCGTCTCCCTCTGTGTACGGGGGGGAAGACCCCTCCGATCCCTGCATGCTGCGGTGTATCACATTCCCTACCTGTCTCTTCGGGGCGGAGGCTATGAGTTGCATATCCATGCGATAGGAGAATTTCCCCTTCTTGTTTTTCTATTCTAATTTGGGTAGATTGGATAGATTTTTACTACATTTGTAGGTGCATGTGTATTGCTGGTGTTATGTGTCTTTGCCCGCGCGTTAGGTAAAAAGGTTTTTGCATGAATGTATGCGCCTTTGTGGGTGTAGATTTGTATGAATGCATACCTTACATCGCGGGTCGCGGTGGTCTAGTGGGTAGAGCGTTGGACTACTGACCGGATGGTCCCGGGTTCGATTCCCGGGCAAGGCACTTTGGGCACCTGCAGCTCCACCCAAGCTAGTTGATTTTTCGGGTACCAGGTCTTCCTGGGAAACCATAACCGGCACAGGGGAAGGAACTGGCCCCCCTACCCTGATGTGTTAATATTCACACGCCGTCGGGCTTGGTACACGGGTGCTCTACCATCACCTACTAAACCGACCTTCGGGTTGATTACTGTGTTTATGGTTTTATACCTTACATCCCCCATCACACGCCCTTGCGGTGGCTTGCAAAGTATTATGTGGATGCAGGTATGAATTTACGTATTTAATTATTGGCTTCAAAAAACTAAATCATCGACGAATAATCGCTTTTGGATTTCCTTCTTTTTATAAATTGGGATACTACTTGCGTGGAAAGAATCTAGTACTAACTCTGGAGCCGGTATAGATATAGTTAGTTATTGTTTGGATTTTATTGAATGTTTTTACTTTGGTAAGTGTAAGAATTTACTAATAACCAATTTTGAGTTAGAAATCAAGAAAAAGTTTTCATTTAAGTTGAGTTGAATAGGTTCTTTTGTGTCAAATCATTTCGGCTTAGCTTTAGTAAATCCTTTGATACTACGATGGCTTCCTCCTTTCTGCAAACAGTTCTGAGTGCGTCATTTTGAAAATATCTCCTGGTAAGCCCTTGCATGCCTTCGGGGACGTTTTCGCATTGTGGTCTCCAGCGTATTCTGTGATTCCTTGAATTTATGGAGTCTGCGCAATTTCTTTCAAGAGCCTAGTTTCCTCCTGCAACTAGAGCAGCAGGAAACAAATTAAGATGACGGTTGTCACGTCGATGACATGTATGTGTTTGCTTGTACTATATTCTTTGAAAAGAAGAGGAAGGCTGTTATCACAGTGCAAGTGCTCAATGAATCAAACCATCCATTGGATACATTTGTGTTGTTATGATTGTTTGTCAGCCCGCCAAGAGTTATCTTTCCTTGTAATACATATATTTTTAATAATTTTTTCTAATTTGGAAATCTTATTTTAAATTTACGATTGAATTTATTTATTTATGCCTGTTTTTATTGATTATTGATTCCGCTGATAATACGCACCATAGATTTACGTTTTTTTAAAAAAGAGGTAATGCCTTTGCGTAACAAATCATTTTCTATCCCCGTGTGTATTATTTAAAATCTTAGTTTACATGAGTTGTGGGTACTCTATCATATATTAATTACTTTTTTTCCGATTTTTGGTCCCTCCAGTCGAAATTATTGGTCCAAAGTTTAATTTTTCTTCGTAAATCACACATGTGCATACATTTCACTCAGCAGTATGCCTGTATTATCATTCACGGTATTGCCTTTGGAAAAATCAGGACTTAGTCTAATGTCATTAATTAATGGTGCGGCACTATTAGATACGATAATTATTTGCTGCAGTAACCGCAGGAAATAATTATTTATTTTGATATTAATCTACGTACATTACATTTTGCTGATATTGACGAAAGTGTTTGTTCTTAAAATGGTTCCGTATTTTATTCACTTTAATGTTTTTGAAATTCTATTGTTTATTTCTTTTCGATCATCTTTACTAACATTTTTCCTTCGTGAATCAGCTAGCATAACCCAAAGCTATATAAATAACGCTCTTTTGGCATTTTTTATTCAATATAGTTTTTATCTTAGTTCCTCCATTTTACTTATTACGTGCCAAAGTACAATCCAGTTTTAATTAACTTGAGAAAATCTTATTAAAAAAATGATTTGGTGTGATTTAATTATGAGCTTTTTAGGAAGATCACGGAAGAAATTCATAATGACGCGAGTACAAGATCCGTGTTTGTCCTTCCTTGCTCTTTACATGACTCCTTTTGGCTTAAGCACGCTTCCTCTAGGCTCAGTCTCTCCTTTCATCTTTCACATTTTTTTAACCCTTAATCTCCGCTTCATTTCCATTCAACTGAGTGCATTTTTTTGTGTTTTACAGCGTCCTTGGCCTCTTGTAGGGTTGATAAATTGAAATTTGTCCTTTTTACTGCCTCTTTCTCTCGTCCTACACATCCACATGTTACCCCACTAACTGCAAGCGCGCGTTCGTTTTTGTGCGGCGAAGGGTGTTGAGACAGCGGATTGTGGGGGAAAATAGGGGGCTTCATCATCAACATTTGATGAGAAGTATAACGTTAATGGATTATCGATTAGTTCGTGTGGTCGTTTTCAATTTTATGTACAGCTGTGGTGGCGCTTGAAATAAAGGATTCCTCTTGTGGATTGTCGAAACTATTTCAGTAAAACGTATTATTGTCGTTTTGACTGTAAATTCCTCGCTGAATTTTCAGTTCGGAACCTTCTCGATGTCAGCAGTGAACTCGAATCATTCTAACTTTTTTACAGATGCTAATCTTTTATGAGCGCTGCGCCTTGCGACAATCTGCCCACTAATCTCAGGCCCCCGCATGGCGGCCACAAGATTGAAAGAGATGGAAATCCTTTCAAAAAAGGCAAGGAAAGTAATTATTTGCCATAAGAAACTGGCAATCAAGCATTCTCAACAAAATACCCACATTGTAATTCTAATACTTTATGAAGAAACATATTTAATAACTACCTTATTCATGTAATTTTTACAGCAAGTTGTTCGTCTAAATCTCTCGATTATGTTAAGTGACTTTCAGTCGTTTCTGTCGTTAACTCATTTTATGACTTCCAATAATTCTGACCCACGATAAATTCGAAATTTTTCTCGGTCATAAATAGACTGACTTAATGTTAACACATCTGCCCCGCTTTGCAATTTCTCACTTTATATTTTTCCCTGGAAAGGCCTAATTTTGAATGTTTGATCCTCTAATTTTTAATTCGGAACTTTATTTGGAGTAAATTTCCATCGAACGCAAAAATCGTTTCCACGAGTAATCGAAAGTGTCTCATATTTTTGGCTCTTTTTACAATTAGTGGCATTCCTTGAAAAAAAATAAGATGAGCGAAACATTGCCAATGCTTTCCTCTCTTTTCGTCGACTAGGGGTGGAAATCGCCAATATGGCAGATTATTTTAGCGGTCCGAATTCCAACCACGGTAGACGGTATTTTTTTCCGAATGAAAAGGCCAACGAGGACGGCATTTTTAATGAGAGGTCTGTTTACAGTGAGCTCAGCCATGTGTCATAATCATCATTATCTCTCCACCTCGGGTCAAATAATTTAAAACGAACACGGCAAATCACCCCATATCGTCCGCATTCTACGTCTTGTCCTTTTACCCTTTCCACCCTTTCGCAACCACTTTTCTGACATCCATTTAACTTTTTTCCGAGTTAAATTTCCATGGCTGCTTCCGGGAATTACCGGCGCGTAGGTTGGCTTGGTAAGCAACAGTGTCGCCCCCAGTCCTGGAGGCGTCTTCAGGTCGAAGTGATCTTCGTTGCTAGTTTTAGTTTGAAAGGTTTTTATTTCCATCTTGCATGAGTATATGCTGAAGATTAAAGGAACAGACAAAGTGAGGAACGATGAAGTAAATAGAAGGGCAGAAGAGGAAAGAAACTACGAAGAAGAACTAGATGGATTGGGCATACCTTGAGGCACAATGAATTAGTTAGAAACATAATAGAAGGTAAAATTGAAGGAAAGATGCCACGAGGAAGGTCAAGAGACAAGTACGTAGGGCAATTTAAGAAGGACATAAAACAGAGAAGGTATCAAAGGGTGAGAGAATTAACACTAAATAGGGAAGGATGGAGGGGCGCGGTAGACGAATCTTAGGGTTGAAATACTGATGATGATGAGTGTACACTCTGAATTGAAAAACAATAGCATAACAGAAACCCCGTTTTAAGAAAGTATTCCTCTTCGGGGTGGAGCAATAACGACAGGATAAAAAGGAGGAGACGATGGCTGGTACGGAGCACTCTGATTGGGTGTTTCTTGGCGGTAGGGTGGAATTACCTTTTTCCCAGACGAATTCGGGTTGTGCCCGTCCTCTCGGTTGAAGTCGTTTGGATTTCTCAGTATTTCTACCGCTTCTCTTATGAGTCTCGTGAAATAGCGGTTTTCCCTGACCAGTGCTTTTGTTTGGTCGAACTCAATTGTTTGTCCTGGTTCCGTCCACGCATGTTCGACGATTACCGAGAGTCGGAAATGTTTATTTGTCGTTCTTCCTTTTGGCGCTTCTTAATTCTGCATACAATGGCCCTTCCTGTTTGGCCGATATAGGATTCTCCACATGTGCACTTGATCTCATATACTCCGTCGTATATGAGATCGGGGATCCGGTCCTTACTCTCAGGAATGATGTCGCTGATTTTTATTGTTGTGGATAACCTAGTTACTACATCATTGTTCCGTAGGAGCTTTCTTATTTTTTCAGCCGTTCCGGCGACGTACGGAATGGTAGCATACGCAGTCGGTTTTTTCTTTATAGGCTTCTCCTCGCTCGATTTCTTTGCCAGAATGCCGCCTTTCGTCGGCTCTTTTTCTTTCTCTCAGCAATGCTTTATGGACCATAGAATATGCCACCAGGACTTGGAGCGAATCTTTTGTCCGACAAGCCAACTTACGCGACTGTACATTCATCTACATAATACCCCACAAGCCTCCGCGGGGGCGTGTGGCGGGGGGTGCTCGGTCACCACCCGTAAAACAAAATAAAACCACAGGCAAAACTAATTCATGTTACCTCTACACAAATATTAGTTTGATCATGCACTCGATTAATTTTAATCAAACAAAAGGAAGTACCTACATGCAACAGTATGCATCCATATGCAATGCATGCAATGAATATGCATAACGTATATTCAAATCATGCTGGAGAACTGTTAAAAAGTTGGGTATGTTAAATAAATAGAATGGCATGCAGGAAGAAACATGCAGGATGTCGAAAAATATATACATTACCAATTCTAATTATCTCCTACGCGATTATTGTCATATATATTTTGATCTTTAATCGTACGAGGAAAAGACGACGTTTTAAATCTATCCATTCTACAATAAATCTCTCTGATTTTACCATAGAAAGTCGGATCCTGTAGTATGTCTTTAACATACTCAGATAAGTAACTTACGGTCAACCAGTGGCCCCCATCGTAATTCTTCCAAAAGTGCCGGGACATTGCCACCTTGTTAATACTGCTACCTTTTATGCTGCTAATGAATTCATTGCCCCATGACCCTGCGTCTAATCTTGGACAAGTTTCGTTAGCGCGCAAACGCAAGCAAACCCCTGAAACGTGCGTTATTCGCTCTCTATTCTCCAGATTTTCTCCTCTTTCTCCTCCCGTTGCTCACACGCTAAATTTCCCTGCTCCCACCCCTTCCCTTCCCAGCCTCTCCTCCTGCCCCCTCGCGACGGAGAAACAAAGGAATAGGATTCCAAAACAAGTCCCCGCTTCGAATATTCAATTTCATGGAGGTCGCTCGCCTGTTTTTGCTGTCCTCGTCATTGGCCTTCCAGCGGAGGTCTGTTGGTGCGTGGCAGGGGGTGGGGAGAGGCGTTTGGGGAGGAGGGGGATTGCGGATGAGGGAGTTTTGTTTGATGCCTCCCACAAAAAGTGAAAGGTTGTTCCTTCCTTCCCTCCTTCCCCTCCCGCTCCGACCCCCGCACTCACCCCGGAAACTTCATCACCTGCATACAAATCGTGCCTCCTAAAAACTGATTTTCCGTGGACTATTATTTTTTGTCAAATTGTTTTTGTTCTACTCAACGTGTCAAAGTTTTCAAATACTGTTCATTTAGAATAAAGGGCCAGGGTTTCAGGAAATGTTTGTCCAACGCCTCCCTTGGTTCCAAAAAGTTCTATGTAAGCTTCATCTACGTAGAATGTGTGTATCTCGACATAAAAAATAATTAATTTATGCAAACGGAAAAACATCTACACTTATTTTTGTTTATTTGCTTTCACCCTAGTTATTTGTTTTGAGCTAATGACGAATAGATTTTGTCACGTGCGGATTGTAACTCCTAAATATTTAATGCTTGTGGACAATTATGTTTTTTGTCATTTTTTTTGTTCCTCGCAGCTTGTTAGTTTCTAAATGAAACTTTTTACTGCTGACAGTGAATGCCAGGAGTTTCTGAAAATGTTTGTTTGCCGCCTAACTCAATTCAAAGAGAATTGTATGCGTCTTTCAGGCGTGGAAAACGTGTACCTGGAAAAATAAAAAAGTATAGTTAAATAGTAAACCTTTAAAAAGAAACAATATAATTGTAATGTAACAGTTTCAAATTGTAAAAATCATTCTTCTTGACCCAGATACATTGATATGTGGCTCAAGTGCTCTGGCTAGTTAAGTTACCGAGGCGTACTCCTACACTTTACGCTATTACTTGTCAGTGTACCGCTTTAGGCATGCTTTGCTTGGAATTAATATCACTAGATTTCTTAGGTTCGTCTAATAAGACATTATAATGTTCTCCAATTGCCCATACAATCTACTTCCCATCATTCTGTGCAGCAAGAATACTATATCCTCTCCCACTCTTGCCTCTCTTTCCTACTCCCCTCTATCACGGGCGTCAACATTCCATCGTCAATTCTCTGCATCCATCTTCCTTGCCTCGTTTCGATTTCTTTCACATTCCCCTTTGCTCCTCCCTTCATGCGTAGTACCTCTCCGTTTGTTTTTCTTCCTGTCCACTTCACCTTTTCCATCCTTATGCCGACCCACTTCTTAGAAGCATCCAATCCAACCTTTCATCTTTCCTTAATGACAATGTATCTGCGCCAGACAGCACTGCGCAACGAAATAAAATTTTTGATGAGTCGTTTCTTTTCATCCTTACTCAACTTACCTCTAATCCACTCCCGCCTTCTTCCGAAAACTTATTTGTTCAACCACCTTGGTTCAAAACTCTTCCAGGTTAGATAATCAGCTCTAGATTTTTTCCTTACTTCCTGACAGAAAATTCACATTCCTGTAGAACGCACCTAATTCACTCGTCCTCCGTAAACTCTTCATATACTCGTACTGTGTCTTCCATCACACTCTTTCCGTCCCATTAGTTTCCCAATTTAGTCTATAACTCTACTCTCTGTGCTCTGTTCTCTTTTTTGTGTTTAATTTGTTCCATTATCTCCTCTCATCTATTTTATTAATCATATCATTTGCATCCTTGTTATTTTCGAATTTGTTGTTCCTATAGATTCATTTTCGGTTTAGGATATCCTTTTTTATATCCATTTCCCTATCTTTCTTTTACTTAACATTTATATATATTCACTCAATTTTTTCCACTGCCAACTGAAACTCTTTCATTTACCTTTTTGAGTCAGTTGATGCTGCTATATGCCATTTCCCCATCTGCCTTCACTGTTTTATCCTCTTGAATATGAACTTACGCTACATTAGCGCTAAGTTATGATTTTAATCCTCATAAACTTCCGGGAAACTGTGGGAACTGATTAAATCACTCTTTAGTGTGTGAAAACACAATGTAGTCTAACTAATATATCTCCCTTGAATCCCCGTGTATTTTCCACCTATACCTGCCTCTATTGTGGTGTTTAAACCAAGTCTTCATTTATATCATTTCTCCCGTAGACCTCAGCCGTTTTCTCCTCACAGGCCACTCCTTGTTTCTAATTCATAGTCTCGTATCTCGCTGTCATCTCTCCTATCATCATCATCCACAATTGGGTTCTAATCCTAATAAAATTATTTATCTCAGAGATGCACTAATTTCCCCAATTGATCGTACATCCTGTCTGTTTCTTGTCCCCTATGATTGCTTGTTGTCATATAAACCTGGATAATCGCCAATTCCGTTTATTCAGATTTTACTCCTACTGTTAATATTCCATCACTTGTCTGCTCTACGTTTTCTACTCATATTTCCTACTTTTTGCTCAGCACTCTTGCCATCCCTCGCTGGCTCGTTCCCCTTCCGCTGCTCGACTTATTCCATTCCTAATTTTTGCGGCGTTCCCCTTCATAAACGGAAACTTTCTTGTTGTGATATCGTACGGGTTTGTATTGTTTCCTTTGGCCAGAAAAAATTATTGTTTAATGAAATGACGAGTATTAAGGTGAATATCGTCGTATGTGCGTGACGAAAGAGCAAAACGTCTTCCTCAACAAATGCTTGAGAGATGTTTACATTGCGAAACCATCATGAGTGTGTGATTCATATAATGTGGCTGTTTTCCCCGGTTTTTTGCATGAGTCACCCATCGCCAAATCGCAATATCTTATTTTTTTTAAGACTTTATACTTGAAGTTACTTAAAATTATATTATATAATTAAATTTATATTATACTTAAATTAGGAACCATCGAACTCGCAAGGTGCGATATTTTAACAGATTTTAGCCGTCTTTAAAAACATCGCTCACGTCAACCCCAATCGCAGTCATAAAACCCTCTCGCGTCCCTTTTCCTCCGCTTTGCTCAGTTTACCCCTTTGCCCCTTTGTCTTCTTCTTTTGTCCGACCGGCGTTGCGCAATCCTCCGAAATCTCCGTCTCTTCCTCCCACGAAGGAGGATCTCTCGCCGCCAAAGCAGCGCCCCACTTCCGCTCCCCGCGCTTCAGCCATTTAACACGCCCTCTCTCTCCGTGGGAGGCTGCTGCTTCTTTGCCGGAGGGCTGGTTCGGCGGGGAAGTGTCCATGTCGCTGTCGTTTCATTTTTTGTACGGGGAGCTCCTTTCAGCCCCTCTGAAAACACAACTTCCTTCCATCTCCCTCCCAATTCCCTCCCCAGCCCCGAATCTGTGCGGACAGGGATTTATTCGTTTAATTTCGGTCTCGTTTCGGCCTTTTGTTCTGTTCTTCGGATTTTTTAAACGAGGAAAAACACTAATTCCTTCAGCTTTCCTGTATCTAGATTTACATAGACAATAATTCGAATCCCAAAATACAATTGGCTTGCGACCCAGATACTTTGTGTCTAAAGCAGAAAGAATTTTTTTAAGAAATTAAAGAACTACGGAAATGTAACGAAATTACAGTATGAAAATTTATGGTTGGGGGTAGAGGTAGTCTAGGGGTAGAACGTTGCACTACTGACTGTAAGGCGCGGGTTCGAATCCCGGGAAAGCCTCTCTGGGCACCCTCAGCTCCACCAGAAGCCGTGTGATTTTTTGGGTGCCAGATCTTCCTGGGAAACATTAACCGGCGGCCGTTGAGTCGTTAGCTGAAACTATTGAGAATGGGGTCTGTCGTGAAAAGACTAGAATTCCTCGTGCTCCGGTAATGACGAATGTCTGACGTCGCAGGGAAAGTTCTTCTGAATGCCTGTGAAACTGTCCTCACAACAGATCAGCAAGGAAGAAACCCCTCTGAGACTTTCATCTTCACTGGTTCTAATATCCAAAAAAAACTATCATCAATCAATCCTAAGAAGTTACTTCCTCGTTGGTGAAGTGACGCAACGGTTTTCATGAAATAAATTTGTCTCATAAATTACTTAATATCTCCCCTTCTAAACTTATTTCTCTGCAGACGCAAGTATGAAATGACGCCATATATTCATCAATCATTTTTCTTGACATTCAGTAATAATTTCAAGTAATTTATCTTGATCGAGGAACTATATCTGCTACAAGAAATAATGAAATTTTACATCGCACCGCTGGAGTATCTTCCAAAAATTTGGCTGCAAAAGTTGGTATTGTTCCAAGAAACAGCGGGAGATGCCGCGACAGTATCCAATTAAATGAGTCATCCACAATATGGGTATTGCAATGCAGCAATTTGGGAGTGTAAAAACCATTCGCCTTGACCGGAACTCGAACCCGAATCTCCGTCGGACATTGAGGGATCGGGGTTCGAATTCCGGCTGAGGGGAAAGATTTTTCACCCCCTGAAATTGTCCCATTGTGGCTGTATTGTTGTTACAAGACCTACTCTTTCTACAATTTTGTACAACTAAAAAAAATTAAGCATAATTGTTGCACAAGGCTTATTTAAGAAATCAACATTACCTTTAGCTCTTAAGATCTCCCAATCGTTGAATGCACCAAAAACTCTTAGTTTCTTCTTGGAATTCTCAAAATTTACGCGAGTGCTATAATTTTAACTTCAAAATCTTAACTGATTCAATATTTTTGTGAAACCACTGTGGAGCCGAATCAATCTTCTGCAGGGTAAAGACGCTCTATTCTTGATGATGGTCTCTGAATTAAAAGGTTAAAGTTTTCTTAATTTTAAAAGTTAACTTAGAAATTGAATTAAACGGACTCGTACGGTTGCCAGTATATTAATTCAAACGTTGCATATTTTGTTCTCTAAGTTTTCTAATTATTCCCATGGTAGATATTTAAGTGGGCGTGGCACCTTTTCCCTTTTTAATTTGTAAGAATAGAATCGGGATGTCTTGAATTGAATCCTCTCGATGACACAAAGAAATCCTTTTTGGGTAAAAGATACATCTACATAGTACCCCGCAAGCCGCCGAAAAGGTGTATAGCGGGGGGTGTTAGGTTACCACTCGTAATAGAGGATAAACTGCATGCAAAACCGACAAATTCATGCCCCTACCATGGCATATATATTCATCTTCGCGAGGATGTGTATACATGTGTGTATGTATGTATGTATATATATATATATATATGTGTGTGTGTGTGTGTGTTTATATGTGTATATATATACATATATATGGAAATATATATACATATATTTTTTTTTCTTACAGGTTCCCCGCACCTTTCCTCACCTAACCCCCGACCCCCTCAACCCTTACTCTTCCCTCATGGTGCTACACCCCCTGCCACACACCTTTTTGATGACTCGCAGGGTATTCATGTAGATGTAGATGCAAAAACCTTTATACCTTACACTTATGCGGAGGACATATTATCAACTAACATGCACATGCACCTACGAACATACCTAATGTCTGCGCAACGTTTAATCTTGTCCTGACTTCTAAATTAAGTGTATTTAATATTTTTACAGTGACTTTAGTTTCTTACTATTATGATTCCTGATTGTCCGGGGAAGGAACAAATATTTTTATGTGCCTGAATTGGAATTTATCTCCTTTATCTTATCGTTGTGTTCTGATCTGCCTAAGTATTGTAGGGCCATTATAATTCCTTTAATGTCATAGTTAAACTCGTTTTTTCTGAACCTTTCCAAAAGTCTAAGTCTCACTTGTTCTCTCCGTATCTCAAGTGGCTCTCAGCCTGATTCCCCTAAAAGGCCTGTCACACTCGTCTTCTTATTGTAACTGTTTTTGACGAATCTGGAGGATTTTCTCTGGACTTTATGTAATTCTTTTTTGAGATTTAATCCAAAGATCTAATATACTTGTGGCATATTCCAGTTAAGGTATAACTAGCGCGAAATGACACCTTACTTCTACTTTTTCATTGCATTTCCCCATCACCCTTTTAATGAAGCCGACATCCTTTAAAGCGGATCCGCAGATTGCCCTCATATGTGCTCCCCATGATAAGCGTGGTGTTAGAAATACCCTCAAATATTTAACTTGATTTACCCTAGGTATGCTATTTCATAATTTATGTCCTGTTTGCCATTTCCTTGATCCAAAGTTTCAAAACTATTTGTAAAAGTACGTGTAAAAGTACGTGGAATTATTTTCCTGCGCTTAATTTTGATAACTCCCGATATATGTTTTCTGTCCTCTGTTTGATTTGACACCAATTTTACGCAATTGGTATGACCCAATAATTTCGTCACTTGGAGGTTGTCCAAAACGCCTTCACCGAGCCTCGGTAATAGATAATACACCTATTTCCGGTGAAGTAAGAGGTTTCCATGTTTGAGGTTTATTAGAATTGGATTTGACATCAGTGGTCCACGTCCATTTCCGAGTGTAGAAGAATATTTTATTTATGTTCGCCTGAATATTTGGTTATTCTATTGTATGAATAATGGAATCCAGTTTTCCCATGTTTTGGGAAGTCCGCTTTGCTGCTCCTGCCTCTATCTCTCAGCTCCATTGGGATTCCTCACATTTTCGGAAAAACATCTATTGATTAGGCCTTTTGAAAAATGTATTCATTGCCTTTGTGTGTTTGCTGATGAAATATACGGTGAAGCGCCTCAGTGGTTTTCTTTAGTGGGCACAAACCCCATCGTTTGTTGTGGTTGGTAGAATACATGAACTAAATATTTCGAATTAAACCAAATTGCAGAAGATGACTGGTAAGAAATAGGTGAACATGAAAGGATACAAATATAATTTTTGTGAGGAGAGAAAAGTTTTATTTATAGAACTTCACCTTTTCCCAACAGTATGGTTGCAGCATCAACGATATAAACTCCAAAGTACATTAAGTAATTAGATAAATCTCAGAATATAATTTTCATTTACCAAAGTTATATTATTTCTTAATCAACTTTAATAAAACAAAGGTTATGCGATTTTCCAGAAAGAAAAAGGCTAAGCTAATTATTAAAATAGGAGGGGAAAAAATAGAGCAGGTAGAGCAATTTACATATCTCGGAAGTGTTTTGGACCAATACGGTCAAAGTGGTAGGGACGTAAGGAGAAGAATTGCGCTAGGCAAGGAGGCTTTCTCAAGGAGGAGGGAGTTGATGACGGGGACGTTGAGTAGGGATGTTAAGACAAGACTCGTAAAAACTCTGATATGGAGCGTAGCCATGTACGGCGCGGAAACGTGGTCACTGAAGCAGGAGGATAGACGTAGATTGGAGGCTTTTGAAATGTGGGTGTGGAGAAGAATGGAGAATGTGAAATGGACCGAAAGGAAAACAAATGAGGAAGTACTAGAGATGGTGGGTGAGGAGAGGGGTTTGTTGAGAGAAATCCTATGGAGGCAAGAAAAATGGATGAAAGGCGTATTTAGCGGTAGTGGAATGCTGAAGAGGGTAATAGAGGGGAGAATGTTGGGCAAGCGAGGTAAGGGTAGGAACAGGATAGGGATGTTGGACGGGATGAAGGGAGGAAAGAAGTACACCGAGATGAAGAGGGACCTGATATAGATTAGTTTGCTAGGTGGGGAGTCACAAAATGTTTATTTGATAGTTGTGTCCATCCAAAAACCTACCTTAACCGGTAGATTACCTAATATATATTATTTCTTGTTAAGGCTTCTGTGTTATGAAGTCTTGGAAGCTCTGTTTAATTAGAGCTTTGTCTGCGTAGTTCCATTTTCTGGGAAGAAATTTTCGCCAGAGTTACATGAAACGCTTTCAGTTCTTGTTCCTGTTCAGTACCGCTTCAATGTAAAAAAATTGATATCGCATTAACAACAGTCCCAAAATCACGACGAAATAGTGACAATAGCGGTGATAGCAAATTCATGGGTTGTTTGATGCTGGGGTCCGCCTTATGGAAATGTCCCGACTCTCCTATTGGCTGGAGCGCACCTGATTCCCGTCCTATGAGATGCGATCAGTTTGATGAATTGAAATGTTTTAAACATATATTTTCAAGCGCTTCAAAACGTGTAACTATCTCCTTTGTTCAAGTCATTGAGTTTGTAGGAGATTTCTGTGGATTATCGACTGAGTCACAGGTAGTATTGACTATCATTCGCGATTAGAAAGCGTTGATGTAAGACTAGCAAATAGAAAGAATATTGAAAATAAATTCAGCAGTATAAATAGAGATACAAGTATTTTGTTTTAATTTTTCTTTATAAAATAGATCTGCTCGTTGAAAATATATTTTAAGTCTATTGCGTCAACCGTGCTTTAATGGTTTTCTGCTCTCATAAATGAAATTGGGAATCCCCTTGAATATATAGTATAGTTCTCTATTTCTTATTTTCATGGCAAGTTACTTGGGAGGCCGATATAGTATTTTGAAATATCTGTATATGATTTATAAATCACTCTCTGAAGAATCCTTAATGCGCCGGTGGTTTTACGATGTGACTGGGCGATTGTGAATTCTGTCTCATTCAAATATCAGCATAAATTTCAGCATTGGTAACTGGAAACGTAATGCTAAAGTATTATAACTATTACCTTATAAAAGATATTATATGCGTAATAAATCAGTAAGAATCTTTTACATGAAGACTTATTCATGCAATTTTAAAAGATCAATATTTGGCTAACTTCTATGACGCAGTGTTTTCATGTCACTCCCTTGCATGGTTTTGCAGCACACCTACTCCCATTGAAGAGATCCCTACTTGTTTGGATGTATTTGTTTGCATAATTTATATACATCCATATTTGGCGATGGAATGTGGAATGCCGTGATAGTGAGAGAACGTTGGGCAAGCGAGGAAGGTATAGGAATAGGATGGACATGTTGGAAGGAGTTTCGAAGATTTGATATACGTAAAATATAAATTAAAAGCACGTAAAATGACACTCACATTTTAGGTAGTCTGAACTTTCGGCCTTCTGTTAAGTCTTCTTCAGTTCAGACTGGAGCATTTAGGGCTGAAGAAATGCGAGGGCTGTGGTGGAGTGCTGCGTGGGGCGGTCTGGGAAGGCAGATAGGAAAGGGACAAGGATCTAGCGGTCATGATTCAAATCGGGAAATTCGAACGATCAGGATGCCAGTATAGGTTACTATGTGCGGTTTCCCGTGTTCCCGGCTCTATATGGGTGGCTGAATCGGGGAGATATTCTGGTATGAGTTGGGAAAAACCTTGATCGAAGTAAACTTCGCGTGTAAAATGACAGGAAGAGGGGAGAGGGATGCAGATTCGCAACAATATCGGTGATTGCTCATGCGGATGAACAAGGGGCACTATGTAGAATGGTGAACGTTGATTGCATGACAGGAGATTGATTACAGTTTTGGAGAGAGAATTAGCGTAGGAGCAAGGTAGGTAGGCAATGAGAGGATGTAGTAGTGTGTGTGTATATATATATGTATATATATATATATATATATATATATATATATATATATATATATATATATATATATATATCCATAAAAGGTGAGTGTTAATGCATATTTATACTCGTACACTAGCATAATTATCATGCTTTGCCATGATCAATTATTATCATTGCTGCAGGGGCAATATCCCTTGGGAGGAAATAGCATCTAAGACTACGCGATACATGGGTGGCGTATTGTATCAACCAGACCTTCCACCTCATCAATATACATCATCAATATTGCTATTAAATTAAGCCATGATGTCACAAGAGAATATTTAAAGGAGTAAATAGCACTTATTCAGAACAATAGGAAAGGGAAAGTAATTGTGAATGGTAGTTCACGGTTATTTATATAGACTGTGGGTGAAACACTCATTGAAATTTATCGAGGAATATTATAAGGAATATAAACAGTTATTATAAAAATAAGAAATGAGTAATTTGTTTGCAGCTACGAATTCTTTTCTTGCCCATAATGCGTGTGCTGTGTAAAATAACGGCATTTTGCATCGTCAAATATCTTGTGTCAATTTTGAGTCCAAAAATGTCAATCTGTCGGCATATTAGTGCAATTCAACATCTTTTTTATGCATTCATGCATATAAGCTTAATGGTATATTATGTTCACTTATTTTCCTTACCATTTTTAGATAATTTTACGCTCGTTTTAATTAAAAACGCATACTAAAAATGATAGGATGGAAATGTACTTCCAATCAAGTATCTCGTCATTTGATTTAAGAATTGTAATTGTCCTATAGATTCAATTTGAGAGAGTGACGGATTCCCCAAAAATACACGGATTGGTTTGATTTGGTTTTTGGAGTGTTCATTTAGATCGATCGTAAGATAAGGGTGAATTTTCAGAACTTGTACAGTGTATTTCAAATTGTTATCATTGAAGTATTCCTAGCTATCATATCCCTCTAATGATTTTTGCAAGTTACCATTCGAAAATTCAGCACCGAAAAATCCCCTTTACGTTTTACAGGTATATCTATATTTGTATGTATGGGACGAGTGTATTGCATTTTTCCGTTTATTTCAAAATAAATTAAATAATTAAAATTTTTGTGATTCCCACTGATAGTCAAAACTCTCTCCGCCATAACGAGAAAGTGGAATTTGTAAGCCTTTCAGTTTGAATAAGCAACTGTGAACTGCAACTGCTTCTGAAAGTCGCTCGCGTTAATCCGTCGATCCGGAAAACAAAAATGGCAAACCGTAAATTTGACAGAGATATCGTGGAAAAAGTCACCCACACTCGAATATTAATGGAATCCGTTTCTCACTGCGAATTCTATCTGCAGAAAAAAGTAACCTAGTTCAGAATGTGCTCCATTCCCGCTATATGATTAAAAAAAATTGAATGTATGATTTTTGATGATTTTTACCTTTCATTCGATTCGGATTCACCCGTTAGTATGTCGTGGGAGTCAAGGGGGAGAAATTGACTGCCAGAAATCGCAAGTTTGTGGAATTAAATGAAAATAAAAACCGTTAAATATGAATTTGAATGCGTGAAGCGAAAATGGAATTTTCAAAACTCAAGCCCTGGTTTGTTGTTTTTCAATGTGCAAAATCATCCGCATGCAATTTAATATTTTTGATGGATACGACCATCATTTTTATAATCCCTTCGTTTTATAATTCCGTTCGTGTAATAAGTTCGTTGATTCGGATTTTTTGGCTCCATTTTCTAGTCTTCCCATTCCGAAAGAGGTAACAATTTTACAAAAGCAATTGGGGAACTGAATGTTGGCTCTCTCTTTTGATCGCTGTTAGCGCGAGGCGAGGATTAGTCTCATTGGAATATCATCCGCATGATTTCGCTCAAAGGGCCTAAGGGGCGTAAGTCTCCCGTTTTTTTATGGATCTCTGGGGACTCATTATTGAATGTTTTATGGCGCAATTTTTGGAGCTGTCTAGCGATTTCTTTAATTCTTCAAATCGTTCAATTGTGCCACGTAAATTGAAAATAAAATATTTTATGCGTTTAATTCTTTTGTACTCGAGCAGCTGAAGGTGAATGAATAACATTTTAATTGGTTTCATGAAAATTTAGTCCTCCATTCATTTTCCTCATTTGAAAGTATTACGCCATTATGCAAATGAAATGTCGAGTTGTACGAATCGATAAGTTTCTTATTCCTAAAACGTGAAGGTGAAAACGTTTTATTCTAGTTAATTGGGAAAAGTTTTAAGATATTTTCTTAATTGTGCCCTGTGAAACATCTGGAAATGACATTTAATCACGCTACTCACTTACCTCGCCATCGGTATTGCAATTGAAGCATTGGTTACAAAACAACAGTTTCAGAGTTTAAAAAATCAATCGCTTTCACCGGGATTCGAACCCGCATCCTTCGATGTCTGACCGATCGATTTAGACAGTTAAGCTACCGAGGTGTCCTCTTACACTCCGAAACTTTGGTAGCTAAGTTGACTGAAGTGCACAACTTGGCATCGAGGGATCCGGGTTCGAATCCCGGTCAAGGTGAATAGTTTTTAAGCTCCAAAGTTGTTGGTGCATTGTGATACAAATTTAGCGGATGGCTCCGTTAAAATGTACTTTCGCGGCATTTACCGCAGTTTCTTGGAATTTGTGAAATATTGGTTGTTTACAGTTATTCATTCTTTGCTTTCTGAGGCTAACTCCCTAACGTTGTGGTAGTTCTTTCACCCTTCTTCAGTTTTCATGTGCTTTTTGCCGTTACACTTTCACGTGGGTCCTTTCATTATTGAATTATTCCCTATTGCTTCAAAAAAATCGTGGTGTGCCCAATCTAACTGGTGCTTTTTTATAATTTTGCATATTGCATTGTTCTCTCTAAGTATATGGTTTAGGTTATCGTTATTTCAGGAATTCGTCGAAATAAGATGGATTCGAACACGTGTATTAATCAAAGGGAACTTAATTTTCAATTAAAGTGTTAGCTTACCTGATGTTATAATGAAAAATTCCCTAAACTACTCTTGTCTCACATTATCGCTGTTGTAATTCCGGTGACAAATGTAGCAGCTTCTACATTTTTCTCACACAAAAATGGGCAAACGTTGGCGAAGTTTTTTTTCCTCTAAAATGAGAAAGTGAGATAAGTCAGAGGACTTTCCTTGATTTATGAAATGCTTTATCGAAGTTTTTCGTGTTTTTTCTTGACCCCCGAGGCGAGAAGAGATGCGGCGGAGTCTCTGCATTACTCACCCCCTTCATACTGTCCCATTTTGTCTTTTTCCACCTCACATACCTTCCCACACCTCTCTTATTCTAATCCCCATAGAAGAATCTCTCCTTCAAAAACGACGGTAAAATAAAAATCACAAACTTGCATGAAAAAGAGAACGTTCACTGAATGGCGAGAACTGATGACCAAGACTCCTTGATCACGGCCCTGAAGAAATAACTGACGAAGCTTTAAAATGAAATCTGGGGAATAAAGGTGTGTTTAAGAAACTTGCTTGTTAAGGAATGGTGATAGGTTTGGATTTTATAGGGTTTTGAGGTAGTGAATAGCGATAATAAGCTGGACAGAGAAGTAATTAGGGTATGCCAAAAATTAGAGTAGCTTGAAAGAGATTAGACAATGTGGAACAATTAACGTGGTTTAACAATGAGCAGTGCAGTTTCGAAATTAGAAGAAAGATTACATAAAATAAGGGCGCATTTACTAAGAATGAGCGACTGAATTCCGAAAGTCAAAATATTAGTGTGGGAATCATTATTAATGGAACGAATTACTGAATTGTTCTTCATTTTTAAGGAAGGAGAATTGGCGCATATTGGATACCTTGAGCCGGATTTACATTAATGAATAGAGCACAAATTGTTCGTAACAATGGAGGGATGGGATTGCGAGGTGAGGCTGCTCTAAGATAGAATATTGTTTTTATTATGTAGAAGGTCGACATATTTTTATTTAAAATTTTCGGGAGGTCATCGCATCGGCAAGTCCTAACAGAGGTGTTAAACGTAAAAATCTTCATTTGGTGAATATGAAAGAAATAATTTGAATAATTTTCGTTGAGTAAGTAGAATAACCTAGAGTTGTTGAATTTCGTGAAAAATTTTGTTTTGGACGCGTTTGAACTAATCATCACAATTAGTCATTGCCGATTTCAATTATTTTTCTTTTTATAATTACGCTATAGACTTGGTCGTCGAGAGAAATTACCTTATTCTTTTTATGGGGTCAATGGTTTTAAAGCAGTCAGGAAGGGATTATTTGTGTCAAATAAGGTATTTTTATCAAAAGAATTAGAATTTCGTATTGTATGAATGCTAATGCAAAAAAGTTGAGATCCTTATCGGATAAAAAATTGAAACACTGTAGACTTCCACATATAGAATTTATTAAACGACCCGGGTTTCATCGCTGAGCGACATCATCAGGTAAAATTTTTTCCGTTACATACCAATATATACCCTCTGAGGCGAGGTAGGAGATTAGGGGAGGCAGTGAGGGAGGAGGAAGGGTCGGTGGGGTGGGGGGAGAAACAATGTAGTCAAGAAGGGGTGGGGACACACAATGGGGAAGTCATTAGCCGGGTTATGAGATGGGAGGCAAGGGAAAGGAAGGTCACGAGCGGGGGGGAAAAAGAGTGAGAAAGCCTCACCGGGATGGGATAGGGTCTGAGGCAAAGTGGTCAGGGAAGAGTCGGAGGTGGGTTCTTCCCATCCGTGTCTTGCGGTGAGGGGGCGGGAGAGGTAGTGGTGATTAAAGAAAAGGTGGTAGCGTCGGTGTGAGTCACAGTAACATTGCAAGGGGGAGACGGGTGGGACGGTTTGGGGGAGCGGGGGTGTGGACGGTTAGGAAAGGAAAGGTTCAAGAGAGGGGAGCGGGATTGATACAACAGATCATTTAAAATCTTAAATTTGTCCGTTTTTACAATGTTTAAAATTTCTATTTGTTCTAAGGCGTCCAACTTGGGACCTTTCTTAGCAAAGTGCAGAATTTCCGGATTGAAGTCACTAAAATGGTTGCAGTCCAAAACGTGTTTGGCGAACAATGAAGTGTGTTTTTCGTTCCTAAAACACGCCTCATGTTCCCTAATTCTTAACTTCATATTTCTGCCAGTCTGGCCGACATAAACCATATTGCACACGTTGCACATCAGTTTGTACACACCACTCCTCAGCAGAGGGTCCACTTTGTCTTTTCCTCGACTTTAAATTGTGGAGATTTTTTGGGTTGTAAAAAGCTGGCCTGATCTTCTCCTTGGGTAGACTATTGCTGATATGGCTGGATATACTCCCCAAGAATGGAATTTTGCGCCATTTGGGAGTGCCCTCTTCCGAACAGAGGGTGGGAAAGATACTCATCGTAGCTAACTTTTGCCGTTTTCTTTTGTAAAGGGAATCAACAAGGGTGGGGGAATAGCCGTTGTTGAGCGCTATTTGTTTAATGATGTCTAGTTCTTTAGCTATGTTGGATACTGACATTGGAATACTGAGTAACCTGTGTAATAGTGAATGAAAGGCGGCCAATTTTTGAGAAACGTGATGTCTGGAAGATGAGTGGATGATCTGGTAAGTATAAGTTTTTTTTCGAAAGATTGAAAATTCCAGTTTCCGGTTAACATTTTTTGAAATTGAGATGTTCAGAAAGTTCAAAGTTCCATTTGTTTCAATTTCTTTTTCAAATTTAAGGCACTTATCGACACTATTTAACAAATTTAAGAACCTCTTAAGTTGTCTAGTGGATCCAGACCAAATACAAAAAATGTCATCAACGTATCTGTACCAGCAAACCACGTTTTTAATTAATTCTGAGTTCAGGGATAACAGACTCCTTTCAAAATCGTCCATATAAATGTCTGTCAGGAGGGGGGATAGCGGGGAGCCCATAGCCAGGCCTTCGGGCTGTTTGTAAATTTTGTTGTTGAACTTAAAATAATTTTGTGTCACGCACATACTTGTCAGGGAATAAATTTCACTGATCACGGGGGCGGGGGCGCCTGCCTTGATGAGGGCTGCTTCCACAAGATTCACAGATTCTGCAGCGGGGACACTGGTAAATAAATTGCAAACATCAAATGAAACCAGGATGCACTTCTGTGGTAGAACTAATTTGGATAGTATGTTGGCCAGTTCAGCGGAGTTTTTGACTCCGAACTTGGGGGAAAATTTTTAGTACAGGCGAATTACCCTGTTCAACCTTTGAGCTACTAGGTGGTTGGGAGCTGATACGTTTGAGACCACCGGTCTTATTGGAATGTTTGACTTATGGACTTTGGGGAGACCGAAAAAACGAGTGACTAAAGGATTCATTTGGGTGAGGTTGAATTTTTCACCAGGCCGGAAAATCACTGAACACGAGTTGATGGCACTTTTACACGCCTTCTGGAAGTTGGAAGTTGGGTCGCTTGGGAGTTCCACGATGTTGTTTGCGTGGAAGAAATCTGCGCACTTCTGGATATAGTTTTCTTTTTCCATGACTACCACAGCGTTGCCTTTGTCGGCTTTCTGCACAATGAGGTCGTTTTTAAAGATAGAGTTTTTTAGAGCCAACACCGCTGAAAGGTCGCGATGGTGGGATTTTGGGTCATTGTAGAAACGGTTGATATGTTGAGCAATAAGTTGCTTGGCTCCCGACTCATCTTTATGTAGGGCTAATTCACAGTCTATTGAAACCATTACTTTTATCCTTATCGGAATTCAGTCTCATGTCCGCGTCGGATCGCGTATATCTCTTAAACGTCTTCCGCGCACGCGCGCTCTCTCCCTTCGCTTGCACCGCTGCCGCAATGAAACTTCTCCGAGGGCACCGCGATCCACACCGCAGCGCATGCGAGGAGGAGCCAAACCTCCCCGCTACGACGACCCCTTGCCCTCCGTCCAACCTCTCACCACTCACGTTTACCGAGCCTGCCTCCGTCAACCCTACTCCTTATCTTGCCACTTTGCACTTCCTTAACGCCAGATCTTAATGGTCTCTCTATATATTACAAAATTTACCCTAAAAATGAGTGAAGTGTACTATTCAATATTTATTTCCTTACTTTGTGTCTTTCTTCGCTTAGAAACTATAAACATTGAAATAATAAGGAAGTTCAATTTTTTTAAATTAATGAATTCAATTTTGTCATGATTTAATTTTTAAAAATGGATTCAAACATTACAAAGTGAGTCTTTTTATTTCTTATGATTAAGTATTAATTTTGAAATACTACGTTCAGATTAGCATTTCCGATCATAGATTTAATTAATAAAATTCGTTATTTAATCTAATCGGCATCTTTAATTATAGAGACTGTTTCTTAGAAGCTTGAAGGTTGAAGGCATAGTATCATAATTATCGCCTATAGTAAAACTGAGACCAATGCCTGTAGCAGAGCCGCATCAATGTTTTTTAACAATTTTACTCTTGATTTTCTGTGAATAATAATAAAACAAGGCCTGCTGCAGCGATAACAGACTGAAAGAGGCGAGCCATCCTGTCCCATCAGAAAATATTTGACTCAAATTCTTTAGTGTGGCAAGTATACATCCTAGCTTTGTAGAAACCGTATTCCAATTTTTTTTAATTTCAAGAGGAACTGGAATTCGTCCAACGAGTATTTGGGGCATCGTATTGAGGACGATGCGCCAATGAAAAGGTCGGAAATTCTCGTGTATTTTAAATTGGAATGTGAAAAGTAAGATCGCCATGTGCTTCGTGGTTAAAGGTCGTGCCGAGCCTACGAAAGTTATCGTTTGGGGCAGTGGATTTTTTCAATACCACGTAAACGATGCCGTTTAGGTTTCTAAATTGGAGCCCAGTCAAGGTCGTAACATTCCTCTCCAACCCTGGAATCACGGGCGCAATATTCAGAAAATCCTTACTTTTTCTTCCGCGAGTATTTGCGGTCGTTGTTGTCCAGCCGTGATCATCTACTTTCTACTCGATCGCCACGTGATCTCCCTCCATTTGATGACCGTGGCAAATGATTATGGGATCGACGCTTCGTTTTCACCGTGCAAACGACGGAAGACCCTCACGGGCGTGCTTTAAATACGCAATGGCCCAAACCCTCGGATCCCTTAATTCCCCGACCATTCCTATCCATTCCCGATCCTTTGGCTCTCCTACGTCCACCCCTTCCAACCGCTTCAATTTAAACGGAGCAAAATACTACTTCAAAACCCTTGATTGGAATTTTAATTTTTCTTCTACCGCTTTTATCGTCCGGATCCTACCTCATGCCGCGGACCCGTGGAATATTTTGTATCTAAAATATTATTAAATAGGAAAATGCTTCTCTTATATCTTTCTCGCTCTGCAAAATGCGAAATTTGTATTTCTGGTTCGTGGCCGCTTGAGGAAGAATTCCGATACCGTTCGAACCGTTTCGCAGTTGCATTTGCGAAGAGAGTGGAGACGTTACGATCCGATTATTCGGCTCGGCCTTCCCCTAATGCAATCCCGGCGCTACCGCCGTGAGTTCGCGGTCTCCATCGAACGAATGGTAAAGAGAGGAAACCGCCTCTAGTTCTCCCGCCTTATTAGTCATGCATAAAGGCATGAAATTTCCCGAATCCCATAATTTCGTCGGTAAATATTTTCAAACTGTAGTGCATTTCCTTAGTAACATTTTATATGAATGCCTCTCGATCGTGAAATTGTGATGAACCTTGGTTTGGACCGAAAATTCGATCATTAATCCGCTTACCATTATCGTATTAATGCCATATATTTAGACGCATAGATTTTTCAATAATTCATTAACAAATACCATCGGTTTCCAGTGATTTTCCAGCAAATCAAGAACAACTGACATAAATAAAAAACAATGCTTTTGCTGAGGCAGAACCAGAAGTTTATGTTATATGCTAAATTATTTATTAGTAATATGTTAAATTACGAATCTAAATATTTTAAAGAAGTAGAAGAGGGCAATCATATACGATTAGAAGAAGTAATATCATGATTCAAGAAACAAGAAGGAAATAATTAAAGTGAACCTTGAGAAGCAAAGTGGTTAGTAGAGTGTGCTAAAGCTATCTATTCAGACAAGTATAGAAATACGTGGTTAAAATCGGTATCTGGAACTTTAGCAATAACGTAACCAGCTATTACAATAACTCTGAAAAATCAAATTAGCGGAAAAAAATCATAGGAAGTTGGAGGTAAATTGCAAAACTGAAATAAGGGAGTTAATTAACTAACGATATAGATCTCCCAAGAATGAGAATGGAGATAAGTCAAGTCTGAAAAACTACAAACCTTGGACGAAGTAGCACGAACAAATATTGGCAGGTGCCAGAAGGAATAAATATAATACGTAGAGCTGCGTCAAAAAATCTCTGTATTACTAATGTAATCATCTATGGAAATAATGAGTCTACTTGGATTCAATCATGTTCTGCAATCCGAAAACTTTTATTTTTAACTTGAAATTTTATTATTATATTTAGTGTCTGTATTTTGTGGGTTATGTATTTCCCTTAAAAAAATGTAATTCAAGGACTTACATTTTTATATTCTGTCAATATTTACTGGCAGTGTCTTTCATCGGATAAAAATACCTACAATCGTTTCTCATTTTTTGTTTTGTTACTGTAAGCTAAATTTTAGAATTTGTTAACAGAAAACGATATTGGCGGTATAATTTATTTTTACTTATAACGACATATTTGTGATAATATGGATGAGAAAATGAGATAATTTGCTAGGAATTACTTTTTTAGAGTTAAAGTAAAAGTTACAACAATTTGCATGCAGGAGATGTACTGCTAGTACTTGTATTTCTTCTTAACGTCACTAGTCTTTCAATTATTATCGTATTTTTAGTTTCCCGTCTTCGGTTTTGTGTAATGCCTCTATACATCCCCTGCTCCACTGAATCTGTTTGATGTTTTGGGTACCAATTCTTCTTGGGAAGCCATTGGCGGCACTGGAAAAGGAAGTGATCCCTCTTATTACCCTGATGCGTGAATTTCACTCACCCATTAGAGGTTATACGAGTGGAACTCGATCCTTTTACTAACCTGAAGGTTCGAGTTAATGATTATATTTGGACCTAATTTCGCTAGTATCTCTTAGAAAAAGGACACTCTTTTTCAAAATCTGGATATATATTTGGTTATGGTGACAGGAGATGTAAAAACTTAAGAGGTTTCATTCAATGAATGACAATCAGATGAATAGCATGCTCTCCATATTAGCGATTATCTAGATCATATAAAATATCTGCTGTCCATTTTAAAACTCGTGCGTGAAATTTAATTCATACTGCGCCCAATTTATACAATTAGCCTGAATATGTTATGAATGAGTCTATGTTCTCATAAAAACTTATTAAATTTTTCAATTGACTTTCGGAGAAAAACTCAAATTATTTGTGTTCATCAATTTTTTATTCCCCTGGATGGAACTTTTTCCCGTATTGTTTTCCGTATGCATTTGTTGGATACAGTTTTAAGAATGTGTGTATTTACAGCTATAACGTTGACTGCAGCATTGATAATTGACGGGAATGGCTCTTCTTTACTCATACTGCCATCAGTTAATTCATAATTAGCCATCTCTAATAAATGCTTACTCTTTGAAGTAGGCGATCCTGAACGCTCGGCAAACAGCCATACGTTGGCGCTCAGCGGGTTGCTGGACGTCAAGGGTAGTCTTTAGTCTTGTCAGAAGAAGGGGAAAAATAATGTATCTACAATTACAGGAAAGGATTATAGTATCGAATCTGAGTGAATGGTGCTTAGTATTTTTCGCATAGGAAGCTTGAGATTGCGAGGCAATTAGAAGGAGGGATGATGACGCAACATTAAGATGAAGAGGTTTATGACGAGAGTCACCTAAATGATAGTTATCGTCATGCAATCATCGTTTGTTTCGAGAGGCGAAACTCTATGAGATACTTATTGTAGCATGAATTTTTATCTAATTAAAATGATCGATCGTTTTCCGTTTATTTTAATTTATAAACGCTTGTGGTATTTTTCATTTTTGTCATCTGAATTAATTTTAATAAATCATATTTATCAAAGAATTTAAAAAAAATGTTATTGAGAATAAGAACTGAGGATTTTGAGATGTGGGCCTGGATACACTGAGAAAATCGGTTGAGGAGAATATTGGCGGCGAAATGTTAACCATGGTGGCAGAAGAGAATAAGTTGAAATCTGAAGGATGCAGAAAGAGTGAGTGGAAGAGCTGACTCTACTGCTCTGAGCTGACTTAAGCTGCAGAAAAGGCGGCGATAGAGGAAATCGTTGGACGAGATGAGGAGAGGAAGAGGCTTTTTGGAATGGGATTAAAACATGGAGAAGGAATGTAGAACTGATATAAGAAATATGTAGAATATGGGATAGGTCATAGTTGTTTTTACCACTCGTAGGTTTTAACCAAAGTAGTACCCATGGCAATGATGATGTTTATATTTTGTTTTAATTTGTTCCTACTTTTTAATTGTATTTTACTCACAGTATGGGACTAACCAATAGTCTTTCGAAAGCGCGAAGTTCATTCATGTGGGGAATGTTGAAGTTCGCCATAAATATCTGTCAAATTTATCATAATGTATTTGTTAAACTATTAAACACAGATTTTGCGTTATTGGAAAACTAATTGCGGATTTTTTTTAACACTCAAACCTGCTTTTAAAAAGAGAAGTTTTAAAATAAACATAAGGAAAAGTGATCCGACGTAATTTCACTCTCGAATTTTCAGCAAATGAAATAAATTTTTAAAGCGATATTAGTAAGTGACGAATGATAAATATTAATCAGAATTTGAAAGGAAAAATGCTTAATTTTTTGGATGATATCTATACGTATGTAATTGTATAAACCAAAATAATGTCTTATTTTATGCTTGTCAAGACAAAATATTTTTCTAAAACTTTGATTTTAAAACTTAGGACGCTATTGTGTTAAATATTTGTTTTGAAATGTTTTTCTAATTTCATTCAAAATAGTTTTTACATCTTAGGCGCGTTAATAAAATGTTTTAATATTTTTCATTTTTTTTATAATAATAATTTCATAATTTTTAAGAAATAGGGTTTGTTTTAATGTATTAACTTTGCAAATTTAGTCTTCAACGGCTCACTCAGCGACGAATTGCAAATATGGGAAAGAGTTGTTTTTTTAACGTTTTGATAATGCTTTGCTGATCACGTCCAAAGTTAAAAATAAACTCTCATGGATGTGAATAATAAATCAAACGAAGAAGCGGAATTCCGTAGGCCTGCGCAAATATAGATAGAAACATAAAAAAGGACAGCCATAAGTATTCCTTCTGTTTATTGTTCATTTTGCTCGCAGATAATCAACCGTTACTCCTGTAATTCTGCCTCAATTTGTTCTCTTTTTAACCCTTCACATGCAAAGTCCCAAAACCTTTCCTTTGACCTGTGCTTCTCCCTAACCATCCTGGAATCCCTACCCAACTCAGCCTCCAATATAGAGGCGAGAACTCGCGAATCCACATATATACTAGCTTTCCGATTTTTTTTTAAATTCCCAGGTTCAACCCGTTACCAGTAGATCCTTTCCCAGCATAGAGTAGAGCTTTCCCAGCGCCTCCCCCGTCCAAGCGCTCGCATCTTTCCGCCCGAAACCTCCCAGTCTGGCCTGAAGAAGGCCGAAAGCTTCGACTTTTTGAAATGTGACTTTCCTTTTGCTTGTTCTGTATTTATATTTTTGTGTTCTATTGTGCCATCCACATTATATGTATACACACCCACAAACATTTCATATCAAAAGTACATTTATGTACCGATTGGCGTAGGTGTTGATTGACGCAGAGACTAAAAACTGTTACACTTGTAATCACCGCCTAAGATACTATGAATTTAAACATCTTACAGTAATAAAACATTTGTCAACTCTACATATTTTCAATCAAACCTAGAATCGAACTATGCTCTTATAAGCTATTATCCTTTTTTAATGAAGTTACTCATGACAATTACATGTTTTGACCGCGAACTAATTACTCATATTAACTTTGCATTTCTCTAAGTGCTATGCCGTAATACTGGTATTTTATGAGAAAAGACGGTGAATGGTATTTTACTGAATCGAGTTCCACTAAAATGCCAGAACAACTAAATTCCAGTTAGACGCTTGTTAAATATTTAAATTAAATAATTTTGAGGTTACCATACAATTTGCTACAAAAGGTTTCCAAAGAATATCTATTGATTCGGTCTCTTTCTAGGATTTCCTTTAAAGGATCATCTAAAATAATTTGTTGCGTGGATAAACATCTAACTGCAGCCTGCGCTGCCTAAACAATAGTCGTTAGATTTGTTAGGGACTGCTTAGCGTATTATTTGCAAATGCTACAAAAAAGAGATATTGTTCGGCCCATCTGTAACCATTGACTTCGCTTAATCGCCGAATGGAAGTGGACGGGATATCGAAACAGAAGGGTTTCGGATTTAATGATAGAGAAATTTCTGATGACGACGGAGAATGGATTTCAAAACGCGCTCGTCTGCTCTTCGATCGGAATGGATACAGGCATACATGGGATTCCATTCGAAATCCTAATATGAATTCCTCCTCTCTCGAGCATTGCCGCCTGCGTCACCATTGCCCAGAACGTGTGAACTACGTTCGCATTCCTCCCACTTCCTCTTTCTCTCACGCGTTCCTTTCCATCTGAGTGCGGATCTCGCCCTCCACGACTCTTAACCTCCTCCATCCTTCGCCCGACGAGCACGTGATTTTCGGCGTAGTACTGTGCATCTCAATGCGGAGGAAATCGTCCGGGCCACCGCCGTCTCTCTCCCCCCCCCTCCACCGAGTGTGGCCAACCCGTCGCCGTCGATGGCTCGCTGTTATTAATCCTCCCACGGTGTTATACCCTTTGGTCGTTTCCACACGCTCTGCCGTCTCTCTGCAGCGTGTGACTTGATATCAAACTCTCGTGTGTGGTTTGATTCGTGCATCTTGTCACATCTCGACCGAATACTCGCACCATATCCTGCAGAGAGTGCTTTTATTTACGTGGGAAGTTTCCTAGGCTTCTCGTTTCCACGTTTTTGGGGTAATATTTCTGGAGAGATGGAGTCATTTGCTTCCTCCGTTACTGTTGGGATCTAGTTTTCCCCACGCGTGCCAGTTTTCCTCCGTCGTGAGTACGATGCGTTTTTCCACTTTCTTTTCTTCAGATGAGGAGTGAAGGAATTTTTTATTTTGTAAAATACTGTAATCGGAAAAAATAAAAAATGAAAAAAAATTGTGAAAGCATTTTTATGAGTATCAAAGTAGGATGTTAAGTTTTTTATAAGCTAGACTCATAGGATATCTTGCATTAGACTCTTCGTTGATTCTGGTTGAGATATTGTCGGAGGAAAAGTTAGTTTTTAAAATTTTCATTCATTGAAGTCAAATTTTTAGACCAGTCATTGTGCTTGAATTATTAGTCACGTTTCAAAATTACTACGTCTTGCGAAGTTATAACAAATATTTATCTATGTAAATTCCAAGAAATATCAGAAAAAATAAGCCCGGGGATGTTTTATAATTCATGCCTTACAGTGAAAAGCACTCATTGTTAACATGCTGCATTTCCCTCCGTAATAAAATGGACGATTCATCTAGGAGGAATATTTTACAATGGGATATGATGGGTAATATTTCAAAAGTAAGCATATATTAGATGACCCTGAAAAACTACTGCACTACTATTAGTGGACTCACGGGAACTTCCCCAGATCCTAACTCATGCTTTCCCTACGTCATTTCCCTTTCTGCTTCATAAATTTTAATTGGACCTAATTCCATGCAATGGAAAATTAGTTATCCTGAAAAAAAGTAATCTTGAATCTTTGGACTACGTAAAAATTACCGTCTACTTTGTTTTAAGGTCACATGATGCTCTTGTTTCATCTATTCCCGTGCAGAGGCTCATGCCCCGGGTGGGGTGCTGGCAGGTGAGACGGTGGAGGCAGGATTCGCCATCCAGCGTACATGAGGAATGTCTCTCGAATAGTTGTTGAAGGAACAGAATGAAATCTCGCCAGGAATTTCTATTTTAACGGCACTTAAATACGCTCTTTCACTAGCGCGGTAATTCAGTGTTCTTTCACGTCCCCTGAACATTTAACAAATATTCCCGTGTGCTTGACAATGATAGTTATCAATTCTAAAATTAACCAAAATTGACCAAATGTTTTCATTCTATGTTTGCATAGTTATATGTTAGGTGCATAATGTTGGCAGTAATTTACTAGCATTTGAAGTATGACAATCAATCAGACCTTATTTTAGAAAATCTTTCCGCTCATATAGATTTCTTATGTTGTTCCTTTATTCCTTTACTCTTTGTCATCGCGAAATGAGACTTCTTTTTTCATTGAAATCCAAGTTAGAATATATTCTACCTAAGAAGAAATTTATGAATATGTCTCCTTGAGTAAAATACGAAATAAAACACGTAATCATCTGTAGACTTCTATTTGCTAACTTTTCAGAACCAAAATATTTTAATCGAACCCGAATGTTTTGTACATAATTTTACAACTAATTTACTGATGATTATGTTACTGGGGTAAGTCAATGAATATGTCTCAAACGGCAGCAAAAAAAACGCAGGAGCCGTTATGAATATTTTATTGGGAACGCTTGGAACATCCACCGTACATTCCCAACTATGCTCCCTCAGAGTGATTGTCATATTTTCGGCCCCCTTCAAATTCATGTGAATGGCCGACGTTTTGAAAAGGATGATGCCGCAGTCCAAGAGGTTACTCATTGTATGCGGCAACAAACAAAATACTTCTTTGCTGCCGGCTATCAAGGACTAGAGTGATGGGATCGGAGTCTCGAAATGTGTAGGATGAATATGTAGAAAATGAATTATATTTCAGGAAGTTAATTTGATTTTTATTTCCTTCATTCAGTTCTGTGAGTTATTTTCTGAATTAGCTTTGTATATTTCTGATATATTTTATCGTGTGTGCACGACTGCTTGTGAATGTAAGAAACTTCTACCCTCTTTAGAAAAATGCTCGCTATATGGTCTCATCAATTGCGAAAATAGAAAACATTAAATAAAGTAATACAATGTATACATCCACTGTTATTTATTATTGTACGACTAGTTTTAACGCTTAGGCGTCATCATCAGGTACAAAAATAAAACCAGCTGCTGCTCGTTTATATAGTATTTATGAGGGAGAGTGGAGTGGTTGAGAGAGGGGTAAAAAAGAGGGGTTAAATCGGGTTGTGATCGGCGTAAATGGGAAGGAGGAGAGGGGTGTTAAGCGTAGGTGATTGGTGGGTACACAGGGGAGAGCAGGGGGGAGGGGTTGTTGTGTCTTTCAGTGAAGGAAAGGGATACCTCCAGGATTGAGGAGAGGTATTCAAACAAATATTTCGTTCACCAAATGATCCGTTTTTAAATTCTTTCTAATTTCAAGCTCCTCCCACTTGTCCATCCTCATTCCTTTGTCCATCTGGTGTAAGAGTTCTGGGTTGAAATCACTCTCATGGTTGTTTTCCCACACATGTTTAGCGAAGTGCGGTTTCTTGAGGTCACAATTCCTAAAACAGCGTTTATGCTCTTCCGCGCGTGCTTTTAACGACCTCCCCGTTTGGCCTAAAAATATCGCATTACAGTCGCTACAAATTAACTTATAAATGCCACTTTTATTCAATTTGACTACTTTGTCTTTCGTAGAGTTACTAGGACATTTACGCCGATCACAACCCGATTTAACCCCTCTTTTTTATCCCCTCTCTCACCCACTTCACTCTCCCTCATAAATGCTATATAAACGAGCAGCAGCTGGTTTTAATTTTGTACCTGATGATGACGCCTAAGCGTTGAAACTAGTTGTACGATAATAAAGAACAGTCGATGTATACATTAAGTTTCTTTATTTAATGAACATGAACTTCCACAAAGTTGAGCTTAAAACAATAGAAAGCATAGAAAACATTATTTTAATGGTAGTAGTATTTCTGTGACTTACTTCTTTATCCAAATGAAAATTAATGTTTCTATTGATTGTATTGTCGAGTATAAATGAAGGTACGTACATGTATATCCTGATCTTGGGCAAGTTTCCCGGTCATTCTATAATTTCCTTTATATTGGGCATGAATATCGTTTCCTGATTTCATAATCTCTTTCGTAAATTCGTTATTGTTCAATCTATTTGTAGGAAATACATACTATATGCACATTATTTCTTACTCATGGAAATTTTAAAAATTATGAAAAAAATATTTGGATGTTAATTATTCTCAATTTATTAATTACGACACATATCATTGCTCACATTCTTCAGTTTACATAATCCACGAGCGCTTTCCGCCATAGTGACCCAGAAGATGGATTTAACGGCTGGGATGAGTATCATCTCTTGACAAATGGGATGGCATGCATAATTCATACATTTCGGGCAAAATAAATTTCTTTTTTTAATGCCAACTACGGTTTCCCACGAAATTGTATAATCTAGATAGTCAGACATATCGCCTGAATCTACCAACGACTCTTGAATGGCTTAGAACGTCCAGAGGTCTTCAGACTTAACACTAGACCCTCCGGTTAAAATCCTCAAGCCAAGATCTACCCGCTAGCCATAGGATATCAAAAGATTATAGACCGATAGACGTAACTTTTAGTTCGATCGTTGAAGAAACTTCTCTTTCTTGAAATAACTGCATTTCCAGTTCTCTTTTGTTCTGATTCTCGTCTTCGTCGATTCTTCTCTTCGTGTATTGCCGCATATGCTCACTTGGAGTAAAATTTGTTTCCGAGGGATTTCGTTTGAAGAGAATCAATGGTACTTTGCCTGCCTGGGAATGACATTTTCATTGGTACTTTCTTTTTCCCATGGACTTTTGTGTACGTTTTGTGTGTTTTTCACGGAAATTCATTCAGTAAAACTACCAGGACCATTACAATGCAACAATTTCTGAGTCCAAAAATCATTCGCTTTGACCGAGATTCGAACCTGGATCCCTCGACATTCGGCCGAATGCTTTAGCCAGTTAAGCTACCGTTTTTTTATATCTTTATTTCGGGGCACCAGGCCCATTTTTTAACAAATACATTTTGTTTCATTTACAGTTATAAGTTATTAATTGTAATATACACCACCTGAAACGTGCATAAAACAACAGATTTACACGATGCCAAACAAATGGATATATAGGTATAAAACACAAATAACGGTAAAAATTGGGATAATGATCACAGTTAAATCACGTTCGTGAACAGTTAAATTACTTAAATGCATAGTCTTATATGATATATAAAATGCCTACAATGAAAGTTGCCAATTATAAAACATTCATATCTCTTAACTGCTTCTTTTAGGCTTTTTTACAGAGTAAAAACTTTTATGATATATATGCATGCACATATTTTTTTAACATTCTTTTTTGCTAATGTTTTCTTTCAATTATTTCCTTTTTTTCCATACTTGTTAACGGTAATATATTCCTTTTGCATACAACACTGGTTAAATTGCATTCAATACCATTTTATTTATACAGGTTATTCTTTCGTGTCTTCTTTTGTTACCATGTGTTCTACTTTTTTCCAACATGGCTGCAATCGCTCCGGTAGATTTTCGCTCTCTTTTTTTACGTTTTCCCACCAACTTTCCATATCTATTTTCACCCACTTGTGCACCGTCAGCAGGTGCTCTCCTATCAGCCAGCACCGTTGTTTCCGTTTTTGCGCGGGGAAAGCCATTAAAATCCATCATCATCCGTTTCTACTTCCTATCTCCTTTTCTCCAAAGGTGTTTAATTCTCTGAATGATCTTTCTGTTATTAGACCCCACCTTCTCCTCGAGATGGAGCATTCGAACACCCCCCTGTGGTCTTGTGTGTCGGCTGTGTCGCAGTATTCACATTCGTTGTTGCTCGATTGTTTCAGGTTTTGTTTAACTTGCTGGGTGGTCACTATATAGTTTGCGAATAGGAATAGCACGCTCTTCATTTCCAAGTTCATGACATTTTCGTTGATCTTCTTCCAAACTCTCTTCCAATTTACTGATAGAATGTGCTTTTCGATGTTGATTTGGTGTTGGTCGTCGCTTCTGAGTTGACGGTAAATGCACTTGGCGGTGGCTCTCATTCCTAGCGGAATCTTTTCTACCAAATCCCTTACTTTCCTGATAGATTTTCTCATCAGTCTATCCTGCCGTGGTGCTCCCCATGCCGTCTTTAACAGACCTTTTGAATGTTGACAGCCGTTGGATAAGATGTTAATTACTGTCTTTGCATAGAGTGCCAGGGCTTTCTCCCGTACGTCGATCAGCCCTAGGCCCCCTTTTCTCTTGGGGAGACAGGCAAGGACTTTCTGGTGTGGCTTCCTCTTAAACGCTGAAATTTTTGGGGCTTTTAAGGAACAAGATGTTGTGGCAAAATGGCGAACATACAATGTCACGGACATTCGTAGTCGTGCGAGGTCGAGAGATATCGAATCGTGAGAGTCTACGCACGAGGTAAAAGACAAATTTAAACTTGGCCACAGTTTCTTGGAATTTTTCAAAGGAAAAACACCCCTAGCGTTTAAAGTTGGCTTTAACCTCGTGCGTAGACAGTGGCGCAACGAATGACTCCGTTAAAAGTTACCGTCGCGGCATCTCCCGCAGTCATTGGAATTTGGTACGATTATTACAAAATTAGTATTTTCAACAGGAAAGGCTCTTCCATCATGTGATTTGTATAATAACGTTTTTGCATAATTTGGCTTTGGGAGGATGGAGTTTTCCTATTTCTATGAAATAATTCCTATACTAATGATTCTGGAATTAACTCAAAACGTCATATTTAGTCCTTGGAATGAGCGTCAACGGACGCTTTTCCTGGACGCCTGAATACTTTTATTTGTGTCACTTCGCTCCGAAATGAATTCTAACTTAAAGAAATATTAGTTGCATAAAGTATTCACTGAGAAAACGACTGAGTTGCGGAAAACACTGTAAAGATGAACTATTTATGCTTTGGCAGAGATGTTTTTCCAATCCGAAAAAAGCTCTCTCATTCATTTCTTCCGCGTATTCCTTAAGGACATCTGCCGCATTCGAGATGTCACCTACTTGGTGAACGCATGCCGAAGATATTTCGGTCCATTTTCCGCGAGTCTGAGTTGATGGCTTTAATGAAACGGTGAATGACCGCGGTCCATCGTCCAGGAAGTCTCCCTTCTCCCGTTCGGGAGGACGGAAGCCGCGCAAAAGTCAATGAGAATTTCGATTTTGCTCTCGTGGCGAAGGAGATGACACATTTATGTTTCAGTGCTTGGCTCCGGTTTGCTCGTAACGGATAGCGTCGTCTCCACCTCTCCCTTTTCGTATTTTTTCCTTCCTCCTTCTGCGCCAATGCCCCCCTTCCCCACCGCCGCTTTTCGCCGGCCTTCGCTTCCACTCCATTTTATTCTCGGGAAGAAGGTCTGGTTCCTCCTCCTCGACCGTTACCGCCCTTTCGGCCCTTGGCTGTTTCCCTCCGCATCATCCCTTTCCGCGTCCTCTCTCCACTCCCACCCCGTCCATCCGCGCGCACCACCCCTCAGCCCTCCAACTCCCGAAGCCTTTCCTCCCCCCGTGACATCCCCGTGGGATCCGTTCGACTTAGAGGAGCGTAACCGGGGAGACAGGAAGGATCTCAAGTATGCAAATGTAACTCTCTTAAGGTGGAGAGGACATCTTTCCCTCTCTCTCTCTTCCTTCCTTTCTTTCTTTCCCGCTGTCATCCTCCCTGAAGGTGTTCCACCCGTTCCTCCGCTGAAGATTGGGGATAATACCCAAAAGGACGATGCTTCTAAATTCAAATGACTTACAATTTCCGGTTAAGTTATTTGGGAACTCAAAATTATCGTCAACGAGAATGATTTTAGTTTCAGACTGGTGGAAGATGACGGGCAAGAGAGAGTAAATATTTGAAACTGGAAAATATGAATGTGTCTAAAGTTGATATTAATTGATAAGAATTTTGTCGGCTTCCGACAGTCGGTCGGCTTGATGATGCAAGCGCTATAATTTTTCAGAGAATAATTTAGAATTTTCAAGATTATTTGCACGGTTGACAAATTAATTTAATTATTTAGAACATCGGACGCTTTATAATGCCGAGAGTTGATGCGATTAACAAAATGAGGTCAGCAAGTATAATTTTGCACTTATGGAGTAAGAATCCTGTGGTAACCATAGGCGTTGTGGAAACTATCATCTCGTTCTCTTTCCGAAACCGAGAAATATCCGCGCTGCGTCTTGAAATTTATTTTTTTTCCGTATCACATTTATTCTCCATGCTATTGTGCTTTCTCAGGGATATCGCTCCCGGGTTACCCTTTTAGTTCATGGCTGCACTGACCTCAAAAGCCCGTGAACTGCGTACTACAATTTCCTTTTTGTAGCGGTGTCATCATCTGTGTTCGCGATTGAACAGTAGACGGTCGGGGATGTGGGTAGAAGGGGGGGGGGGCGCTGCTGAAAGAATATTCGAGTTAAGGAGGTGGATAGTTTTTGGAGATCTAAAACGATCCCTCTGCTTCTTCTTTTGTTTGTCTTTAAGGCTTTTTATTGTTTTTCAGGAAAATATTGACGGTTCACTTGGACAATATTTCATTTTCTCCATGAAAAAAAGAAGACGTCGATATGAAGCATTAACAATAGGATATCAAAAGATTTCTTTACATCAGTCCCCGAGGAGAGACTAAGACAACGGCCACTTTGATGCACGAATTAAATTAATAATCAAGAATTTTAAGGCTAAAGAAAGAATTTAAGTTGCAAATATAGTTTATGTGAAAATGAAAATTTGTTTAAAATTTTTCAAGTTCATCATTTGGAGAAGATAAACAGGAAAGTGGCTACTGCTGGCCATAAAGAAATGTGGATGTTAGGAAACTGAAATACTTTATTGGTGTTGGCCCTAATAAGGTACTCCCAATGACTCTAAATGATCTTTTTCTTTAAGTTATCTAATCTTTATACTTTTTATTTTTATTTAATGTTAATAACTTTTTATCTTTTGTCGATCGGGAAATGTTTCCTTTAATCTCATGATTTGACAGACCCCAAATTTTTTTACTGGAAAACGTTGGCTTAGAATTACTCCTTTAGATACTGGATCAAAAACGAATCATGAATACCGTACTTTCCAACGTGGAAAGTAAAACAAAGTAATGCCATTTGAAAGTAAAGGAAGTCAGTAGAAAGGAAAGGAAAGTAAAGTCGTTTGAACGTCCAAATCAGGCACATTTAATTCGTTTTCAATGAATTTTCAGGCTTGGCAGTGGCACATCTACGATTTGTTTTTTTTAAATCATAAGTCAATTTGATGAATTTGAGTCAGATGAATTTGAAGCAACAAGCAGTCGTCCAAGTTTCAACATACTCCTATAACCTCCGCAGCGTGCCTGCATTGCAGTGCTATTCACCCATATATTATTGTGAATTCTCTTTATCTCCCTAATAATAAGTCCTCCCCGAAGATCGTGCCTCGTAGGCGTGGAAAGAGCAGAGAAATCATAAATTCTCAACTCCGGCTACCGCGTTAATTCGGAAGTGCGTGGAAGTATTTGAATCCTTATAAATCTGAATTCCTATTGCTTGGATAAAGCCACGCTCCGATTAATATGCTTGCCACATTATAACTGGAAGTTATCTAAGTGATTTATTGTAACGTTATGCCGTTTATCCCTCCGTTTAATCGTTAATACATTTAGATCTACTTGCATACTTCATGGAAAAAAAAGATTGGTTTCTTGCCAATCAGCATGTTATTTGTATTGGAAATGCAGATCTTTAGTTACTTAAAATCGCTCACGATTCGCAATAAAGAGTATCCCACATTTCTATGAGTTCTCTCATGTTTTTCGTTGATTTTTAATGTTGGCTCCCAACGGCGAGTACAAATAAGGTTGCGATTAATTGATTGATATTTTCGTGTGAAGTCACAGTCGCTTAGTGTTTATGCTGACTTCAGGGCACGTTTTTAATTTTATTAAATTTGACTTTATTATATTTAAAACCTAGACTTGAAATAATTTTACTGACGAGTGTGAGTGTTCTTTTTTATCATACATCTACATTATACCCCGCAAGCCGCCGCAAGGGCGTGTGGCGGGGGGTGTTAGGTCGCCACCCAAAAAAGGAAAAAAAATACCGCATTCAATCATAATAATCACTTTTCGATATCATGCTATCTATGCCTCAAGTTCATATTTCTTCATGACCCGAATGAGAACGTTCTTAGCTGATTCCAAATAGCAGGCGGGTTCTGAGAATGAAGTTTAGTTTTAGGAGGGTAAAAACGATACTCTAAATGCTTCCTTAAACAATATATTAAGGAAAGGTCAAACTTATAATAATTTAACTTACCATTAAATGTGACGCTTCGACCATTTCACAGACAATATTATTCTTATTGAATGGGCCTCATTTTCAATTTTCTCTAGGGTACAAGAATAAAAATATGTTCGAAGAAATACTAAAAATAATTTTTTAAAATAATATATGCCATTCTAAAATGTGTGGGGCAATTTTCGTCTAATTTCGCTGACTTAATTAATTATCCAGAAACCCTAAAGTGGCACAAATCCCCTTCGAGCAAAAATATATACTATTTGGCCTCATTTAATGTCTCTCCATTTACTGAAAGTGACATTTCTAAAATATTTCTCATAACAGCCGAGTACGGTGTATGAATGTAGTAAACCGAATGGCATCACTTCTATACTATGGTTTCCTCCAGCATGTTGAATTGATATATACCAAAATTTTATTTTATGCCACGTCGCCCTCCCCTTTTTAAGTTGAGAAATTTTGGTAAGGTGACAGATAAAAAATAGTGAAATTTTTACCAGGGATTATTATTGACTAGTGAGTGCAATTTACAGAAAATATAGCTATAATTTGTTGTTTCAAACATCTTTAACCAGAATTATTTTTAGAGGTGAAAAAATCACTCGGAGAGCGCTTTTCTCTTATGCTTAGGCATGGAAACGTATATATAAATAGGAAAATGTCCAAAATAAGTTTTTTTATACTTGCCCCAAGATACCGAGTACGGTAAAATTTGAAAATGAACCAATATGTCATATATGCCAAATCAACGGAGACAGTTATGGGTCATATAATGGCACTCATTAATTTTAAGGAAGTGGCGTTGGCTTCATGGTTGAGCTGGTGGATGTCAAGATTCGCTATAATAACATTATATTATAATTAATGCTTTCGGAATAACTTTTGATAAGTTGTAGGAACTCATCTGAACAGAAAGCTTTCAATTGCCTGAAATACTATATTATGACACTGGTAAGGAGAAGAAAGTTTGCCGCCTTCAATAAATGATTAACTTTTGGTATTTCCGTAAATATAGAAATAAAAACGCATACTATATAAATAAAAACTCAAAAGCTCAATGCGATTTGCGAAAATTTCATCAATTCATGTCAGCAATTCTACAAGATTATATTAACCGTGTCCTGCTAAGTTAATATCCTGATTAGTAAAGTAAGTATTTATACACACGTGGTTTGTTAAAAAATAATGTAGAATTATTTTTTCCCACCGACGGGGACGGCTGACGTGGGGTAATTAGTGGCGGGATGGGTGGTGGGATGTATTGGCAAATCAACGTGGCCCGCAGCAGTTGTCTGTGGACGTTTACAGTGTGCTGATTGCTGCTAGACTGGACCCCTGTTTGATGGTCACGTCACGATTTCACGATGCCACTTTTATGGAGCAATGATATGCGATAAAACTGTGCATAAAGGTTGGAAAATTGGGTTCAAAGGCCATGGTCACGCTTTTGGAGAGGGGGAAATGCGTCAAGTGATGGGTTTCTGCGCGCATAAGATGTCCCGGGAGGGTTAACGAGGAAGTTGACGATGAGGAGTGCTCTGGACATCCATCAACAACCCAGCGAATTGAAAATGTGCAAAATATGAGACATATACTCAATTCTGATTGACCATAAAGTGTCAGGAAAGGATCGGGATGATGCGGCGGCCAACGTACAGCCTTCCCACCGAGAGAGACCGGGTTCAAATCATGGAGACCACAAATATTTTTCAGGGGCATCCCGATCCCCACTTGAGGTGCTTTGTGGAAAGAACTTAGAGTGAGTACGTCGTCCGTCGGATGGGACGTCAAGCTGTGGACTCCTTGGCGACTTTCGACATGATCAGACTAATGCCGTCGCCGGGTTTCTCTCCACCCTTTCATTCGCAACCATCTCTAATGACCTTATCTGTTGGTCGCTTCCGATAAAAACTGCTACTACAAGTGTCAGAATGCTAGCAGAAGAGTGAAATATTCAGAAAACTACAGTGAATTGCATTCTTACAGAAGGTTTAGCCATGAGAACGATGTGCCAAGATGGTCTCCAAGATGCTATCGGAAGATTGCTTGTGTGACAACCTTACTTTGGACCTCTTGAACCACTGTGAAAGTGACTCAATTTTTAGAATAGGTAGTTACGGATTGCGAGGCATAGATATTTAAGTGCGACCCAAGTACAGCCCCTTTGAGTACCTTTTTGGACCACTGGATTATGTCAAAAAGGCCGTGACGAAGTGCCCGAAATAGGATCCTGTTGTTGCCTCACAGGAAGCGTACCACAACTGGAGGAGGCACTGGCATTGGTTTGCGTCGATACATAAGGGTTCTCTTATAAAGCATTTTAGCAATTTGTACTTTGATCTGAGGTTCATTTTTCCCAGATTTATTCTACTTATTTTTGGGACAGACCTTGTACTTTGTGAATATTTTTCAAGTGATTAGTTCAGCATGAGGTCCAGGCTCGACGGTTCGTGATGCAGGAGACGCAAATCGAGGGAATCGAGCACCGCGGCTATCAGCGATGCTATTCCCCACTGTGGGTCTCTTTACCCCTCCTCATGAGAGGGTGAGTGGGTTATGGAGAGGGAGAGGCAAATCCTCTCTCATACTCGGAACTCTCTCCCCTCGGCTCCCACCAACCGTTCTTCCCCTTCGTCTTCACGTCCCACGCTCATTTTTCTTTTCATTTCACATTTTTTTGCACCACTGCCGCCTTCACCTTCTTTGCCCGCTCATCCACTCCGCGTGCCACCCCTCCTCCCCCTTTCCGTCTCCGCCCTCACGAGACGAGAGTGGTTTTAATGCGACAAGACTTTCCAGTGGATTCCGTCGGCTTTCCGTGGACGAAATGAATGTAGGGATCCGTCTGGTAATTCGCAGATCGGCTCGTTTTTACTTTTTCCCACTTTTTCTTTCTCTCCACTGGAAAAAAATAGAGCACGCCTGTCGGCAGTACACCATTCCGTCGCACTCTTTTCCTTAAACGCGTGCAAAGACTCTCTCGTGCTCAAAAGAGATGTGTCCCCGTGATGGAAAGCATCGTGTAGTATTAGTGTGTGTTTGTGTGTGTGTGTACTAATGCATATAATCTCGGAGACGAGCGGGTTGATTCTAAGAAACTGCGATAGATGCCGCAACAGTAACTTTTAATGGAATCATACGCAAATATGCATTTTAATGCAACAATTTTAGGGTGTAAAAAAATCATTCGCCTTGACCGGGATTCGAACACGAATCCATCGGATGTCCGGCCGATTGCTTCAGCCAGTTAGGCTATCGATGTCCCCTCTTAAACTCAAAATATACGGAATGATAGGCAACTTTATAGTGGTCCATTGTATCTACGGCAGCATTTTAAGAACTGATGCTTGCCGTTTATATAAATTATTAACTGACCAGCCTTTATGCATGAATATGATGTGCTGATGGAATTTCGAAAGTAAGGGTGATGACATATCCCCGTTGGGTCACTGGTTCATAGGAATCGGTTCATGATCAAATGACAAATCGTATTCTCTTCTAATCATCTAACCCGTGTCCATTTCGTTTCTTAATTCTTCTTTGCCGAAAATTCTGCGCCGAAAAAAAGTTTAGGTTAAATTGGTGTAAAATGAAGTCCAATGATTAATGACGAAAGAGAGATATACGCGATGATGTCACCTGAAATTTAAAATATGTGCCACGAAAAATTGAAGTTCTGAACGTTATTTCTCCGCATTCATACATTCACACGAGCGTAAAGCATTGAATCCCCTTCCGAAAATACAAGCACACGTGAGAGTTGTCTGGTTTAATTAACTTAATTATTCCTCTTATACGGCATCGAGGGAAATACTTTTACACTCGGATTATAATTCAGATCAATTAGTTTGAGTCGAAATGGAATAATCGCTCCATTGATGCATGCACTTCTTTATAGTTTGAAACATGTTAATATTAGTCATATCACATTATTTGCTCACTTGGGCAATCTGTTCGTTGCCAGGAGTAATCTATTTATTCGCGACACTGATATCGTTGAGGGGCCATTTTAATGGTTATAATTTTTTTCCACAAGACGTGCATTGAAAAATGAATTGGAATAATATCATATAGCAGCTACCACACCAAAGAAGCACTTTTGATTGATTTTAGCGCAATAACAATTTTATTTAATTTGGAATTTGAGCAGGGTGATCAAACGATTGGACATAATTGGGAGGTTTAATGATTTACTTATATCAAATAAAATCAATCATTGTTAATAATTAATGAGTCTTAATCTTTGTATTTTTGGCGCGAGCAATGGTTTTCATTTTATCGAAACCTCGTTCTACTCTCCATTTGGCTTGATGCGTTTTCCCAAGTGAATATGTTCTACAATTTTGAAGGCACAGAAAACTGAAGTTATTTATGCCACACATTTCATTTTATACGACAAATTTTTCATTGTGGATTAATTTTATCTGATTAAATCGCTTCACAACTTGCGTCTACTACTTGCAGGAACCGCAACGTGTGACGATGGGCGTCGGTCAGCAATCATTAGAAATAGTTATTTTTGGCATTCGGTGAATATTAATTTATGCAGAAGTAAAAGTGCAGCACGTAATCCACATATGGTAGTCGCAGTGAAATTATGTCGCGATGAACTGTAACAATTATCGTAAGGAAGCAAATATAATTTTGGGAAGTTTGTGCTAAAACAATCCAATGTTCATATAATAAGTCCATTGTATTACACCTGAAGCAGTACATAAATACATGGCCTGTCCCAAAAAATTAGTAGAATAAATATGTAGAAGAATGGTATTGTAGATCAAAGTACAAATATTAAAATTCTTCATCAGAGAACCCTTATGCCTCGACACACTAATGCCAGTGCCTCCTTCAATTGTGGCACGCTTCCTGGAAGCCATCAACAGGACCCTCGTCCAGGCACCTCTTCACGGCCTCTTTGACATAATCCAGTGCTCCAAAACGGTACTCAAAGGGGTTGTACCTGTGTCGTACTCAAATACCAATGCCTCGTCATTAGTAACCACCCATTCTAAGAAATAAGGTCTCTTCTACAGTAGCCCAAGGGGTCCAAGGCAAGATGGTCACATAAGCAGTCATCCAACAGCACCTTGGGGACCATCTTGGGACACTGTGGGTAGTATCTCTGCCCATTCCGAATAGAAACCTTCAGATGCTGAACAATCTTGATGGCAATGGAATTTTTGTGGTACATAAATTACGTTAAGTAATGATTGATTGCTTCTAAAAGTATGAATCCAGTGATTACACATGGTATATTCTTACGTTAAATATATACGTAATACAAGCATGTTTATTTTTATTAAATGAAACGCCTAAAGTAAGCAATTAGTCATTTAGGTTTTAATCTTGTGAATTTGGATATGAATTTTATGATAAAGCCGACGGAGGTCAAGAAAAACTTAAAGAGATCGTAAAAAACTCAGATGAACCCTTGAACTAAGTGAAGTTAAGATGTTAAATTGTAAAAAAATGAGATTCATTTTACATTTTAAGGTAATTTGCATTTAATGGAAGTTTTTTTAGCATTGAAATGCAGATGGAATATATTTACTGTGATGGAGTATCTCTTTGAAAGAGCAGGAAGGAGAATTTACTCAAAACGAGCTTAATAAGATAAAGTGGAAAGATCTAAGTTTTAAACTTGATTTCCATGTTCATTCTCTTCGGTCCCTGAAATTTGGAACAAATGGACGGACTGTTGAAGAAATAAAACAAATCTCTTTGGTTGAAGAAGAAAGAAAATGCCTAAAAATTAACTCTTGCTTCGCGTTCTCTTTGAATATAACGTTTTTTTTAAATAGAATGAAACTCTGTGGATGTACGGCTATTTGCTTGTGGATATCAAGTTCGGCGACAAATTAGAGGGAAAGGACAAGCGCACGCAAGGAGGGCAATGGGAGTGAAAGCAATGGAGAACGCCTCGGACGAAGGAGATGGAGTCGGATGGGATGAGCGAGGACTGCAAATGAGTTGGTGATGCACGGCGCGTGTGTGCGGTGAGGTGTGGTGACTTCGAGAGATGAGTCAGAGGAGAGACACTGACGCCGAATGAAAGTTGATGCCGGGAATGCAAACTTTTTGGTTCCCTCGGATTTCGTCCGGATCAGGGACGGCTGTATAGTCGGTCATCTTCAGTTACGGTAATGGCGAAGGAAAAATATCTTGGTTCACTAGTCGATCGATTCATCGTTTCTCTCCCACCAAGTTGTAATTTTTGCAGAATGGAAAAGAACTTGGATGACAATGTTTCGGTATGCTACCAAATATTGAAGTTGTCACATAAAACCTAAATTACTCAGCTCATTATAGCGGTATCATCACCATGTGTGTTATGACCTGCAGAGGGCTCATTGCTCATCATCGTGGTCTCCAAAGCGCTTCTCCGCAGCCTCTGGTCTGGTTTCCCTGCATCATTTCCCTCTTCCAATTCTTCTTCCTTCCCACCAAGATGGCCGTTCTCACCCTTCCCCTGCCTGGCCTACCCCTTTAGTCTTACTGTCCTCTTCCGACCGCATTCACGATCGTAATGACACTCATTGTCTTCTCCAACCACTTTTCTGGAATCCGTATTTCGTATGGCATAATATTTGCCCTCCCAGCATAACTTAATGCGTAAATGTTGAGGCAGGTTACTTATCTGAGGGTTTTGAAGATATGTTACAGGCCCCGACTTACTATGGTAGATCACATCACCATCTTAAAATCAGGGAGATAGATATTGTAGAACGGGTAGATTTAAAATATTGATTTTTTCTCGAAACACTGGAGATCATGACCGACATGACAGTAATCGTGTAGGAGATAATTAGAATTGGTAGTATATATATTTGTCGATATCCTGCATGTTTCTTCCGACATGTCATTCTTTTTATTTAGTAGATCCATCTTTTTAACAGCTCTACGGTATGATTTGAATAAACGTATCCTGTTCATATCATTGTTGCACATAAGTACTTTCTTTCGTATGGTTAAAATTTTTCGAGTGTATAATCAAACTAATATTTGTGTAGAGGTAACACGATTGCGCATGCGTGGCTGGTTACCTAACACCCCCCGCCGTATGCGCTTGGGGCGACTTGGGGGTATTGTGTAGGTGTTGATGTAAATCCATGAAACACTGCACTCGGTATTGATGGATATCTGCTGTATGTGTAGATGTAGAATACTTCGTCCTTGGCCTTTCTCTCTATCAAACTTTACGTTCACCGGTTTTCTCCACGCTTACATCAAGGCAAAATAAACGATAAATGTGTTATTTTGAATTTATGATTCTCGTGACGAATTTCTGCCCAAGTAAAACTCTTTTGTCTGCCTGATAAGTTTTCAAAAACGACGTCTTAGAGACGATTCTACCGTTGGTCTGTCGCATTTGAGAAACCATTTTATGTTCCAAAGGCTAAGCAAGATTGGAGGAGCAAATAAATTGTTGTAACATTTAAACGAGATGTGCAGCTTGCCGAATGTGGTTTCTTTGGGTAACCAGGAGATATAAAATGTTGAGATCGGGAAAGAGAATACACAAGTAGATTCGAGATGGTTTTTGCAGTAGGAAAATTCCGACCGATTCGAGATTCGATTGGAAGCCTAAATCTGTTATTTCTGCGATGTCTACTCAGGAACTTGGTGAAACTTAGTTCCCCGGCAGTTCACCTAAACTAATAAAAAGGAATTCAGGAATGGCAAACGATCACTTTTATCTTTCCTTTCATCATCTCAACGGTGCTCATTTTTTTGCGCGATTTGAACTAGGTTTTTCGTGCTAAGAACTGGGAAGGATTATTTTCGGCGATCATTGAACAGATTTCCCTACACCGGTGTGGAAGTTAAGCTTTCGATGTCGGCGGAGTTTCCATTAATACTCGGATTTCCACCTGAATTCCTGCGGCGAACATTTCCACTGTAATACTCCCTTTCGTCTGAAGGGAGGGATGTGAAATCGTCAGCCTCTTGCTTTGCAAAGACTCGGCTAATTGCGACGTCTAATTTCCCTTTGCCCACCCTCTGCTCCTCTAAGACCCACCCTCTTCCTGCCGACTCCCCTCCCCACACCCCCGCATGTCATCAATGGAGTAGATGACCTCAACCGTCGGTGGTCCCGCCAAATGACCGGGAGTACTAATCATGCTACTCCCGTAACTGCACCACTATGAGTGACCCGAATCCGAGATCGAAAAGCCGGGGGAGGGGATGAGGGACCCCCTCGGGGATGTCGGAGAACCTGTGGGCTGTGTCCTACCCCCTGCGTCCTCCGTGTTGTGTGGAGTTGAGGGATGTTTCGGCGGCGGACCCGTCTCCCCTTCCCAATTCACTCATTTACATCCCTGGTTGTTTTGTTGTGCCCCGCAGCGTCCTGTGAGTCAAAACCCTTTGTCATTATTTACGTACTTCGGAGAGGGAGGAGGGGGTAAATGGAGCCTTTAGGCGGACTCTTTTGTCGCTCTTTATCAGTGGCGGGAGTCTACGTGCGGAGGGATTCGGAAGGGAGAGGACACTGCCGCTCTCCCCTTCATTAGCTCATCCATCCCTTCAGTTCCTCCTCCCAGCAATCTCGTCTCAAAGGTGACCTGGGATTTTCACCGATGGCATCCCAATCCTCAGGATCCGTCGGGGTATGCCGGCTTCGCGCGCCACTTAGGGGGTCATTTCTTCGCGTCTTGTTGGTACTCGGTACTGAGTCGTTCGTCAAGTGCTTCGGGGAGAGTTTAGCAGCAGACCTTTCGCATCGCCAAATTTTCAGTGATATAATGGTGTTCACTGTCATCTTATCAATACCAATAAGATCATGCGCACACTTAACTGACGGTCTGAATCCAGCACTTTACGCACACAACAGGAAAAAATAGTTACCGATACTCTTTATACCAACCATAAATATATTTTGGGAGTCACATCGTACTATTAATTTTACGTTGTTGTATCCACTAATGGTACGAGGCTAAATGGATTCTTTTAAATCCATCTTTTCGATTATTGATTTTCGTTTAAGCTCTCGGTGTACTCTACCAATGTAATGAGGGGCTGGGCTCCAAAGTTCTTAAAAGTACGCGTGCAAGCTTTTTTGACGGCACTTAGGGTCCCATGGTGGTGTCCTTTGAGGGAGGAAGCTCACAAGAATAACTTTTGTTGATAATTTAAGTCGCTCGTAATAGTTTCTTGTCAGCTATGGCTCCCGACGCTGAATTGATAATAAAAATGCGACTTTTTCTTCTGATAAATAAGGTTTTTACGAAATGGGGAGGATATTTTATTATTCTGTTCTATTCATATGTGGTCCATCAACGCAGGGTACCAAATGCTCGACCGATATTCAAAGTGAAGTCTGATGAATGCAAATTTACACTTCTCTTGAAATACTTCATCTGAAAATTAATATTCCCTTGATGAAGTAAGATTTGTATTACAGCTCCGTAGTTCTCATTTCATGTTCTCCGATTGTTGGGTCCGACGTTAGTGAGAAGAGGGACTAAGGAAGATTCGTTTCGACTAGAGACTTCCCTATCCTGTGATGTCAGTCTGGCGTGTTGAATATTTCCGCTACTGTCCTTCGACCGTGTCTCTGCACCGTGGACCCTTTTTTATATCGATACTTCAGTCCTTTTAGAGCGTTATGGTCTGGTGATAATAAAATAGTCTTGCCTTCCCCTCGTCTTGGAATTAACCCCTCTCTGTCAGTGGCCTCTGTCCTTGAAATCCACGGACTCCTCCAGAGTTTCGCCCAATCTCTTAGTTCCAGGGCCTCCTCTTCTTAGGTGTGTCCTCACCCTTATCACCCGTCTTCTTCACCCCACCCTTCAACCTGTCCTCTTCCTCCGAGCCCTTCCTCTTTCGCTCCCCCTCCTCCCCTTTCTCGGTGGCCTCTTGTGTCGAGCGTCTCCGACTCCTTAACTTTTGGGAGAACAGATCAATGTTGACGTTGGTTTTTTTAAAGCCTTGTCAAGTTTAAGTTTTCGGATATATCTTCGGGCAAATTCCTTTAATGCCGTTTTGAAATGTTTCTCTTCATATTATGCTCGCTTTTCAAGTTTGAATAATGACACTAGACAGATTTTCATCGGGTATTCAACGATCGATGTTTGACCTCAGATGAAATTTGATGTGATACACCACATTTTCATACTCAAGTAAAATGTCTATCATAGTGTGAATACAGTAATCATATTTATTTATCTCTCGAAGTGAATTTTCTTCTCTTTTTAAAACCAAGCCATTTTGGTTCTGCTGTCTAACAAACAAAGTGATCCCGGAATATGACCGAAAACGGACAGAATGCATATTGAATACTGCATCTCTTGGTTAATGAAGAAGCTCGACTCGAAGTGTCGAAACCTTGACGGATCGAAGGTGACAGGGGAATTGCTGAATTAGAAGTGGCCGATGAAAATTATGCGTTGATTGATATGTCTTCTCTCCCTTCTAACGCTGAGAAGGATATATGCTTTGACCTTTACAGTGCTTCTCAGAATAGTCATTGACCATTGTTCGGTGCAGCTTTCAAATGCACTATAATTCCCATTGCCACCCATCGGTTTCTCCACAGGTCAAGGCTAATTAAAGCGCTAGAGTTTTTGATGGGTGTTTAATGAATAATTATAATAATGTGATGTAAGTCCAGAATGGAGAGCTCTCCGTTTTCTTCACGTAGGAAAAATTGGTATTTTACGCGGTAAATTCTGTAGGAGATAGAAATCACCCGAATATCATCAGTACAGAAACTGTTAAAGCGGGGTGGCAGGGCTGATTGCAACTGGCCAATTCACTGTTTTAACTCCCCCCTCGGCGGTTTTCTTATGGGAAAGCATTACAATGGAACAATTACTGCTCCCTACGCTCGGGGAAAGACACTATCTATACCCGACAAAATGATGAGAACGATTTGACTCGGTGAAATTTTTTTATTTATCTGTTTATCAGTTACTTATCACAAACTCATTCACCCGTAATTTATAGTGATTCCAGTGATTTGTTCGCTGGCTTAGTTATACGTATATTAAATTACCGCCACTGATAATTTGACCCTTCACTGACTTATAGTTTTATTTATTTCTTATTTGTTGTTTTGTTACATCTTCCCCTTTTACGAACTTACTGTCTGTATTTCTTTATCTATTAATATATGTTACTTCCGTTTCTAATCCGGGGTTTTTCCCCTCTTTCCACGTGTCAATGGTGGACCAATACAGCTCTCAACAGAAATTTTTTAAAGATATTTCGCCCCTGCTAAACAGGAACACAATGATTAGTTCCACCTCGAAGATGAGTAAGACCTAAAGCGGGAGGGTTCCGGCTGTTATTGTACTGTTATCGTTATGTTACTGTTATTCTATGATTGTCTCTTTTGTGATTGACGCGGACTTTGTATTTGTTGAGAACGCTGCGGTCAGGATGAGATTTTGGGCAAGTTTTACCATTGCCTGGGGCGAACACAGAACTATTCGCCATCACAGTACCATAAAATGATACAAACTCCGCTTAAATAGTGCCAAATCTAGTTCGTTACTCAACTCATGGACATTAGAGTGGGTGATAAAATGAAATTTCAAGACTTAAAGTGTGGTGAAATCCAAAACGGGATCCCAATCCAAAAACCCAATCCAGCAACCTAATCTACATCAGGTCCCTCTCCATCTCCGTGTACTTCTTTCCTTTCTTCATCCCGTCCAACATCCCTATCCTGTGCCTGCCCTTTCCTCCTCTGCTCAACATTTTCCTCTCTATTACCTTCTTCAACATACCACTGCCGCTAAATACGTGTTTCATCCATTTTTCCTGCCTCCATAGGATGTTTCCCAACAAAACCCTCTCCTCACCCGCCATCCCTGGTACTTCCTCATATATTTTTATTTCAGTCCATTTCACCTTCTCCATTCTTCTTTCGCTCCATATCAAAGTTTTTACGAGTCTTTTCTTAATATCCCTACACAACGTCCCCCTCATCAGCTCCCTCCTCCTTGTGAAATCCTCCTTGCCAAGCGTAATTCTTCTCCTTACGTCCCTACTACGTTGACCGCGTTGGTCCAAAACACTTCCGAGATACGTGAATTGTTCTACCTACTCTGCTTTTTCCCCTACTACTTTAATTTTTAGCTTGGCCTTTTTCTTTCTGGAAAATCGCATAACCTTTGTGTTATTGATATTGATTTTCATCCCATATTTATCGCACTGAACCTCCAATTCACTCAGCAATGCTTGCAACCCCTTGGCTGACTGAGCAACTAATGCTTGGTCATCAGCAAACCTCACTAATTTTACGAATTCCCCTCCGACTTTCATTCCTACCTCCAGTTCTTCCCATGCCTCCTTAATCATTTCCTCCACATATACATTAAACAGCACCGGTTATATCGACAACCCTGGCTTACACCTCTTAAAGACTATGTTGTTACCTTTAAAAAACAATTTTAGCATCTGCTTACAAAATAAATTTAATAAAAGACGCGTCAGCTCACATTTTCATCTTCAAGACAAGACGATTAAATCGAGACAAATATTATACTTATATGGACAGGAAATGCAGGGCAATGGGAGTGGAGAGGAAGGTAGCGTAAGGGGATGGGAAGGGAGAAGGATGAATGGGAATGGAGGATGACACTGCGAGAGAGAGAGAGTGGTCTATGCAACTGCATATATAAACACTGCCAAGCGCGTCGTTTATTTGCAATTATTTTGCTGAAAGGTACGAGCATTCATTTTTAATTATAAAATGCTTACATCTCGTTAAGCCGGAAATTGTGAATCTTATTTTTTCATCTCTTTATGACATGTGTGGCTGCTTTTATATGATGCATGCAGTTTTTTCTGTTTGGTAATAACTTAATGAAACTTCGCGAATAAGTCATAAGAGAATGAAAAATTCTCAGGAGTCTTTGAATTTTTTGATGTAAATGGGATTATTAAGTCATGAGATTAAATATTAACTTTTCCCGTCCGCTGTGAATGTTCTGAAACGCCTTTAATTTCCTTTCATTGATCGTTCTGGTGATGTCCCCTGTACAACATTCCGCGATTGTAATTGAAATTTAATTGAGCTGAGAGAGAACTCATAAATTATAGTGTTCGTGATAGAAATTTTACTTTTATTTATTTATAGTCTGAACTTTTTCAATGCTTTCTTTAGGAAGTAATGCATATTTTTCTCAATTTCAGGTAAGTCCTGTGTTAAGTGGAAATGGGAAGATGTGGTGGTGAGTATTTAATGGTTTTCAAGTAATAATAATTGGATTCGGTGGTCACCAAATCATAAGTTATATTATCCAAACTCCTGGAAAATGTAAAAAGAGACGTTTCAGGCGTGATATGGTGGAATATCATGATTAGTTTAAATTAGCAATTTTGCACAAAATAAAATTTTAATACGACCGGTTTCAAGAAGGTGTTGTAGTTACATCGAAAACGGTCGTATTAAAATTTTATTTTGGTCAAAATTGCCAATTTTAATTAATCCTGGAAAATGTTTGATCAAAAGTATTACATCGCAAAAGTCTTTGACTACAATTACTACAGTAAATATTATTTCTTGCTTTTCGTTGTTATTATTTATCTGGTAAGTGTTGATCAATATTCGCTAACTTTGCGGAGTAGTTTAGTAATGGAATGTGGAACGATAGCAGTCGTTTATAGTTGACGTGGTTCATAATAGAAGTTAGATGAAGGTCGTGAACACGAAAGTATTTTATAAAAAAGAAGTATAATACTATTGCTGATGAAATACATACTTCACCTTCTCCTGACTTCAGCAATATGCTAGCTGTTGGGCAGTAACTGTTATCAACAGTGGCAGAGTTTTTTTTTAAATTTGGTGTGCACTAAAATACATCTTGCACAAAATTAAATGGATCTAAAAAAAAGAGAAATTTCAAAATATTTATGTTAATTCTTCGTCTTTCTCTTATTATTTCATGGACTATTTTTCAAAATCGAATGAAGTCAAAAATCTATAATCCACTCGAGGACTTTTCGATCGTAAAAAACAGTTGAAATCAAAATAATTCGTCGGTGACTTGAGAGATTTAGATTTTGATATCGTAGATTTTTGAGCGTAGATTTTTTATGTAGCATTCAGTGGTTTCTAGGAATGAATATATTGACATAATATATTAATCTCGCAACTAGTTGTTAATACACTAGCATAAAAAAACTACTGGAATTATCATTTTTTCCTGATTCGCTGTTATTTCAAGTAATAATAATTGGATTTAATTACACGTAGATATATTTTTTTTGCAATTTGAAATGAAATTTATGAACAATTTCCCGGTTGGCATTTGTTCTTTTTTAAAGATCCTTATGATAACATTGAAAAAAAATTGTTTATCTGTGGCTTGCTTGTCTATTAAAAATAAATGTACCAATTCGCGAGATTTTATTTTTAATTTCTCTGTAAGTAATTGCACATTAGCGACAAATCTCCAGAGTTAATTCTATGCTTTCCGTAATCTGAAGTTATGCATTAGTGGTGCACTGTTACATTTGAACCGAAGTGATTTGATTCTCCAAATCTGCAAATGCTTGCGATTGAAGAAGAGTCTTATAGATGGTTATTCAAGAACGCGGAAAAATTATTTCGCACAAATTTAAAACCTGACCCTTTCCTTAATCGACCATTTTCTTTAAACCATGTTCACATTTACGTCAATGATACTTGGGCTACGAACTTTCTTAAGGTACGACGCATGACGACGAGTTTTGAAGGTTTGTAAGGGATGGCGTCTTAATATTTGGTCATGCGTAGTTTCGTTCCGCTTGACAAAAATCGAATTATTAGAGTCGGCTGTATTATTCAAATCTATGAAGCGCCTGCCTACCACACCGGAGTTGTGTTTCAATTCGTACTCTCGTATCGATGTTTCCCCTCAATGTTTCCTGTTACTTTCCTGCGCATATTAATGGCAGGGTGTCACCGCCATCTACTTACAAGGGCAGCATCACTGCGGTCAACAGGTCGACCGGGAGTCCTACTTATCTCCTTTGACTGCTCTTAACAAATATCTCATGATTATAATTTTAATTGGTCAAGGAGCTCTTGCTTAAATTTCTTCTATGTTAAAATTTATTGCCACTTATCGATTGTAATTAATTTTTCACACAATATCACTCGAATATTGATAATAATTAAGTAATTAAAAATATACCGCCATAGCGCAAAGCGTTTTCGATGCAAGTTTGTTTCGTTTTAGCTTGTGCTTACACTAACAAATAAGTCGATTTGTCAAATTCCAATAAACTGCGGGAGGTGCCGCAACAGTAACTTTTAACGGAGTCATCCCCCAAATGTAGATTAAAATTGTTGAATTGTAATATGGTTTATTCAATTAATATATTTCATACGCCAAGATTTCGAAACAACAAGAGGCAACCGCACCTGCAATTCTATTGAATCCATTCTCTTGAAGGATCGAGTTCGTGACATCGAGGGATCCGAGTTCGAATCCCGGCCCAGGCGAATGATTTTTACACTCTGAAATTGTTGCAAGTTACTTTGTCATAAATGCACGATCGCTGCTCAACAAAATTTTAAGGACAGCTTAGTTGCCATACTGTAATATTTTATTGTGCTAATTCATGGCTTATTACTGCTCAGGATAAGAACTGGGAAGCCGGACATATGAGTATGCGGATTTATATATTTATACTAGTACTCTCTGTTTAAGCAAGGATTTGGATGGACTTTAAATAATAGCTCCTTTCAGTGCATTGGTATTTGTTGACATTGCATACTTATTTTAGTAAGTACTCGTGTTTCCCGTTGTCTACGTTTATACTGGCAATTGTGTGTTTTGCTTATGGGCCTATCAAACTGCACCCGTTCCTTAGTGCACTGTTTGATTAGATTTCCCAAAGCAAACGCTCGCTTCCCCCCTTCCAAGTGACTAATAGCATGCATCTGCATAAATTCGATTCCGAAATGTCATGGTTGAAAGCCTTTCTCTGACAATGCTGGATTCCGCAAATAACTTTCTGATCATTAGCCACGTGTTGTTATTTTCCTCGTTGGTATGCATTTTTTATTTGAATGTGTAACATTGCTCGGAAGAAATGTTTAATTTGATCGAGTCCTAATATTTTTTATGGGAGGCATCCGGGGCGCATGCAAATAATAGTTCACCCGTGCAATATATGTAAGAGTCGCTGGCGCAGCTTGGCGCGCTGACTCGTTAAAAAGTGAGCCTCACTCCCATGCAGGTACGCCCTCTTTAGATAAAAATGCAAAGTGAAAGCTGCTGTGGGACTAATGAAACTCATGCAAGATACTAATAAAGGAGGGCAGCTAATCAGCGAGGTTGCTAACAGCGATGTCCGGGGACAGCTGAGCGTAATTGACCCCATCGTGTACAGCACTGGGAACGGTCGCATTACGAAATAGTCACATTCTGTGTTCGGAAAATGAAATGAATAGCACATTGTGGTGTTAATGCGAAGTACTTATAAAACAGCTAAGATTCAATGCCTAACTCAGTAAACAATCCGGCAATTGAACCTGTACATTTGTTCACTTGCCAATGGTACATTACACCTACCAAAGGTGTTCATTTTCATTTTTCTTTGTCGCGCACCAACAGGGTCCAAATAATGGCCGTATTATTTATTCACGGGCTTATTTTCATATAATTTCTAATGACTTACTTTCTCTGACTTCAGGGAATAACAATAAAATCTAATGGCTAAAATCTGATAGGCCACGTACAACTACGCTAGTGTGTTGTAGTAATGTATAACAAAACAATTCAAGATAGTAACTGAGGAATTGATATGAATGATGCATTTTTTTTGACAGAATTTAACAAATTATTCTAATTAAATGTGTGAACTCTGACTCCTCTGTCTGAAATTTTTCCTTGTGATGAATATGCTCTAGTTAGTAAAAAAGAAGGGTATTGACCATTGACTTTATAATATAAATATTATATGAACATTATGGCTCAAGAGCTAGAGTCAACGCAATTGTAAGATTTTAATTCAACTGTATATGTGTATTACATTCATACTAAGTAGATACAGGTATTCTATAATTAAAATGTGATTTCGAGGCAAATGGTGCTTCTCGATTCTGCATGCCTGGTATTTTCTTTTCCCGACTCTTCCGGACTTTAAATACGTTTCCAGGACTTCCGGTGACCTCCTCCGAGCGGAGGAATGCGATGTTGACCCGCGACGGAGTACTTCAAGATGAGCGCGAAACGAGGGAAAAAAAACTTGAACCCAACGGCTGTGTCGGGAGTTGTTGCATTAAGTGATCACGTGGGTGGATGGTGATTGGACGTCGGAGGCCGGAATGAAAGGGTGGATGGGAAAGAAAAAGTTGCCGAAATGACGGCGGGGAAGGGAATAATTGGCCGGAACAATGGGGACAAATGAAAGAACCGGGCGGGGGTGCAAGGTTGATGTGGGACGAAAGGGCAAAGGGAAACTGGAAGGTGGTTTTAACCGAAGGTCCGTGCCAGGGCTTGGGATCCAAAAGAGGGGCTTTTTGGGAGAATCGGGGGAGGGTTTAATTGGGGAGTGGGCGCTGCCGTGGAGGGTACTAATGGGGGGAAGGGGGGTTGAAGGTCGACTCGTCTAAGGATAGAGCTTGAGGGGGTGGGAGGGAGGGGGGGAATAACCACGTGCAGATATCCACGGTACCCTGAAAGTCCCCCAAGAGCGTACGGCAGGGAGTCCTGTGGCATCGTTCATTTAAGAAAATTAGTAACTAATCACGCGGCCAAGTAGTCGCTGGTAATTTAATTTAGGTGAAACTAATTGACGTAGAAGTACCTTCCAAGGATGAATAAAACACCTCAAAACAAAGTCGAATGACTCTTAAAATAACGAGTAAACTCTTTGACTTCGTAAAATTCCGACTCAATATAGGATCACAAAACAACTAAAAGAATGCTCACGCCTTACAAAAAATATTTCAGTGAAATGCAGAAATTTCTTAGTGTACGTAAAAGTAAATTGCCTTTCGACTGTGAAATATCTACATTTCGGCGCTCATCATCGGATGCCGTTAAAGTGATTGCCACGGCATGTCCCGGAGTCCTGTGAATTAATTATAATTGATCATAATTTTGGTACATTTCCGTGACCTCAAAGCTTCCTGGTACTTACACAGGAGCATGGAAATCCAGGGACGATCAATTGAGCAATAAATATTTTGAAGAAATGTTGAGAATTTGCTGTCACGTTAGGAGTGCTGAATTGCTAATCAAACTCTTGTTAGATATGTCACCCAGAGTATAAAGCAGGAATATAGAAATGGATACTGTCATATATGGAATCGATAAATAAAAAGACCATTAAAGAGAAGGGTAAATGCGAATTTATGATACTTTACGAAATAAATGATATTGGTAACTTATCCACAACTCTATTCATTATGTAATATTTGATGAACGAACTCCCATATTTCATTGATTTTCTCTGAGATACAGGTATCTAGAGGTATCGGCTTCTTTTTCCTTTAAGTCATGTGTTCTTGTAATATTTTTTTATATTCGCGATTTTTGTTTAAATTAAGATAAACATGTTGGCAAGCTTGTTATTTTAAATTATTTCCATAAATGAGTATTATCCTCCCATTAATGTGTTGATATTACGTCTTGTTGGGCTAAAAATTTGGCAATAATCATTTTTCAACGTCAACACTCATCTCTCTCTCTCTTTCTCTCACCCTCCGGATTTATTGCTTTGCTTTATTTTGATGCGTGATACCTTTTCAAAACATTACCGGTCATCAATGCGAGCATTGGTCTGTAGCAACTCTAAATAATGCTGTTCAGTGCCAATCCATACATTCCCTCATAACTCCTTACACTAATATCTTCCATTACCTCCTTCTCGTCGCTCAATTTTGGCCTTGCTTTTCAGTCTTCTCCTCCGGGTTTCCTTCAATATTAATATCTTCGTATGAAAGTGATCGTGCCTGAGGACGTGTCCAATCAATTCCCCTTCTTCTAATAGACGACCTCCATGATCTCTCCTCTTCACCTACCCTTCTAAGTACTTCATTGTCTGTTCCATCTCATTTTATTTGCCTACAGTCTTCTTTTTCAGCTATTCATGCCCTCCATCTCTCATCCCCGAGGAAAAGTGCATTGTAAATATGAATTTTAACGAGTGTCTACCATTTCATGATTGATTACAAAAGTTAGCATAAACACTGCATAATCATTAATGTGCGAATGTGTTCTTGAATTCCTGAAGAATTGAAGGGGCGAAGTGAAGTGTGCATGGTTTTTGTTGCCTCCACTGTCACGAAGCCCTCAAGGTGAGCTTGAAATGCTTTCAAGAGCTGCAACGGTTGATTTCGGATGCACTTGGCGCCATCCGAAATCAACCTTAATCCTGGCGTAATTTGCTCACTCAAAGGCAGTCTTTTTGCTCTCGGCGACCCCTCGAGATTTTCATCGTTACCTAGGAACGACCAAAGCCGTCGCACGTCAGCAGGGTCCTCTGGAGGTTACTCTAGGGCAACATGTTTAATGCTTATCTACGCAAATACATGGCTCCTGTAAGCCACCGCTAGGGTGTGTGGCAGGAGGTGATTACTCACCAGACTACTTTTGACATAAAATACTTTTCCACTATTAACGCGGTCGGACAACGTTATTCTGATCCATTCGTGGGAAAAATGATATCTTAGATCTAACTGTTCTACAATTATCTAATGGTACAAGTTGTTTATGGAAGCTTCACGCTTCCAGTATTGCCTATCAAAAGTTATAATAACGCGGCGCTTTCTGTTTAATTTAAAAGGTTCTTCATGAAACGGGTTAATGTTCTCTGTATCTTGTTTAATTCCGAAGGTGTCTCCTCCTACACAATGGCTTGTCAATTCACTAAGTGGTTTCAAGTTATTTTCGCACCGTGAATAAAAAGTAAGTTACAAGTATAAGGCTTTTTTAGTCCTTATTAAGGTTTTATGTCTCTTCGTTAATCATTTGTGCAGAAAATTCCTGGCGGAAGAGTTGCAATCAGTCAGAAATGGCAGGGGTTCCGGCAGAACGTTCCACCGGGGATCATGCAACGAGAAAACAGATTATGCCCACCATCGGTGACGGTGTCATGGCCTTGCCATCGGCCAGGTCATTGCCCACGTGTCTCGTCGTACATTTCTATAAACTGGCGGGGAAATTAATAGAATGTCTGTTTTGATGCCGAGAGTTGCTGCTGAGTTCTGTCAACAATAAGTTCCTATCGAATCGCGGGCGTTCAAACAGTCCAAAGTGCCCAAAGTCAACAGTGCGCATTTCTTTCGAGAAGTGTTTGTGTGCGGGGAAAGACCATAATTGCAGCTTATGTGTACAAAATGACATCACGTGTAACATGTAAAGTGGGCGGAAAGGAAAACTTAATGAGCGGTAGCCATGGTATGCGAGGAGAGATGGTTGTTGGGAGAAATCCAAAGATGGCTGGGAAAATAGACGCGCAGCGTTTTGGTTGACGATGGGATGTTGAAGGCTGCAATAGAGTGGTGGAGGATAGTTAGGCAAACGAGGTAGGCGGAGGAAAGGAATAGATCTGCTGGACGGGATGAAGGGAGGAGGGTAGTATACGGAGTTGAACAGAGGTTTGTGACATTGTGGCGTCGAGGGTCATGCTGTGTCATGTTAGGCGATGGTAAGAAATGTTGGCCTTTTCAATCTGTGTCCATCCGAAATCTAACTTAAATGCCAGGCTACCAAATAATAATGAAAATTGTAAGTAATGCATCATCTCCTTTCAAACTTGTCCTCTACGCTAAATTCCATTTCCCTTTCAGGCTGTCAAAGTGTTCGTTTTCAAAGATTCATTCGCGCACATAGTAACGAGTTTTCCGTAGATGGATCCTAAATCCATTCCTATGTCCTTTTTGAGTATATTTAATTAATTATCTTACCGCTGAAAGCGTAGAGCAGGGGGATAAGGGATATTCACCTATTGGATCGAATTATTATTAGAAACGGAGGCTGCAGAAATTATAGAACCGAGTCCCTTACAAAGGTCGGATCGTCAATCCCTTGCAAAACTCGTACCCGACGGAAAAGAAATTGCACCCTTATATGGGCGGAGGTCGGGACAAAAGTTTTGCGTCCTCCTCACCGTCCCTCCTTCACACAGCCGTCTGAAAGCCACCGAGGGCCTCTAACCCTTCACCCCCACTAGAGAAGGGGTGCAATGGTACGGCTTTAAGAGGATGATGGCTTATGCGGACGGGCGACCCTCCTTCCCCCTCGCTCTCCACTGCACAAAACCTTCGCCCACCGAAAATGGAGGGGGGTAATTAGAAGGGGCGAGGGGTTTTCTCGGGGAAGGGCCGGGTATGGGGTGAGAGGGCGAGTCGTCTTGGTGTGGAGAAGGGGTGCTTGGGAGGACGCAGGCCTTTGTGGTTGGAAATGAGGTAGGGTGCGAGGGACGGGATGGGAGGTCTGAAGGGAAAATGTGGGGAGCCAAGTTAGACCAGTAGGGCCCGCGATGAAAGGGAGGCCCCGAGGTACTAGAGCGAGGTCCGCTGAAGGGAAAGGAGATTGGGCGGCCGACTTGAAAGGACTAATGGAGCGCTTGCTAGGGCCGGAGGAAGGGAGTCTCAACGTCAACCATTGAAACCCGCTGCTTTATCTTAAAGGCGATGATGGTCATTACAGAAGAAGGTTCTCGCGTCGTTTGTATTCCATAGTTTTAGCTTAAAATTTTGTTTTATTTTCTGGTAATTGGGTTGTAGCAGTGGCTAGTATAATGTTCTTTCATTTTTAAGTCCCGAGTTCAAATACCCGCGATGGAGGAATTTTTCCCTATCCTGGTCTCTCTGTGATGACCTATGGAGGGTATTCCACTCCGTCCGGTGAATGGGACGTTGAATTGTATGACCCCTTGGCGTATTTCGTTAAGGGAAGAAGTTTTATAAATTATGTATGGCTTATTTTTAGGTGAAGAGCATCTCAGGTAGGCAAACAGTACATTGCTGAGGCACACAAATTATACAGCATTCCTGATTCAAATTGGCGATTGAACAAATATAGAGGGTTGGCTAAGCCCAATCCAGAGGACCCGCGTTCGAATCCCAAATTTTTTTTGCCAGGATTTGCCTCTATGTTTCTGATCCCTGCTTTTAGTGATGCGCGGAGAGTATTTAAAGTGGCGCACGCCGGCCCAGCACCAATCTCGACGTGAATGCGTCGTCATACGAGGCATCATCAAACTTAATGGAGTGAGGTTTCACAGGCGATACCCACTCTTTGCTTCATTTTCAATGGGATACCGAGAAATACACTTGCGGGGACAATTTTCAATTGAGAATTCTATGTGATATTTCTACATCTACATAATACCCCGAAAGCCGCCTCTAGGACGTGTGGCGGGGGGTGTGAGGTCACCAGGCGTACATGCGCAATCCTAATCATGTTATCCCTGCACAAATATTTTTTTCATCAAACACTGGAGCAAAGTTAATCATACGAAGAAAAATACTTACATGCAACGATATTTAACAACAGGATACGTACATTCAAATCATGCGGGAGAAGTGTTAAAAAGACAGGTATATTAAAAAAACATGCAGTATATCAGCAAATTATATGCACTGCCAAAACTTAATTATGCAATAATTATCTCCTTCGTGGTTGTTGATTGCTGTCATATCTTTTTTGACCTCTTTGACCTCTAATGGTACGAGGAAAAAACGACATTTTAATTCTATCCGTTCTACATTAAATCTCCCTGATATATGTCTTTAATCCTTTCCTCAGATAAGTAACCCGCCTCAAATTTAAGCAGTAAATTTAACCTGTATTTAAGCCTACAGTCAACTAGTGGTTCCCATCCTAATTCTTACAATATTGTCGTGGCATTGCTACCTTGTTCACAAAATTTTCACAAACCTAGCTGCTCTTCGATAGACTCGATCGAGTTCCAATTAAAGCTTAGTTACAAATTGAGTAACTTCTGGCGTGATGTGGTGGAAGTCAAACATAATGAATAACTGATCATAGCACTTTTCCACTTGATAACATTTATTTTGCGCACATCATCATCATCAGGTCATTACCTGATGGAGAAGTGCTTATTACGATTAGTTATTCATTAAGCTTACTACATGGACATCCGATACATTGGCTGCATACTCTAGGTGGGGCATAAATAAAGGTAAAATATCGAAGCTCCTTGACCCCCTCATTACATTGCTCGAGTATCCTTTTCATGAATCCTTTATTTTTTACGAACTTTTTATTTGCAACTCCATAAATTTCACGAATGTGTTTTCCCAGGGTGTAGACTTTGCCCTGTCCGTATATATTAGGGCGTCGTCCCATTACGCCATCATCACTGCAATACGTCTGCCGAGTATTAAATTCCAGTCTGAATCCATTTCTCTTCTATTTCGAATCGAATTCAAAAGTCAGCGTGAGCTTCAAAATTGAACTAAAATTGAATCGTTGATTTCAATTCGGTTGAACACGTGAGCACATCATTCTGGGATTCGTCAGTGGTACAGCGGTTGGCTGATTTATCTGGACGCTTTATAAACTCCATCACCGTGTGAAGGATAGAGGCGAAATGTTTAGTCCGTCAATGAGATCACAGTTGCCAGGTGACGGGAACTATTGAGTCGCCAAAGGGCCGACTTCAATGTGTCGCTTTTAGCCCGAATCAACAAACTTTAATATATAATCCCCGAGTGAGTGAGTAGAAGAAAACAAAATTCCCCGAAGGAAGCCTCAATGTTAATGATGTTAATGTAGGTGATACAAAAATAAATCGGGCTGTTGATGGCAAAAATTGTTTAGGCATTTTTCACTCGCTATAATTTAACATGAACCTTCTTAAAGAAATTTAAGAGTATTTTTGCAGAAACAAATGAATAGGATTCAAACTTTGAATCGTTCAAAAAAAGGTAAGATTTCTGGAGGAAAAAAGATGCAAAATTCCAGTTGAGATATCCGCTTGCGTGACTTCTGTCACTGCGTACTGTAACTCTAGTTGATAAAGTCTTGGATACAAACTTAATATGATGTGCCCATCCTGTTCATCTTGGTTATCCGGTCAAATTTTTTTCGAATAATCCTCCTGAGTGCCTTTAAAAAATAACTTTCTTCGACTTTGCTATTGTCATCATTAGCCAATAAATTCCAACGAAGTTTGTTTTTGATCGCCTACAACCGCAGATTTTTCCATTTCCATTCCAATTAAACCTTGCACGCTCTGGGAGCTCCGCCATCTTTAATCGCCCTCTATTTAGGAACATAAGTACTGTCACTTGGCTCTTTACTCTGTTTCTCCGCGTATTATCTTACCAACAAATCTGTTGCCTCTTAGTTTAATTTGATCGGTTTTTTTCCATATAACGAACCTTTCTCCCCCTTCTTCTTCGGCTCTTCTGTATTGTTCCTCATTGCTCATTTCCTATGCTCACTTTGTCAGTTTCTCCGTCTGTTTATCCACTGTGCAATCATCAACCGCCCCCAGGACCACGATTCTTATGTTTCGCTCATTCCTCTCACGAACTGATTCCATCAAATATCTAATCCTTAGGGGGTTATAAGCCATAGCGATATTTTCTTCGCTTGCGTTTAACCTCTTGGCTCGTAGTTACATGTTCAATCTTCTTTTAAGTTCTCTTTGCCTCCGCATATTCGTTTATTTTTACGATTCCTATGTTCTACTTTCTCCCCTCGTTATGCAATACTTACGGTCAGTTTCTCTCTTTCTCAAATTTGGATTTTGGTTTTTTTTATATTAAGCTTATGTTTTACCGTTTTAGATAGATATATACGTATATATTTGTCTTTATTTTTGGTCGAGATTGAGACTAAGGACCTTCTTCTACCACCTAACCCCACTTTTAGTGAGATAATTGGAGATGAAGAATGCTTGTGTGACGCTTACCCTCTCGGTAATTTCTTCCCCATTCACTTTAATTCCTATTATTTGAATCCATTTTCCATCGTTCGTCTTAAGGGTTGCATAATCACCAGGTTGGGTGATGTGTTTTTCCTTAGCCGAAACATAATTTAATAACTATCCGCGCTACGTGCGAAAATTACTCGCCGCATGCATGGTCATGGTGTTGATGAAAAATCAATCCGGAGGAGCACTGCTCAGTATCTGTGATATCCCACTGTGAACGCGACAAATAATATGTATCACAATTTGCAAAGTTTTAAAATGATAATCTTTAGTGCCTCTTTTTTTTAATATTGTACTTTTTCTGTAAAACGTCTTTGAAATTAATTAACCTTTATAGAACTTATAGTTGTAGTGCACTAAATGATATTTTAAAACAGATGGCATTTTTCGTAAGAATATATTTTCTAATTCCGCACGTTCGTTCCTCTCTCTGACACCCGCTCCATTTTCCATTTATTCTATTTCCATCTCGTCTCCTCATTTCGTCTTCTTCCATCTCGTGCGAACGCTTTACATCCCCTGCTACGCTCCTCTGGGGTGGATTTCGGGGTCGCTTTGTTGCGCTGAAGGTTCTAACCGCAAACGCCCTCCCCCCTTTTGCCTGCCCCCCCTCCGTGATTTATGTCTCCTCCCAGGGCGTCGGTCGTCTTCCAGTCTCCATCACGCGCGCCCCCTTCACGGAGATAATTTCCCTCCGCTGTCGCCATCTTTTATTTGATTTTTTAATTTAGCCCGCGTACAGTCTTGTATTATATTTCCCCACCCTTTGTGTCTATCCGCCCTCTCTCTCTCTCCATCCCTCATCTAATTCTCTCCGGTCTACTCCTTCAGGGAAATGAGAGGAGAGAGAGAGAGGAAGATGGAGATCAAGAGAGAGAGAGAGAGGAAAAGGGGAGAGGGGTATCCTTCCTTTAAACCCGTATTTTTAGCCTCGCCTTGATTCCCTGAGCCCTTAATATGGTCCCTTTCTAACCCTTCAAACTCCCTTCCCTTAAGTCCCTTTCAACCAACTTCCCGCAGACGTAGTCATAATGTCTTCCGCGAACTGAGGACACCCTGCCACTGGACATCGTGTCCGCGTGTGTATTTTTCTTCTCCGGCTTTCATCCATGTCCTCCACAGTCACTTTCATATCTCCTTTCCTCCGGCGTAAATATTTTTACATCTTTACGTGCAGGGCCGTCCTTACAGTGCCGATCTGTGGCTTTGATTTCTTGTTCGCCAAGGAAATGCCATCGGAGTATCGGTTGTTTGTGGGATTGCGGTTACTGTTTTTTATGCTGGTATAATTTTTGTTTGTATAGGAGAAGTGAGGAGTGATCGTTGTACCGCTGTATGGCTTCTATCCTTCCAAGACCATCCTTCGAAAGTGGATTCCCAATAGTAATTATTATTTATACCACCGACTTGAAGCGTCAATTTTGACTTTTAGAATTTCCAACATGGTATTCGGAATATGCGATCGAATTAAGGAACCGTTGAGAAAACGCTTTCATTTACTGTGTATCCCAGAGTGGAGAGCTATTCATCGATTGACTCAGCGAATTGTTTGAATACATATAGGGACGAATTATATAAATGTATATGTAGAAATATGTATGTGTGTAGAAATATATATATATATATATATATATATATATATATTCATTCAAACATAGAAATAGGTATAAGGAAAGGGGATAGGAAAACACATAAGAGGCGAACACAGGACATGTGGGGAAGGCGGTTTTTGAGCAGATCACGAAAGTAGAAATGTTTCCTTGACCGGGATTTGAACACCGGATCTTCCACTTGCCGGGCGGACGTACTACCGTTACACCACCGAGGAAACTTAATTTACCTTGAGATCTGCGATGTTTTTAAGACGCCCAAGTGCTCCGAATCATTTGCCAAAGGAAGGCTTTAGGGAGCTGTTCCACCCACCAAAGGAGAAAATAGACAATACACACAAGAAGAGGGGACAGTTGGTTAGAAAGCATATAGTATCATATAGAATAGGAACAGTACGTTTCGTGGCACGCATAGCCAGAAGAAGAGATGAGCCACATTGGCCAGATACACATTCAAATACGAAGTCCCGCCATGCGGCGCACAAATATTCATTCAAACATAGAAATAGGTATTATGTGTTTTCCTATCCCCTTTCCTTATACCTATTTCTATGTTTGAATGAATATTTGTGCGCCGTATGGCGGGACTTCGTATTTGAATGTATATATATATATATATATATATATATGTGTGTGTGTGTGTGTGTGTGTGTGGGTCGCGGTGGTCTAGCGGGTAGAGCGTTGGACTGCTGACCGGAGGGTCCCGGGTTCGATTCCCGGGCAAGGCACTTTGGGCACCTGCAGTTGATTTTTTGGGTACCAGATCTTCCTGGGAAACCATAACCGGCATAGGGAAAGGAACTGGCCCCCCTACCCTGATGTGTGAATATTCACACGCCGTCGGGCTTGGTACATGGGTGAGCTCTACCATCACCTACTAAACCGACCTTCGGGTTGATTACTGTGTTTATGGTTTATATATATATATATATATATATATATATATATATATATATATATATATATATATATATATATATATATATATATATATATATATAATATATATATATACACACATATATGTGTGTATACGTGCGCGTGTGCGTGCGCGTGCGTGCGTATGTATTTATAAATATTTTCTGTGGTTTCTATACATATGCTTTGGGTACTACATATCTAATTTTGCAATGAGGAATTTGGTTTGGTTCACTGCTTCCAAAGTATCTTTAATATACCGATTATGAATCGTCATTTTATCATAAATTTTAAAAAATCCGCCGAGAGCATGTAAATGCAGAAAATCGCCTCAAAAATGTGTTTTTTGGGAATAATTTTCCCCTTCGCACTGTTATAGTTCTGAATTCAAAGTTCAAAATTGAAGTTCATTATATTTGATGCATTCATGATATTTTATGACCAATAAATAAGAAGTTGAATCATGCTAAACTTATTGTGGTATTTATGTGATTTGAATACAGGGGAGCGTTGCCAACGAGCAGAATGTTTAGGGTTCCCTTTTAGATAATGCGTCCTGGATATTCCTCCAAGATGTATGTCTCGACCTCAAGGACATTCTAGCGATGGGTTAAAAATCTTGTAGTGTCATAAGGAGCATCCCTGTGAATATTAAATCCGTCTCGTTATGGAAAGATTGAGGAAAAAGAGGCTTAGGGCCAAACGGGTGTAACGGTCGCCCTTTGACAGGTATTTCTATCTTTTTGGTTTCTTTGAGCAAAAGCAGGCGCACTGCAGATCCGGCCACCCTTAGGGAACCATGAGCATTGTTTGTGTAACATTTGAACGGAAATGAAAATAAGGAAAGTGGAACCAAGAGAAGTATGTGTAGCAAAAGTAGGGAACTAATGGATGCCATTGACTCTTTTTACAAACCTATAGAATATATTGTTTGCTTGGAGTTTTTAAGTTGCCTGGGGAGAACATTATGAAGGGGATGCAAGTTCCATATTATAATTATAGCAAAATTTCAAAGTTTCTTCTCAATTCTTGTAATATTGTCCCTTATCTTTTTTATAATTTTGACCTAGTCCCGTGTGACTTTCTCTTGTTCTTCAATGAGAAGAAGAACTCTCACGGAAAGCGTTTTCGTCATCAAAAGCAGGCGTAGGCGAAATAAAGAGGCTTCAAGTTACAACGGCTGCCCCTGTCGCAGTACTGGAGCCAAATCAATTAAATTTGCTTATGCTTCTATTGTTCTTTATACATTGAGATATCAATGTTACAACATTAAATTTTTTAACGAAAAGTTATGTGAACAAAAATTTGATTATCAATCTTTTTGGAACCTTAATTGTAATTGTGTCGACCTTTGAAAATCAATTGAAAACGGGATATTAATTTTCACCAAAAGAAACTCTTGCTCTCTTTGTTTAATAAATAGGTATGTCATTCTTTGGCTACCATTAATTACTCTTTGTCTTATATTTTATGCTCAGGAAAGAATCAAATTTTGTTTTAATATATAACTCTAATGCAGAATAGAATAAATCTGACATACTCGTATGTCCTTGCTTCGATGTTAATCTTTTGTCTGTGATTCGTGTTATTTTATTGAGCTAGATTATTAAGACGCTTTATTAGATACATTATTACGTACGTATATGGTGTTATGTAGTTTGATAAATGATTCATTTATAGTAATAATATAGTCTATCCATATAATTTACTTACGATTATATTAGATGTTTACCGAAGACTACAAGCTTGATTTTTTGCTTCCAAAAAGCGTTTAGTCTACCTTTAAAACTGAAAAGAAAACATTTCGGAAATGTAAATAATATTACTAAAATATCGAATATCCCCTCCCATGGACTACAACCTTGATCGTTCCGATGACCCCTACACCTGTGCTGGCGGGAGTAATAATAATTGCTCCTGGTAGGGTCACCCATGCCAGATAAGTTGAAGGCTAGGAGCCAAACGAAAGGTAGTCCACACAGCGTCTGTTCCTCAGTGAGGCGACTGCAAAGGCGTCTGACCCCATTGAGGCCGCCATTGAGTGATAGTGTCACGTTAAAAACACTATTGAGGAAGGCAACGGGAAACCACCTCAAATATCATCCCCAAGAGCAAATAATGGACACAAAGTTGCGTCCATTATTATATAGTATTATTATATTTTTATCGAATATTTTATCCATTTTATTTATTTATTTATAATTTCTCTTGTATATCCATGCATAGCAATCGTATATCTACGATTACTTTATGATTTTCTTTTCTGGCGTCTAGATTCTAATTGTTAATATACATCTACATAAATACCCTGCGAGCCAACAAAAAAGGTGTGTGGCAGGGGGGGTTTTTAATGACAGAATCGACCCGGCAGCACTGCTACTCCTCTGTTCAGAGAATAATTTCACCTCCAATCTTATTCCGTCCATTTTTCTTTTTCTATAAGAAACGCTATTGCTTTTCACTCCTCCTAAGCCACACTGTGCATCGACATTACTAGCTATTTGCCCGAGCTCGATATTATTTAAGCAATTTTTCAATTTATTTTGTTTGCAGTGGGATGGAGGAAATGCAAGGAAAGAGATTTGTTCTTCTTCCTTTTATTATTTTTCCCCCCCAACGTAGTTCGTAGAAAAAATAAAACAATCGCAGAGCTTTGTGTGAGTAATGCGGTTGCGATCCGGTCCGCAAAACGAGCGAGCTACTCCTCAAGAAGTGGTGGAATCGATTGTCCTGGAAATCTCACTGGCGAGGGAGGAATAAATGTAATGTCCTCCATTTTATTTTATGTTTCGCTCCCTCGCCTAGCCAAGTTAACTTTTAATGTTTCGCCCTCCCAACGACACTCCTCCGCGAAGTTAGCCCGGGGAAATAAATTCCTCGAATCCCGAGGTACTTGCTTTCGCATCAGCGAAATTCGTCGAGGTTATTTATTGCTGGGAAAAACTTGCTGCGAATGGGATATAGTATCCATCTTGGCTTGGCGGTTAAAATATCGAATTTGGTGGATAACATTCTAATTCTTAAACATTTTATTCGTAGACTGAGAATAGAAGAATAATCGTTTCCATTGCTATTGCTATCAATAGTCCGATGTAAAAGACCAAAAAGTTCTGTTTTAGGACTAAGAATAAATAAATGAAGAAAGTTTTTTTCCCAATCAATTTCGGGATTAATTGTTGCACCTAGAATAGTTTTCTGTCGTTCTTTTTCATTCCCAACAGCATCTCTCACGGAATGTATGATGGGAGATATGATTTAGTTTAACCAAGATGCCAATGCGTGTATCAAGAAAAGGTGTTCGGTTTCATTATCTTTTAAAGTGTGTATGTTACTGCGCATTCATTAATACAAAAATCACTCAATTTCTCTGAGGCATTGTCCCTTTGAAATACTGTTTCATGGGAAAAGGCATTACTGATATCTGGATTGTGTGTTGTCTTTAGAAAATAACGTTTGAAGCTTTCTTTGAATGTGTCGAGGTGTTTTACTTGGACCTTGTTGGATTTTGAACATAATTCAAACACGACCTGTGGAGCGGACGTTTTATGCAGAAACTATATCATATTCGAGTCAAATTCTTGAAAAGTATTTATATTTTTATCTTTCCTCTAGGTCTTAGTAGATATTATCTAGCTAAGCATGCATATTACCCTTGAAAACGGTTTTAAATCCCAAGATTGTCTACTTTCTTGTTGGAAAGAAATTAAGAGCTCTCCGGCCTCAGGTTAAAATAATAAGGGGGGGGGGAAACTCCAATCCGCCGTAAACAACAGTCGCAACTCTCGTCAGACTAATTGCTGTGTTGGCTTTTCGCGGGAACCACGAAAGAGGCCAAAACACAACCTCTCGACCAAGAATACCCTCTGTGGTGGTTTACGGGAAATTAATCCATGCCAGGGACCACACACAGCCACACACACACTATCATGTCTGGAATCCTTCACGAGGCTGTGAGACCCCGTTAAAGATTCCAGGTGGAAATGTAACCCTTCACGAAGCTGTAGGGAAGACCCCGTTAAAGGTACCAGGATGCTCTACAAGTACACACTCTGTGCCTATCCACGAAGGACGAGCACAGACCATTCACACACACTAGCCCTCGATAAACGCATACACACACACACGAAAGGACCCAACTTCTGGGAGAATCTGAAAACAAAGAGTGCAGACGAAGATATCTTCGTGGTTCCCGCGAAAACCAACAGAGGAATTAGTCTGACGAGAGTTTCGGCTGTCTATCATGGCCATTGGAGTTTTTTTTCCCCTTGTTATTTTTACTTTCTTGTTATTTCATAATTCCCGATGCTTTATTCTGTTGGTCCATCCCATGATTGGGCGAAATTTTCATTTCAGTCTCCGGAAAGCTTAATTATCAGCAAATATAATGTTAGAAGAATTAACTTCACATGCAGATATTTCTTTGCTGTACCACAACGTCACCACGTGGTCTCTGTTGCAAGCTGCGATAACGGTTGCTTGTCTGTAGTAATTCTCTTATTTTATGAGATTCTCCCAACTCAATTGATGCTGAGTGAAATTTCCATCCAAGATCCAAATTCTCCATCGCTACATCTTTATATCTAACGTAAATGTAAGAAAGAGTATATTTTGGTCTCATCAGTTAATTTATGAAATATTAAATCTATCTCCCCCGTATCTTCCTTAATGGGGTGTGATTTTTATTTTATTCTAATGGATGGGTGAATCATCTCGTAATCTGGTTGTTTATAACTATCGGTGTGCAAAAGAGTCTTGACGTCATTTTTACTTTTTTTTACATTTCTCTGCTAGTAGATATTCGCTTAGCGTCATTATCCATCTGTCTTGTTCGCTTTGCGTGGGAAAAATTCGTTCATAAAATAATCATCCTCTCTTCTCCTTCCTTTCAAATCCCTTACCCTGAAGGCCTTCAGTCGGGTCGTGCCTTATCACTCCGAAAGGATGTGATTTTCAAAGATTCATCCCCCATCTGCTCGCTTCAGCGCACCGTATCACACCTGCCCAATCGTGCCCTTGTTCCCTCAGCATCTCCCGCCGTCCCTTGCGCCTCCTACGCCCTTTTTTCCTTGCAGCGCACGCGTGTGGGAGGATTGGGGAGGGGAACCACACATAAACAAAGGGCATTACGGCATATTTAAAGCGAAGCGTCCAGGATCCAACGCTCCCTTCGAGCAAACACGCAAGACCACTACATTCTCCTCTTTAACGCCAAAAATTCCGTCTTCTGCTCCCCCGATTAGATGTCCACCCCCCTCCTTTTTACCTTTTTCTATTTTCACTCAGGCGAACGGTATACCATAACTGCTGCTTCGTCATCGAAGCTGTCTGTTATGAACGGAGGACGCGCTGTCTCAATTCGGACTGTTTGAAATATATATTTTCGCCTTTGTTCTTCTCTAACGACAGTCCTCTTCCCCCTCAATGTCGTAGTCACTCATAAAATGAAAGGGAGAACGTTCTTTTTCGCAAAATTTAAATTCAGAGGAAAAGTATTTTCTCTCTTTCATTTGATGGACATACGAAACTTCCATGAAGTGAAGCCATGTAAGGTTCTTTCTGTTCACTTATGCCCGAATTTGGAATCTTGAATGTATCGAGAGCCAGAAAACTCGATCAATGGATCGTTTAAAAGGCCTATCAATCAGATAATCTTTCCCTTGATGACATTTCGGAATAATATTAATGTCACCTGCAATCGTTTATTCCTAGCTTATGCTTCAGCAGATGATTTTGAAGCAAAGAAAAACAATAAGGAAAAACAAATCCTCAGTTACCATTCGTTTGGGCTATTATTTATTTAACTTTATATTTTTTTGGACCGAAAACATTACCAAAATCAAGAATGGTGTTATATTCAAACCTCAGTTCCATTTTTTAGATAATGGTTTGTGGCTCGAAGTTGTCGTTTCGCTCATTTATTTCAAACCTTGTACTGAAAGCATTTTATTGACATTTCATGTCTTCATCACAACTCTTAACGAAGAGGTCTACTTCACGTTGACCCATTTTCGTTTAAATCTCTAGAGCGTAGATAAATAGCGCCTTAAATGGCATTGGGTGAGCTTACGATATTGAATTTTGTGACCGTTTATTGCGTCTAGTGATAACGGCTAAACCAATCCCAATTTTAATTGCATTAATCTGTATAAAATAGCGGAAGTCTCGAAATAAAATCTTCACTATCGAAAATTTAATAACTAGAATTTACTGTAGAATCAAATGTTGAAGAGTTTGCATTTCTTTCCGAAACACGTATTGAGTTATGATCTATATCTTGCGTCTGTAAATCCAGTAAGTACATTATTTCATCACTTGATACCTATATTGTTACACTCAAGGAGCACAAAAATCGTTAATTTCGCATGGTATCTCCCTTCTGCCGCCACTTTTCATTTGACCTCTCAAATTGATTTATAACAAGCATTACTCTGCACACTCAAATATTATTCCCCATTCTATCACCAACACTCTAATTCGTTGTCCACAAAAAATGTTTGAATTATGTTCATTTTTGCAATATTATTTGTCGCCGTCGTCCATTCCCGCGTGACTACTTTTTTTAACCCTGAATTTCGTTCAAAAGCGCCGTCTGCTCTTCGTTTCTTTCTCGGCTCCTTCCACTACTACTACTACTGCTGCTTATACTACGGATACTACTACGACCACTACACGTGTCACGTGACGCATCGATCCACCCAAAACTCTCCCTCACACCCCCTACGCTCCCTCCCCCGGCGGGGCTGTAAAGGTTGTCCGGAGGGGTACGGTTTAAGAGAGGGAGGAAAGAGATGTGGAAAACGGGGGCGGGACGGAACAAGAGAGTGGAGGGGACGGATGGAAGAGATAAGCGATCTCGAGAAAAGTATCGGTGTACTTCGATTCGATGCATTCAAAGTTCATCGTCGTTTTTTGTGACCTCGCTGGAGCAAGTTGCAGAATTTCCGTGGCATTTGGTCATACGAACTTGGCTGAAAAAAGGCGAGGCAAATCCGGTGTCAGTGTTTTGTCAAATTTTTATGATCAAAAACTCGAAATAAATCAATTAATTGATTGAAAACTCAATTTATGATGGGACCAAGTAGGATAATTGTTTTTTAAATCGTTTAATTGCAAATGGATCGGTCCTGAAATGTCGCCCGCATTCCGTTATGCCAAACCCCTTCTTCACAAATGCATCCTTGGTTAGTGCATTTATATTCAAAAGCAATTATTATAATTGTGATGATGAATTCTAGTGTTGTAATACTCGATCATAAAAATAATGTTCATATTCCCATCAGAATTTGAAATCTCAAAGCCACATCTCAAAAGAAATCCTTGCTTGAGGCGGTCTTAGTTGAATTGTTATCAACTTTATGTCTGCAAGAGCACCAAAACTTATCATAATAGTAAGGTATTGTAGTTGAGCAGGAAAATTAATAATGGGTTCATTAAGAACGCCCTTTGACCCGTAAAGGACACACTACAGAGACTTGAGAGAGTGAAAGGAGAAAGTGGAGAATAGATTATATTTTTAAGTACTTCATTCGAGCATTCTAGATCCATTTTCTGAATCTCGGCTAGCCTAAACTTACGTGTATATAATTTGGAATTTTTTCTCTTTCTTTGAGGAGAATGTTAGAATTAAACAGACGGTATTATGATATATTCGATGACGTCCCAATGTATTCACCATGAAAATAAGTGCTTTTATGCTATTCTACTCATTTATGACAACTATTCACTACCGATATTCCATTTTTATAATAAGGCAAATTTCGTCCGTGCTTTTAAGACATTGTTATCCGATTTTTTGGCTGCTTCGCAGGGAGAACATCGAATTTTCTCGTGTATCGATGCGTAACGATCTCCTTAGCGAGGGTCGTGCCCAGAGAGAGAGAGAGGTTGTGGGAAAGAGGATTGAGGCTGGTTGGGAAGGGGAGATGAGAAGAGCAGAGGGGGAAGTCGGGGGAAAGGAGGGAAAGGGGTGAAGCTGCGTGCGCCGGACGGCCGTGTTTGTGTGACCCGATGTGGGAGGACCACATGTGGTCAGGTTCAAAAAAAGAAAGTAAAACATTCTCCGGGTGATGATATTTTTTTCTCTCAAGAGGCTCACCTCCTCAACCAGCGCGGCAAGATGGCGGCCTTTTCAACTTTTCCACATCTTCCGACCTCCTCACCATTCCCGCCATTTTGCCTCCGACGACCCTTTATTCCCGCGAATATTTTTTTATAATCGCCATTCTTCTATGTTCGAGATATTTATCTCGCCCTCTCCTAGGTCCCGTAGCAGTGTTAGCGTGGCATGTTGATGTTGTCATCTGTTAGTAATTCTCGTATTTCACTTTGTCATCCATTTTCAGATTTGGCAACCACGTAAACCGTACCGCGCACGACGCACGGTAATTGAAGCGACGTCATCGGGGTTCGTAGAGGTGAGGGCGCTTCGGGATTCCATCCGTTTAACGATTTTTTTTCTCACGACGGGACGCAGTCGTGGAATAGCTTTTAAAGAAATGAAAAATATATCTTGGATCCAATTTCCTTATTTATTCTTATCGTACTGTTTTTAAAAATTATTCCGCCAAGTAAATTTCAAATAATTCTTTTTTTGGGTCTTTGTACAATGAAATGATTTTTCAGTACCGGAAAACTGTACGATTTTTAAATTTGAAATTGTCGTAACATTTGATACGAGCGTCTAAGGCCATTAAAACTTATGTGAAGTACTTTTTCAGGCCAATGACTTAAAGAAAGTGTATTGAGCCAATTTATTGAAAGATTTACTGTGGCACGTTTCATCTTAGTTTGAAATGCACGTCATTTATATATCTGACTGCACATGAATTTACAAGAAGGTCAAACTTGGAATTACCTCAATGCTGATGCTTTGAACAAACCGCATTTATTCCCGACATAGTGATGGAGGAGTATTGCGGGTATATTTTCGGTAAATCTACACTTAAATACATTCCCCGCCTGCAAAGCTTGATCTGGTAAATGCAGTTCTTTATGAACAGTGTTACGGGAATTCCCTAACTATTATCGCCAAAATAAGGTTTTCCGCCTCTCTGAGACTATGGTAATAAATATGTTAACTTGGGAACTTAACTCCCGATTTTCCTTACTCATCTGAAGACACGTGAGTATTATTTAGATTATTAATGGGAAACCTACGAAAGTAAATGTTCTTTCAAAATATACCAGTGTCTCAAGTTATATAGCATTCTCGATGTTCTGGATGCTCTAGCCGCAGTGTACAGCACTCATCTGGAGCTCCTTGATACAAATTTCATGGCGGTTATACGTGTTTGGCACTTTTTACATTGGTTTACTTTGGTTATTGCACACTTAGGTATTGTTTTTATTTAGTATCTAAGGTTTGTATCCCTGTTCCAAACCTGACAGGCACTTTGTCAATTCTCCCGCGCATAGATTCGAACCCGCGGTCTCTTTTTTAACTTTTTGGTCACCAATCAGGCCACTTTGAACAGCCAACTCTTTGGTTGCAATTGGATAAAAAAGAAGTTCACTTCAGTTCAATTTTAATGCAGAAATAAGGGATGGGAACTAAAACCAATTGTCATGGATAACACCATTATTACGTGCCCATCTCCCGTAATTACGAAACCAAATATTCCATTAATAGGGATTTTCATCTTTATCTATTCTATTTTATTCGCTGTAAAATATTTCACCCAATGAACACATTATTGGTACGATCACAAAGAGCCCCCGATCAAATTCCTTAGTTTTAGAGTGGTGCATTCCAGATTTTGTAATGTTTTCACTGCTCACCCTAAGGAGAACCATTGACAGGAGTCTGCATAATGGTTATGAGTAGAAAATACCAGAGCTGGTAGTAGTCTCGGAAGAGGCTGTGCTATTCGATAATAACTTGTTTATTCCTGAATATTTTATTCAAAGTAATAGTGATAGAACCGGTAGAAGGGTAATAAAGAAATCGACCGTTTGAAATGAAATGTATTTAAAAATCTATTCGTCAACATGTATTTGAGAGGAGAAAAATTTAGCCTGTCGTAATCTCTAGCGTCAAATTCGATTCTGCAAAAAATATGCGTTTGTTAACATTTTTTCTTCTGTTGCCATATTATTTTGCTTTTTTTATCAGGTCAATCTTTCGTGTAAATTGAATTCAACTCAGTGGATGCAAGTGCTAATTTTGAGAGACTTTCATTCGTTTGACTCCGATAAATGTACCGATGACTGAATTCAATGACGCAACACTTTTAATTGAATTTCATTCCTCCCACATAAAATACACTTTAGAATTCGTATTTAATTTTAAAATTAATATCTCGATTTTTTCTGGTCTAAGTTTTACTTTTCGTAGGCAAAGGAGTGAGGAAATTTGAAAATGCTTTTCAATTCTTTTTTGGTGGCGGTATTTTAAGCTGCGTCATGCTTTTGCTTCTGTCGGATTGGTTGTGGTGACGTATATTCTCGATCGCGTTGCGCGCCAATCACGCGTCAGTTGTTTCTCGTCTCGCGCTCGCCTCCCTTCATCCTCTCCATGTTTTCCTTAATAATGGGCTGACTGATGGTGGTGCCCTTCGAATCGGGAGCGAAAGAGAAGCCCTCTTTTTAAGGGGACCCTTAATGCAGCGCTGCTCGTTCGCTTTCTGTCACCACCTATCGTCTCCTTGGAAACGTTGGGTTGCTGATGAAAGATTGACGAGGCATAAGTGATAATGGAAACGCTCTGATGGTAATTAGTTAATGCGTTTTTGTGTTCCCTGGTGCTGTTTTAATTAATGCCTATGGAACATTCAATGACTCTTGCCTGGGTAAAAAACGGGTCAAAATAAACAGGCACCGAACTTGAATATGAGCAATTTTTGTGATATTATTTTAGTTGATGTTCGGTGATACCGTCGTTAAAATATGGTTGAATTTGACGTGGTCGGTTTTAATTTGCGAGGCAGCCAGCGCATGTTTTTCTGGCGTCACAGCTTGTATTTCTTTTTAACCTGTGTCAGACTTCTGCAATGTATCTTAACTCTCTATTCCAAATTTACAATCAATCAAGCACGAATCTTTATTTAATGATTGAAATGATTTAATTTCATATCAAACGCTGGTATGAAATTCTACAGCTTTTTACATTTAATTTTCTTTCCAAGAGTACTCTTAATGTAAAACACTAGCATAACATGAGTTATGTTAAAACAAATCTTTGTAACTCTGCATGAAAAATAAGCTTGCTAGGCCCTGAAGATGCTGCACCGCAGTGAAACCTAGATCGCAATAGAGATTATTTTTCATGTGGAGTTACAAAGTTTTCTTTTAACATTATTCATTATGAAACAATTACACAAAGTTACGCCTGAAACTATCCATTATAATAACGTAACATGTTACACACTATAAAGAAAACGGAAATATATTGAAGACTTATTGGATATTTAAAAACTTTTTCTTGCTCCAGCGCAAGGGTACGGAGTTTTCTATATTTAAATCTTCTTAACGAAAACTGGGCGTTTCTCGCCGCATTTAAACACTGAGGTACGTTGAATAAAAGTGAGGATAGAATTTAAAGTCCTTGAAAGTATTATTGCGATAATTGATTAGGGGGAAAACATTACGGTTTAAAATATAAACCTCGGTGAAAATTCCGTGAAATATAATCCAGTCTGACTTTGTTCTGACGTCCTTAATTAGCGCCATTACATTCGCTTGCGTCAGTTCATCGCAGCGGTACTAATAGACTCTATTTTTACATTCCCTGTGACCCTCGTTTCAAGAGTAATGAGACTCAAGACTAATATCCGAAATCAATTTTTTTCCACTAAAATTACGTGGCTATCGCCGATGAGTTGACTTATTATTGATAATTACCGCCGTGCTAATCGGCGCTACGCGGGGAACTTTGCGAGTCTCAATTGAGCTTTTCAAGTGGACTACATTGCCCGCGATCATGAATGATTTTTTTCTGTCATTTCAGATTCGGGGAAAAAACTTCACCGATGAAATCTTCAGCTTAGTAAACCAATCCGTCGGGTTCGGGCTCCATCCATCCTATTCCCCCCATCCTTAATTCTGAAACTTTGAAGTGGTCATTTGCTAAATTTCAAAGTTTCGAAAGCTTTTGCGCTAATTCGAAGCGTCGAAGAGATGGGCTAATTTAACGCTCCACATCCCTCAATGAATGCTGAGCTTGAAGTCGATAATGTATCTCGGATATTCGAGTTGGCCGTCGCGAAGCATTTTTTTACGAACGAAGTACCCGGATCTGTCGTGGAAGTTACGGCGGTGATGAGCTGTATGCCGTTTTCATACGTAGTCCTTTGTTCCCTTAGGAAATCCAAATTATCCTCCCTCTCATCATGTTTCAATGCTCTCTCTTTTTCGTTGCGTTTGGTCTTCTCGGCAATCATAGAATAGTTAATCTATTATATTGCAAATTTCGGACCGGGTGAAACGTTTGAAAATTCAAACATTGAGAGGTGAAGTAATTGACGTACAATTTAAGTAATTAAGACATTTATACTACTGTGTCAAATATAGGATACCCTGGAAGTTCAATGTGGGACATCGAATCGGTCTTGCTGCAATACTTCAATGAATCCGGCATATAAAAATGTTTGGGTCAAAGTTCGCTTCCTAAGATAAAATCATATTCTTCCTCGGTTGATGCTCCCTCCGAATGCATCCAAGGTGTATCTTACTTAAATGGACACCTTCAAAAGTGGTAGAGTATTTGGGGTATCCTATGATTTATTTAGGTATTGAATTTAGTCCCTGATATGCATTTGGAACTCCTTGGGTGGACAGGCTTTTCTTTCTATTCGTTTTCATATTACGCGTACATTTAGATTGGACCATCGGTTCATTTTATTGTACGAACTAACTCAAAGACATGTATTAACTCATTATAAATCATTATTCTCATAGTAAAACGACGATTTTGAACCGGCTGTGACCCCTCTTTGAGGTGATTTTAATCATTATTTATTCACCGACCGTCAATTCATCCATACTCCCAAATGATTCACATTTCTAGCATCATTATCTTTGGCTGGTTACCGATGTTCAGAAGGTTGTCAGGATAAATTTCAATCGTTTATTTTTATTTTGGACGCATACTCTATATTTTTGGTCAACTTGATAGGTTCTCAAAATCCTTTTATCAAATTAAGTCTCAGTAATTTTCCTAATATGTACGACGAACCGTCAATTATTTTGTTTATTTTTTTTATATTTAACCCGTTAAAAACATATATTATCGTTAACATTCAAATCTTTTCGGGTCACGGCAGTCAACTAGAGAGTAATTTCGTTTCGCCATGATTACATGGTTGGCCACTGCGTTTCTCCAAGTGTGTTCTGATCACTCTCGGGAATATAGTTACTTTTACCGTATCTGTTTTTCCATCTCCTGATTAATCAATCTCCCGTTTACGTCCCGAATTCAATCGATTACCCACTTCGAAACCGCTTTATTCCTTGATCGTCCCCTCCGATCTTTTTCCAAGCGCATTCGGTGGCTCGTTTACTCGATTGCCTGAAATGGGCGCAGCGCAATTTTTGAGCAACTTCACCGAACTAACCCCTTTAATTCTTACCAGGATCCCTTCCGGTCGAAGCTTTCAAGAGCCTTCCCTCCCCCACCCGTCCCCCTTTCTCCATTTGTCACATTCGTTGGCTCATGCTGGTCCGATCCCGGATCTGTCCAACCCGCTCTCATTTCGCTGCGTTGCGTCCGGTTGATTGGGATGCACGCGGAAAATGTGATGGTGGATATATAATGTTGTCATACACCCATGTATACATGTAACTATATATATATATATATATATATATATATATATACTGTACTCAGTATTTCGGGTACCACCTGTTTCACTCCCAAACAGTTTCTAAGTTAAATACTTGTTTATTACTTAGAAGCAAAATAAAGAGATCCCTGTTTTTTTTTAATTTGTTTAACCGTAAAAAATAAAAAGGTTTTGGCTCTTCTGATAACTCTCAGTCATTATGACCGCACCTTTAATTCACTAGTATTGATCCGTCGCAAAAACCAATGCCAGAGCATACACTGAGCGAGGCCACCTAATGGATGAAATGAATTTCAGTGAAGGACGACATATAGGTCAGTTCCACAACGAGAACATGCTATCATATATCATTGTGAAACATGAAATATTTACAATCATCAAAAAATCCAAGTCAATACTCAATAGTGGTAATTTTCAATGCGTCGGTGGGTGCCTATGGCATTAATTTATTTTTACTCCAAATTTATCTCTCCATCATTTCCATGAAATCAAAACAAAATTTTCTTTTCATGCAGTGCCGGTCATTGCAGTTGGCTTTACCGTTTCGATTGAGCGGATGATTTGATTTTGGTTTGGTTCAGCAATCTTTGTGTAATTCACAGTTGAAAGTCCCTACCTATATTTTCCATCTCCCGTGTTATTCATTGATCTTGAGAAGTGTTCCTAATGACTTTTAGGGATCCGCCGTTATATTTTATCCTAAATGCTTTTCATAAGCCATCTAGTAAAGGGAGTGTTCCTCCATCCTTTGTTGAGTTCTGAGAAACCATGGACATTTGCTCAAAGCCCCATCCCCAAATCTCCTCCCCCTTCTCCGAACCAAGAGCTCTCAGGATGATTGGTTTATCCGACCGAAAAAAAAGGTAATGGTCTTGTGTCCTTCGACGGGGAAAGGGAGTCTTATTTCAGTTGCCAGCCCCGCCATTATAAACATCTCGCATGCCCCGTCGGTCTCCCCACTCCCCTCCGGAATCCTCGGTCTTATATCCATCCGCCCCTCGCAGTCACCGCGGGCGCGGACGTGCCGAGCAGTGACGTTTTGATTACTCCGTCCGATCGTCATATTTTCTGCGGAGAATGGGGTGTCCGATGCAGTATACAGGCCGAGACCTATTTCGTAAAGGGGAAGTTGCCTAATCCTTGGTGACACTTCTGCATCTCTTGTGATAATTTCATAATGGTTTGTGTGTTTTATTTAACAAAACCTTAGCAAAATCCAGTATGCAGACTCGATCGCCATCCGTTCATAGGAGTACTCTGGCGAGGGAATCTTTTAAACGATTGCTAAAAATATGATGCATTGTATTGCAACGCATGGCTATATACATGGAGAACAGAGATGGACCATTGGAAAAACAGATATAAGATAGAATCTTTATAAATCTGATGCAGGAGACGGTTTTTTGAGAGTAAAAGGATAAAGTAATGGAAAGGAAGTATGCAGTAAAAGTACGAGATGAAAAGGCCCGGAAAACGACGGAGTAGGTGTATGGTGGGGGAGGAAAGGGAAATGTTATGAGAAATAATAGGGAGACAGGAAAAATGGATGCGAAGCATATTGATTAGCAATGGGATGTTGTTGAAGACTGTGATCGAAGAAATATGTCGGAACGACGAATAAGGGACAGGAATAGGGAAGGGATATTGGTCGGAATGAAGGGAGGAAGTATACGGAGATGAAGAGGGACTTGTTGAAGAATAGGACGTTGGGTTGTTAAGAGAGTCAAGAGAATTGTTGGGCAGCTTGAGTCCATTCAAAACCTACCTCAACCGGTAGATAACCTAATATTTATATATTTATTTATATATATATATATATATATATATATATATATATATATATATATATATATATATATATATATATAATGTAAGGGGATAGGAAAACACATAAAAGACAAACACAGGAAAGGTGGGGAAGGCGGATTTGAGCAGATCACAAGCGTAAAAATATAGGTTTTTCATTTTTATTATTTACATATATAAAAAAACATTTATATTTATCGGTGTTAGTTCCTATTCCAAAAAAGGCAAAGGCTACATCATGAGAGGATTACAGAACAATAAGTTTGATATCCCTCGCAGCTAAAGTTATTCTCAGGATCATCAACAAAAGGATAGAGAGTAAGGCAAATGATTACTTAGGGGATGATCAGTTTGGGTTTAGAAAGGGAAAAGGTACGCGTGATGCCATTGCAGTAATGAGATCACTAATCGAGAGGAATATAGAATATAGTACAATCAGGACGTTTTTGCCTGTTTTGTAGATTTCGAAAAAGCGTTTGATAGAGTGAATTGGGAAAGTTTAATGCGTGTATTGCAGAGAACAGGAATGGATTGGAGGGACAGGAGACTGATCCGCAACCTATACATGTCTCAGACTGCTCAGGTGCGAGTGGGGAACGGAGAGTCCGGATGGGCAGTGTTAGGAAGAGGTGTAAGGCAGGGTTGCCCATTGTCACCGGTACTGTTCAACGTATATGTAGAGGAAATGGTTAAAGAGGCATGGGAAGAACTGGAGGTAGGAATGAAAGTCGGAGGGGAATTCGTAAAATCGATTAGGTTTGCTGATGACCAAGCATTATTTGCTCAGTCAGCCAAGGGGTTGCAAGAATTGCCGAGGTAATTGGAGGTTCAGTGCGAGAGATATGGGATGAGAATCAATATTAATAAAACAAAGATGATGCGATTTTCCAGAAAGAAAAAGGCTAAGCTAAACATTAAAATAGAAGGGGAAAAAATAGAGCAGGTAGAGCAGTTTACATATCTCGGAAGTGTTTTGGACCAATACGGTCAAAGTGGTAGGGACGTAAGGAGAAGAATTGCAATGCTAGGCAAGGAGGCTTTCTCAAGGAGGAGGGAGTTGATGACGGGGACGTTGAGTAGGGATGTTAAGACAAGACTCGTGAAAACTCTGATATGGAGCGTAGCTATGTACGGCGCGGAAACGTGGTCGCTGAAGCAGGAGGATAGACGTAGATTGGAGGATTTTGAAATTTGGGTGTGGAGAAGAATGGAGTAGGTTAAATAGACCGATTGGAAAACAAAAGAGGAAATACTGGAGATGGTGGGTGAGGAGAGGGGTTTGTGGAGAGAAATCCTATGAAGGCAGGAAAAATGGACGAAAGGCGTATTAAGTGGTAGTGGAATGTTGAAGAAGGTAATAGAGGGGAGAATGTTGGGCAAGCGAGAAAAGGGAAGGAACAGGATGGGGATGTTGGAGGGATGAAGGGAGGAAAGAAATACACAGAGATGAAGAGGGACCTGATGTAGAGTAGGTTGCTAGATTGGGTTTTGCTTGGAGCTACAAAATGTTTATTTGATAGTTGTGTGCATCCAAAAACTACCTTAACCGGTAGATTACCTAATAATATATATATATATATATATATATATATATATATATATATATATATATATATATATATATATATATATATATATATACCCTCTCCATTCCACCTTTTAATTCTGTCCCGCTCTTCCCCCACTCCTCATGCACATCTCATAATGTAATCTATCGACTGATATGCAAACTCTGCCCAGCATTTTACATGCCAGGCCAGGCTCCACACCCCTGAACCTCAGGATACACAATCATCGCGCCTCATGTAATCCCTTTTCCCCGTCCGCGAGTCTTCTTATACCAAAACATGCCTCCCACCACAACCTTCAACTAGTGCTACAGTATTTCCGTTCTAGCATCCCTTCCCCCATCCGATAACCCTATAAAATTAAGAACGATGGAAATGGCATTTAAATGGTTGTGCAAAGCCTATCAACATTCGGGTCTCAATATCGTTCACTAATTATAAAGGACTGAAGTGGACAGGTGTGGATTTGTTTCATGCGGGATAGTGATATATTTTGTTCATCCGCATATATTTTGTCATTTTTGGCCTGGGTTTTGATTTGTCGAGTCCTGATGATGACTTTGTGAGTTGACACCTGGGTCGTAGATGTTGTAATATCTGTAGATGAATTATTTGTTTTCTGGGTCGCTTGGAACTATTTTCACATCCTCCCTCTCATACCTATCCCATCTCCGCTCCCCTCTGGCCTCCCTTCTACCTTTCCCTCTCCACAACCCCTTCTTCCACCCCTCCCCCACCACCTGTTCTCCCCTCCCCCTTCTCCCCCTCCACAACCCCTTCTTCCACCCCTCCCCTACCACCTTTTCTCCCCTTCCCTCTCTCCCACATACCTCTCGCCAGTCAGTCCTAACTAATCTTCCGAGGAAGACGGAGCTTGATTCCGTCGAAATTATCAAGAAATAACGTGTGGTTGTATTTTTGAGGGAAGGAATACGATAACGGGAAACGGCAATAAAGAAATTATATATGTATATGTGTGTGTAATATATTTATCTCCAATATACAAATTTATTCGTAATCACTGATACCAAAGAGTTGTGTCAGATGGGTTTCGCACACCTTGAAACGCATTATAAGAACCGCAAGGAAATTGACACACGTAAATAAGACAGAAAGGTCAATAAAAGAGGAACCTAAGACGGAGAGCGCTATCCGGGAGCCCGATTCTCCAAGTCTATTTACTATTCGCCTTAAATGTAACTGAACAGATTCAAATTCGCGCAAATGCACGGAGTAATGTCAGTAAGTAACAAGTGATGTACCATTGCTACCATCTACTGTGTTTCTAGATGTGCAAATTATTGTCAATGGCTTGTAAACTGACTTGTGGCTTGGTGAAACGGACATTAGGTCGTATGGAGATTAAACGCTTTATTGACTGTCGTATGACAGTGAATGATGATCGGAGTGCTGCAATATAATTATCTTAGGTTTGAAGGTCCGATGAGGAGCAAAAGAGAAGGTCAACCCCGTGAGAATTAGAAAGCAAATTGTTACCTCTTCGGCAATGTAGAGACCAAAGAGTATCTGTTCTGCATATGACTCGACGTGCCGTCCCTCTACAGTATTCCTAATGAAAAAGGCTCCGATAGGCAAAAAAATTAAAATTTCCGTAAAAGTCTGGATATCTGGTTGTCTCTTTGTCTCGCAGTCATTACCGTCATGGTGAGTGTTTAACTCCAATGCTGTTTTTGCTATTCAGCATTGTTTGTAATGCAACGAGTGCGGGCAATTGATTTCGTCATGGTTAATGGAATAGCCTCGTTTGTCATTTCCTCATGAGCGATCCATTGGGTACTTTGGCCCCCGGATCGCATTACTCCCCTTCACCCTCTCCTCCCCCGCCATGATTTTCATGCGTGAATCAATGTTTCTTGTGACACCCTTCCAACCTACTTAATATTCTGCCATCCCAATCGTCTCATTGAAATATGCATGCCACTTCGACTGTTGCTCATTAGTTTTTCATGCCGAAATGCATAATGTATTAACTTTCTTCTTCCGCCTTTTACCTTTCCGTGCATTCCGCAACCATTTTTTTATAGCTTCAGCATGTAAAATTAATTTAAGCAATAATGAATTTCCATTTTTTCAGTCAGAATTTTCCAAGCCCTTTTTTCAGTCTTGATTCTTGTGGTGCTGCCGTCCATGTATTTATATTCCATTTTCGCATTGCTTAACTTCGTAAACTAAGTATTACCGTAATGACTTTGTAGCATTTCCCCTCAGATTAAACACTTCACTTCGCTATCTCAAAATATTTCTTATCGAAAGGAAATTAAGTTAGTTAAAGAGTCTTTTAAAAAGAGGCATGAGTCACCTTAACTAAAAAGTAATAAAACAATGATAAAAATTTTAATGTAAAATATTGTTCGGCTGTGTCTCGGAAACTTGGTCTTTGAGGCAGGAGGCCAAGTGTAGATGTTAGGCTTTAGAGATCGTAAGTGACCGGTGGAATGGAGAATATAAAATGAACCAAAAACGGACAAAGAAGCTGAACTTGTCCTGCATTATTCTTAAGTTAGAGGGAAGAATGTTGGGAAAGTGAGGTAGAGGGAGGAAAAGAGTAGGAATGTTTGTTGTAATTAAAAGAGTAGAAGAGCCTGTAGACCTAAAGAATGAGTTATTGTAATATTTAGTCAGGGAATTCAAAATATTTTGGGAGTAATTTTCTCACATTTCTTAAATAAAGTGGTTTTTAAACAATTGGGTAAAATTCACAGCAAAAGATTATAAATTGTAGCAGTGAAGACAGATTTTTTCCATATATATAAATATATATATATATATATATATATATATATACGAGTACATACATACATATGAGTAAAATAATAAATTGAGACGGACAACAAATAACACAAAGGAAGCTCGGCGGAAGACGCAGTGCGAGGATGTGGAAAGTTTGCATAGGAAGGATGAATTTGGTGCTCTATACGGCAAGATTAAATCACTATCGGGAAGTAAGAAGGGAGGATCTGTGCTAACAGTTAGAGATGACTCGGGTAAGATAATAGTTGACAAAGAAAAGATCAAAGAAGGATGGAAGGAATATATAGAAGCACTGCGTGGTAAAGAACTTCCAGGGAAACTGCGTGGTTATAGTTGTACTTTCTGTGACTATCTATGACTATCGCATCGTCGGCTCACTTCACTTCCCAATGAGTGTGAGCTACCCCTCCTCCCCACACCAACACCAAAATAACCAATTGGAGATAATGGTGGCATAATATAAACTGAGTACGAAGAGCCAATGGTGAAAGAAGACACTTTGGTTTTCCACATAGCATTTTTTTATTTGGACCTAGGTTTCGTTACAGCGTAAAACATTCAGGTTATAGACTTTTAGTAGTATAGTGTCTTCTTAAATCATGAAGGGTTTCCATTATGTTACGCCTGGAACTGTGTCACTTAACGAAGGGCTAACTTTAAAGAATGTACGAGCATTTTAGGTGTTAGGAATGTCTTAGAAGACGGAGTTAATTATATTTTTCCCCTCGTTGATTTCGACTATCAACGGGACAAATTTTTTGCAATTCAGTATACGAGGTGTATTCAAAACATAAGGAGAATTTTTTCATTTCGCAGGCTTGGAGAGTCCGATTGTCAAATTTTGTTTTATTATGTTGCTATACATGCCCCTGAAGTATGATAATACTTTCAGTTGTGTTCAATGTGGACTTTGTCTGTGACAGCCACTAAGGTTAGACGTGTTTATCAGCTCGGCAATGATTTTCGTTTGTTAAAAGAAATGGATCAAAGATTTTTTATCAAATTTTGCGTAAAAAATGAAATAAAGTGTAACAAAGTGTGTGAAATATTAACAAAGGTCTATGGTGAGACTATTATGAGTGAATCAAGAGTTTACGAGTGGTATAAGCGTTTCCAAGAAGGCCGTGAGGACCTTGAAGATGACGAACGGCCTGGACGCCCCAGCACATCAACAATCGATGAGAACGGGGAAAAAGTGAAATAAATGGTTATGAACGATCGCCGATCGAATCACAATGAGAGAGATCGCTGATGATGTTGGCATATCGATTGGATCATGCCATGACATTTTTTCAAATTATTTGGGTATGAAACGCGTGGCAGCAAAATTCGTTCCAAAATTGTTGCATTTTGAACAAAAACAGTGGCGAATGGAAGTTGATCAGGAGACAGTAAATATAGTGAACGACGATGCAGAATTACTGAAACGTATTATAATAGGTGACGAAACATGCGTTTATGGATATGACGTTGATCATCCCAGTGGAGGCATTCTGGCTCGCCAAGACCGAAAAAGGCTCGACAAGTGCGGTCGAACGTAAAGGTTATGCTCACTGTGTTCTTCGACTTTAATGGCATATTGCCATCAAACGGTCCATAAGAAGTACTACCTACATGTTCAACGCCTTTTGCGTGAAGCAATCCGAAAAAAACGTCCAGATCTGTGGAAAAACAATTCATGGCTTTTGCACCACGATGATGCACCAGCTCACACTTCATTGCTTGTTCGTGAATTTTTGGCCAAAAACAATACTGTAACGATGCCCCAGCCTCCATATTCGCCAGATATGGCTCCGTGTGACTTATTCCTATTTCCAAAAATTAAGAGAACCTTGAAGGGCCGTCTCTTTACAGCCGTAGATGACGTTGAAAGCGCATCTCTGAAAGAACTAAAGGCTATCTCAAAGATCGCGTTTGAAAAGTGTTTCGGGGATTGGAAGAAGCGCTGGTACAAGTGCACAATCTCCAATGGAGACTACTTTGAAGGTGACAACATCAATGCATAAGAATAAATAAATATTATTGTCCGAAAAATTAAAATTCTCATTATTTTTTTAGCACACCTCGTACATCTGACTCCATCTATTTCTATGGAAAATGAGTACATTTGTGAAAAAGAAATTGGCGAAGTATTTATTTGAAGCGTAGTGCTTGATGGATTGATGTAAGACTTGAACTTTGAGGAAAGAGGATGAACGCAGATTGGAGGCTTTTGAAATTGGGGACGTAGGTGCGAATGGAGAAAATGCGTTGGAAAATAAAAGAAGGCAAAATCAGAACTTTTGCATAAGGTGGCTGAAGTTCCTGGAAGAAATCCGAAAAAGACAGTTGAAAGCGTGTGGAGAAAAATATTTGATAGTTAGTCGTATGTTGAACGCCTTCGATAGAAGGGAAAACGTTTGAAAAGCGGTTTAGAGGAAGGAGACGTGTGAGTTTTTTTTAGCCAGCAAGAAGACAGACAGATATTACGAAGAAATGCAGAAGGAAGTAGGAAGTTCCGTCGATACTTATAAATAAGGAAGTAGTCTTTAGGGACCGCCCAAGGCCTACCTTTACAACAGTTGGAATATCTGGATTGAATGACTGATATATCCGGTTGGTTCCCGAGGAAGCTAGAACGAATTCATTAAATTAGCTAATAGATGCAGCTGTTACCCCAGGTAGCAGAAATCGTGAAAGGTGTGAAATAACATGGCATCCTCCGTGGAGGGATTTCTCGCAAGCATGTAATTGAAATTCGCGCGGAAAAATTTCGACGGAACCAATTCAAATTACTATTCAGTGAGATTTATCTTACGTGAAATTTCGAATGGTTGTTGGGTCATTCTTAAATTATTCTCTAACAAAGGTCACGAAACTTACGAACGGATTGCAATGCTTCTAATATTTTAAATAAAAACGAACCGTTCTTGCGCTCTTTGTAGTCGTATCGTTCAGTTCACCGTTTCCCAAACCCGAGACTCGGTAAGCGATGTCGTGGAGATTCGCGTTTCTAGGAACATAACGACATTGCCTACGAAGGCCATTCAGTTTCCATTATCGCCTCACCTCTTCTCGCTGGAAATTTGCAGCAGTGACGACAACAGTCTCGCGCTTTAATGATACCAATCCTCGCCGTAAAAGTAGCACTTTTGAGATGATAAGGGAACGCCGTTGGGCTTAAACACATTTTCATAACCATCGTTATACAGCATGGTTGTGTTCGCAATTTATTATTGCAGACTTTCACGGACCACAGTGATGCACAAAGAAATCATGGCCTTGGTTTCAATGACTTAGCGACATCATCGGGTGAATTGTTGACAATTGAAACCTTTTTACATAGTTTAAAGAGGGAGGGAAATGGAGGTTAAAAGCAATAATGAGGTGGGGGTTAGTGGGTGAGAAGTTCGAGGACGGGGAAAGGGGTAGGATAGAAAAATATGTCTAATGGAGGAACATTGGTCACAGGACTATTAGGGACACTCCAGCTGTTCTCGAGTGTCTAATCTCACGCCAGTAATTATAAATGTGGCACATTATTATTGAAATTTGTTCAATTCATTGACTATCATGTACGTTATTTAAAACATGTATATAAAAATTTGTTTGTTTTTGCTGTCGGATGAATGGAAAAATTTTCGCTTGCCCTTATGTTAAAAATGTCAGACGTTGCTAAATGCTGTTTATTTCCTTGAGGATGAATATTAATTCTGCGGTCACCTTGTTCCTCTTATCCAATTTTAATCTACGACTGCCGTTCTGATCCAGGTCAGTTTACCGTGCGGCAATTTCTTTTCTCATAAATTTTACTGTATATCCTTAGGTTATATTGATGCGTTTAAACCTCCTCCCCTCATTTTCACGAGGATAGGGAGGTTTAAACTGGGCATTATACGGCTTGTATTTCGCATGATGCCGAAATATACCTCGGAGCAGAATCTCTCCTCGCTTCCTACTACATCCTCTCGACCTCCACAACAAACTCGTTTGCTCGGTGGAGATGCCTTTATTGCGTTGTCCTAACCCTTTCCCTGCCCTAGTTCCGTACGGTGTGGAATTGGGCGCATTAACCTTGAGCTACCGGGCTCACTCAGTATTTTCTTGTAAGGTTACCCCAGAACAAGGCCTAAGGAACCCGTTGGGAAAATTTGCACTCGACAAGTTTGACCAATCTTTCCTCGTACGGTAGTGCAGCATTCATGTCAAGTAAGTTTTTAAAACAATTATTTTTTCAATACAATGAAGGAAATTATTTCATTGCTTTACTTTTTTTGGAGCAATAACTGCTCCTTTTTAACGTTAGAAGGTCATGGTACCTTACAATTCAACAATTTCAGAGAGTTAAAAATCATTCGCCTTGACCGGGATTCGAGCCTGGATCCCTCGATATCCAGCCGAGTACTCTGAAATTGTTGCATTGTAATGCACCTATATAGCGGATGACTCCGTTAGAAGTCATGTCGCGCTTTCTCCCGTAGTTTCTAAGTTGTCATGGTAGCTTTTTGGGAAATGTAGATTTCGTAGCCATTGAACGTGAAAGGTAATGCTAAAAAAACTGGCACTCAGGGTGGTCATTATAATTCAAAACAAAAATAGGAACATTTGATCATAAGCTTCCAATCTTTCTAACCAAAGGAAAATTTTCATTACACAATTCAACATTTAACTTATTGTCTTTGGAAGCTATAATAATTTTGCTGGTACAACGCTACCGATTATAAATCCGTTCTCTAATTCGTAACGAATGGGCTTTATCTGATCCACGTTATTCTGAACTGAAAGGACCTTGCACAGAGCTTCTGAGTTAATCATTGCTTAATTTATTTTGATTAACTACGGCTTTCAAAAAGGATCACGTAAATATCCATTGCAATAAAATCAATCATTAATTGTACATAATAATTGCGTCATCAAAAATATGCTCTCGAAAAAGTAGCTAAATAATGATCGGGGCACTCCTGTAGTGATGTGACGAATGCTCAGTCATGACGACAATGTGTTCTTCGGTTAAGGTAAAGGTTAAGTTAAGGTCTTCGAGGAGGAGAATGCGTGTGGAATGGGGAATGTTAAAAGATGGAAGGAGTGAATCGGATGTGACACGCGAAGAAGCGGGTGAGACAAGTCTCGAAGTTGGTGAAGGGAATCCGTGGACCGTAGAAGAAGAGCAATATTTCATGGGGTACGGAACTGTTAAAGAATACGAATGTGATGGGAGCGTGGCATGAAATCGGAGTATTTATGAAATCGGTTAATGGAAAATTGATTTTTACAGTTATGGTTTTGCGTGTGATATTAAAAAATAATCACTTTTAAAGTTGCAACTCATTAGTTATACTTAATTAACCCCTTTATAAGCAAATAAATTTGATGCAAATGCAGTAAATCACAGTGAAAGACAAATAAATGTAAAGTTGGTCCGAACCAACAGACCTCACCGCCCTACCCGAAACTCTTGAACCCCTCGAACCCTTATCGCTCTTGGATGAACTAACCACCAGACTGTCCTAGTTGATGGAAATGGAGATGGGGTGGAGATTAATGGAGTATTTCATGTTTTACACTGACTTTGGCGTGATCATCAATGTGGGGATCAGGTTCACGAGATCAGGTTGTGAGGATTCTGGGCATATATTACGGGTGACTGGATACGAATTATTTTTTGCGTGTATTCCATATTGAGATTTTATAAAGGATATTATTGTGTATCGATGCCTCTTAAGCTCTTTTTATCTAAGATAAAAATTGGTCTCTCACGCCAATTCTATAATGCGATTCTCCATGAGTGAAACCCCTTTGTTTAGGCGACCTACTAAAATCTGATGCTTCCCCTAAGAATTTTAACCTCCGAAGAATTTTGATACACTGTAGAAATATCTGAAATATATCTATTTTTCTAAAACTTTGGTAGATGTTCTTTAAACCCAGGGAATGGTCAAAGTGATATTTATTATCGCTAGAGAATTATGTTATTGGGAGTAGAAAGAGAGCCTTTGAAATATATCAGGTTTCAAATTTTCAATATTTAGTGCGCATCTGTTATAAAAGTATATACATAGTGCTAATTATAAGTACCTTGTCTCAATGATAAGTCACTTGTTCTCATGAAGTTGGATTGATTGCTGAATTGGATCGCATGCGGCGTAGAGAAGCTAGATTTGTGTAATGTTTTTATGTTATGTTTTATTACAAACTGCGTAGCCTATTAAAATTATTAGAGGATCTAAGTTGGGGATCTTCGTTTCGTGAGTGATTCATGGAACTAAGGTTAACTTACAGATTACATTTCTTGCGTAAATTGGAAGAGCATCTCTTTTGCAGTAATGTCGAAACATGTCAAAAAAATTCGAGAAATAAAGTTACATAAAATAATTACTTATATCTCTCCTTCTCATGCATAGAAGTGCAACCAAGAGGATGCATTTCTGTGGATGTGGGATCCAAGTCCAAAATTGTGTAAATCACACGCAATCGGGGTAGGGGATTGTATCCTTCTTTCCCGGTGCAACAGATTTTCCCACGAAGTCCCAATCACCAGGAAATCAACCTGCGTTTTCTACATGAATTCATCAGTGCAATCGATATTTATTTAAAGCAGAACATGTTTGTTTGTACGAATCATGCAATTTTTAAATATTTCTAAGGTCCGTTTCAAATCCTTAATGGTTTATTTCTAGGACTATAGAGTGTTGCTGGAAACACGGCACTCAAATCTCTCTCTTCGTGCGTTCCATTCCTTTTGCACATGAGGCCTAAAATCGGCGAAACGTCAAAGTTGTCGTCCAAGGGACAGACAAAGTTTACTTGAAGCGTCTCAACCCGTGTGTCAACACTCGGATTGCCCGATGGGGTCCCTAAAACAACGTTTCAAGGCCCTAGGACGCATGGCTTCCGAGAAATTTGCATCGTGAAACAACCCGATCTAAAACATACCCGTTCCACGACGCTCCCTCACTCCCGTAATCCTTTTTAATTACCTCCGTTTTGTTTGTGGTTTCTATAGATTTTGCTCTTCCTGACCTAAAACTGAGGAAAAATTTCAATTTTCCGTGATTGACCACATGTTAGGTGATGTTCTTAAATATAAATCTCCTATGGAATTATTAAAATAAAATTACCAAGTTAAACTTGGGTATCTGTGTAATAACAAAGTTTTATCTGCTCAGAAATATTTTTGGCAGCGGGAGAGGCAAGGCTTCCGCGGTCGTCATCCCACGAAACCCTTGCAGGGAAGAAATAACTTCAGCAGGACAGAAGACTTAGAAGAAGACGAAAGTAGTTAGAATAGGAACCTGGAACGTCAGGACAATGTTGAGGTGAGCAAATTAGAAAATATTAAGCGAGAGATGGAAAGAGGTGATATAGATGTTTTAGGTCTCTGCGAGGTGAGATGGAAGGATAGCGGGGATTACTGGAGTGGCAATTATAGAGTGATATACAGTGGCGGGGACGAGACCCAACGAGGGGTTGCCGTAATTTTAAATAAAGGCATAGGAAGAAGCGTAGCCAACATACTGTAGAGCAAGCAACTGATAGAATTTTACTCGTAGAGATTAAAGCAGAGCTGACGAACTTGATCATTGTTCAGGTATACATGCCACCGAGCAACCACAAGGAGGAAGAAGTCGATAGGATGTACGATGAGTTAGAGGATATCATCGCCAGTGTTCCTGCAGGGAAACATTTGATAGTGATGGGGGATTGAAATGCGACGGTAGGCGAAGGAAGAGATGGTGGTGAGGTGGGGGACTATGGGTTAGGCACGAGGAATGAACGCGGGGAGAAAGCAATTGAATTCTGCAGGGGACAGGGGTTAGTCATCACTAACACATGGTTTAGACACAACAAAAGGCGTAGGTATACATGGAAAATGCCAGGTGACTCAGAAAGGTATCAGTTAGATTATATTACGGTTAGGCACAGGTTTAGGAACAGTGTGATAAATTCGCACAGTTTCCCAGGAGCGGATGCGGACTCTGACCACAATTTAGTTGTTATGAAATGTAATGTTCGTTACAAGAAGATAAGGCAAGGGCGGCGGGTTAGGAAATGGAATTTAGAAGCATTAAATAGATTAACGTGAAACGAGTATCAGCAGGCTGTAGAGAAAATAATGGATGACGGTAAAGAACTGAGTACTATCGAAGAAAAATGGGAATGTATCAAGAAAGGGATATTGGAATTCGCTAAGGACACTATAGGAACCGTTAACGGGAAAAGGATAAGGAAACCATGGGTAACGGATGAGATGATTGCAAAGATGGACGAGAGAAGAAGATGGAAAAATGTAAACACAGAGTTAGGCAAAATGAAGTACAAAGAGTTAAACAATAAATTGAAAAGGGCCACAAATAAAGCAAAGGAAGAATGGTGGAAAACGCAATGCGAGGATATGGAAAATTTACAGAAGGAGGATGAAATTGGTGCTCCATACAGCAAGGTTAAGTTATTATCGGGAAGTAAGAAGGCAAGATCTTTGCTAACAGTTAAAGATAAGTGGGGTAAGATAATAGTTGAACCAGGAAAAATCCAAGAGAGGTGGAAGGAATATATAGAAACACTGTATGGTAAAGAACTTAGGCCGACAAGGTTAGACATAGAAAAGGAACATGACGTAGAAGAAGATAGCTTAGGTCCAGGCATACTCGACTATGAAATAGAAAGGGCATTAAAGGAGATGAAAGCAAATAAGGCTGTAGGGGTGTACAACATTCCGGTAGAACTGTTGAAATGGTTAGGGAAAGGTGGGAAGAAGGCCATATATGGACTGATTCGTAGTAATTATGAGGAAGGAATCTGGCCGGAAGATTTTGTGAGATCGGTGTTAGTTCCTATTCCAAAAAAGGCAAAGGCTACGTCATGTGAGGATTACAGAACAATAAGTTTGATATCCCACGCAGCTAAAGTTATTCTCAGGATCATCAACAAAAGGATAGAGAGTAAGGCAAATGATTACTTAGGGGATCATCAGTTTGGCTTTAGGAAAGGAAGAGGTACGCGTGATGCCATTGCAGTAATGAGATCACTAATCAAGAGGAATATAGAATACAATTAGGACGTTTTTGCCTGTTTTGTAGAATTCGAAAAAGCGTTTGATAGAGTGAATTGGGAAAAATTATTGTGCGTATTGCAGAAAATAGGAATGGATTGGAGGGCCAGGAGACTGATCCGCAACCTGTACATGTCTCAGACTGCTCAGGTGCGAGTGGGGAACGGAGAGTCCGGATGGGCAGTGTTAGGAAGAGGTGTAAGGCAGGGTTGCCCATTGTCACCGGTACTGTTCAACGTATATGTAGAGGAAATGATTAAAGAGGCATGGGAAGAACTGGAGGTAGGAATGAAGGTCGGAGGGGAATTCGTAAAATCGGTTAGGTTTGCGGATGACCAAGCATTAGTTTCTCAGTCAGCCAAGGGGTTGCAAGCATTGCTGAGTGAATTGGAGGTTCAGTACGATAACTATGGGATGAGAATCAATATGAATAAAACGAAGGTTATGCGATTTTCCAGAAAGAAAAAGGCTAAGCTAAATATTAAAATAGAAGGGGAAAAAATAGAGCAGGTAGAACAGTTTACATATCTCGGAATTGTTTTGGACCAATACGGTCAAAGTGGTAGGGCGTAAGGAGAAGAATTGCACTAGGCAAGGAGGCTTTCTCAAGGAGGAGGGAGTTGATGACCGGGACGTTGAGTAGAGAGTTTAAGACAGGACTCGTAAAAACTCTATTATGGAGCGTAGCTATGTACGGTGCGGAAACGTGGTCACTGAAGCAGGAGGATAGACGTAGATTGGAGGCTTTTGAAATGTGGGTGTGGAGAGGAATGGAGAAGGTGAAATGGACCGAAAGGAAAACAAATGAGGAAGTACTGGAGATGGTGGGTGAGGAGAGGGGTTTGTTGAGAGAAATCCTATGGAGGCAGGAAAAATGGATGAAAGGCGTATTTAGCGGTAGTGGAATGCTGAAGAAGGTAATAGAAGGGAGAATGTTGGGCAAGTGAGGAAATGGTAGGGACAGGATAGGGATGTTGGATTGGGGAAGGTGGAATCGAGGAAAATCACTAGGAGTAAAAACTTTTAATTTTGCCACACTCGGAATACGAACCACGGATCTTTGACTTGCCAGACCGTTTAGGTTTTCTTGTTTTAATGTATATTTGGCCAATGTGGCTCGCTTCTGTCTCCTGGTTAAGCGTTTCACGAAAGGCACTGTTTTTGTCCTTTATGGTATTATATGTTTGCTTTCTCTACTATCCTTTCCTCTTGAGTCCTCGCCAGTTTCTCCTTTGGTGGGTGAAATAGATCCCCAACGCCACCCACCTTCAGGCCAAAGAATCGGGGCAAGGGGTTGCATAAATCCCCCGAATATTTCAGTGTAAATTAATTTCCCTCGATAGCTTAAGCAGTTAAACTATCGGCCTTGTAAAGATCCGTAGTTCAAGTCCCGGTCGAGGAAATATTTTTATTACTGTGCCAATGTGAATGAATATTTGTTCGCCATTCGTGTTCGTTTTTTATATACATCCATCATATATATACATTTATTATTACTATTAAAATTATATTCTTTAACCTATACTTCAATGGTAAATTTTCCCAACTAGGTAAGGTTATCGCCCTAATGGTTTTCAACAATTTCCAATAGAAGGCTCGAATTTGGCGGAATGGTTCGCGAACAACTACGATCAACTAACTAACTTTGAGTCAACCTTCGCCGCGGAAATATTAACTGTATTAAAAGGCATAAGAAATTACAGGAATAAAATTTCCCTCCTGGGTGGAGTGTTATAGACCGTCCTCCATATGAGGTCGGTTAATCACGTTTGCATCAGACCTTCTCTCTAATCCCCTCGTCGTCCCCTATCCCGTTGCTCCCCACAGCCGACTATTCCCGCCACCCCCTTCTCCCTCCCCCTCGCTCTCCACCCCCGCAGGGAGGATGCCGTCCCGATGGCACGGCTGGAAAATAGGAAAGGGGGGGGGGGCAGGAAATTGCGGAATAAGGCGGGTTGGGAGATCGAAACGGGGGACGAGAGGGCCGATGAACCATCTCCCCTCCCCTCGAACCCCCCCCCCGGGGGTCGCATGAGAGTTTTCATCGCCCCCAGGAGCGTTTATACACCACCACGGGAGTTGATATGGAAATGGGGACTGTGGCGATGATGGGTAGAATTTTCCGTGGGTTTTTCGTCGTATATAGATACATGAATACTTACACAATCCAATTCGGGATCGGAATAGCCAAGAAAAGTCTGATATTGGGTTATTTAAGAAAAATTACTCTTTTAAATTAATCTCCTCCTTCTCCTGTAACTGATACGATACTCACAATTTCTTCCCTCTTCAAGAGTCTCGTTTACCACAGGATCCCTTGATTTTTCCAGTCCTTTCTTTCTCCATACCCATTTATATATATATATATATATATATATATATATATATATACATATATATATATATATATATGTATATATATGTATATATATATATATATATATATATATATATATACATATATATATATATATGTATATATATGTATATATATATATATATATATATATATATATTCATTCAAACAGAAATAGGTATAAGGAAAGGGGATAGGAAAACACATAATAGGCGAAGACAGGACATGTGGGGAAGGCGGTTTTTGAGCAGATCACGAAAGTAAAATAAATATATATATATATATATATATATATATATATATATATATATATATATATATATATTATATATATATATATATATATATAGATGATTTCTTCGAAGTAACACGGAAGTGTTGAATAAAAAACTTAGACAGTAACACACAGCACGAGAACACATAAAAAGAACACTAACAATAATATCTTGATAATTTGACTCGAGCTCCGTCTTCTTCGGAAGATAAGATATGAGTCATATCTTATCTTCCGAAGAAGACGAAGCTCGAGTCCGTCGAAATTATCAAGATATTATTGTAAGTGTTCTTTTTATGTGTTCTCTTGCTGTGTGTTACTAAGTTTTATATATATTATTATTAGGTAATCTACCGGTTAAGGTAGGTTTTTGGATGGACACAACTATCAAATAAACATTTTGTGATTCCCAACCCAGCAAACTAATCTATATCAGGTCCCTCTTCATCTCGGTGTACTTCTTTCCTCCCTTCATCCCGTCCAACATCCCTATCCTATTCCTACCCTTACCTCGCTTGCCCAACATTCTCCCCTCTATTACCCTCTTCAACATTCCACTACCGCTCAATACGCTTTCATCCATTTTTCCTGCCTCCATAGGATTTCTCTCAACAAACCCCTCTCCTCCCCCACCATTTCTAGTACTTCCTCATTTGTTTTCCTTTGGAAATTGTCTATCCTCCTGCTTCAGCGACCACGTTTCCGCGCCGTACATAGCTACGCTCCATATCAGAGTTTTTACGAGTCCTGTCTTAAACTCTCTACTCAACGTCCCCGTCATCAACTCCCTCCTCCTTGAGAAAGGCTCCTTGCCTAGCGCAATTCTTCTCCTTACGTCCCTACCACTTTGACCGTATTGGTCCAAAACACTTCCGAGATATGTAAACTGTTCTACCTGCTCTATTTTTTCCCCTTCTATTTTAATATTTAGCTTAGCCTTTTTCTTTCTGGAAAATCGCATAACCTTTGTTTTATTAATATTGATTCTCATCCCATATTTAACGCATTGAACCTCCAATTCACTCAACAATGCTTGCAACCCCTTGGCTGACTGAGAAACTAATGCTTGGTCATCCGCAAACCTAACCGATTTTACGAATTCCCCTCCGACTTTCATTCCTACCTCCAGTTCTTCCCATGCCTCTTTAATCATTTCCTCTACATATACGTTGAACAGTACCGGTGACAATGAGCAACCCTGCCTTACACCTCTTCCTAACACTGCCCATCCGGACTCTCCGTTCCCCACTCGCACCTGAGCAGTCTGAGACATGTACAGGTTGCGGATCAGTCTCCTGTCCCTCCAATCCATTCCTTTTTTCTGCAACACACGCAATAATTTTTCCCAATTCACTCTATCAAACGCTTTTTCGAATTCTACAAAACAGGCAAAAACGTCCTGATTGTATTCTATATTCCTCTCGACTAGTGATCTCATTACTGCAATGGCATCACGCGTACCTCTTCCTTTCCTGAACCCAAACTGATCATCCCCTAAGTAATCATTTGCCTTACTCTCTATCCTTTTGTTGATGATCCTGAGAATAACTTTAGCTGCGTGGGATATCAAACTTATTGTTCTGTAATCCTCACATTACGAAGCCTTTGCCTTTTTTGGAATAGGAACTAACACCGATCTCACAAAATCTTCCGGCCAGATTCCTTCCTCATAGATACTACGAATCAGTCCATATATGGCCTTCTTCCCACCTTTCCCTAACCATTTCAACATTTCTACAGGAATGTTGTCCACCCCCACAGCCTTATTTGCTTTCATCTCCTTTAATGCCCTTTCTATTTCATCGTCGAGTATGCCTGGACCTAAGCTATCTTCTTCTACGTCATGTTCCTTTTCTATGTCTAACCTTGTCGGCCTGAGCTCTTTACCATACAGTGTTTCTATATATTCCTTCCATCTCTCTTGGATTTTTCCTGGTTCAACTATTATCTTACCCCATTTATCTTTAACTTTTAGCACAGATCTTGCCTTCTTACTTCCCGATAATAACTTAACCTTGCTGTATGGAGCACCAATTTCATCCTCCTTCTGTAAATTTTCCATATCCTCGCATTGCGTTTTCCACCATTCTTCCTTTGCTTTATTTGTGGCCCTTTTCAATTTATTGTTTAACTCTTTGTACTTCATTTTGCCTAACTCTGTGTTTACATTTTTTTATCTTCTTCTCTCATCCATCTTTGCAATCATCTCATCCGTTACCCATGGTTTCCTTATCCTTTTCACGCTAACGGTTCCTATAGTGTCTTTAGCGGCTTCCAATATCCCTTTCTTGATACATTCCCATTTTTCTTCGAAAGTACTCAGTTCTTTACCGTCATCCATCATTTTCTCTACAGCCTCCTGATACTCCTTCCTCGTTAATTCATTTACTGCTTCTAAATTCCATTTTTTAACCCGCCGCCCTAGCCTTATCTTCTTGAAACGAACATTACATTTCATAACAACTAAATTGTGGTCAGAGTCCGCATCCGCTCCTGGGAAACTGTGCGAATTTATCACACTGTTCCTAAACCTGTGCCTAACCATAATATAATCTAACTGATACCTTTCTGAGTCACCTGGCATTTTCCATGTATACCTACGCCTTTTGTGGTGTCTAAACCATGTGTTAGTGATGACTAACCCCTCTCCCCTGCAGAATTCAATTGCTTTCTCCCCGCGTTCATTCCTCGTGCCTAACCCATAGTCCCCCACCTCACCACCATCTCTTCCTTCGCCTACCGTCGCATTCCAATCCCCCATCACTATCAAGTGTTTCCCTGCAGGAACACTCGCGATGGTATCCTCTAACTCATCATACATCCTATCGACTTCTTCCTCCTTGTGGTTGCTCGGTGGCATGTATACCTGAATAATGACCAAGTTCGTCGGCTCTGCTTTAATCTCTACGAGTAAAATTCTATCTGTCGCTTGCTCTATGTTGACTACGCTTCTTCCTACCCCTTTATTTAAAATTACGGCAACCCCTCGTTGGCTCTCGTCCCCGCCGCTCTATATTACTCTATAATTGTCACTCCAGTAATCCCCGCTATCCTTCCATCTTACCTTGCAGAGGCCTAAAACATCTATGTTACCTCTTTCCATCTCTCGCTTAATATTTTCTAATTTGCCTCTCCTCAACATTGTCCTGACGTTCCAGGTTCCTATTCTAACTACTTTCGCCTTCTTCTGAGTCTTCTGTCCTGCTGAAGTTATTTCTTTCCTGCAAGGGTTTCGTGGGATGACGACCGCGGAAGCCTTGCCTCTCCCGCTGCCGGGCACGACACACGGCCTCTTGGGCCGAGTCCCGTAGTTGCCAGGACTCATATTATCTTTAGTGCCCATCATTATATTCTTGGGAATCATAATTGAGGTGGTTTCCCGTTGCCTTCCCCAATGGTGTTTTTAACGTGACACCATCACTTAAGGGCCGCCCCACTGGGGTGAGACGCCATTTCAGCCGCCTCACTGAGGAACAGACGCTGCGTGGACTACCTTTCGTCTGGCTCCTAACCTTCGACCTATCTGGCATGGGTAACCCTTCCAGGAGTAATTATTATTACTCCCGGCAGCACAGCTCTAGGGGTCATCGGAACACACAAGCTCTTCCACCACGACAAGGTTGTAGTCCATGGGAGGGGATATATATATATATATATATATATATATATATATATATATATATATATATATATATATATATATATATATATATATATATATATATATATATATATATATATATATATATATATATATATAACTTAACTTATCTTTATATATATATATATAAAATATAATACATATGCATTCATATATGCTTGTATTTGTTCCTATCCTTCATGATATCCATTGTATGATTGAATTTGCTACTATCATTTCCTCTTGTGTCCGTCTCTCCTTTTTTGGGTAACCCAACGCCAACTTCTGGCCAAAGAATCGGGGCACTTGGTTGCATAAACCCACCACAGATTTCAGTGTTTGCATACATACACACACACATCTGCACAATAAATTAAGCTACCGTGTGGGTCTGTTAGAGTACCAAGCATGCCTGTAGGCTTTTCATTTTATACTTTGCGTTTGAATATATTTTGGCTAATACACCAATATACTCGTGCACATACGTACATATGCCTATGTTCATCACGCAATTTTTGTTCCGTTTGACTGAATCGTTTAAATTTTATCTTCAACATGATATATTCGGTCTCTTGGATGCAATTTTTTAATGCATGATGCCATACCTTGCGATAACAGAGCTAGCGCTTGAATCTGACGGTGTCTGTCTCTATTACTTACCTGGGTGGTGGAATCCACTATTACTTGTATAGTAAGGCTGTTTTAATAATTCCCTTTTTTTTGCCAAAGAAAATATCAGAAAAAATCAAGAAAATACAGGTGCCCTGCGTCCTTACTTTTAATGATGCCCCGGATGAAGGTACGGTATGAAACAAGTAATGTCAAATGCTGTGGCAAAGAAATGTGTAGACATGAAGAGGTTATCGGATGGAATTTGTAGCGTGGAGAGCATCGTAAAATCAGTTTATGGTTTCCTATTTGTTTGTGGCGAATTAGCTTGATCAGGTACGATATATGAATCGTTGACAATGAATCAGTTAAAAACTAGTCACAGTTCTGTATTTCACCGGATTTTATGCATAGCTTTGCATAAGGTGTACGAAAGTTTTTTGAGAAATGAAATGACGAATTGCCTCTTTTAGGAACAGTATCCAGGTTTAACGGCTTTGGCTTATGTGCGTCTCTGATGCTCGATTTACCCGATACACACATCGTCTAAATGTATTTTTTATTTTAATGCCCATGATCGATATTGGAAATGGGATGTTGGTCCCACTCCAGAAGTGTGAGGAACGGTGTGTAAAAATATGGGAGTTGAGAGGCGGCGGCGGAGGGGGGAACGGGACCCTAATGCACGCCGGCGTTTGTAGCCTTCTCCTCCCAGGGGCCCTCCACCCCTGGCCTTTTCCCTGGGGAGGTTGGGGTGCGGTGGGAGGCCTGCGCTCACGCCTCGCCTCCCTTTAAAAACCCCGCATGGTGGAGGTCGGGTCGTTGGAAATCGTCGCGCACCTCTCCTCCCTTCTCGCGCCTACCCCTCTACGGGTCGGGGGAAGGAGGGATTGCGGCTCCTCTCGGGAAGAATGCTGGTCGGTCGACGACAGAAGGTGCGTGTTGTGCCTTCGTCATCAGAAAGGAATGCACAATCTTCTCTCCACGTCATTTACGGAGCATTTCGCGTGCAAGCATCGGTTCAAATCTACGGCGAAGTCGGCAAACCTCCATTTAGCATATGCTGCAATATCTCGTATTAGCGTCGGGGATTTTCTGTGGTCATCATGCGTTTCGAAGTTGGGAAAGAGAGATGGAGAGGAAGATGGGTGTAAGTCAAAGGTGACAGTGGGTAAAGTAGCCTCTCTCAAGATGAGGGATGTTACCAGGAACAACAAGAGCACGCGTGTATAAATGTGGCAACGGCGAAGGAATTGTGCAAGGATTTTAAGTTACATGGAAGAAATGAGTGAAATGGAGTTAAGTCTACTGAAATAACTTAAAAGGAGGTTATTTTTTATTCGCCTTCCTTGGATGGGAATGCTAGTGTGTGTATATTGTTAGACGGGGAACTGTTAAAATCAGGAAGGGTAGAAAAGAACAACATTGGAAATTGAATTTTATCGAACGGGAGAGTGGTTTCGTTCCCAAATAATCCTCTTAAAGCCGTTTAAAACTGTTTACATCTTAAATAAAATATAATATGGGAAATAAATTTTTGTGTTTCTCATTCCTTGAAAGTTTAAAAAATTCCACGTGGTCAAGCCTAAATCGATTTGTTCGGTCTGAATTGCGAATAAGTATCCCTTATTCCACCAATGGATTTGAATCATTGTGGAGCACATCTACATCTACACACTACCCCGCAAGTCCCCTCAAGAGTGTGTTGCGGGGGGTGTCAATAATTCACTAACCATTCATGCCAAATCCCAATCATGTCACCTCTGCATAAATATTACTTTGAACATGCACTCGAAAAATATTAATTACACAAAAGATAGTACTTACATGCAATACTATTCAATAACAGGATATGTATGTTCAAATCATGCTGTATTACTGTTAAAATCATGGGTCTATTAAATAAAAAATAGCAATGAGAAAAGAAAATGTAGGAAATCGATAAAATACTCGTACTTCTACGATGTACCACCTACGTTCCGTCCTGTCACTTTTCAACTTACTAGGTTTGTGTTTTTTATTGTAGCCCGTATGACGTCGAGAAAAGCACTCCACAAACTCACTCACTGTCTATGTTGCTACTAATTTTCATAAATGAACCATAAGACTGCTAAAGCGTACGCTTTAATCCTTCGTAATCTCTCCGATCAAACAGGTAAATCTTTCCTGTAGGTTTCTGATTGTTCATAGTCATCAAGGAAATTTTAATAGCGTTGTTCTGTGGTCACTAAGTCTTTCAAGTTTTGCTGTATTTTGGACGTCTTCGGATAAATTTGTGACCACTAGATCAAGTGTATTGTTTCCTCTGGCGGGTTGCAGTACTAATTAGTTTAACGAATTTGATGTGAAAACACAAAGCAATGGCTCGCATGACTTCTTGTCCTTACCTCCTCCTATGGAACGATAGTTTTTTATAGTGCATGGATGGAAGATTGAAATCCCCTCCGGTTATAATTATCCTATTGTTTATGTGAGAATTCGAAGTAGCGACCTCCGTTTCTATTTCTAAAATTGATGTTTCTCTGGAATAGGGTGGTCTGTATCAGGCTAAAATGTAAACTCTTCTCGACCTAGGTATTTTATGGAGCACCGAACGCTTTCAATGCTTCTATTAGGGAAAGACTTTCTTCTGCTTTCGTGAATATCTCTAACAGCTATTAACACTTCCCCCATTCGTATTTTCTCTGCCTCTTCTATAAATTCTGAAGCCTTTTGAAAAATCTCCTCGTCTGCCAAGTCTTGCGATAAGTAGTTCTCCGTTCCTATAACTATACTTCGGCGCCTCTAATCATATGGTAAAATTCGGGTATTTGGTTTTTCAAGCTTTGGCAGTTGAATGTCATTACGGAGATAGCTGTACTCTTGAGCAACTCACCGAAGGGAAAGTTTGACGTTAAATTTGAAAAACATAAACTAGCATCTGATTTAGTAGGTGATATAGGCGAAAATGATTTTTGAAGTACTGAAATTAGGAAAAGAATTGTGTTAAATAATTATATTACGGAAAAGACATGGGAGTCGTCGACAGAGTCCTTTTGTAAAGTTGCGGAGGAAATTTTGTCGAAAACTTTTATGTGGTAATTTATGGGTCAAAGTTTTTTATGAATCCACAGCTACTACGATGTAACACTCTTATAGTCGAGTTGATAAGCGTAGATTGGAGGCTTTTTGGAAGCCCATATATAAAAAAGGGAGAAAACACAATGAACAGAAAGAAACACAAGTGAAAGTTCTAGAAATGGTGGAGAAAGGAAGAAAGTACTGGGAAAAATTCGATGATGGAAAATATGGAAACGTTGGAAGAAATATTGAGAGGTATTAGGATGCTGAATATTGTGTTAGAGGAAATAGCAAGTAGATTGAGGCAGAATAAGGATAGGTCTTTTATAGAGGTAGAAAATATGTAGGTTTTAAGAGTATGGTTTTTATGGTGTTTTTCATCGATAGACGTACTCTGTTCTGTATCAATCAACTTCGTTGTGAAATAGCATCCAGTTTCCACTAAAATGAAAATATTTCCGAAAGATTACCGCTGACAATCTAAACCATGCTGTTTTCATGTTACAGGAATATAAGCTATACCAATGTAGAATTATATCTCAAATTATTTTGTCCAGTCCAGCAGCTGTATGTGATTCGAAAGTTTTCGTTTCTATATATTTTAAACCATATCGTATACGGCGCTGAAGTTCACTTGTTAATTAAATATAGCACTAGCAATATCGCATAAATAACGAAACTCCGAAATACTTGACAATAGGGGATTAGCAGATAAAAGAGCCGACTGTAGAGTTGCGGCATTCCAATCCTGGGATTGATGACGATTGGACGTAAATAACAGATGTAGAAACTCAGCGGAGTCATTATTTAAAAGTAGCGCGCAGTGAAGGAATACAAGGTTTGTGTAAAAAGTGTCGATTAGAATTTTTTCCTGCTCTGCGCGTAAAATACTGAATTAAGATCGTCGGTTAAGTGTGCGCATGATCTCAGATCATATTGGTATTGGTGAGATGACAGTGCACACCATTATCACCGAAAATTTGGCGATGCAAAAGATCTGCGCTAAACTCGTCCTCCCAAAAGTCTTGACGGGCAACCAGAAGTAGATTCAAGTGTCTCACTGAAAACCTTTTGCAGCGGCATCGCGACGACTCCCCAACCTCTTTACAGCCCCGGCTTGGCACCCAAGAGTGAAATCCTCCCTCCAGATACACCACCATGGGACCCTAAGTACCGTCAAAGAAGCTTGCACACGTACCCCTAAGGTCCTTCCAGAATACGCCTACCAGGGAGCCTCCGTGGAAAAGCCATTGGCAAAAGTGTGTTGACGCGCATGGGATGTACTCTGAAGAATTTTGAAGCTTTGTGGCAATATCTGAAATTAATCTTTTTTCCGAATAATTTCCGATACTTTTTATACTAACCATGCATGTTCAAAACATTATATAGGCAGATGCTGGATGGAGCGATTAGTGAACGGTTTTCAGAAATCATGAATGGGTTTCAGTGTGATTATTATTTATTATCAGGTGATTTTATTGAAAAATTGGTTTTTCAGACTAGACTTAGTGGAACTTATCCATCGCAGAAAGAAAAACCTTGCTTTGTAAATTCCACTTAAATGCGCTAATTGGAATTAACAAAGATGAAAGGTTTCTTTCAGTAGTGTTTTTTATTTTATTTGTATTCTTTTCTTAATCGCTTTGAGTGGTTTTAGCTCAATTTTTATGCTCGGAAAGCATATATTGTCATCGTTGAGTTAAGCGTATTAACAGTCGGAACCGAATATGCTATGTGAGTGACGTCGCTCTTATTTTTTTTCTCTCAGGACATGTACAGTCATCGTCGATAAAGGCCTTCAATAATGGAGAGGAGAACGAGAAAGAAGAAAATTTGTTGTCAGTATTATGCAAAATTACTTTCGCTTATTATCTGACCTTGCCTTGACTTAATGCTGATTTTTTTAACATCTGTGATTGTGTAACCTTCGTATCTGGAGGTGACCCATCGACCTTATATGAACCTGCAATTTTTTCATACCCTTACATTTTTAAAACTTGGGGAAACCATTATATGATTTTTCCCACTCTTTGAAATCGAGAGTAAGCACTGAAATCTGAGCTCAGAGAATCTGGGATACCGCATTATGAAAATCATTCAAGTGAGGACGCATTCGCATCAAAGTTGTGGTGCTATACCTGTGATAGTAGTGACGCAACGAAGTCAAAATTTGTCCTAGGTTATGTAGGTAGAAGACTGTCCAATAAAAATTGATCTTTTTTTACGACATCTTTACTCATGCTCTAAATTTTGATAGTATTCCTCAAAGTAGTCCTCTTTGCATGCAATGCCTTTTCTTTACACCTTTTCCATTCTTACTCGGCCGTTGGGAAAAGAGCAAAAACTTAGATTGGAGTCTTTTGAAATGTGGATGTGGTGAAGAATGAAAAAAAAATAAAATAAACTGAAAGAAAGCCAACGATGGAGTTCTAGGCATTGTAAGGGAAAAGGGAGGGTTTTAGCGAAAAATTCAAAGAAGGCAGGACAAGTGGATACAAGATACCCTGGGATTGGGCAATTGGATGCTGAACAAAGATTATGGAGGGGAGAATGTTGGGAGAGCGAGGTGGAGGGAGAAAAATAATTGGGATTTTGGATGGAGTCAAAGGAGGTAGGAAGCATGCAGAGCTAAATAAAGAACGGGTTATCGTTATACGAAGGCTTACGGAAATTTTATAAGTTAGGGCTTAGGAATAATTATGAGTGGTATGTAGTTCCTGGGTCTATCTAAAACCTACCCAAAACCGGTAGACTACTACTAATATGTAACAACTGCAAACATTTATACCTACGTTACGTACATGCATAGATATATCCTTCACACCCTTCCTATTCGCGATTAGCAAAATCTTTAGAGGCTAATTTTAAGTTACTTCGGGATGCTCATTCTAACTGCTGATTGCGACGGGAAATTATTGGGATAAATACTAAATATTGGCAATTCAATCAGTAGTTAAAGAATGTACTATTAGTAATGGAGTGAAAAACTTAATTGATTACGATTATTACTAGATTATATAACTAATAATTATTGATTAGATTTGAATCGTTAATTGGAAATGGCATTACCAGTTCATATACATTCACATAAAATCATGTATGTAAATGTAATACAACTCATAAACATGACCTGTATTACGGTCGTACAGTGGCTTTGATTTAGGTATGTAGTAGCAGTTTTAGGATAGGCGACCTACAGCTGAGGTCATTTGCGTTTAGGTGCGCCAATGCATGGGTTAACGCTAACGCACTTCCTGTCCTCCCCGCCCTGCTCTTCTCTCTCATTCTTCATCTTCACCCGCGTCACGTGAAAGAGTTCCCCGTGACGCGGGTGATCGGATTTGCATGAGCATCACGGAGGCGTTGATTTGAAATAATGGATGCCTCGAAGCGGATTCCTCGGAGAGGCTTCATTGAAACATCGTCAGCTCAACTTGGCTCGCTCATTAATCATGCCCCTGAGAATTTATTTTTTAATTTATTGGAGAGGGGTCTCCTTTTTCTGCTTTGGGTTGGTTTTTCACACAAATCGTCTCACATTAAGCTGAATTCGGAATATTCCAGATTTCTCTCGAAATTTTAGTATATTTAGTTAGTGTGAAGATCGTCAGGAAAATGTGTAAAATTATACCGACGACCGACCGTCGTTATTCCGCAAATGATTGATGATGAATGATTTAAATATCATTACAATTACTTATTATTATTATCATTTAATTATATTGACATTATATTATGTTACGATATACTACGTTATGCTATGCTATTTAATGTTATATTATAGTATTATTGCATAATTTCCACGATGTAACGTTTGAAACTGTTTTATTTAAAACAGTTTCAGATGTAAAATGGTGGAAATCCTTCATGATGAAAGAAGACATTTTGCTTTTCCATGTCGAATGTTTTATTACGACCTAGCTTTTGTTACAGCGTAATCTGAAGATGTTCCTCTGTAGCGAAACCAAGGTCGCAATATAAATATTTTATCGGAAAAGAAAATGCTTAGTTCTTCCACATGCATTTTTATGCACGACCTAGATTTCGACTTACAAAGTCATCATCATCAGGTAATGATGACTTTAAAAGTCGAAACCTAGGTCGTGCATAATAAAATATATGTGGAAGAGCTAATGTTTCTTCTTTACCGATATGAATCGCTTACACGAAGGGTCGCCTCAAACCATTCTATTTAAGAATATTCCACTAAGAAAATCAAAATGTCTTCTTTCATCATCAATTAAGTCACTTTTAAAGGATTTTTGGGTTTACTCACGTTGTAGTGAAATATGCTTAATAGGATGAAATAATAAATAATTGAATTGAGCTTTCTTGTTGCGTCGTAGTTGAAATGGGAAAACAGTGGGTGTGAAGAAGAAAGGACAGACATTTAGACAGAAAGGAATATTTTGGAAGACGTTTTAGATTAGATTGTGCAAAGTAAGATGAGGGGATAATTGTAGGGAAAAGAGTGGCAAATATTGAAAGGAGAATCTGAGTAAATGTTAGTTTTCAAATAGAGAAGGAATGAAAGAAGAGATGAGGGAGATGGCGCAACTAGACGGCATGAAGGCTATAGTGTAGGAAAGTAATTATTTCTTGCAGAAATGTTAACAATTTTACCGTGGATGTCAAATAGTTTTCGGGTTCCCTCCAAAAGTCTTTCCTTTGTCAAACATCCGGACTATATGCTAATTGACCCGATTTTCCCGATTCCTGAATTCAAAGTTCTTAATTTGTGATTCAATCATTAATAAATAAATGATTTCGTTCAGATTGTTATTAAGATCATGCCGATACAATTTCTGCTGAAACTGAATTAATTTGGACCCCTTATGGTGCACATTCCATATGGAGCGTGAATTGAATTCGTCAGAAAAATAATTAAAAGAAAATATTATTTTTCGCATAGAAATTAATTATTGAATTTTATCAATTGAGCATTTATGCATTTATCGACTGACAGGTATTTGAGCTGATTTTCATTTTAAGTTAAAGTATATTTTAATATCATTCAAAAATGACTGCGGAATACCCCAAAATCATTCAAATGTTATTTTTTTAGAAGGGAAAGAAGATATTCGGAAGAGATCAGCAGTAATTGAAATGCGAGAGGTACCTGATCGTTATGGTGTTTTTCTGATTTCGCTTCGGTCTCTCTTTCACATGCAGGTCATTTAAATTAAAGGGTTCACTTTTGTCTTGACTTGGCTAAATCGATGTGGCCCATTTGAAAATTGATCATCGCAGCACAGCGTGCTGTAACGGCTCTAGGATCAAAAGACCAAAGTGTGCCAATGTGCACATTATGTGCAAAAACGAAGTGTTTTTACCGAATTGACTATGTTATATATACTTAGAGGCTCTATTTACATGGCTAAACTATTTTTTCTCATAGAAGTTAGGATTAAATACGACTCCTTCACAGGTGATTTTTCTCCTGAAAAACACTATACGTATTTTCTCTATATTTCTTTTTGTCAAGATTATCTTTGACTTTTATCTAAGACAATGAGTCATTTTCATTCAAACATTCCAAATGCTAAGACCAATACGTATTGAGATTATGTGCTATTAATATTGGTTTTACTTTGCTGATTACATCGACACGAAATATTGTATTGCTTTATCTATTGCAATGTTATTTTATTTTAATTTAAATTAATTGCGATTTTACTCTTATAAAATTCTGTGCTACGTGTGGTCGTCAAAATATACGAGTATTAGTTTCCATCCTTTGTGTTGGTATGCATTTATTTTATTTGTATATGATCGAAAGGAAAACAAATGAGGAAGTACTGGAGATGGTGGGTGAGGAGAGGGGTTTGTTGAGAGAAATCTTACGGAGGCAGGAAAAATGGATAAGGTCGTTTTGATCGGCATTGGGATGTTGAAAACTGTGATAGAGGGGAGAATGTCAGACTAACGAGGAAAAGGAAGGAACGGGATACGGATGTTGGACGGGATGAAGGGAGGAAAGAAATACACAGAGATGAAGAGGGACCTGATGTGGAGTAGGTTTCTGAATTGGGTTTCGTTTGTAGTCAGCAAATATTTATTTGATAGTTGTATCCATCCACAAACCTACCTTAACCCGTAGATTACCTTATAAAAATATGATTCATCAAATTATAGATTCATAATCGTCAACTTTTCTCCTTTATTCCTTCTCATTGCGTATTCATGAGAAATATTAAGTTCCTGTTCTTGAATAGGGAAATAAATTCAGTTTACAATATTATGTACATTGATTTTCTTGCAAAATAAACTCAAACTATACATTTTGCACACTTCTTTTGATTATATTATATGTTTTATATACTTTTTTCATTCAATTCCGCAATTCCGGAACCGTAAAAGATATTTTTTTCGAAAACTACGATTTATAGGCAATAGTGAAATATGAAGGAACGACGGTCAATGTCTTGGAAATTGGGCAGAGAAATTATTTCTTTGATCATTTCTGTCAACCTTTATGGCATGATCAGCATTTTAGAGAACTATTGATTTTATCTAAAAGTACTTGACGCTTTAATGATTGGTATAAAAAATAAAAAGCATTGTTTCCGAAGGTGTTTTTCCCCTCCACCCATGCTTCCTCCAAGAGTGTTCAACCTCTCATATGCTCCATCCAAAGTGCAGAGAACTCACGCGACAGAGGCACTTTGCAGTTCTGCAAACGGTAAGCGAACCTTTAAAAACGTATGCCCGTCCCGCAGATGGATTCGTTCCAAAAGTACTGCTCCTCTTATTTTCTTGCGTCGTCAGTCAAGTCATTGCCCCTTCTCACTCAGGGCGAAACTGGACGATAAGGTCATGGTTTACACCACTCCATACATTACCCAGTTTCGCTTATTTGGCAATTTAAATATGTTTTAAATGTATTATGCGAGTATATTTGCCTGTAGACAGGGTTATTCAGAGAACTGGGCCGGGACGCAAACTCAATCGTACAAATTTTCGGAACTTTCTAAGAAAAAAATCGACTAAAACATTTGGAGATAAAGAAACTTTAATTATTAAAATACCGTATTTATTGATGGAAAATTTTTGAAAGGTAATATTTATCATATTTTCTATAGCGTGACGCATAGATAATAATTTCTGATTTTGTTTTCGAATAGCTTCCAATTTGGTAACACCTGTTGAATGCTCTTTTAATCCATGGTAATTTTGAAATTAAAAGTTCTTGCTAAGTTTATTTTGGTAGATACCGTTTGTATTTATTTTAACGACCAGTATACTTTCAAAATATGTCAACTTATAATAGTAAGATATATTTAATGCGCAAAGAGAGTAGGCCCAACATTTTGGGGCTTCGATAGTGGGACATCATATAGTTAGGAAGTTTTGTAACCCCGGTTTCATGCATGTGATTTAAGTACTTCACACGTGTGTCTGCTTTTAAATTACCTGTATGTCGATAATCCTTTATTCTGGTTATGTAATTGTGTAACTAAGTATATGAATTACGTAGGTAAATGGTGTCTTATCGTTGTGGCACCGTTGCTGGTTCACACACATGGCAACTCCCCGATTAATCTCGTCGTTAATATCGCTTCTTACACATAACCGCACTCGAAGTAACATTAACATTTTTAGGCTCATCGAGACGTAAAATGTGCGTTCACTTCACCCTCATTCGACCACTCGGCACGTGATGTGATCGATGAGTCACGTGACCGTGGCGGACAACATTGTATTGGCGTAAGTGGTTTCGACCTTTCGATATGTCAACTCCGATTAGGTTCTGTTCTTACTGAGGTTTGGTTCTGAGTACCGTTTCTCACGTTCTTCCTGTTCTACATACATGGTGTCGTTTCTTCCTCCTCTATCCTTAACTATGCCATCGAAAGGTTACTGATAAATATCTGATTTCCTGTGGAGTGATATCCCAGGTTTAGGTACGTTCCCACACGCATGTCAATGGAAAAACAATGGCGTGCGAGTTTCCGCGACCACTCTACTGGGGAGTAGGTTTCGTGCCTCGACTGTTTTCTGCACCCTTTCCCTTCCGGTCCGCGAGAGAGTAGTTGTTCGCGCGAGTCGAAATGGCCCGCCAAGTATCGATCCCCGCCCCCCCCCCACTCGGGTGTTTCCATCTGGGATGGTTGGGGTGTGGGAGCGCAGGGGGAGGAGGGAGGTGGGGTGGGAAGCGTATCTTTTCTTCCTTCCGCATCAGACTCCGTCCGCTCTTCCCAAGCCCGGCAACGCGCCTCACATTCATTCCCTTCCCCCTCTTTCACCCCCCTCCTCCGGTCCGACACCAATAACCGTCCCCTTTCACAACAAAATTCATCCTTAAAACAAATAGCGAATTCAAACAAATCCCGCGTGCACGAGTGAGCGGTGGGATCTTTGAGCGTCCGTATTCGTCCGATGGATCGATTGATCGAAAGTACTGTGAACACAAAGGGTGAATCAAATTATTAAAAAAAAGTTTTTCGGATTCTTCGACCAGTGTTTATCAGTTAGCATCAGCAATGCTGTCAGCATGGTAATAATATCAGATTAGTTTGCGGGGGTATACGTATTTTATATTTATTTAGCCATACCCCGAAAACAGCACTTTTTGTCCTTTGCATTGGATTATTAAGAGTAAAATAATGGAGACGATTACGAACACACAAGCCCTAGGTGGAGGAAAACTCACCCAGGCGGGAATCAAACCCGCGACCCTTAGTTTAGCAGAGAAGGACGTAATCTCCGCCGCCTCCGAGGCAGGCATTAAGCACTTGTGTCAATAAGCACTAAAACTACCTTAATAATGTTGGAAAACTGCAGTCTCTTCATTTCTTTAAGTGTCATTCAGCTGCAGTTTTGACGTAAAAAACGGTGTGTAAGGAATAGACACGATGTCGCCTAGTATTATTGGGAAACATTCCATGTTTCCCAGGGAAGTTGCCTCCCATTTTGAGATAGTCGTAAAAATATTATTTTATTTGAGCATTTTTATTAAGCGTTTCTCTGTCTAAATTTCATTTGATATATAGGCTCTAAAAATGAACATCAACTTGGGGCCGCAGTTTATATTTTCTCATTTGCATCGCATATTATGTTAAGTTAGACATGCTGCTGTTTCCGACCCCTTGCCAGGGAATGTGAAGAGAAAATGCAGGAACGCGGAGAATATAATGCACCAAAACCTAATAGTCGTTTTGCTTTTAGACCTGCCATTTCCTCTCTACTACATTTGTTAGAGAAAATATTATTTCCGAGGAGAAACATTATAATCTTATTCGTGAATAATCAATCACCATAATCATGTGAGAAGTTTAATCACCGATGCTACTTACTTTTGTCGTCTTAGTCGGAAAATGTGTCGAGTGATTTTTCCTTTGTGTTGCTCAAGATCATAGTCATCATATTTTTTTGTTTTGGCTTCCTATAAATATTAATAGCCGCTTTAAGGTTTCTATTTATTCCGACAGGATTTCAATATATTTAAAAGATAGACAAAATTGTATTTGTTTACCGATAATTACCACTTTTTAAAGAACCTATCATCATTTTTTTAGATAACTTACTCGATTGACGCATCTAGTTTTGAGGCGGGTTTCGTTAATTTGAATAAAGTACTCAACATCAAAGGGGATGGATTAGTTGACAGACTACTATTAGAAGAGGAAATAAACTGAATTTCGACGCAAATGTCACTACGCTGCTGCATACCTACGTATGCCTCGTAAGGCCTGAATGAAGAAAATAAAGTTGCAAATGTTTGGAAAACAAACGTTTCTCATTAATGGCCATTAATTTTAGGATTTCGAAAGTTATCGAGCAGGGATTAATAAATAAGGCCAAGCATTAACCTATCTTCTTTCTGTTTTACATTTCAAGCAAAAGTTTGAGAGTTAACGTTTAAATAACATTTCAAGACTAACTTTTGCCTCGGAAACCTTCTCTGCATATTTTTGTCTTCTTTAATCACAAATAATCTAAGACACAATAGGAGTACGACATTATTTTGTTGAGCTACAACCCGATTATCTGGCTTAGCAACTTCAGGGTTTTGTTTTTTTTCAGAATTATTCTCAGGTTTTTTATTCTCACTTACCAAATCACTTTTTCAATCTTAAAAAGAAACAAAAGGGATCTTTTACCTCAAATATTTATTTGATATATATTGTTAAAACTCAAAGGACCTCGCTTGCAGTACAGCTTTTCCTAACATGTTTGATGGATGATATGAATGTAAATGTGAAATACTATTGAGTACCCTTATTTCTGTCAAGGGAATTCCAAAATATTTTCGTAGGACTTCAATCTTTTGAAGAGCGGTAATTTTTTCCATTAATTTGAAAATCCATATTTGTAAGTGACTCATTTCGTCGCATGCCTCATTCAAATTAATGACTTTCGTTTAGGGGGCGCAGTATATACTTTATCAACAAAAATATTTTACAGAGCTCAGAGCAATTTACTTTTTTCGATCTATTCTTTTTATCGAGTATTTTGAAAAAAATTTCAAATTATCGTTTTAGGCGGTTTTATTATACTGTCGGACGTAACAGTTTGAAAATTAATTACGATATTAGAAAGGGAGTTCTTTATTAAAATTTTTAAAAATCCGTATTAACTCCATGCCTTAATATTCATTCATTCCCAGCAATGGAAATTGAAACTGATTGCTATCTACGTTCTATTATAAGGAAAGGAAGGGGTGAGGGAAAGGATATGGTAATTAGGTAAAATTTTGAGACACTCGACATATCTCTATACTAAGAATGTGGCCACTTAACGAGTAAAAAAAGAACCAGGTACTCACTGGTAATTACAACCTAAAAGCAGGATAAAGTAGGAAACCCGTCAGTCCCCATCACTGAGAATCCTCTTACTTTGGTCAATACATCCTTCTCAATTTTGTTGGAATGACGGAAATTGAATTATTTGTGATCCAGGATTGACGTGCGTATTACGAAGATGTAGGTGTGAGGAGGAACAGCGAAGTCACGGATTGAGGCGGGGCCATTCGGTGGAGAAGGATGCCTTCTGGCTCTCACTTGTGATGAGACGAGGCACAGTGGTGGGTTCTATTAAGCTCTATCGTAATAAAACGTCACTGATGATATTTCAAACCCATTTTCTGATACACTTGACTTTTTTATTGCTATTCTGCAGTTTACAATGATACATTCAGCTATTTTCATCATCTTAGAAGAGGATGTGCCTTAACTGCTACTCTGAAAGCAAATAATTCTCTTTTATTGTAGAGAAGGTGATACTTCGTTCCCTTCAATGATTTATATATGAGATTATACTCGTATTTAGAATACCATTAAATCACACATTTAGATGGACTTTAAAGCTTTTAATATGATTATTTTAGAAAATATTTTTTCAAAATCTGAGTTAGAGAGTTCAAACAAACGTAAGTTTCAAAGTACACGATATATTTATTCTACTCAGTCGCGCTGGAATTACCTATTTTTATCATAAAAATGTCTTATGAGATATTTGAAAATATGACCGTATTTAGCTCTGTAAAATTTTATCTATCCACATAATTCATAAGATGAATTTTCAAACTTTCGAATCGAACGGAAGTATATGATATCTTTTTGGTGATTTTGAATGTGGTATTTCTTTTTAGTGAGCAGCGCTGACATTTTAATGCTTAGACGTAAGTATCAACTTAACGAATTACACCGTGTAATATTAGCACACTTGAATGTGGAATTTCTGTGCAAGGAAACCATAGAGCTGTGTGGGATGTCGAGGCTTACTGATGATGTAGTGAAATTTTTTGTGCCATTTCGAGACAGGTAAAATTGTGTGATTTTTAAAATTGGCTTCTGCGCAGACGGTGTGTGAAACCGTGGAAGAGAGAAGCAGGTTTTTCACCAAAATACAAATTGTTTTTCTTTCAGCAGGAATTCAGTGCACCAAGTGATGTTGCATTCATCATCGCGTTTCGTTCGGAATATAAATGTCGATTCAAGTCGTCTAGCAATCAATGCAAAATACTTGACAAGTTTGAAAACAATAGGGCGTTAATTCATCAAAGCGGTTGTAAGACGTGTGGTTGAATTGTTTTTAGTTCCATCAAGTGATTGGTCGCTTAAATTGATTGAAGGAGTAGCATCGATAAAATATTTTGTGCGAAATGTTGAATATTTCGCAAAATATTCAACATTTTTCTTAAAACCTTAAACAATGGATTTAGATCAAAACATCTCCGCAGAACTGGTTCAAAATCATCGAGGACATCAATGCACTCATTTCATAAGTTTCATCTTAACTTTAAGAGTGTATTTGTATTTACAATATTTTTACAATTGGCAACGCATATGGTTGCAGTTTTTAAATCAATCCCTTTCTCCGGGAGGACTTGAGGTACGCCGTTGGTTATCACCTTTGATATAGGTTTTAATTCGGCCGAGAATTTGCGCTCATTTTTGTCCCTCCATTACCTCCCTTTGCGGCTTAATGGACCAGTGGTGCGATACTAAAAGTAGAGGCGTTTATCGTAGGACAGTAAATATTAGCATTGCATTTGAGTGGCGCATTAAGAGAAATGATGCGCCAAGTGGTAATTGCGGTGAATTTCCAGGAAGTAAACTCAATTTGCGTATAGCGAGCGAAGTACGTACTCGTAGGGGGGGAGGGGGTCAGCCGAATGTTTGCTGTATTGACACACGCGTACACACACATACACACTAGGGCAGTGCGCCTCGAGCTGCAGTGTTTGGAAAGTAACCTGGAAGGTTGATTGTCGTTTGTTTACAGTAGCGAGTCAAAACGTACAATATAATTGTAAATTCCGCCAAATGTAAAATCCGTTTATTGATAAAGTTTTTTATTATTGGCAATAAACTTCATAGCGCTGACATTCATCGGAAAAGTTGTGTTGTGCGCCGAATGAGTGATGAGTGACAGTGCTCTGCGTCATTGGTGTTGCTAGTTTAAGAGTGAACGGACAAATGTCCACAATGTTCAAGAACTATCCATCCGTCAGTTCATCTATCACGAGGCTAAGTTGACAACTGCGGTCATCATTGTGAGCATAGGTAAGGCAATCTTTAAACATGAATGCACCAATGCCTCACTCCGCATTCACTCATTATTCCGTCTCCGTACACTTTCACAAAGTTGCCCATGAATATTTCAATTGGCTTGTGTTAGTTTTTGTGAGTAAAAACCTAATCACAGATCACACTTCAAAACTCGCTAGATTTTCTATTGCAGCGCACATTTTAACAGTTCAAAGTAAAAGAACCACAGTCCACGGCACTACCGCAGCAGGATATATAGTATACCGAGTGCAAGAACGTTTAGACAGGAAGATGATGGCTCTAGCCTTAACCACCACCACGCTAGGCCGAAACGTAATTTACTCTTTTGACAACCCTTGTATTTTGCTTTAACCTCTGGATTCAGGGCGTTCTGCTTTTCCTTAATATATATATTTTAATTTAATGAAATTTACGTTTTTGTGACTAGGTCATTTTTTGCTATATGAGTAGACTAAGAGACTCTATGAAACGGTGCAAGTGTTTTTCTTTATTTCGCGTCTTTCTTTCCTGCACGCCCAGTGAATATTTTGATTTGGCCGGTTTGCATTTGGTGTGACTTTTAATACGAGCCAACGGAGTAAACGTTTCTGAGAAATAATACTGTTTGCTATTCGTTGCATAACGAGTCTCCCTTGAAAAACTTGAGCGGGAAATGCTCTTCGCTATTTCTCTCTCTCTCTCTCCACTTGAACAAATCAGCTTCCTTATTTCGTGGCGAAAATCGATTTTCTGCCGCGAAGCGAAATTTTATTTCTCGCTTCTTTCGCCGCGGAATCTTCCTTCGGGAGCCTTTTGGAGTTATAGCGCGAGTCGTCCTCTCACAAGACAATGAAGGGTGATTTTGTTCGTGATCAAAGGAGGCAAGGATTTTCCTTACCCTCTCCGGGGTCGGGCGAGCGCGTGTCCCTCCCCTTCCTTCATTCGACGAGGGTTTCATTTTTTTCCCCGCGGAAGAAGTGGAGCACAACTCCGGGAAGGGAATACAATTCACTCGTGACTCGGGTGCTTGGTTTTGCGAATGTTTCATTTTGACGTTGTCGCAGCATTCGGAAAAGGCCCTAATCCTCATAAGGCCTCGTTGGTAGCGAGCGCGAGAGGAAGAAAGAAAGGGGAGCTCTCCATTTGGCTCGTTACACGTGATGTCGCCCGCTGTGAAATAAATAATATCCAAATGTGAGCGTCGCCGGTGTGATCGAGCTCCTCTGGGGTGTGTTTACCCGTTGATGAAACAGTAACCTCATACACCGGCTTAGAAATGGTAGGCTATTGAAGCGCAATCCTGCATTCTCGCCAGGTGAAGTGTAATCTGGTGTCGTTTGGAGAAATTATTAACTATAATCGCGATAAATATTTGGCAAGCCAAAATATCTTTTCTTTAATTTCCATGGATTCTTCAAAATATAGATTCCATGATGGAATGAACAATTAAAAAGGAAATGAAATTCTTTTTTGGATAAAATCATATCAATGACTATGAAAATTGGAGTGAGGATGAATGAATGTGAAATAAAATTTGCTCTTGAAGATAAATTTTTAATTATTTTGCCTTCAAATATACCCAATGGCAATGTGTACTTTTAAAACTTCAGTGATAGTGTTAATGTTATCATCATTCGAACCCGCATAGAATATTTTGTATGTGGTATTCATTAGTCCCTTTTGAACTTGATGACAATTCATTCCTAGAGCAGAAATGAGGGGATGGGTGAAAAGAATCGTTAGAGTTTAAAGAGATGGATTGGAAGGGAAACATGCAAGGAGGGGTGACGTCGAGCGAACACTGGGAACCAGCGTCCCACTCGTCCACGCATCAGAAGTCAAATAGGACATGAAAAATACTGACGAAACCCTTTGACTAATCCGTGGGGCATCTATTGGATTGAGGTAATTTAGGCCGTATAAAAAATACCATAAAAATGGACATCCCATCTTCCTTTGAATTTTAAACTCAAGGTTTCCCACTTCAAAGGATTCGGACAAAATTAATTTTCAGGCCACGCTGTGACCCTTTATACTTAGAAGAGTACGCAAGAAATTAGGTCAGATGAAAACGTCGACTGAGATGCTTTCCTTCATATATGTTTGCTGATTCATATGCTTAGAGTTTCGGAGATACTAATTTAG